>BDMV01000006.1:31393136-31993136 GCA_008326285.1 Oryza officinalis | reverse complement strand
TCGGTCAGGCGGCTGACGTGAGGGTGCCCGTGTCAAACTCCATTAAATGGATGAAGACTTCCGCGTTTCGTCCACATCGGGAAACGGAAACCTTCTGACCGGAGCTGGCATACCAACTCCAGCTAAGGGACGAGAGGCAAAAAGTTCTCATCATTTTGATGGGACGGGGCAAGGCGTGCCGCATGCCGCCTGACACGCGGACAGCGCGCAGGCACCCTGCCGCCGTCTCACCCGTGATCTAACTAGTCTACGACCGGTCAATCACCATGACCGGTCGTAGACTGGTCACGCACGCCACACGCCGCAATAAATGCGGCGTGGTGCGCTCACCTGAGCTGCCGTTAATGCGGTTAGGTGGGCGCCTGTGACATCCACCTAACCTCGCACACGCGGCACAAGCGCAGAGGGAGTCGGGGCGATCCGACCCTCGAGGAAAGAGTGGGAGCAGCTTGACCCTCGAGGGGATTATGGTGGGCAGCCGCCACATCACCCTCGGGCCCAACCCTCTAGGGAGAGTGCCATGTGAGTGCAGAGGGCCGCCCATCCCTCTAGTGTTGGTACCCCCGGGCCCGTATCACCGACAGTAGCCCCCGACGTTATGCCTGGCCGGGTCTTCTTAAGGGGCGCCCAGGTTTGACGCCACCCTTCGGGTCTAGTGACACGTGGGCCCGGGTTCCCGCGGTTAAACCCCAACGGTCGCAATCCAATGCGCAGCAAGGAGCCGCCACTCGGCAATAATGGGCAGTCACCTTGTAACCGCCGCATTACTCGGGGCGGCACGCGGACCAGGGCACGTTGGCCCGTTTTGCCAGGGAATATAATGATGGCATTTTTTACGGTAGCCGTGCTCAATTAACACGGACACGATCTGCCTTGCCTCGACCGCAACGGCTGCATGACTGGCGCGCCCGCCGGAAGTGGGCGAGTGGGGCGAGTGGAGTTGTGGGTGCGAGAAACGAGGGCGCGAGTTAGTGGGCGCTGGAAACGAGGAGCCGAGCGCAGCGGGGGTGAGGGTATAAAGGGCGCCAAGAAAGGGATTCGCTTCCTTTCCCTTGCCACTTTTCCCTTGCCTCAGCCAACCGTGCCCTAGCTCTCTCGTCTTCCTCGCTCCTTCCTCACTGCTCGCACTCGTCTTCACATTCCCCCTTCACCGACGACATGACGCGGAGCTCCGTGCCGCTGGACGGCAGCGTGCTTCCGCCCTCTCGCATTACGAGCGAGAGGCAGGCCGGGCTGCCACGCCGGTTCATGCCGGTGTCGACCGGCCGAGAGGTGATCGTGCTGGGCGAAGGGCGATATTCTTTCTTTCTTTTGCCCTGGCGGGGCTGATCCCGCCATTCTCCACCTTCTTCATGGACGTCCTAGAGTTATATGGGCTCTAGATTGCGCACCACACCTCCCACGCCATGATGACGCTGGCCATCTTCGCGTACTTGTGCGAGATGTTCATCGGGGTACGCCAATCCCTTCAGCTGTTTCGCTGGTTCTTCACCGTGTAGCCGGTATCGCTGCTGATGGAGGTTGGGGGCTGTTACTTCCAGCCACGCAGGCAGGTGACGAACCGCTACATCCCCTGCGTCCTGCGCAAGAAGTGGGACGATTGGAAGAGCAACTGGTTCTACATTGCTCTCCCCGACGAAGCACGTCTCCAACTCCCGAGCCGGCTGCCGGTGCAGGCGTCGAGCTAGCGGGCGACGGTGGAACTGGGGGACGCCTACGACACCGTCCTGGATCGCCTGGCCTAGCTGTGAACCCTGGGGCTCACAGGTGCCAGGGTGTTTGGCGACTACCTCCGCCGCCGGATCGTGCCGCTCCGGCAACGCGCCCGGGGCGTCTGGGAGTACACTGGCCCCGACGACCTCCTGAAGACACACCAAGGCCGCAAGTGGGACTGGGACCCCGAGGACCTCAGGATGGTGGTTCAGCGGGTGCTAAACCTTAGCGCCGTAGAGTCGTCCCTCATCCCTTCGGGGATCCTCCCCTCTGCAGCAACCCAGAGCGCGCTAACTTCCTGGCCATCATGTAGACGGTCGGTGCCTCGGGGGATTGGGCCCGCCGTGTCGCATAGACAATAGCCGCAAAGGGGGAGAGGAGCGACCTCCCCCTGGGGGGCCACGCAGTGGGGCCCCGCGACGGGGGTTCGGGGGGCAGCCGCCCTACCGACGCCAAGGGGAATAGGAAGCAAGGGGAGACCCCAACTCCGTCTCCTCCCCACGGTGGCGGGCGGAGCGCGCCGCCAGCAAGCGCCCAGCGAGCGCTGTGCCGACGTCCCCGTCCGAGGCCAAGAGGAGAAAGAAGCGGCTCCGCCGGATGGGGGAGACCGAACCATGCAGGGGGAGCCTCATCAAGCCCCTAGAGTGGTCTTTTAACCACCGTCCCGGCAGGTACGATCTCGCGCCCAAGGCAGATGATCCTCTATTCCTCCAGCCCTTTATTCTTTTTTTATTTGTTTTTTGTACCTCAGCGAGATCCCGTCCCGCAGCGCCCGGGGTGGTGACCCTTCCCGCCAATCCAAGGCCGGCCGTCCTACGAGCGACCGAGCCGAAGAGCCGATGACCGAGGAGGCGCGGCGACAGGATGCCAACCGCCGGGAGGCCGAGGCGCGCCTGCGGGAGGCCGAAGCGTCCGCTCGGGTGGCTGAAGCGGCCGTACAAGAGGCCGAGGCCGCACTTGCGCGCGAGGCCGAGGCAGCGGCACGGGTGGTCGAGGCCACTGCGTGGGAGGCCTAGGCGGCCGTAGGGGCCACCGGCGACGGCTGGGACGATGCGCGCCCGGGGCCCGATGCCTCGGTGGAGACCGAGGGGGAGCAAGTCCGAGGGGAGGCCGCGATGCCCGCACGCCGACCACCGGGCCGACGCGAACTCTGCCACCGCAGGGACGGCAGTCCCCCTTCTCCGCCACCACCCCACTGAGTGCGGAGCCCCTTCTACAGGCCTTGGCCACGACCAACAATACCGTGCTAGATGGGCTGAATGCCCAGATGTAGGCCCTGCTGGGGGAGCGGGCCGAGCTCGACGTGGCATGGGAGCGCATCACCGAAGGGTGGCGCTTGGTGGAGGCTCTGGTGGAGGCCGGCCGCGCGGCGCACGAGAGACACCTCGCGGAGCTCGAAGCTCGCGGCGAGGCCCTAGTCGAGGTGGCCCGCGAGGTAGAGGGGGAGAGGCAGACGACCCTCGTCGCCACCGCCGTCATGGACGAGGCGCGAGCTGACCTCCGCCTCCAGCACGGGGCCCGCGCAGCGGAGCTAGAGAAGAAGCTCGACACCACGCGCGGGGTGCTTGATGCTGCCGCAGCTCGGGAGCGGAGGGTGGCGGAGGCCAAGAGGTTGACGCGCTAGCGAGAGGAGGCCCTGGAGGCCCACGCCATGGCGCTGGAGAAGCGCACCGGTGTGCTCAAAGAGCGGGCTTTGCACCTGCAGGCGGAGGAGGCTGTCGTGCGCCAGTGGACCGAAATCCTCGACCAGCGTGCCTGGGTGCTGGAGGCACTGGAGGAGCATGCATGCGTCCTGGACGCACGGGAGGCAACGCTGGTGGCACACGAGGCCACCGCTGCGAAGGTGGAGTCCGCACTCTGCCTTCGCGAGGATGTGGTCACCGAGCAGAGGCGCGCCCTCGAGGAGGCCGAGGCCGCGGTGCGGCACCTAGCGAAAGATCTGCGCCTTCGTGAGGAGGCGTGGAAGGAGCGCGATGGGGGGATCACTGAATGCGAGTCTGCCATCTCCCGTCGCGAGGCGGCGGCGCACCGGCACGAGGACCAACTCTCCAAGCGCGAGGAGGCTGTCATGGCGCACGAGCGCCGTCATCTGGAGAGTGCCCGCGCCGAGAGGGCCGCGCTGGAGCAGCGCGCTTCTGAACTCGAGACGCGGGCAAGGGAGCTAGACGCACTGGCGCATGGCGGTGGGGTGGCCGCGGGCCAAGGTGACCAAGCCGCCCGCCTTGCGGCTGCCGAGTGCGCCATCGCCGAGCTGCAGAGGTCCCCGGACTCGTCCGCCGGGGAGCTCGAAGCCCTCCGGCTGGCGAACGAGGTGGGGCCCGGCATGCTGCGGGACGCTGTCACCTGCCTGGACCACGCGGGGCGTTGGGCGGGCATACGGCACGGCTGGCATCCCACGTACGCTTCCAACCAGGGTGGTCTCGCCCATCGCCTCTCGGAGATGGCCGGGAACCTGGAGAAGCTTCTCGAGGAAATTGAGGAGACGGTGAAGTCCTCCTCGATGGACCTCACACGAGGGACGGTGGAGCATGTGCTGGCGAGCCACCAGGCCCGCGACCCCGACTTCTCTCCGTGGGTCGCGTTCGAAGAGTTCCCCCTGGGACCGAGGCTGGCGTGCGCGCTGAAGTGTGGGAGGCCGCCGACGAGATCGTCCATTGCTTCGAGGGGACGGCCCCTCGACTTGTCTTCGCGCTGGACTCCGATGACGAGGACGATGGCAATGACGGCGGCGACGATGGCGACAGTGACGGCGAGGCCAGTGGCCCGAGCACCTCGGGCTGAGCGGGCGAGGCCGACCCCCGGGCTGCCATGCGGCTTTATCTTTTCTTTTGTTTTGAGGCCTCCGGGCCAAGCTTGTATATACACTTCCTGCTATTTCTGTTTGCCTGCAATAGTAAAGTTTTTAATTCAATGTTAATTATGCTTTTTGGCCCGTGGTAAGACTGGCCTGTCCTGTGATCCCCCCGAGTTTGGCTTGAGCGGGGGTTCGGGCTCGGGCCGTGGCCTCAAGCAGCAAGGGTCGGCGCTAACGCCTTGGGGAGTTCCACGTGTCGAGATTGGCCAGGTAGGGAACGCGGTGACCGGGGGTTAGTGGGGACCCGATTGTGGGCTATAACAGATTCCCCCCCCAGAGTTCACCGCGTCCCGGGGCGCGGCTCGGTTCTGGGCCCCATCGGCGTCTTAGACGGCCCGGGCTGCTGAGGGCAAGAATGAGCACGAACAAGCCAACTCAAGCCAAAATACTCAAAAGGAAAGAGACAACGCAGGCACAGCCTTAGATAAAAATCAGGAAAGCTTGCTATTAAAATACGGAAAGGAACACACACATATATATAGTAGGAGCCCCCAGCCAATCCCGTATGCCCGAGGGGTCATGCGGGGTTGGCCCGAACCCGAGGCACAACTCTCGACCCCTCTATGGGTAGAAGCGGGAAAGATGCTCGATGTTCCACAGGTTAGGCAGCTCTGTGCCGTCTTCCATGGCCAGTCGAACCGAGCCCAGCCGGGGGACGCCGATCACTCTGTATGGTCCCTCCCACATGGGTGAGAGCTTGCTCAATCCAGCACGCGTTTGGACACGACATAGGACGAGATCATTGATGCTGAGTGATCGGGCCCGAACATGGCGCTGATGGTAGCGCGCGGCTCGGAGGGCCACGCGCCGCCTTCGCTCTTCCAAGTAGTCGAGGTCGTCTCTGCGAAGCTGACCTTGATCAGCCTCGCTGTATATGGTGGCCCGAGGGGACCTCAGGGTGAGTTTGAATGGGAGGACCGCCTCCGCGCCGTAGACCAAGAAGAAAGGCGTTTCTCCTGTTGCTCGGCTTGGGGTAGTCTGGTTTGCCCATAGCACTGCTGGTAACTCCTCGACCCATGAGTCCCCATGCTTCTTGAGGATATTGTACGTCTTGGTCTTAAGGCCTTTAAGGATCTCCGCGTTGGCGCGTTCCACTTGACCGTTGCTTCTGGGTGGGCGGGTGAGGCAAAATAGAGCTTGATGCCCATGTCGTCGTAGTAGTCCCCGAACAGCTCACTGGTGAACTGGGTGCCGTTGTCCGTAATGATACGGTTGGGCACCCCGAATCGAGAAGTGATGCCTTTGATGAACTTGATGGCCGAGTGCTTGTCGATCTTGATGACCGGGTAAGCCTTGGGCCACTTGGTGAACTTGTCGATGCCAACATACAGGTACTCGTACCCGCCTAAGGCCTTCCTGAAGGGACCCAAGATGTCCAGCCCCTAGACCGTGAATGGACATGAAAGCGGAATGGTCTGCAGGGCCTGGGCCGGCTGATGCGTCTGCTTGGCGTGAAACTGGCATGCCTTGCATTGCCGGACTAGGTCGGCTACGTCATGGAGCACCGTCGGCCAGTAGAAACCCTGGCGAAAGGCCTTGCCGACCAAGGTGCGCGAGGCAGAGTGAGCTCCGCACTCGCCTTCATGGACATCCGCAAGGAGCTTGACGCCCTGCTCGCGAGGGATGTATTTCAGGAGGACTCCATTGGCTCCGCGTCGGTAAAGGGCCCCCTCTACCAGCACATAGCGCTTGGAGATGCGAGTGACGCGCTCATTCCCTTCGCGATCCTCGGGTAGAGTCTCATTTTTGAGGAATGCCTGGATCTCAGTCATCCAGGCGATCTGTCTCGGGGGGTCGGGTTCGACCCCGTTGGGCCTCAAGGGCTGGACTCCAACGGGCCCCGAGGGCGACGTGGCAGCGTCTGGCTCCCTCGGGGGATTGGGACGCGCCGGAGGTTGGGCAAGCCTTTCCTCAAAGGCACCTGGTGGGGCCGGGGCCCGCGAGAAGGCGGGCCTTGAGTGCTCATCGGCAAGAGCATTGTCCCACCTGAGCATATGCCGAAGCTCTAACCCATCAAAATGGTGCTCCATACGTCGCACCTCGTGGACGTAGGCCTCCATTTGCGGGTAGAAGCACCGGTACTCCTTGGAGACCTGGTTCACGACTAGCTGAGAGTCGTCTAACACTAGGAGGCGGCGAATCCCCATTCCGGCCACCGCTCTGAGTCCCGCAAGGAGCCCCTCGTACTCTGCCATGTTGTTGGTTGTCTGGAAATCTAAGCGAACCAGATATCTGAGGACGTCCCTGCTCGGCGAGGTCAAGGTGACCCTGGCTCCAGCGCCCTGGAGGGCAAGGAAGCCATCAAACTGCATCACCCAATGGGTGGCGTGAGGCTGTCGTGAGGGACCTGCCTCGCCCTCGGGGGTAGAGAGCCCAAGGTTGGATTCGGGAGTCGGAGTCCACTTGGCCACGAAGTCGACGAGAGCCTGACTCTTGATCGGGTGGCACGGCTCAAAGTGTAGATCGAACTCAAAGAGTTTGATTGCCCACTTAACACCCGTCTAGTACCTTCTCAGTTGTGTAGGATCTGGCCAAGAGGGTAGGACGTGACCACGGTGATCCGAAGCGCCTGGAAATAATGACGCAGCTTCCTCGAAGCCATCAGAACTGCATAAAGCATTTTCTGGGCTTGAGGATATCGGGTTTTTGCGTCCCGCAGCGCCTCACTAATGAAATAGACTGGCCGCTACACCTTTCGGCGGGGCCTAGCATCTTCATTGAGGGCATCGGTCTCGGGGCGCCCATTGCTAGAGGGGCCTTGCTGGGCCCGCTCGACCTTTGTGCCGATGACCTCGGGGTCGGAGGGCATCGGGCCGCCCCTTCCCCTAGTGGCCTCGGGTCCTTCCTGGGGGTCGGGGGCGCTCGGCGCCGTCTGACGAGCGAGCAGAGGGCCACATCCAGACGTCAGGGGCCTTTGGCCGCAATCCGGCTCAGGGGCCACTCCTCCCTTCTCTGGCCCGGGTTGGTCTGACACAGGATGGGGGCGCGCGGGCCGAGGATCTTCCTCGTTGTGCTTCACAACCAACGCTGCGCTAACTACCTATGGGGTTGCCGCTAAGTAAAGCAGCAGCGGCTCTTCGGGCTCCAAGGCCATTAGGACCGGGGGAGAGCTGAGGTAAGCCTTCAATTGGGTGAGGGCTTGCTCGGCCTCCTCTGTCCAGACAAATGGCCTGGAGCGCTTAAGGAGCTAAAATAGGGGCGGCGCCTTCTCTCCCAGCCTCGATATGAATCGGCTTAGGGCGGCCATGCATCCCATGACATATTGCACATCCTTAAGCTTGCTGGGGGGGTGCATCCGCTCTATTGCTCGTATCTTCTCGGGATTGGCCTCTATGCCTCGGGCTGAGACCAAGAACCTGAGAAGCTTGCCCGCCGACACACCGAACACGTACTTTTTGGGGTTCAGTTTCATGCGCGTGGAGCGAAGACTTTCGAAGGTCTCCGCCAGATCCAAGAGCAAGGTCTCTTGGTTGCGCGTTTTCACAACCAAGTTATCGACGTACGCCTCAACATTGCGTCCTATCTAACTACCCAAAGAAATATGAGTATTACGTTGAAAAGTGGGACCTGCATTCTTTAATCCGAAAGGCATGGTTGTATAACAATAAGTGCCTACAGGAGTTATGATTGCATTTTTTTCCTCATCCTCCCTAGCCATGCGAATCTGATGATACCCTGAGTATGCATCTAGAAAACACAAAAGGTCACACCCCGCAGTGGAGTCGGCAATCTGATCTATGTGTGACAGGGGATAAGGGTCCTTAGGACATGCCTTGTTGAGGTCGGTGTAGTCGATGTACATCCGGAGCTTGCCGTTCGCCTTGGGGATGACGACCGGGTTCGCGAGCCACTCCGGATGGATGACCTCTCGGATGAATCCGGCCTCCAGGAGTCACGCCTCCTCTTCACGAATGAAGGCTTGACGCTCCGGGGCCTGCCGCCACACCTTCTGTCGGACGGGCCTTGCGTCCGGCCGCACGGCGAGACGGTGCTCGATCACCCCCCTGGGACCCCGGGTATATCCACCGACCTCCACGCGAAGACGTCGGCATTTGCCCGCAGAAAGGAGACAAGCGTGTCTTCCTATTTGCCACCCAAGTGACCGCCAATCTTGGCGGTCTTGGACGGGTCGTCGCCCAACGTGACGTCCTTCACGGGGACCTCATCGCCTGAGGCCATCCGTTGCCTCGGGGCGTGCAGGGTGGAGGCATCGGGCCTCTCATCGCCGCCCGTGGGCTTGGACACCGCGGCGAGGTTGTTCACGTGCTGCTCCATACAAGCCAAAGCGATCTTGAGGTCACCATGGACGGTGATGGGACCGCTGGGGCCCGACATCTTCATCTGGAGGTAGGTGTAGTGGGTGGCCGCCATGAACCTTACCAACGCGGGCCTTCCAAGGACCACGTTGTAGGGCAGATTGAGATCCGCCACATCGAAGTCCAGCCGCTCGGTGCGGAAGTTGGTGGGGCCACCAAAAGTGATCGGGAGGTCGATGTGACCTAACGGCCACATGTGTCCCAGCGTCACGCCGATGATCGGCAAGGACGGTCGGAGCTTCATCCTCGGGATCTTGATAATGTTGTAGGCCACGGGGGATAGGATGTTGAGGGCTGCGCCACCGTCTATCAGGACGCACCTCAACTTGACATTGCAGACGGTGGGGGAGACCACCATCGTGAGCTGCCCTCCCCGGGCAACGCATGGTAGGTGGTCAGTCTGGTCAAAGTGAGGGTGACCTCCGACCAACGCGCCCGCCGAGTCACCTCATGGGTGGGGACGGCGGCCAGAAGCTCTCGCTTCATGGCCTTGAAGCTACGACGGGAAGCGTGAGCACACGCTCCCCCATCTACGGTGGCAACGGTGGCCTTGGGCTCCTGGAAGCCCAAGTCCTCGTCGTCGTCCTTAGCGTCCTCGGCGGGGGCCTTTTGCTTGGCCTCACTTCACCGGTTGCTGGCAGAGGTCGCTGGGGCCTTGCCTTCGTGGCGTCCCTGCCCCTTCTCCTCCTCCCACTTCCTCACTCGCTCGGCCAAATTCTTGACCGCGTTGTGCACCATGCACCACTTGCCTGCCAGGCGCTCTCCGCTGGGAGCACCGGCTTCCTACTTTTTGTCGCCCGCGAGCCTCCCCTTGCGCGGGCCCACGAGGTACCCTCGACGACGAGGATGTGGCCCTCGTCGTCAGAATGGGCCGACCTTTCCTTCCTCCTCCTTTCCCGCCGCCCAGAACTGGCAGCGGACTCGGGGGCAGCCGCAGCCGCTGCTCCAGAGCCGAGGGAGTTCCAGGTCCAAGCCTCCTCCTTCTGGGCCACGCGGTCCGTGAGCTCAAAGAGCTGCGCAGTGGTCTGGGGCTCCTTGGAGGCTATCTTTACGAGCATGCGGTTGTGCCGCACTCCAACTGAATGCGTAAATGACCGCATGTGCAGGGATACAGGGGATAGTGTTGCGGACTTGGCAGAACCGCTGGATGTACGAACGGAGAGACTCATCGTCCCTCCGCTACACCGCGTGCAAGTCCGCTTCTTCTCCTGGGCATGGATATGTGCCCTGGAAGTTCGTGGTAAATTGCTGGCACAAATCCTCCCAGGAGTAGACCGATGCGGGTGGCAGGTTCATGGGAAAGAAATTCGCCATGACCCTGTCGTCATCCCTCACGGCCTCTATCCCAGTCATATAGATCTAGAGGAACTCAGCGGGGTTGACGATGCCGTCATATTTCTCGGTGATGCTGGGCCAGAACCTCGAGGGCCATCGGACATTCCGAAGACTCACCATGAAGGCTCGACAGCCAGCACCACCAACTGGGGACACAGGGGGTCTGCCCCCATGACCAGGGTGGGGCGGCACTCCAGAGGAGGAAGCGCCTTCCCCCGCATGGGCGGCGTGACGCTCGTCGCGCCGGCACTCGATATCGAGCCGGGCATCCGGCCCCCCATGCATGCTCTCCTGATGCTCGCGGCTGGCCGAGGGTGTCGACGAGGGGGTTGTGGATGAGCGGCGTGTGTTGGTCGCCGCTCGTCGAGCCCTTCGTCTTGATGACAAAGAGCCGGCGGTGGATGACCGCCCGCCGGTGCCTAGGCGCTGCTGTGCCGTCATGACCAAGTCGGCCACGTTGTCCAGCCAGCGCTGGACTGGAGTCTCCGGGTCAGGGACGACGGGCGGGTGGCGCAGGAGCGCACTGGCAGCCTGGAGCGTGCCCTGTGGCATGCCGCCGTCACCGTAGGTGAGGCAGTGACGTACTCCGCCATGTTGTCCCTCTCCGCTACCAGCCGGCGGCGAAGTCGCGGATCCCTCCGGTTCCTGAGGCGCCTTCCCCCGCCTAGGGCTTTGGCGGGCGGAAGGAGATGGAGTGCGCGCTTGGTGACGAGGATTCGGCTCCCGTCGTCGTCGCTAGCACTCGGAGTGGGGGCATATGCCACCGCTTCTTCAGCCATAGGGCTTACTCGGTGAGACTTGGCGCACACGAAAGAGAGAAGGGGAGTCAGAGAAACACACGTGCGCCCCCTAACTGGCACGCCAGATGACGGAGGGTTAGCTCCTCAACGGGGGACAGAGAGGGCCCCCTTTGTGAGTTCGGCCAAGGGCGCAGGCTGAAATTCTTTCTCCCCTTGATCACACGAGAGAGAGAGAGACAGACACAAGAGTTTATACAGGCTCGGGCTGCTGGGAAGTGTAACACCCAACTCCTGTGTGTGGTGATTATGCGACTGGAAAACCGAGAAGCACAAGTCTTTGCTCTCCCTTGCTCTCCTATCTATCTGTTCTATGTCCTCCCTTCTCCTCAGGCCTGGGCCTCCTTTTATATCTCAAGAGGCTACTACATGGGCCAAAAGGCTGCCTAAGACAGAAGGAAAATATTCTTTTACATTTAATGGCTGTCTTGTTGCTTGACTTGGAAGCCACACGCTCTGACGCCACAGCATGGCCCTCGCCCGGTCAGGCGGCTAACATGGGGGCCGCCCGTGTCAAACTCCATTAAATGGATGAAGACTTCTGCGTTTTGTCCGCATCGGGAAATGAAACCATCTGACCAGAGCTGGCATACCAATTCCTGCTATGGGACGGGAGGAAAAAGGCCCTCATCATTCTGATGGGACGGGGCAAGGCACGCACGCACCCTGCTGCCGTCTCACCCATGATCTAACTGGTCTATGATCGGTCAATCACCGTGACCGGTCGTAGACTGGCCACGCACGCCACACGCCACAATAAATGCGCCGTGGTGCGCTCGCCTGGGCCACCATCAATGTGGTTAGGTGGGCGCCTGCGACGCCCAACTAACCTTGCACACGCGGCACAAGCACAGAGGGGGTCGGGGCGATCCGACTCTCGGAAAAAGTGTGGGAACAGCCTGACCCTCGGGGGGATTAGGGAGGGCAGCCGCCACGTCACCCTCGGGCCCCGACCCTCCAGGGGAGCGCCACGTGGGTGCAGGGGGCCACCCATCCCTCTAGTAATATATATATATATGTTTATATATATATATAAAGATATATATATATAAGTAAATACATACACATTAGAGTAATATATATTTGTATAGCATCACGTATATATAATTGCTGGTATATATTACTTATGTACAATGGGAATTTACTTATAAACATGTGCAATCGATGTTAATTTCTATTGTTTCATTATATATTACAAACTAAGACCATTCATCTCGAGGAATTCAGCCGCCGGATTAACAATTTCATCCATAACAAATCTCATGTGTTGTTCTTGAACAGCCTTGATGTAATCCTCATGGGGGAGTTGCTCCTTCATCCATATAAACTATCAGTTTCAATAAAAGATATATGAATATATTAAATCAATGAGAAGAGTGTAAATAATGTATGTGTAGGTGTTTACATACATCGATATCCTTATCATTGTTAATGGCGTGTGCCATACAGTGAATACATTCACAAACATAGTAGCCGCACAAGTTGGTCCCCTTTTTCTGTCGTAAACACTAAAGGAGAAACGGACTTATGAAATATTTCTAAAATCGAATAAATGAGATTTATAATTTCGGACCATGTACGTATCCGGAAGTTCATCTGCACTGATAATTCTTCCTTGAATTCTCCGCGGACATTAGCACGAAATCTTGCCCACACCCTATAGTTGCAAACGAATTAATGACGTTTTCATCCATATAGTAGCGATATCAGCAATCATAACGAGAGTACTAGCGGATCACATTACCTATTAATCATGTCAATGATATCGTCGCAAACATCCCTATCTTTGCATATAGAGTCCATGACAATAATCTGGCCTATGGTAATCTCTATGACAAAGAGGACCCAGTGGAATCTGCAGAATTCGTGAAATATGATGTACATATCAATTTATAAAAACGAGAAGGAAGTTGCTACAACAACGGGTAAAAACTCACTTTATGTTGTATGACAATATTATGTACTCCTTGAAATGTTGTTGCACCAGAAATTTATAAATGTTATTTTCGGTTTCCACTGGCCAGCGTTCTAATGTCTTCTAGTTGATTACGTACGGGTCCATGAAAGCACACTTGAAGTATCCTTCTTTCCAGCATCTTTGAATCTCCATTCTACGGTGAAAAAAGACATTAAATTTTTCATGTCACATACGAGGGACAAAAGAACGACATTAAATTAAACGACAATTACAGAACCCAGCAGCTCATAAGAGAGACGTCAAGGGCATCTTGATGGTATACATCGTAGCAATCTTCCCACCGTATCCACATATCATATGTCTCACGGAAGAAATGTTCATTTCTAACCCTTGCTGTGAACATCATCCCACCCTTAGCTAATTGATCCATGTACCATTCATGGAATCGGTACATCTATGTAGAGAGCTTGGAGATCAACTCTGACTTGACAAGTGGTTTGTCGAGTATGTACTTGTGTTTAAGTTCTGCGCTCTCTATAGGGGCCTTCCCCAGCAGTTGCTTCTTGCTTAGATTTGTATGAGTCATAAATTGTTGTAAACTAAATTCATAGTCCGATGGCATCTGCTCAACACTTTGTTTCTTTTGCTATCAGAGCTGAGGGACAGACTTTGCTTTTGTCTTTCTTTTTCCAAAGGACTTTTGAACCGAGCGGTCGTAGTCTGATAGCAAGTTCTGTTTCATAGGTTCGCTCATTTTCTGAAAGAAGGCCTTAGTCATCGGGTCTATCAGAATCTTCTTCTCTTGAACCCGTGGCCTGAAGTGATCCTCCACTTGCTTTCTGACGATCTCGTCTATCCTATCATATGTTCTTTTCTTTAGAGTGGGTAGTTTTGGCTCATCAAGTCTTTGCTTCTTCTTTTGTTGTGTGGACTTCGACGGCGCTGGACGAGATGGGCAAGACCGCTTGGTACTTGCAGCTGCTTGCAGCATTGAAGACGGAGGAGACTGTGCAGGCGACGGAGATGGTGCAAGTAGCAGGGACCATAGTTGCGAAGGAGATGGTGCAGATGGAGGAGACCGCGGTTGCAGAGGAGACGGTGCCGGCGGAAGAGACCAATACTGTGGTGGTGGAGATTTCGAAACGGCTGCCGCTACTCGCCCGGGAAACACGATGTAGCGCTTGCATCACAGTATAATGGCATGGGCTGTCTCTCCTAGTTTCGTCTCCCTGTCTCCTTCAGGGATATCCAACTCAAGATCCTCAAAGCCTGGAACCACCAGCTCAACTTCGACCTTTGAGTACAGAGGTAGAATCGGTCTACGATGGTACGTCCTATCTAGCTGCACTTGTTTGGCCATGCCATCCGCCACCTTCACGACAATCGAGGTTAATTGGTAATTAACATATGCACAAACATTCACAATTTAAAAGCCAGACATCATAAAAGTACGAGCATATATACCTTGATGGATATGTTCCTGAACGGAATATGCAGCTCACACGTTGTCCGCTCTGTGATTTCATCCACGGGGCAGGGTGGTTCGTCGACAGCTGGCACTGCTGCAGCGTCAATGCTATGTTCTCCTACTTGCTCTATAGAAGCGCAGCTGCTTCGATTGCCTGAGGGGCTCATCATAATGTGAGGAACAGACGGTTGGGTCTACTGGCTCCGCTGTTCACTTAAGCGTTGGTCCACCTGTCTTGCCACCTCCTCTTGCAACCGTGCATCCTGAGTCACTATCCTCAATTCAAGTTATGCCAATTTCGCCTCTGTATCTCTCTTGCTCCTCATGCAACTCCGATACGTATGGATGTCCTCATTAAACCCATAATTCCATGGAACCACGCCTTTTCCGCGCGTTTGTCCTGGGTGCTCTGGATTTTTCAGTGCGAGCGTAAGCTCGTCCTTCTCTTTTTCCGGCTAGAATCTTCTCTCATAGACGCCTCTAGGGCATCCATGAGACGATGGGCTGCTTGGCGTATGTCATCGCCAAGGACCAGGGAACCATCACTGGGATTCAGTGTTCCCCCATGAGCGTAGTACCAATGTTTTAATCGTTCAGGCCAATCAACTATGGCCAGAACGATTCCTCTTTTGGCTAAAGCATCCTTCATTTTTTGCCACTTGGGCACTACCTTCTTGTAGCGGCCCGACCCTAGCCGATGAAAGTAATACTTATTGGAGGCATTGGCTTTGTTCTTCGCTATTCTGGCTTGACCATGCTCTCCTGTCTTGTAGGCCAGAAATGCATCCCAATGCATCCTTCAGTTTGGGGAATGCATCGAAGTCTGGTGTCAGATCTTTCAGGACATATCTGTTGTACAAATCTTTCTTGTAGCCTTGGAATTGTTGAGCCATCTTTTTCAACGTCCAATCATTCACTTTGGCGTGATCTGCCTCAGGAATAGTGAAGGTCTCGAGCATGGTCATCCACAGCATGTCCTTCTCTGTAGTTGGGAGATATGTTTGTTCAACATCCCCTCGTGACCTTGTTTGGTACCAGTTTTGTATGCTGATTTGCACGTGATCCCTCACGACCCAACCACTATGTGACACAAATTTTCTTGCTGCATTGGCGGGGGCAACTGGTTCGCCATCTAGGTTCACTCCAATTATGATGTGTCGCTCCTCCACCTTTCTCGTGACACCTCATTGTCCGCGTACCCTCTTCGTACCAACGCTCGGTTGGCTGGTCTGTTGCTCATTCCCCTCCTCATTCCTCTCCTCATTCCCCTCCTCATTTAAATATTGGTTGGGGTCCTTGTTTTCCTCCTCGTCCACCTAGTACTGGCTACTGTCCTCATTGATCTCATCCAAGAGAAACTGTTTGTCATCGTGATCTGTCATTTGTTCGTAACATTAAATAGTCCAGAACATGTTATTACTATCCACATTGTCGGCAACTACGAAGATGCGTCTAAAATTCACTTAGTTAAGAAATATGCAACCTACATTTATATCATCATGTATATCGACATTGTTTAGGGTTTAGGGTTTAGGGTTTAGGGTTTAGTGTTTAGGGTTTACGGTTTACGGTTTAGGGTTTATGGTTTAGGGTTAGGGTTTAGGGTTTAGGATTTAGGGTTTAGGGTTTAGGGTTTAGGGTTAGGGTTTAGGGTTTAGGATTTAGGGTTACGGTTAGGGTTAGGGTTAGGGTTTATGGTTTAGGGTTTTCACTTAGGGTTTAGGGTTTAGGGTTTATATCGTCAGGTTTATGGTTTGGGGTTTATATCGTCAGGTTTATGGTTTAGGGTTTATATCGTCAGGTTTATGGTTTAGGGTTTATATCGTCATGTATATAGACATTGTCGGCAACTATGAAGAACTTGTAAAATTCACTTAGTTAAGAAATATGAAACCTACATGTATATTGATGTATATTGATGTCCATAACTAGGAAGAACTTCTAAAATTCGCTTACTTATATATATCCACAATGTTCACTAATTTTTTAAAGCAACTTAAGAAATATGCAACATACATGTATCACAAATATGCGTACAATTAAAATTAACAAGTCAGATCTCATATATCACATATCTTGCCTTAGCGTGTTGCTCGGCGACCTTCGAATCACGTAATTCACCTTCAGAGTCGCCCGCGTCCCACCCAGACAACAAAACAAACGTTCAGTAATTACAACATTTGCATTGAACAACTACAATATAGCCCAAATTGTAAATAAATTTTTCAAATACATTTGCACGTACATCATTAAGTCAAAGATAGTGATTCAAGATATTGGTTGAACACAACACCTCGCTCTTTCATGGCTACAAACGAATAATTTCCTTAACAAATATTGTCTTGATTCCCTATGCATAGGGAGTCAAAACAAAATTTGTTTTGGAAATTATCCATTTCTGTTCAATCATGAAAGAACGAGTGTTTGTGTTCAGCCAATATCTTGAACCGGTATCTCCTTAGAACGAAGGAACATCGAGCAAACGAGCGAACGAACAGAGCACTAGAGAACATCGTTCGTTCGTTCGTTTGGTCGTTCGGTCGTTCACTCGCTCGTTCGGTCGTTCCCTCCTTCGTTGGATCATTCGCTAATACGTTTGCTCGTCGGTCGGTCATTCGCTAATATGTTCATTCGTTCGGTCGTTCTTTCGCTCGGTCGTTCAGTCGTTCACTAATACGTTCGCTTGTTCGGTCGGCCGTTCGTTTAGGGTTCGGTCGTTTGGTCGTTCGCTAATACGTTCGCTCGTTTGGTCGTCTGCTAACACGTTCGCTCATTCGTTCCCACGTTCGCTATGATCATTCGGTCGGTCCGCCGGCCGCAGCAACAGTGCAGCGGTGGCGGCGGCGGCACTGAGGAAGGGAGAGGTGGAGGGGAGAGAGAAGCATCCTCACCATGAAGTGCGATGGATGGTAAAGGCAGAGACGGTGAGGGCGGCGGCGATGACGAGAGATCGACGAGGATGGCAGTTGCGACGGCGGCGGCGACAATGGCGGCGACGACGACAACGGCGGCGCCCGGTGATGCGAGATGAGATCGAAAAAACTACTAAGTGTGGAGATCGGAGAAGACGATGCGCCCCTATATCTATGCAATACTCTTTAGTCCCGGTTGGAGGCCAAAGATATATTTTGTCCTGGTTCGGGACAACAACCGGAATTAAAGATCCTAACTTTAGTCCCGGTTGTTCTCACCAATCGGGACAAAAGCTATCTTTAGTCCCGATTGGTGCCATCAACCGGGACTAAAGATTTTTTCCCGCTATTTCTAAATTTTTTTCCCAACTTTGGATAACAACCGAGACTAAGGACTTAAAAAAAGTTAACCGTGGCCAACTTAATTTTATTAAAAGTAGGTTCAAGACATCAGTAATTAACTTTAGCCCAATAAACTGCATTAAAAAGTGCATTACAAATATAAGTATCCCATTTGAAAATTAATGGTAGAACATTTGAAAAATAATGATAAAACATTTAAAATTTTAAAAATCGTATATAATTAGCCTATGCACAATTAAGTGCACTAAAAATAAAATAAAGTCATAAAAGTAATGATAATATGTTGAAAATTGTTATAAAATTTAAAAAATCATATATAATTAGCTTCAATTACAAATATAACGATTAAGTGCATTAAAAATAAAATAAAGTCATGAAAAAAATGATAATAAGTCAAAAATTGTATGTACACAATATGCTTCAATTGATCGTAATAGAAATAGAGAGATCTTCAATACATTAAAAATAATTTACAACGTGATGGTTGACCGCACGTATTTTCTCCTAACGAATGTTCCTTCGCTATAATCATTGAGTGAGTAAGGGGTGTCCTTGATTGATAGGAGGATGATCGGGTCAACTGTCACTTCGAATGGAGGTTGCCCGTTAAATTGATCGTAATCTTCGTCAGTCTTATCCTCGACTCCGACGATTTTCCTTTTTCCTGGGAGAACCACGTGGCACCTTGACTCGTCGGGCCCTTTCCCCTTCTTTGGTTCCTAGACATGTCCTTCACGTAGAAAACTTGCGTTACATCATTGGCCAAGACGAATGGTTCATCTGAGTATCCTACCTTGATAAGGTCAACTGTTGTCATCCCACAGTCATCAACCGTTACGCCACCACCAATCAACCTAACCCATTGGCACAGAAACAGAGGGACCTTTAGAGGTCCATAATCAAGTTCCCATATGTCATCGATGGCACCGTTATACATGCTATTTATCCCATCGTATCTCATGGCATCGATACGAACAGCACTGTTCTGATTCGTGCTCTTTTTGTCTTCGGCTCCTGTGTAAAATGTATACCCGTTGATCTCATATCCTTAGAATGTCAAGATTGACCAAGATGATCCCCTCGCCAAGAAGGCTAGTTGTTGGTCAATCGTCTCGTTACCCATGAGATGTCACAACCATGCGGGGAAAGTATCAATGTGATGACATTTAATCCAGGCATCGGACTTACTAATGTTTTTGGAGCGAACAACTGCTAGGTGCTCTTCAATGTAAGGAGCCACCAACAAGATTGTTGCAAAACCATGAAATGCGCTTTACGGCATAAATCGTTGTCCACAGTCATTATTACTTTTCTTCCAAGAGTCTCCTTTCCCCGTAATCTCCACTCGTGGCTTCACTCGGGGACCCCGATTGGTCGAATGTCTTCAATAAATTCAACGCAGAACTCAATCGCCTCCTCTGTTCCATACCCCTTGGTGATGCTTGCTTCCAGACGAGAACGGTTACGAACGTACTTCTTTAGAACGCCCATGTACCTCTCTAAAGGGAACATGTTGTGTAGGTACACTGGACCGAGAATACCGATCTCTTTGACAAGGTGACATAGAAGATGCATCATTATATTGAAGAAGGATGGTAGAAAGATCATCTCAAAGCTGACAAGACATTGCACCACATCATTTTGTAAGCCTATTAATCTGTCTGGATCGGTGATCTTCTGCGAAATTGCGTTCAGGAAAGCACATAGCTTTGTTATTGCTATCCAGACATTATCAGGAAGGATACCCCAAATTATAACAGGAAGCAGCTGTGTCATCAACACATAACAGTCATGAGACTTTAGGTTTGTGAACTTCTTCTCTTTCATGCTAATTATTCCATTTATATTCGAGGCATATCCAGACGGTACCTTGATGTTGTCCAAGCATTCGAACATACTTTTCTTCTCTGCCTTACTCAAAGTGTAGCTGGTTGGATTCAAGTAATGACTTCCTTTCTCCTTTGGTTCTGGATGAAGCCTGTCCCGTTGTTTCATATGCTTCAGATCATTACATGTTTCAAGTGTATCTTTTGACTTCCCATATACACCAAGGAGGCCTAGCAGGTTGACGCAAAGGTTCTTAGTTAGGTGCGTTACGTCGATTGCGTGGCGGACGTCTAAGACTTCCCAATAGGATAACTCCCAAAAAATAGACTTCTTCTTCCACATCGTCGCATGACCATCTTCACTTACTATAGGTTGACTGCCAGGTCCCTTTCGAAATATTACTTTTAGATCTTTCACCATAGCAAGCACGGTCTTTTCGTTACGATGTTTAGGCTTGGTATGGTGGTCTGCCTTCTCTTCAAAATGTTTGCCTTTATTTCGTACAGGGTGGCTTGCAACAACAAATCGACGATGGCCCATGTACACAACCTTCCTACAATGCTTCAAATACGTACTGGCTGTATCATCCATACAGTGCGTGCAAGCTTTATACCCCTTGTTTGATTATCCGGATAGGTTGCTAAGTCCAGGCCAATCGTTAATGGTTACGAACAACAATGCTCGTAGATTAAATTGCTCTTGTTTGTCCTCATCCCACTCAGGGACACCTTCTTTCGTCCACAGTAGTTTCAGATTTTCAACCAATGGTTTGAAGTACACATCAATGTCGTTACCAAGTTGTTTTGAGCCTTCAATAATTATCGCCATCATGATGTACTTTCGCTTCATGTATAATCAAGGGGGAAGGTTGTAGATACACATGGTCATAGGCCAAGTGCTATGACCGCTGCTCATCTCTCTAAATGTATTTATGCCATCAGTATTTAAACCAAACCTTATGTTCCGTGCTTCCTTTCCAAAGTCTTGAAATGTTCTGTCAATGTTCTAGCACTACGACCCATCAATGAAGTGTCCCAGCATCCCGTCTTGTTTACGTTCTTATGCATGCCAGCGCATCATTATAGCATGCACTTTGTTCCTAAACAAACGCCTCAGCCATGTTATTATAGGAAAATACCACATCACCTTAGCAGGAATACTCTTCTTCGAAGGCTGTCCGTCAACATCACCTGGGTCATCTCGTATTATCTTGTATCGTAGTGCCTTACAGACCGGGTATGCTTCTAGGTTCTCATACCCCTCACTGCGATAGAGGATACAATCGTTCGGACATACGTGTATCTTCTGGACTTCCAGTCCTAGAGGGCAGACTACCTTCTTAGCTTCGTACGTTGTTTTAGGCAATTCGTTTCCCTCGGGAAGAATATTTTTTACGAGTTTCAATAACTCACCAAATGTCTTGTCAGTCACACCATTTTTTGTCTTCCATTGCAAGAATTCCAGCATGGTACCTAACTTGTTGTGCCCCTGTCAGCAACCTGGGTAAAAAACGTTTTGTGGTCCGTTAACATCCGCTCCAATTTCTGGACCTCCTTTTTACTTTCACAGGCCTTCTATATGTCGCACAACATCTGACCAAAATCATCCATACTGTCTTTTTTTCAATAGCTCTGTCCGCCTCGCCTGTTGTATTTTTTGCAAATCCATCGTATTGAGCCCAGTCCGGAATATTGTTGTCTTCTTCTTCATCTTCTTTCATTGCAACCCGTGACTCTTCGTGCGAGATCCAACAATTATAGCTAGGCATAAATCTCGACTACAACAAGTGAATATGAAGAGTTTTTGATTTAGAATACTCATTTTGGTTTTGCACTTTTTGCATGGACAACATATAAAACCCTTAGGCTTGTGGGCATTGGCCATACTCAAAAACTAATGCACGCCATCAATAAACACCTTCGACCGTCGGTCCGCGGTATACATCCATTGCCGATTTATCTACATCAGGAGATAACAAATAACAAATGTAAAGTAAGTTGATGAAAGGGAAACTACTTAAATAATCATATAATAATTTAAAATATCTTAATTAAACTGAAAACTGACGATACACATTTTTAATTTATTCTTCTTATTTCTAATGATTATAACGAGTTTTAAGTGGATTTAATCAGAGTCATGGTTAATTATATATAAATTATATCAGTTTCACAAATTTGTAAATATATTTTTTTCATGTATTATCCTTATTTTAATTATTTTTAAAAAAATTTTAATGTTCTAAACATATTTTTAATTTATTCTACTTATTACTAACTATTTTAATTATTTTTAAATGGACTTAGTTTTCTATTCTTTTGTCTTCATTTTTTATTTTTTTCTTTTGTTATTTTTTAAACATTTTTATCCAAATGTTTCTAATTTTATAAAGTATCCTAATTTTCTCTAAACAATTTTTCTCTCATCTTTTTTCATATACCTTTTTGAGAAAATAATATATAGAAACATAGCTATAAATGTAAAATGTTAACCATACATCAATTGAGGATGAACTTGCTAACCTTTTAAATCCCTTTGATTTATATAATATCACCAAAATATTTTCACAAAAAATTTTGGCAGCACCTCTGTTTCTTCTCCTTACACTTGCAGCAATGGCTCGGGCTGAAGAAAAAAGATGAGCTATATGAAGTGCATTTTCTTTAGTATCGGTTGGTGGCCCGAAAAGACCTGACGTTCTCTAACAAAGTATGAACTGGGACTAAAAATGATATTTAGTACCGGTTGGTGACCGATACTATAAAAGCAAAGTGCCGTTGGGTGTTTTAACCGGTGCTAAAGACCTTCTTTAGCATTGTCCGTAAGAGATTCGATATATTTGCTGTTTTGATCGATCGAGCAAAGATCAGTTGTCCAATTATGTTTTAATGAAATTTGGAAATGGGTATGTTCAGAAACGCACACGTATATAGCACAAATCTTAAAACAACGGAACAAATACGCGCGGTTCCGGTGCATTTGCCTGGATCTTTCCTTGCGCATAGGTTGCATGACATGGCAATTATCATTTAAGGGCAGGTGATTACCGGCGGGCAGACACACTTTCACCTAAGCAGTACTGCCACTTTTAAAATTGCCATACAAATATATCTAGGCTCACAAGTCAGCCAGATGTGAGGGGTCAGCAGCCATGCGTGCCTGATCGCTGCAAGCTGGTCAATAGCATGCCTATAACAGAATGGAAGTATATATTCTATTGATGGTAGAATTTGAACGTATGGTTGTTTAATGGAAATACACCATCACGGTACGTATATCACGGTGAGCTGGAAAAGTATCACATCATTTTCTATCTTAATCATCAGGAAGCTTCCTGAAATGCACAAGTATTGAAGTGAGACAATTAATAAGTGGCAAGTATTAATCTCTGCAATTCAGGATTATTCGGCAAAATTGTTCTGACAGATGCACCGACCTGCAGCTGCTATAAAAGGCTAAGCATATTCATTTGGAAGGGGGAGAGGCAGAGGGAGGAGGAACAATCACACGCACAGATCAGAACACACACAACGAGAGCGATCAACGCAAGCTAATACACCCGATGTCAACAGTAAACAGAGGGGAGAGCAAGCACTTTAATGTGCTGCTATGACCAACTCTATTTAGCTTTTCTTTCTATAGTCCATGCATACAGGATGTTCATCTATGGAGCCACGGAGGTGTCGCCGAAGTCGTCGTCGTCGTCATCATCATTGATGCCCGAGATGATCGAGCCACGTGGCTACGTTGTGCCGGAGCACCGCCTACCAGGGCCAACGACAACTCGCCGCCAGCGACGTCCGTGTGATGATGGCTGCCGCCGGTGACACCTTTGGGTTCGTCACCATCGCCGGCGTGGACATCATGGACACCGTGGTCAGCATCCGTGCGTCCACTGCGATTGTGAGCTCGTCATTTGCAATTTCGGTTCAAAATTTTGAAAATTTACGAAATTTCGGTAATTTCGTCCCCCACTGGCAAGCTCATATCTTGCCCGAAATTTTTTGTTTTTTTGCAAAATTTTATGAATTTGATCAAATTTTATTCAAACTGATTCAAAATCAGTCAAAATTTCAAAAAATTTTGGCCAAAAAATTTCAAAATTTCTGAAATTTCGGTAATTTCGGACCTCCCGGCAAAAAAACAAATTTCAAAATTGAAAATCCTAGTCTACATTGCCGGTGTCCCGTTCATACACTCGCGTCACTGTTGTTGTCCTCATGACTGCAACCAAAGATCCACCAACCCCACTGGTGTCATCCTCGCATTTGGTGTCACTATAGGCGTTATCTTCGCACCCAAGATTGTTGACAGTGTCATCTCGTTCCATGTGCCTACCGTGCGCCATTCTCCCATGTGAGCTGCTACAAGCGTCCTCGTGATCGCCCAAACGACGTCATGACCACACCGACCTCAGACTGCCGCTGGCCAAGGATGGCCTCAAGCTCATCGCCACCGCTAGCGACTCTTTGTCAACTTGTTGGCGTCATCCCCACACTTGCGTCATTGCAGCGTCCTTAATTGAGTTGCTGCCATTAATGACCATGAGCTCATCATCGCTCTTGGCATCATCTCCACGCTCACGAAGCTCTATGGTGATATCCCTACAGCTGTACCGCTGCCTGCAACCGATGTCTTCATGACTGCCCCTAGAGTCATCCTTCGCTTGATGGCTCTCAGTGATGATCTATATCTTTGTGCCACCGATGAGGTAGTCTTCACGACTGCAATGGTGTCCTCGCAATGACCAAGACCACCGGGCCATCCTCGCATTCGTCACTATTGACAGCAGCGTCTTCACGTCCATGATTGCTGCTGGTGACCACCTCGTGCTCGTCACCGTCGCCGTCCTCAACCATACACCTGCCGTCGTGGTCTTTGAGCCTGCCGACACCATGCCCGGGCTTGACTCCCCCACCAACCATCCGAACACATGTTGATGATGCATCCAAGCTCGACACCGCCGTTGGCTTCAACACGCAACCGCCAATGACGTGACCGAGCTCAACGTCACTGCTGGCATCATCCGTACGCTCGTTACGGCCGTCGGCATCCCTGTGGCTACCTCTGATGACATGCTCGAGCATGGCGCCAGTCATCTTCATGCTCGTGAGTAATGACCGTCTTCACATTCACTAACCTCGGCGGAGATATCCTTATATCTGTTCCGCTGCTAGTGGCCGGCGACGACCTCCAACCTTTGTCCAATGGCAGCAGCCGCGGTACCACCACCGGCATCATCTGTATGCCTGCCAATGTCGTCTTTGTATCGCTGCCATCAATGGGTTTCCTCTATCTTGGTGAGCCACCAACCTCAACATATGTCTGCCGATGACGTACCCGATCTCAGCGCCTCTACCAGCCTCTGTCAGAGTTAATTTTATATTAAGCCTAGCTAACCGAGGAAAATAAAGGGAAGACGCCCAACAGCGCTATCCCATGATATATGATGGCACCATTTCATGACCAGTTCATGCCTGTTATGATCAGAGGCATTCCTAATAGAATTGGATTTGACCCCTATCATACAGCACATATAAAATAGGGCCACTGGCACCTGGAGTGTTAACTCGTCGCTCCCAGGTTTTGCTACGCCCTAACATTTCCTTAAACCATCCGATACTAAGTGTGTGTTGCAGCGATCAGAAGGCTAACTCTCGTATAACGACGGTGGTTGGCCAGTGCCATGGAGACTAAAAGGGCGATGCTACCCCAACTGCCAGTGACCATGAGGTCGGCATCTTCACCGTTCTCTCCGTCGCTCCTAGCGGTATCTATATATATATATTGATGACTTCATGACCCCCGTCAGCATACTCTTGAGCTCGGCGCCACCACTGACAACCTCTTCATGGCCACCACCGACATACTCGAGCTTCGTGCCGCCGCCGACAATAACACCATCACAGGATTGTTGAACGTGATCTACATGTTGCATTATGTCTCCTATGTACAGGATCACACAAGGATAGACATGCACATATGCATGTGGTTAATATGTGCATGTCCTTTGAGACGTACACATGCTCTCGTCCTGGTGCTTGTGACACTCACGGACATCTACATAAATATACGTGGACTTTAACAGTCCACTGCTCTTGCTTCTGCTTTTGCCTGTTATGTATCCATCCATATCAATTTCTTCCCAAGTTGCCATCACAGCGCTAAGGCGGCCAAGCTGAGCACACATTCTTGCATGATTACAACTACCAATCTACATCGATCCACATGTCGTTTCTAGACCGACGAGGCTAGACGACAGGTGGGCGGAGTCTACACGAAGACGTCATCACCAACACCGGCGCACGGACCGACAAGGCCATGGATGCCACTGGCGCCCATCTACACCCTCACCACATCCACATTATGCATGGGAGAACGTGAAGCTAACACTGACGACGACGACCAGCACAACTTAATAGGAGGTGTCTCGCATGTCTAACCCGCGAAAGTAATTAACCGGGTGTTTTTCGAGACCCCAGAAACTAGGAGAACACGATCGTCAAGTCAGATCCACCTTGTCTATGGGCCGTGGAGCGCATTTGACCAAGAATTTGGATTTTTGTAATTCTTCAATAATTATAATGAAATGCATTATTCCTTCCTCTATTTTATTTTATTTTGTGTACTTGGTACACTGGCACACCCGTATTTTATTTTATTTTACTTCCCTGGGTGGAGAGACAAAAGTTTAATTTTCACACTAAACATTTGTAAAAGCCATTGAAGACGTTAATGAATCATATCAATAGGTGTATATGTTGGCATCTACTGAAATGATAATACACGTAGACTGTGTGTAAAGAGAGATCGAACTGAAACTTAATTTCTTTCGGTGATGGACACTGTCCACATCTTTTTCTGCTAAACTAAAGAAGTCTCATTGCCCACATGTACGAAACAAATTGATTTAAGTTGCCCTTCTCAATGATTAGTATGGGAATTAAGTATATTTGTAAGATGAGAATTAATACTACTACAGATATCATTATTGTTAATTTTGTGTACTGGGAATCTTTTCTCTTTCAGTGACGAGGTGCGCTTGAGTCATATCAATTGCTATCTTTTCTAGTCCTTTTTAATTAAAAAGGTAGAGCTTGGCAATACTTTTTTCTTTTGGAGAAAAGATGAGAGCAAATTAATCATGCCAATATCGTGCTGGTGCAGGTTATTATTACTCACCAATGGCTGCTGCAGCAGCTAACCATCAGCTGATGTTGAGTGTAGTAGTAGATCAGTATAACTGGAGTATCGTCAAATCTCCTTCAACTTTCAGAAAGAAAAAAACAAGTAGAAAAGATGGACGGTTATATAACCATCCTAACTCTGCTACAAGTCAGTAGATACCAACGCAGGTAGGAGTAGCACAATGCTAGTATAGCATGCAAGCAAAGTTGAACCGGCCTCTATCAATCAACTTTGCTCTTGATGCTCAAACATGGCTACACTTTACAATATTGGTGTTACATTTGTCGATTTAAGGGGCTTACGAGGCATCGGGAATTGGATGTGCTCCACTGGAGAGCCTTGTTGCACCGTCCTTCTCACTCTACATGCTCTCCAAGTAATTCTTGCCACAATGTCTTGGCTTGACAGGTTGCAGAAGAGAAGAACTAGAGAAGCAGAGGTTGATTCACCGCGTGCGCAGCGCCCCGCGCAACAAGATGACGGTGGAGAGGTCACTTCTCAATTGTCACGCCAAAAATGTTCCATTAATATTGGAGGGGATATATAGCTGCCTGTCTGGACATTAAACACACTTGATAGAACCTTGATTTTGTTTTTATCAGGCTCTGATATTAAACGCTAGAAATTGATCTCTTGAGATCAAACTAACTACGATGTATAGAACTCAATGGAGCGAGCTGCAGTGAAAAGCAGGCACAAGTACAAAGTCATGGATGAACTAATAGATCCAGATTCCTTGTGTACTGTTGCATGTTGCATGTTGCGTGTTGCGTGTTGCAGACAGCAACACTCGCGTCTGCCCTGCCTAGATGTTCGTAGTAACTGAATTATTTGTTTGAAGCATCAAAACTTCATGCTTTTCTTCACAAATTATATGCGCCAGCGTACTGAATAAGAAGAGGCAATTTAGAACTAAAGGATCCAGACTAACTGTTACACTTTTTTTTTGTTAAAAGGATAGGTAGCCCCTCAAAAGATAGGTGGTATGAAATCCTGGGGCTCCTTATTTTCAGAGCATGCCCTGATAAATAGGTGGACATAGGCAACAGTTCTCCACAGTATAATCTCTAACTGATATCTTGCTTAGAAAAAACTATTTTTTTTGAGAAGCAACTAAGAATTGTCAGTGGCAGATCATCAGAAAGTCCTTCAGTGATATGATGCGTCCAAGCTGATCATGAAGCTGACGGCCATGGCTAGTTCAACTTTGTATCCTTTGAAGCTGATCACCTCACTTTTTTCTGGTCGAGCTGTATCCATGGTGGAGCTTCATTACGATTGAACGGCAGCAGGACAGTGGGATGCACCATGTGAAGCATCGCAAGCCCAAAGTGCTAGAGGGATGGATATGCACGCTGGGGTGCTGAGTTCGTTAGTCGTGGATGAAAACTAATCGCTTTAGCATGTAAAACAGAGTGATTTATTAGTATATAATTAATTAAGTATTAATTTATTTTTTAAAAAAAAGATTAATATGATTTTTTACAATAACTTTCGTATAGAAAATTTTTGTAAAAAAATATATCGTTTAGTAGTTTAAAAAATATACGTGTGAAAAATAAAAGAGGTGAGTTGCGAAAGGTGAGGGAAGAGGGAGTTCTGCAGATGTGAGAACACATCACTGTCGCTCTGCTTCCTCTACCGAGCCGATGTGATCGATCGTCGTTGCACCAGGAAGGCCAGCGACTGATCGACCGGTCATCTATGAGGTCATAACTGGTCGCCGCGCGCAGTGAAAGCTTCTCCATCATATCTGTATTGTTATGAAAAAAAAGAAATAGAGACAAGAAAGAAATCCCTCGCAGGAAAAAAAACTATCGGAGTAGTTATTACAAACTAGGCATCAACCCATGTGTTGCACGGGTTATTATTATCAATATTAAAATTTAATCATATGTCCAATACATTAGTTATTTAGTTCACTTGTAGGCTTTTTTTGAGTTTTGGACATGGAACAACGTGGGCTATTAGTATCAACATTAAAATTTAATTATATGTACAATAAGTAGTTACTCAATTGAAACCTGTACTTTCTTTTGACTTTACATTTCCAAAAAATTTAAACAATGTAATTTTATTTATATTTCCAAAAAAAAAATTAAGTATGGACTTATTAATTTCATAATTTAATTTTTAAATTTAGAATCATTAAGTATGACTTATTCGGTATGGACTTATAGATTTTTCATTATTTAATAGATATCAAGCTGTACTTGGTTTGGAATCTTGATTATAAGTTTTTCATGATGTAATAATTGTAAAGTTCGTATGTAGTAATAAGTATTGAAATATTCCATGTTTCGAATCTTGGTCATAGCTTATTAATGATTTGATGATTCTAGATTTAGTAGTTATTAATAACTTTAACCATTGGATGTTTGTTCTCATGTTGTACAGTCAATTTGGTTGGACTTTGGAGTCTTGCTTTTAGACAAAAATAAAAGCTAAAGAGACTGCGAATAGGCAATGGAATGTTTATTTTTAAAATAGATTCTCAACTTGATCTTTGGCTGGTAGTAAGATCCACCTAAACCCATGTAGTGTAATATAAAATATATATCTATGCCATTCGAAATAGAATTAATTATGTGTTTCATATATATGTAGACTTCATATATGAAGATATAAATTAGCCATATATGAAAGTTATGTAAGGATGAACTTACCAGCCATGTGAAGACTTGGACAGCTACGGAAGCTATGGTGGGTTTTGCAGCTATATATTCTCCATCTCTTCGACCATGAGTGGGGTATTGACTGGTGTGTGCGTATGCGTCTTCCTGATTATCATACAAAACAAACAGCCAAAGAAATGTATTACATTACGATTATTTTCAATTATCTGTGGTGCTAGATTATTTTCCATGCATGTAGACAGCCACCACAATAACTGCAACTCACTATTTGACTTCTTTCAGATTTTTTTTTAAGATACTGGAAGTTTTGAAGTCAGGGTGATACAATTATCCCGGGAACATTTAAGGTCAAAATTAAATAAACCGTGAACACATTTAATGTCAGAATTAAACAAACCTTATGTATCAATTCCAATAGAAAAATACACCAATAATATCTCCATGAGTGAGAAGCACAAATGCCCATTGGTGATTGCTGGTGCAGCAAGATTAACAACAATATTAGAGGCGAAATAAGCATTATCACCGATAAACCGCAGCCACGCCAATTGCATGTTTGGCAGGATCAAGTGCCTACAGCAGCAGCATGGCACCTCGTGTATTTTCTCTTTTAACATGAGTTAAGGGGACACATTAATGGGTGTGTGCATGTACCGTACGTACGTGTGTTCTATGCATGTAAGTTTTTCATATAATTAAAAAAGAACTCTTACCACATAAGCATCAATAACAAACGGACAACCATATACAGTACACACGAATAGTTCAAAAGTACCAAAGTTAGAACTGAGTTAAGAGTACGTACATACTGATTTGGCAGACTATGGAATACCTTTGTGATTAAGTGCATATGTAGCGGCCATGCTGGATCTTGTCATGCGCAGGCGAACTTGTTTGTTTTCTGTATTGACGTATGATCAACACCTGAAATTTATAAGGTGACATTGGAGGATTAGTTCTTCCGGTCAATGTCGAAGGGCCTTATCTGCATACAGCAAGTCCAAATCCTCGTGCCCATATATGCAAGTATATTTTCAATGAGATTTTAGTGAGATCAGAGATATGCCGCAGATTTTCATCTATTTGAGCGTGTGTTAGAAGACACATTCGTGGATGCGAGGATGGTGTTGCGTGTGTATTAGTGTGTGCACGTATGCGTCTATCTTGTAATAAAAAATATTAAAAACCTCAATTTTAATTTTGTGAATAACGGGATTTTTTTTATGTCTGTCGACCTGATTACCTAAACATTTGTTGACACAGTTGTTCATCGACTTACTACCTAAACACTCATTGATCTACTCATTCAATAAGCAAAATATTACAATATGATTCAGAAATAGGGAATAGTTTAAATAGGTCATGTAAAAAATCACAACTTCGATGGAATACCTGCGTAGATTGCAGATATAACGACCACAGATGATTTTTTTTATGCAAGCGATCTTTTAGATTTTAGGATGGACATGTCGACACAGATCAATGTATGCTCTCTTCTTCAAAATTATTATGAAACAACACAATTCGTTAAAGAACTATAAGATTAGTTCTTTCTATCTATCGATGTGATAACCTGAACACTTATGTATGGGTGAAAGATGAGCTACATAACTCATTATATTGCAATCAAAATCAGAAATCATGAGAAGCCGATAATATATTAGATAGGTCACACTAAATTTCTCGAACAGATCGATTGACAATAGTTGAATAGGACATTCAGGCTGAAAGAAATACCTACGACAAAGTAAGGGTTGGTTGCAGAGGAAGCGTTTTGTGTCGTTGATGACACAGCCGGCCACGTGCGATATGATATACGCACATCTCCCTGCCTTCTCCACGTAGTGTACGCATGCAAGCATCAGACGATGGAGCTAGCAGCGAGTAGTAGTACCTGCTGAACGTCGATGGAATTGAAATAGTTGCCGGTTGAAGGAGTCGAAATAGCCGCCTCGATCAATGATAGATTGGGATGAAGGCCGGGCGAGGTGGAGCGTCTCCTGTTGTGCCGTGTTCCCCAACTCTATCTCTCGTTCATTGCTCTATCTCATCAGTCGTCACGGAGATTGGATCGGTGAAAATCTCATGTTTTATTCGATACGTACCTGCTCACAAAAAGATCTGCTTGATCGGTTTGTTTTAAGAGTGGCCCACATGCAGATTGCAGTTTTGCTATCTACGGTTGTGATGATTTCATCCAACTAATCAACGGCTAAATTTTTCTGATTAATATGAAAGCTTCCTCAGAATACCCAATTAATATAGGTATACAGGTATAGATAGATAGATAGATATAGATGTAGAGGAATAACTAATAATAGGAATCATGCGTACCATGTGGCTTATAAGAAGAGATATATAAAGAGGAAAAAAAATACAAGAATCCTAATATGAAAAGAATTAACGTCTCTTATAAAACTAATCCAAGTATATTGTCCAAATATATTGCATGCTAAAATCACTATACCAAGCCCCAATTTCTTGATTAAAACTATATTGGCAGAAGCCTCATATACTATCAAATTAATTATCGAGAAAAGTGATAGGGTTTGTCAGAATGACAGCTGCCAGTAAAAACCTTTACCGATAGATAATTCGGATGACATATTTAACATCGCACGATCTAATTAATGCTTACACTATTGAGACTTACAACTTGATGGTAGCATCCTCTGTCCAATGCGAAATTTTTATTATCCGTAAGTGGGCACTACTACAACATAGATTTTTGCAAACGGCTAAAATGCATTTTTGCAGACGGTTGGGTGGGCCGCATGGAAGAAAAGGTCTGCGAAAATTGTGATTTTCGCATGCGGCCAGCGCAACCGCATGTGAAAATTCAATTTTCGCATGCGGGCGCTTAAGCCGACCGCATGCGAAAAAGAAAAATCACAAAAAAAAATAAAAATTTCAAAAATCAAAAAATACACCGGCACCGCTGCCGTCCTCGCCCTCCAGTCGCCACCACCGTCGTCCTCATCCTGCAGCCGCCGCTGCTGTCGTCCTCATCCTCCTGTCACCACCGCCGTCGACGTCGTCCTCCTCCCGTCGCCGCCGCCCTCGTCGTCATCCTCCTCCCTTCGTTGCTGGCGAATCGGGACGGGAGAGGACGGCGGCCGGTAGATCGGGGCAGGGGAGGGCGGCCCGCCGGTGGATCAGGGTGGGGGAAGGCGGTGACCGGCGGATCCAGGCGGGGAGGGCGGCGGCCGGTAGATTGGGGCAGGGTAGGGCCATCGCCGCCAGAGCGGGGAGGGGGAGGGCAGCCGCTGGCGGATCCGGGCGGCGGAGGGCCGCCGCCGTCACCTATGCCCGCCCCTGCTATGGCCCTCATCCGCCACTGCCGCCGGAGTTCGCGGTCACCGAGCCACGCGGGGGCGGCGTACTCCTGGCCGGCGGCGGCAGCAGCGCCGCTCGCTCCCGGCGCCTCCTCGTTGGCGGCGCCGCCTGGCGCCCGGCGCCTGCTCCTGCCCGATGAGAGAGAGAGGAGAGGAAGAGAAAGAGAATGAGAGAGAGGGGAGAGGTGAAGTGAAAAATTTTGAAGTGTTGAGAGGGAAAAGAAAGAGGAGGGGAGAAAATATCTATGGAGAATAGGAGGGTGTTTTCGCATGCGGACCATTTAAGAGGTCTACATGCGAAAATCTATTTTTGCATGCGGCCTCTTAAGAGGACCGCATGCAAAAATAGACTCATTTTTGCATGCGGCCCCTTAAGAGACCCGTCTGCAAAAATAGATTTTTGCATGCGGATCTCTTAAGGAGCCGCATGTAAAAATGGAGGTCGATTTTCGCATACGCGACTAGTTACAATCCGTCTGCAATTTATTGGGACCCTCGTACAGAAAAATCATTTTTGTAGTAGTGGGGTTATCCATATATGTGCTACTCTACTTACCGGATAACGCACTGGACTAGCTATGTACCAGATAAAGTAAGGTTTAGTATGCAAGACCAACAACACTAGTCTTTTTTTCCTTAATACCAAGCCTTTGACACATTATATATTTCAAACCATGTACTTTCTTCATTTTATATTATAAGTCATTTGACTTTTTTCTTAATCAAACTTTTTTAATTTTGATCAAGTTTATTGCAAAATATAGTAGCATTTTTAACCCAACGTAAACATTGTATTAAAATATATTCAATGTTAAATTTAATTAAATTAATATTGTATCGTAGATATTGCTAATTTTTCAATAAACTTAGTCAAATCTAAAAAAATTTGACTAAGAAAAAAGTGAAATGACATATAATATGAAACAGAGGGAGTATTATTTTAAAATTCCATTTAAACAATAGTACTCTACTTAAAAATGCAAGACAAAATTAAGTATAATATTAAATATATTTTAATATTTAAAAGTAATTTACTGTTATTATACGAGTAACTCAGTTTTGAAAAGAAATAACTTCTCATAAAATATCATTAAAGTGATTACATTAGAGGATGAGTTGAAAATAATGAATTATGTGAAATTAATTCACAAATAAAATATAGGCCGACAAGAATGCTAGATTCTGTAGTAGTATAAAGATTATGTATATGTGATTTGACTTAGCAAAGCAGTCCGTTCATCGGCCTTTGTTGCATGCGTGTAACTGCTTGACCATGCGGAATCATGCACAACTGTCTCAGCAAAATTAAGTCCCAGCTCACACGGCCACTCCCCTCGGCTGTTGAGGCGGCTCCTATTTTCTCGCACGATTGGATAAATAAAATTATAAAATACAACGCGCATCTCAACAGGATCAATGTAAGACGTAAACTGTTGGGGTACTTCTTAGTAGCTGCCTAGGTATACCGGTAGGCACAGAGTCTGGTGAAATTCTTCGAAACCATACATGCATATGCATGTTTCTCATGCGCATTGTTGGATCCTCCGTTCGACTCGGCGTTCATGGTCCTAGCTAGAGCCTTGGCTCCTGCTATTTAACGGGCTGAAATTAGGTCCAATAAAAATACTTCAATATTTATTTTCTTTTTTAACTTGAATTTTATAATCATTAACAGAAAGTTCTATATCAAAAACTTTTTTGCAAAAAGTTTATATGTCAAAATGTTTGCATCTAAAGTTTATTTGTATAAAGTTTTTATGCGGATAATTTATACTATAAGTTTCTAAACGAAAAGTTTACATATAAAGTTTATACGAAAAGTTTGTGTATAAAGTTTCTATACGAAAAATTTATACGTATAAAGTTTCTGTACAATATATATATATATATATATATATTAATTCTTTAACTAGATATTTTAATTATGTACTAAAGAGTTTCTAGAAGAAAATTTTTATTCAGATACGAATACTACCAAGTAGATTTTTCTAATTCCGTAAATGGTGAATTTTTCATGTAAGAATATTTTCAGAAGAAATTTCAAACTAATTACATGAGATGCTAATCTAGAAGCGCTAATTCTGTTGTTCTAATCAGTAATGGAGGATTTTATGTGAGAGCTAAACAAAAATATACGTAGGAGGATCGCCTGTTGTTGGCTGGCCCGCTCGAAGACTGGGCATGCCGCATGTTCGGGACGCGGGCATCAACGATCGTGGGTGTTGTAGGATCACGACTAATCGTGTACTAGGAATACCCTAGGCGGCACCTATTTTCTCGTATGATTAGATTAAATAAAGTGATAAAACAAAAAGCGCATATCAGCGGGATCAACGCAATAAAGACATACCCTATTGGGGGACGGCGCTTGAGCATCGAGTGATATATTTCTTCGTACATCCAGACTCGATCCTCAGAAGTGATTTGTTTGTTAGTAGCTGCCTAGGTATAACAGTAGATGTGGAGTTCGGTGGAATTTGTCAAAACCATGCATGCATATGCGTGTTTCTCCCACGCGTTGTTGTGATCCCCCGTTCGATGCGGCATTCATGGCCCTAGCTAGAGCCTGGCTCGTGCTATTTAACAGGCTGAATTTAGGCCCAAAAAACTCGAATATTTATTTTCTTTTTTAACTTGAATTTTATATTCATTAACAGAAAGTTCTATATCAAGAATTTGTTTGCAAAAAGTTTATATGTCAAAATGTTTTCATGTAAAGTTTATTTGTATAAAGTCTTTATGCGGATAGTTTATACATATAAAGTTTCGATACGAAAAGTTCACATATAAAATAATGGAGAATCACACAACAGAGCTACAAAAAATATACATAGGAGGATCGCCTGTTGGCTGGTCCGCTCAGGAACTGGGCATGCCGAATGTTAAGGACACATGCATCAACGATCGTGGGTGCTGCGGGATCGCGACTAATCACGTACTAGGAATACCCTAGACGGCTCCTGTTTTCTCGTATGATTAGATTGAATGAAGTGATAAAACGCAACACGCATTTCAGTGGGATCAACACGATCAAGACGGATGCTATTAGGGGCCAGTTCTCAGGCACTGAGCAATATATTTCTTCATACATCCGGACTCGATCCTTAGATGCGGTTTGTTTATTAGTAGGTGCCTAGGTATACCGGTAGGCGTGGAGTCCGGTGGAATTCGTCAAAACTGTGCATGCAAATGCATGTTTCTCGGGAGTCTTACTGTGATCACTCGTTCGACGCGGCGTTTATGGTCCTAGCTAGAGCTTTGGCTCGTGCTGTTTAACGGGCTGATTTCAGGCCCAATAAAAATACTTGAATATTTATTTTTTTGAATTGAATTTTATAATCATTAACGGAAAATTCTATTTCAAAACTTTGTTCGCAAAAAGTTTATATCTCAAAATATTTGCATCTAAAGTTTATTTGTATAAAGTTTTTATGCGAATAGTTTATGTGTATAAAGTTTCTATACGAAAAGTTTAAGTATAAACTTTTTATACATAAAAGTTTGCGTATAAAGTTTCTATACGAAAAGTTTATACATATAAAGTCTTTAACTGGATATTTTAATTATGTACGAGAGAGTTTCTAGGTCAAAATTTTTATTCATATATGAATACTACCAAGTAGATTTTTCTAATTCCGTAAATGGTGAATTTTTTCATGTAGAATATTTTCAAGAAGAAATTCCAAACTAATTACATGAGATGCTAATCTATATGCGCTAATTTTGTTCCAATCAGTAATGGAGGATCACATGTGAGAGCTAAAAAAAAATATATGTAGGAGGATCGCCTGTTGGATCACATGTGAGAGCTAAAAAAAAATATGTAGGAGGATCGCCTGTTGGTTGGCCCGCTCGGAGATTGGGCATATTGAATTTTCAGGATACAGGCATCAACAATCGCGGGCACCGTGGGATCGCGACTAATCGCGTACTAGGAATACCCGAGGCGGCACCTATTTTCTCGTATGATTAGATTGAATGAAGTGATAAAATGCAACACGCATATCAACGGGATCAACGCGACTGAGTCGTACGCTGTTGGGGGCCGACGCTCGAGCACCGAGCGATATATTTCTACGTACATCCGGACTCGATCGTCAGATGCGGTTTGTTTGTTAGTAGCAGCCCAGATATATTGGTAGGCGTGAAGTCCGATGGAATTCATCAAAATCGTGCATGTATATGCGTGTTTCTCCCGCGCGTTGTTGTGATCGCCCGTTCGACATGGTGTTCATGGCCCTAGCTAGAGCCTTGGCTCGTGCGGTTGAATGGGCTGATTTTAGGCCCAATAAAAATACTCGAATATTTATTTTCTTTTTTAACTTGAATTTTATATTCATTAACAGAAAGTTCTATATCAAGAATTTGTTTGCAAAAAGTTTATATGTCAAAATTTTTGCATGTAAAGTTTATTTTTATAAAGTATTTATGCGGATAGTTTATACGTATAAAGTTTCTATACGAAAAGTTTACGTATAAAGTTTGTATACGGAAAGTTTGCGTATAAAGTTTCTATATGAAAAGTTTATACGCATAAAGTTTCTATACAGAATATATATATATATATATATAAAGTCTTTAACTAGATATTTTAATTATATACTAGAGAGTTTTTCTAGGTGAAAATTTTTATTCATATACGAATACTATCAAGTAGATATTTTTATTTTCGTAAATGGTGAATTTTTTCATCTAGAATATTTTCAAAAATAAATTCCAAACTAATTACATGTGATGCTAATCTATAAGCGCTAATTCTATTCAAATAAGTAATGGAGGATCGCATGCAAGAGCTAAAAAAATATACATAGGAGTATCGCCTGTTGGCTGGTCTGCTCGGGGACTGGGCATGCCGAATGTTAAGGACATGCGCATGAACGATCGTGGGCGCTACGGGATCGCACGTACTCCAGGCGGCTCCTATTTTCTCGTTTGATTTGATTGAATGAAGTGATAAAAAGCAACGCGCATATTAGCGAGATCAACGCGATCGAGATGTATGCTGTTGGAGTCGGCGCTCGGGCACCAAGCGATATATTTCTTTATACATTCGGACTCGATCCTCAGACGTAGTTTGTTTGTTAGTATACCGGTAGGCGTGGAGTCCGGTAGAATTCGTCAAAACCATGCATGCATATGCGTGTTTCTCGTGCGCGTTGTTGTGATCCCCCGTTCGACACGGCGTTTATGCCCTAGCTAGAGCTTTGGCTCGTGTTGTTTAACGTGCTGATTTTAGGCCCAATAAAAATACTTTAATATTTATTTTCTTTTTTAACTTAAATTTTATATTCATTAACAGAAGACTCTATATCAAAAATTTGTTTGCAAAATGTTTATATTTCAAAATGTTTGCATGTAAAGTTTATTTGTATAAAGTTTTTATGCGGATAGTTTATATGTATAAAGTTTCTATATGGAAAGTTTACGTATAACTTTTCTATACGAAATGTTTACGTATAAAGTTTCTATAAAAAAGTTTGTACGTATAAAGTTTCTATATATAAAATTTATATATATATAAAGTCTTTTACTAGATATTTTAATTATGTACTAGAGAGTTTCTAGGTGAAAATTTTTATTCGTATATGAATAGTATCAAGTAGATTTTTCTAATTCCGTAAATGGTGAATTTTCTCATCTAAAATATTTTCAAGAAAAAATTCCAAACTAATTGCATGAAATGCTAATCTATAAGCGCTAATTCTATTCTAATCAGTAATGGTGGATCATACATGAGAGCTAAAAAAATATATGTAGAAGGATCGCCTCTTGGTTGGTCCGCTCGAAGACTGGGCACGCTGAATGTTCGGGACACGGGCATCAACGATCGCGGGCGCTGCGGGATCGCGACTAATCGCGTATTAGGAATACCCTAGCGGCTCCCACGACTAATCGCTTACTAGGACTACCCTGGCGGCTCCTATTTTTTCATATGATTAGATTGAATAAAATGATAAAATACAACGCGCATATGCGCCGGATGGCCCGGATCAACGCGATCGGGACGTGCGCTGTTGGGGGCCAGTGCTCGGGCGCCGAGCGATATATATATTTGTTTGTACATCCCGACTGGATCCTAGACACGGTTTGTTTGTTAGTAGCTACCAAGTTATACTCGTACACGTGAAGTCCAGTGGAATTCGTCAAAACCATGCATGCATATACGTGTTTCTCGCGTGCGTTGTTGTGATCCCAGTTCGACGCGACCTTCGTGGCCCTAGCTAGCAACACAGGCGCTATTGTTAGCCTCGCGTACGTTACGGGTGCATGAAACCCCCAAACACCCGGGCTGTTCTGACGTTCTGTTATTCCTGTGGTTTCTCTGAGAAAGGAGATCGATCTATCAATCGATCGACGAGAGATCGCAGCCGGCGGCGCACGGGCGAATCCGATGAGAGGCGCCGTGTTGGTGGCCGTGGCGGCCGCCGTTGGCAACCTGCTGCAGGGATGGGACAACGCTACCATCGCCGGCGCCGTGCTGTACATCAAGCGGGAGTTCGCCCTCGAGTCGCAGCCAGCCGTCGAGGGCCTCGTCGTCGCCATGTCCCTCATCGGCGCCACCATCATCACCACCTTCTCCGGCCCGGTCTCCGACGTCGTCGGCCGCCGCCCCATGCTCATCGCCTCCTCCCTCCTCTACTTCGCCGGCGGCCTCATCATGCTCTGGTCCCCCAACGTCTACGTCCTCCTCCTCGCCAGGCTCGTCGACGGCTTCGGCGTCGGCCTCGCCGTCACGCTCGTCCCCGTCTACATCTCCGAGACGTCGCCGCCGGAGATCCGCGGCCGGCTCAACACGCTGCCGCAGTTCACCGGATCGGGGGGCATGTTCATGTCCTACTGCATGATCTTCGCCATGACGCTGTCGCCGTCGCCCAACTGGCGCGTCATGCTCGGCGTGCTGTTCCTCCCCTCGCTGCTCTACCTGTTCGTCACCGTCTTCTACCTGCCGGAGTCGCCGCGCTGGCTCGTCAGCAAGGGCCGCATGAAGGAGGCCAGGGTTGTCCTCGAGATGCTGCGTGGCCGGGAGGACGTCTCCGGCGAGATGGCGCTCCTCGTCGAGGGCCTTGGCACCGGCGGCGACACCGAGATCGAGGACTACGTCGTCGGGCCATCCGAGGGCGACGCCGGCGAGAACGAGCAGGCGAGGGACACCGTCACGCTGTACGGGCCGGAGCAGGGCTTGTCGTGGGTGGCGCAGCCGGTCGCCGGCGGCCGCGGCAGCATGCTGGGGAGCTCGCTGGGTCTGCAGGCGTCGCGCCACGGCAGCATGTACGAGCAGATGAAAGATCCTGTGGTGGCGCTGCTGGGGAGCGTCCACGAGCGGCTGCCGGAGTCCGGTGGCGGCGCCGGGAGCATGAGGGGGAGCACGCTGTTCCCCAACCTCGGTAGCATGCTGAGCGTCAACGAGAGGCCCGGCGGCAGCTGGGACGAGGAGAACGTGCAGCCGGCCGACGACGACATCGACGAGGAGGAGGAGGAGTACCTGTCCGACGACGGCAAGGACGAGGACGACGGCCTGCAAGCGCCGCTGCTGTCGCGGCAGAGCACCGACGTGGAGGGCAAGAACGAGGCCTCCGGCCAGATGACGATGCAGCGGCACAGCAGCATCGGCGGCGTGGAGACGGCGAGCACGATGGGCATCGGCGGCGGGTGGCAGCTGGCGTGGAAGTGGACGGAGAACGTTGGTCCCGACGGCGTGAAGCGCGGCGCCGTGAAGCGCATGTACCTGCACGAGGAGGCCGAGGCCACACACGGTGGCGAGGGCGGCGGCGGCGGCGACGCGCCGTCAACGGCGTACGTGCACGCGGCGGCGCTGGTGAGCCGGTCGATGCTGTACACCAAGGACGTGCTGATCGGCCAAAACCCCACCGAGCCGGCGTTCGCGAACCCGCCTGAGGCCGTGGCGGCGGCGGCGTCAACGGGCCCTGTCTGGCGTGAACTCCTCGAGCCGGGCGTTCGCCACGCCCTCTTCTGCGGCGTCACCATCCAGATCCTCCAGCAGTTCTCCGGCATCAATGGCGTGCTGTACTACACGCCACAGATCCTCGACCAGGCCGGCGTCAGCGTCCTCCTTGCCAGCCTCGGCCTCTCCGGCGACTCCACCTCCATCCTCATCAGCGGCCTCACCACGCTCCTCATGCTCCCGTCCATCGGCGTCGCCATGCGCCTCATGGACGTCTCCGGCCGCCGCGCGCTCCTCCTCTGGACGCTGCCCGTCCTCATCGCGTCCCTCGCCGTCCTCGTGGTGGCGAACGTCGTGCCCATGGCGGCGACGGCGCACGCCGCGCTGTCGACGGGGAGCGTCATTGTCTACTTCTGCTGCTTCGTCATGGGGTTCGGCCCCATCCCGAACATCCTCTGCGCCGAGATCTTCCCGACGAGGGTGAGGGGCCTCTGCATCGCCATCTGCTCGCTGACGTTCTGGCTCGGCGACATAGCCGTCACGTACAGCCTCCCCGTCATGCTCAGCTCCGTCGGGCTCGCCGGCGTGTTCGCCTTCTACGCGGTCGTGTGCTGCGTCGCGCTCGTGTTCGTGGCGCTCAAGGTGCCGGAGACGAAGGGCCTCCCGCTCGAGGTCATCATCGAGTTCTTCAACGTCGGCGCCAAGGCCGGCACGTTGCCTGACGATGAGTTCCACTGAATTAAACTTGAATTAAACTTGATTAATGTGTGAAACTTGTATCGGTTCGATCAGCAAAGCAGCTTTAGTTAATTCATTGCAGCTCCAAATTGTTTTGGAGGCTTAATTGTTCTTTAATTTCCCTCCTTGATTACTGAATATTAATTTGGTGTGGCTGATGATTTGTTTCTTGGTTTCATGGTTTCTGGATTATTCAGGTGCGAGGTGTCATGTATTTTTTGACCGGAGGTAGAATTTTGAAAATGTTTATAATTCAGTTTTTGGTTGGGTAGCGAATTGTTATGTTTCATTGTTGTCTTTTATATACTTTTGGAACGAAACCTTTGGGATTGGGATCTCTTTTACATAGGTCTTTTTTGGCATCGGTCCAGATCCAATATTTTATGAAGCTGAGTATTTCTAACTCCACAAATTTATAGATCTGGATCTACGATTACGTATATAACACTTGAAAAAATTAATTTATTTTTATTTTAGATAAAATTTAAAATTTTAAACCACTATAATTTAACATCTAAACATCAAATCTACCGTGGATCTGAGATCTGGAGCTCTGTCAAACATATCAAACAGGGCCATAATTCTATAACTGAAACGTCCGATTGGGACTACCTCCATTTGCGAAGTTTGAAAATTAACACTTTTGTGACATTGGAATCGTCATAGCTGTTGGATTTTAGAGGGATGGATCAGATTATTGCGACGATGTCAATACAACTAGGTAGGTGACCTACGCAAATGCGCGAGTACCTGTATCTTTGAAACTTAAGATATCTTTGAAACTTAAGAGATTATATAGTTTGTTTAGAAATCATGACTCATAAACTATGGGCAAACTAAAGGTCAAACATATCTTAAAAACTATTAATTTATTGACTTTTGAATAAAAGATGAATATTAAGGTCATATAACTTTTGAATCGATTTTTGCATTGAGTGAATAATAAACTGCCATTAGTTAATTATCATACATACCATCTATACAAATACCATGCCATATAGCTATAAGTAAAAATTTGGAGAGTAAGGAACTTAAAGTAATTGTGATTGAATCGCCTCATGAAGACGCATGGTGTAGTGACAACCAAATTAAGGATATATTAAAGATTGGATTTTTTCTCCTATGTAGAAGTTCAACAATTTTATATTTTTCTCCATGGTATTAAAGAACTTAATTGTTTGGAATAAGACTTATTTTGAACTATTTTTTAGTAAATTGTGTTCTTATGTAATTCAATTATATCGTGAATATAGTTTTTCATGTACATTATAATCAATACGTCAACTATGATTTACATCACTATTACTAATAAAAAATTACTACTTACCAGAAAAAATTAGTTCGCCTAATTTGTGTTTTGCAATTCAAAATAGCAATATTCACCTTCTCAATGATGTCTTTGTCACGACTAATTAAAACTCTCTATTCAATATGACACATCATGGCATCACTCATATATATTTGTAAGGTATTTGTCATTACACTCATTACTTGGTAGTATCCTTCACTCACTCTTTACTTATGATAGTCGTATAGACCCATATGTTATCTACTTGTTTAGTTTACATAAGGGGCAAAACCACATCGCTCGACCCTCTGGCATGGACACAGGGTCCAAAATGATTTTCCCAAAGCACATTCTTCATTGACACATGTATTACAATATTAACTATGTAATATATCTATTGGACACATGGTGACTTCTATTCTAGCTTCGCCTATATTTACATACATTTAAAAGTGCCTAACAACAATCAAATTAGTGTAGCTCTTACATATTCACCTCATGATTTTGAAGGCCCATTGATCACCATGACGCGTAAAAGGAATCTATGTATTACTTATGGTTTACGATAGCTGAGATTAATGGATGAACGAGTTATCTTATTTTTTTGATAGCTATTTAACGGTATTAATGAATGAATTAACTTCTACAAAGATGAAATATTGTTCTGAAAAAGTAAATGCATCATCTAGGAGCTTAGGAAGCGTGCAAACGAAAATCCAACATCCACATTCAGTGAAGAAAAACAGGGCCATAGACTCCAGTATAACGCCCTTGTCTTGGAAAGAGGTTTATTGATATTGGTTAATATTACGCTCACAATCTCAAAATATAATAATTTCTTTCGCCTGCAGCAACAAATAGTACAAAATCTAAATACGACCTACTACAATACATTATACATTATAATTAAGTAATTAACCCTACGTTTCAGCTTATATGGAGCTGCATGTTGCAAAAACATAACCCGCGATGCTTGTTTCTTCTCTCTCTATATCACACCTTCGGTTTGTTAACAAACCCAATCGTTATTCATTGATGATTTGACGCGTCTTCACTTTGGCAAAGCGGTACACTATTACAAAAACCCTCATAGGGAACGGCTCATAGGTGCCGGTTCATTTAAAACCGGCATCTATGGAGCATTTCTCACCGCCCTGCGATGGAAAAATATAGAACCGACACCTTTAAACACTATAAGTGTCGGTTCCAGAGAAAAAACCGGTACTTATACTATAGGTGCCGATTTTTAAAACGAACCGGCACCTATAATATAATATAGGTACCGGTTAATTAAAAAACCGACACCTATAATTTATTATAGGTACCGGTTTTTTTTAAAACCGGCACCTATAGCTTTGAGCGGAGCCGGTGAGGTGAGCCGGTGAACCGCGCCACCGTCCTTATCACTCTCGCTCTCTCTCGTACCTTCTGTCTCGTCTCTCTCTCGCTCTCTCTCGTACGTTCTCTCTCGCTCTCTCTCGCTCTCTCTCTCTCTCACTCTCTCGTGGCGGCTGCCCAGCGGAGGTGGTGGGCTCCCGCGGCCGACGGATGCCTGGCGGAGGCGGCAGCGGCGGCGGCGGCCGCGCCCTCCCCTTTGCCAGATCTGGCGAGAGGGGAGGCGACGGGCTCCGCGATCGGCTGTGGCCGGGCACCCCACGGGCGGCGACGGCATGAGTTCAGCGGGCTCCGTGGGTGGTGGCGGTGTGGAGGCGAGAGGGAAGCCAGCAGGGAGGGGGGTAGTGGCCGGGGAGGCGATGGGCTCCCACGGCCGGCAGCTGCCTAGCGGAGGTGGCAGCGGCGGCGGTGGCCGTGCCCTCCCCTCCACAGATCCGGCGGGAGGGGAGGCAGAGGGGTCCGAGGCCGGCGGTGGGAACCCCACGGGTGACGGCGGCATGAGTTCGGCGCGCTCCCCTCCACCAGATCCAGCGAGAAGGGAGCCAGCCGGGGAGGAGGGGGCAGTGGGGAGGCGGTGGGCTCCCGTGGCCGACGGCTGCCTCACCTCAGTGGCGGCGGCGGCCGCGCCCTCCCCATGCGCACGACTGTGGAGAAGGACACCGGTGGCGCGGCAGGGTGGCTGCCGACGGCATGAGTTCGGCTCGATTCGAGCCGTCTCTCTTTTTTTGGGCTCGAGCAAAGGTGCCGGTTCTATATTTCACATAGGTGCCGATTGCCTCTATTGGTGTCGACCAATAGGTGTCGGTTTCCAACTGACACCTATAACCGGTTCCCAACCGGCACCTATGATGGTTTCTGTACTAGTGGTAGAACTACGACGGTCAGGATCACATTGGCAAATCACCTTGGTTGGCTCAGATATTATGTTTCGTCATGCATGCAGAAGGCAAAGATGCACGTTTGCATTGTGCAAAGGGCCGGAGGGAGGTCTTCAGAGGCTTTATTATTTTGAAGAAAGGTATATTTTTTGATGGTCTAAATAATAAGTCCATCAATGAAAATCTATGGCCAAATATTTTTTTGAAAAATAGTTTAAAATAGTAGTTCCACTGGTTTAAGTATAACTTAGTTCATATAGATCATAAGTTGTTAATTTAATGGATGGTGTAAACCTGTTTGAAAATAATAGTACAAAATGAGTCCATCGGTTCAAGTAAAAATTATCTCTATTATTAATTTAATGAGTAAAATAAATAATTTTATAAACTTCATGTGATGATATATATAATTTATGTTTGTAAGAATTATAATTATTTAAAGTTTATTATCACTAATAATAATAATTGTTATCCCACCTATACAGGGAGAAAGAAGGAAGGAGAGGGAAGCGGACATATTTTTTAATGATATATATAATCTATATTTTTTTAATGTTTTTTTTGGCTTTACCATTTTCTTTTGATCATACACAGGGGTGGAACTGGGCCTAGGGCAGCTTGGGCCAAGCCCTACTTATGAAAAGAATTTTTAGTGGACTAGTATCCATATACTTTTCAGATTTTCCTAAACCTCATGGCCCAGCCCTATTTATCTAGCCCGGCCCAGCCCCATACATAGCTTTTCCCAGCCCCTGGCCAGCCATCCCAACATGCAACACATTACAGCCCAATAGGAAGCCAACCCTAGTCTCACCTCCTCTCCTCTCACGCAGCACAGCAGCAGGAGCGCCGCATCCCGCATCGGCATCATGCCCGTCCTCTTCTCTATCTCTCTCGCCACATCGACGACGGTGGCGGTGGCGGCGCGCACAGCTCATCGGCGCGAGGGAGCAGCGCGTCTTGGCATCGGCGGCAGCATGGGTCGGCCGTGACGGCGGCCCGCACGGTGCATCGGCCATGGTAGCAGCGTGCTAGCGTGCGCATCGACGGCGAGCTGGCGACGGGTTGTCGGCCAACGGCGTTTCCCCTTTCTCAGCCACTTCTCCTAAAGTTTCGAGAGAAGGTTGTGGAGCTGACAGGAGGATGGTGTCTTCCTGGAGATGGCAATGTTCTGAACCCTGAAGTTTGGCTGAAGCAAATGGATTCTGGTGACTTTTGCCTTTTTATATGCAATTGACACTGGTAGTGCATCAAGTTCCTGAAATGACTGTAGCCGTGTTGCCAAAATTTAGACTTTATTTCCATCTATGTAGTTAGCCTTCTCGCAGCCATGGTGGGATGGCACCTGGTGAGGGGGAAAGGTATGATGTTTGCTGACAGAAGTAGAACTGGGAGGATGGTAAACCTATGTATGCTCGTTTGTTTTAATGGAATTGTGGGGAGCTAAGCTCTCCTAGTTCTAAAAAAAAGGTCAGTGTCCTGTCTAATCTTCGATCTACAATTCTGCATCCTTATTTTGCATTTGGTAACAGCTAGTCAATTAGAAATGGGTTTGATTTCTTAGATGAAGAGGAGCAAGACTTCAAAATCATTCTACTAAGTCCAGTCCTGTGTGTCTACTTCAACCCCAGAAACAACATAAACTGATGAATCCACCCCAACTCCAGAAACAATAGAAACTGATGGTGCTTGTTCTAAGTGTGATTGTTTCTAACCCTGGGCTTCCCACATCAATTGAATAATTGGATGTAAACATTAGGGATATTGCTAGAAGGGAGTATTTGTTATTGGTCCATGTCAACAAGTTGATTATAAGTATACACAAACAAAAATAGGAGTGAAGAGGAGCTTAAGAAGTCATGGTTCAAAAAAGACTTACATATATAGTATCATTTTCCAAATTCAGCTTTAGGTTCTCTCCCTACTGTTGTTGTAGAGTGAAAATTATGAAGATATATCGTGCTAGGTATTCTAATGAAATTTTAGTTCAGTCTTTTCTTTTACTTTTACCGTGTGTTTAGTTGTATGATTAAAAATTTTATTTCAGCCTTGCATTTTATTTCATACTTATAGTGTACTTCAGTGTATTAACTGTCACGGATAGTTTAGCCTTCAATTTGAGCCCTAGGCGTTGAGAGATTCTGGCTCCGCCACTTATCATAGGTATCTACGTTTGTATGTACATTTTGCCCTTTTTTCACCCGTTAGTATGAGACCTATCACATAATATAGTAGTGAAAACAAAGTCAATATACCTCTTGAATAATTGATTGAATTTTCAAAAGAACTACAACCGTTCAAGTGTACCATAAATTGAACGTGCACATATCGTCTATAAATATGTAAATTGCTGTGCTTGCACGTTGCTCAGCCGGCTCTGAGGGTCTTCAGGCTGGAAGAGATGCAACAATTTGTTGTAAAAGAATATGTACCTTAAAAAAAAAGGAAGAATGAGGACAGGAGCTGGGTGCGTCACGTAAGTACGTATGTGTGGGGCTAGGAGACTAGAAGGAGGGTTTGTTATAGATCTAATCTAATCGACTAAAATAATGGATCTATCAATTTAAGTGAAAATCGAGGGTTAAATGTTTTTTCTTAGAAATTCTAGAATTTTATTTCATTTATTAGAGCGTCACGTGACGACTTGAGAGCGATTTAAGAAAGTTTAATGGACCTTTAATATATAATAGATAATAGATAGATATTTTAACAAAATATTGCAGAACGGACAACTGTTCAGTCAGTTTTCTTTTTTGCGAGTAATAGAACCATACAATTTAATTTTGCACCGGGAAATACAGTTTGTTCTGTTATTCATCCTGATACATTGTTGTGTGAAAAAGAAACTCGGAAGATAGTTCATGTGCTTAAATTTTATTGCCGTCGGAACAATTATTACCCATCGAACAAAGCATCGAAACTCTGAATCAATCAGCAATTCATCAGGATTAGCGGTCCATTGCCAACGGTGCTAGGTTCACCAAGGCATCTCTCTTCTTCCCCAAAGTGTCCAGGCAAAATCTCCAGCAGAATGCTCGTAGGTCCGGCATGATGCATCCTTATTGATTGTTTTGTGAACTTCATGGCAATAAATTCGTGAACCAAAAAATCAGAGTGATGTTACTGTCAGGCCAATGCCGTGAAGACATGATGTTCGAACAGATCAGGTAGCATCGACTCAAGGCAACTATCCCAATGCCTCAAAGTCCTAAGAATACATCTTCAATACACTGGAAAAGATCTGATATGTATGTTTTGTAAGGGTTGTCACCATCTCTTTTTCTTTTTTTTTTTGAATAAATTGCACTTTGAACCATATTTTATTGCCTAAGTTACATACTGGACCAAGTATTAGAAGCATTTTTCACTTTGGGCCAGGTTTTTTAGCCAAGGTTTGCACTTTGAACTAGTTGTCCCATATGTCAGTGTTCAAGAGTCTTCTTCATCCTATGTCTTATTGGGATCTCTTTCACGTACCTTTAGAACCTACACGTCGGATTAGGACTACTTACATTTGAAATGTTAGAATCTGTAACATTGGAATCGTCATCGCTTTTGGATCTTAGAGGGATGGATCAGATTATTGCTACAATGTCCATACTGTGGTACTATTATCTTAGAGGGATGAACCAGCTGCAGTTCTTGCTGCAGTAATTTGCTCCTTACCGAACCTTAATTTACTCATGTATTTTTGACCGGACGTACATTCTTTAAATTTCAATAATTTACTGTGTAGTTGGGCAGGGAGTTGTTGCGTGTTTCAGTGTTCACTTTTATAGCCGAACGTCCAAGCTTAGATGCATGGCAGAACTCGTGGCAATAACTCCATAGTACTCCCTTGTTATGTTTCTCTAGAAATACCACCTAATTATTAGATTAACGTGATACTTAAGAGAGATGATTGGTGATGTAGAATCGCATCGCTACATCTTAAACATGCTATGTGTAACCCGCGGTGACATCCGAAAACACATTGCTGTAGGGAGTAGGTAGATGCCGCTGAACGAACATCCAGGAGATACCTCATTAGGATGAACGTGTGCCGGTTTGTCCTAAACTCAGCAGGCCAGCTAGGATGTCCTGTAACGTTGTAGACACAAGAGAAAATGAACAATTGAGGGATTTAAGAAAAAAAGACTTTGCGATAGGTAACACGAAAAAAGAAAATGTAGAATATAGAGTGTTTGGGTAATAAATTGGTTGATAACTGATTGGTTGTTGTATAGGAGAGGTGGACTTACTTCCAATGTCTTTTCCATGTCTAATTAGGCTTAGAAATCTACTAGGATTCGAGAAATTCTGGTCTAAAACAAGTAAACACAAAAAATACCTAAATTAGACTCGGGCTCTGTGCTAAAGGTCTGACCGTCCGGACACCTGTAGTCTGACCGACCACATAACGGCGGTCAGACCGGCCTTCGGGGAAAGCTCCGGAATTTTTCAAATTTGGCTCAAACTTACTATAACTTGAACTTAGTGCCAAATTTGGTTATCAACACTTATCCCTGTATTTTCGGCTAACTCGTGAGCCGAAAAGCACTAAGCATGAGATCATCTAAGGGCAATATCTATCAATACCGGTCATGAATGCCTCTAAGGCTTATGTGTTTAATGGTGATATAAGAATACTACGAGGCCTCCTCTTGTTCAAATTGTAGTTTACTTTTCTTGGGCCTCCACTTTCGCCTCATCACTTTCTTGTGTTGTTTTTTTTAACTGATTCTTTTTTCCTCAACCGTCTATGAGAAGAAAACGATTGATTATTCAAAATCGGACTATGTGGCAATGCCTATAATAGAGAATAATACTAAACGTTAATTTACTCATGTATTTTGATGAAATGCCATGTTAGACACTGCGGGACATTCCAATAAATTGTGGGGTGAGGCTATATTGACAGTGTGTCATGTATTGAATAAAATTTTTACTAAGAATAAAGAAGAACACCATCCGATGAATGAGAAAAGAAAATGATAAATCTCTCATACTTGCTCACTTCAGGATGTTTGGCCAAGGTAAATGTGCCTATTATCAAAAAGCACAAACTTGGACAAAAAAACCGTAGATTGTGTGTTTCTTGGTTATGATAACCACAACATGGGTTGTATATTCTTAATTGTAAATTCTGAAATACCTGACATGCATGTTAGTACAATTTTTTAGTCTAGGCATGTGTTGATGCGAAAACACGGCGGCCTAGAAGATTTGTTTTACTCCATTGCAGGTCCAAATCTTAAAAAACGGGTTCAGGACATGCCAGTTGGTTTGATCCTGCAACCAACAAAATATACAAAAAAGTCATATTAGATGCACGATAGCCAATTGGCCGATAGGCCAATGACGTACCATAGGAACCTAGTCGATATGATTTGACCGAATCAGCTGTAAGGTGTAACATAAATAATATTAAGCAAACTCTAATCATACTTCATCGGTTTTAAATATATAATCTATAGACAAAGATTAGATACTAGCCGATGAAATCATAACTAGGTTAGAGTAGATAACGTATCAGCTAATACTCTAATACAACCTTATATAAGAATATTAATCTAAATAAATATATCGAGACAAGCTTGATATATTTATTTAAAGAGACATTCTTGCATAAGGGACAGATATAATGTGAAAAGTATGATTAAGGCAATTAAGGCTAAACAGTTATATTAGATAAGATCGGCTAAAACTCCTTGCTACCCCTATTACAAACAAGAAACAGGCTAGAAATCATGATTCTAATTAGGACTAGGGCTGATGCAGCACAAAGTGTAAAAAGATGCATGATATCTAAAAAATCAAGTCCCTGAATGTTTTTCAGAATGGTAGATACCTTATGCTAATCTAAGTCAATAAGCTGATTTGGCCGATACCGACAAAACCTTAGACAAGGCCTGGCCGATACAGCTAAATCGAGCCATTGATTTGGATTAGCTAAGTTATGTGAAAAATTAACAAGCCATACCTCCAGCTGACAAACCCAAAGCACGAACTCATCGAAAATTAAGAAAAAGAGTGGCGATGCGCCAAAAGTGTTGAATGAACTGTTGTTGTTTTTTACATAGACCTCGAGCTTATATTTATACCTGTACATACAAACCTTGTCCTTTCCGGACACTATTTATAACTTGCCTAAACAAACAAGTCCTAGGTGGACTCTTACCACAATATTATAAAAAGAAAATTAACTCTCATTCCTAATTAATAGATACAATTGCCTTATCTGGACTCGATTCCTAGCCGGCAATATCTTCAAGCCCTTCTTCGAAACCTATTATGAAGCTAGGCCACCCGTATCGGCTCAACCGAGTCCGATTCAATTTGATGTAACGGCTGCCTGAGACTGATTCCATATCGGTCGATACAGCTCCAGCCGATGCGTAGTCTGTTTTGAAAAACTCCTTTATTCCTTCAAATCCGCTTCGGATCCAATCTTGATTGCTGGCATATCTTTACCAAATTTTGTTGTGAATAGCATGCTACATTTTTTGAGAATGAATTTCCTATGAAAGATGCACCTAATACTTCTAGTCAAGAACCTATTTTATCCCTTGAGTCTTTTATGCCGATAGAACATGATGATCAAACGCTGGTGGAAAATCCTAAGGAGGATAACACTGTAGCTACCCAAAAGAGTAAGAGACAAAGGACTATAAAGTCTTTTGGTGATGACTACATTGTATACCATATGGATGACACTCCAAAAACATAGAAGAGACATATTCATCTCCTGACGCTGACTATTAGAAGGAAGCGGTACACAGTGAGATGGACTCAATTATGTCTAATGGTACTTGGAAAGTCGTCGAGCGTCCCTTTGGATGCAAACCTATAGGATGCAAATGGGTTTTCAAGAAAAAGTTTAGGCCTAATGGTACAATCAAAAAGTACAAGGCAAGTCTTGTGGCCAAGGGTTATACCCAAAAAGAAGACGAGGATTTTTTCGACACTTATTCACTAGCTGCTCACTTGACCACGATTCGAGTACTATTTGCTCCGATAGCCTTTCATGGTCTTCTTGTTCATAAGATGGACGTTTAGACAACTTTCCTTACTGGAGAGTTGGAGGATGAGATCTATGTGGATCAACAAGACATGTATGTATTTGAAGACCAAGAGGAAATGGTGTGCAAGCTATTAAAGCCCTTGTATTGACTTAAGCAAGCACCTAAACAGTGGCATGAGAAGTTTAAAAAACTCTAACATTTGCTGGCTTTGTTGTGAATGAAGCTGACAAATGCATGTACTATCACTATGGTGGGGGAGAGGGAGTGATCTTGTGCTTATATGCCGATAACATATTGATTTTTGGGACTAGCCTCAATGTGATTGAGGGGGTCAAGGACTTTCTGTCCAAAAGTTTTGAGATGAAAAATTTGGGGGTGGCTGATGTTATTCTTAACATTAAGCTGCTAAAGGCAGATGATGGTGGGGTTATACTCCAGCACTCTCACTGTGTGGACAAAGTCTTGAGTCGCTTTGGATATTGTGACTGCAAGCCAGCTCCTACTCCGTATGATCCCAGTGTGTTATTAAGGAAAAACTAAAGAATAATAAGGGATCAACTGAGATACTCTCAGATCATTGGTTCCCTGATGTATTTGTCTAGTGCAACGAGGCCTGACATCTTATTTGCTGTGAGCAACTTCAGTCAATTTGTTTCAAATTCAGGAGATGATCATTTGCGTGCTCTGAAAAGAGTAATATGCTATCTAAAAGACACTATGAGCTATGGAATTGACTATGCCGAGTACCCAAAAGTACTAGAAGCCTATAGTGATTCAAACTATATCTCTGATGCTGATGAGATAAAAGCAACAAATGGATATGTGTTTACACTTGGAGGTGGCACTGCTTTTTGGAAATTTTGCAAGTAGTCCATCTTAACGAGGTCCACAATATAGCAGAACTCACAGCATTAGACACTGGCACTATTAAGGCTAAGTGGCTTCGTGAGCTCCTAATGGATTTGCCAGTGGTTGAAAAACCAGTAGAAGCTATCTTGATGTACTGAGATAATCAAACGGTGATTATTAAGGTGAACAGTTCGAAGGACAACATAAAATCATCCAGGCATGTGAAGAGAAGACTAAAATCTGTCAGAAAACTAAAAAACTCCGAAGTGATAGAATTGGATTATGTCCAGGCTACTAAAAATCTAGCAGATCAGTTCACTAAGGGTCTATCACGTAATGTGATATAGTGCATCGAGTGAGATAGGCTTGAGACCCACTTGAAGTTACACAATAGTGGTAACGTGTCCTATGTTATCAGAGATCCCGTGAATTAGGATGGTGAAACAAGCTATTGGGTGACTGGGAGGAGAGACCCTTAGATGGACTCATTTCTCTAATGTACTTCTCTCCTTATCTGTATGGCAGGTTGGTGTAGACCTTAATGTGATCTGAGTGACTTTTCTTAAGACAGAGATGTTGGCCTACAGAATATCTTAGAAGAAACATACCTATATGAGTCTGACTACTAGTCACAGTCTATGAGATTATGGTGATCTCTACATACTCATGAAAAGGCCTGGAGTATGGCTTATATCCTCTAAATAGAGGGGATGCTAACGGCAGCCTACTATCAGTTAAGGAATTGAGTAAAGTCTAACTGCAAAAGTATGACAATTTAAGGCATAGTCCAATGTTCAGTTGTGATCAGGTGTAGCTCCTTTTCTCAGTGGAAGTTCAAATTAACATCCTCCATCGAAACACTGGTATAATAATCAGGTGCAGAACTGAGAACATTTCCCGTGAGCCCCGAAATTTGGTGGGGATTGTTAGAATTAAATGGGCTAGGCCCAATTTAATCCTAGTAAATTTCGTGGACCCAAATTAATGTTAAGAGATTAATACCACCTTAGAAACCAACGTGGAGTGACCTTGACTTAAATAGGCTGCTAATTGAGAGCACATGTTGAGCGGTTGAGGTGGCGGTGGGATTGCCACATGCACGCGTGCAAGCCGAGCCGGCGAGGCCAGGCAAGGCATGGCATGCGATACAAGACAAGATGAGAAGAGACGAGACTGGCTGGCTGCTGTTTTCTTTTCTAACATGACGTTTTTATAAGAGAAAAGCGTAATCGACGAAAACTCTTTACTCTAGTAACGACGCTCATTATCTTCCACTCCGAGATAGACATGGGGCTCTCTCTTCTCTATTCATCTCTTCCTGACTCTGTTGCTTCCTCGGTACACACCACCTTCTGTTCCTACGCTACTTCTGTCTCCCCGGTTCTGAGCACCTGCGTGCACAGGTACTCGGGACGAGTAAGCTTCTGAAACTCCATACACCTAAGAACCTACACGAGTAGGCGGGCGATCAAGTTTTAGAGGAGCGCGTTCTATGCACGATTGCTCTCGGCACTATATCCTCTTCGTCACGATCTGCTTCCTGTATGTCAGTGGCAACCAATGGAGAGAAAGGTGGTACTGAAGGAGCGGAGAACGTCGACACCAATGAAGGCAACAACAACAACATTACCTCATCTTCTGGAGCATTCTCTGGGTATATCACTATATTCACCTTAGTGTTAAACATGTTACAAGATGATGCTATTACTGTTACTAGCATGTTCATGTTTAGCACTATCACTAGATCATTCCGTTATTCACATGTCATATTTATTATCTTATTTTTCTGGATTAAAATATGTCGAATTATGACTATATTTCCAACAATTCCCACATGGTATATATCCTCTCTCGTTATGTAAGCCGAATTTGAAAAACTCCATGGAATTATTTATTACTAGCTAGTTCCATAGTCTATTGCAATCTCCAATTAATTGGCTCAAATAAAATAGTGTGACTGCAGGATGTAATTACAAGGAGAGCTCAACCACCAAGCTACCATGTATGACATCTCGGCTGCACACATATAGAGTGCATAATGGTGGCAGTATACTGGTTGTAATACTCCAAATTAATCTGATTTTGAGCCAAGTCCGCATCTTTTTCAATAGGGCTGAAAATGGATATGATCTGTTGCGCTCCGAATCTTTTTGAAACGAGGACTCAGATGTGGATGTAGTATGAATGCGGATAGTATGGTGTAGATTCGGATGTGTGTGTTGGTATTAGTTATAGTCACAAATAAATCCACAAGAGCACAAATACCGCTGTAGCACTTCACCTTAGAGTATTCCAAGGGTATCGAATCACAAGGAACATGTGTGTTTATGTAGGAACAAGATTCTATCTAAGGACAACAACTAATGGTAGGCTTAGTCTAGAGAGGATTCTGATTAGTTAAATTACTAGACTTAAGTTAAAGGTAAAACCCTACCGATTGCTTCGGACACCGGCTCTCCCCTTGTCTGCCAAGCTGAGTCTAGCATGTAGCTTTATGATGTACCCAAACGTGGAGGGATACAAAGGATGAACAAAGTTGTCACCACTTGTCGCCTACCTCACTTTTCATGTATCACACAATAAACGAAGATAACCGCTAACCTAGACATCACTCCTAAGTTATTGATTACTACTTTAGCCTCGTGCAGGAACTTTCTTCTTTATCCAGAGTCCTGGTACTAGAGCACTTAATAATAATACAAAGCGACAAACCCGCAATGATGGGAATATATCTCACTTAAGCAAGGAAATTAAATACCAAAAGAGGAATCTCGAATACTTTATTAAAGAAGCATCCGCCGAAATATAAGAGAGGAGATAGTGCCGACAGCTCCGGCACTCCTCCGGACCTTCCCCTCACTCTCTACCTATTTTCTCCACAATACTAAAGTGATGCCTAAAATATGAAAGTGAGTTGTACTCCACTTTGTTGTGTATTGTGAGTGAAGTGAGTTCCACCTTTTATAGCAGCTCAATGATGGTTGTAGGTCAGTAGTCAGGTCGGTAAACACCCCTAACCATCATTGAGAACCAATAGGGAAGCGCCACGTGGAAGCTGGCGGTCAGAGGCACCAAGGTTGGTTTTGCTGAACCACCTCCACCACCTCTGGCCACCGACTTTCTTCTATGTATGACATGTGGACCTTTATGGCGGTTGAAGATGGTTTGGCCCCACTTTTAGATTGGTTTTGACTGACATGTGGGCCCTTCAATCCTTATGCTCATGTATGATTGGTTGAAGGTATATTTTACTGCATGGCGAGTGTGTTTTCATCCAGAAATCACCTGCATACCAATGTTTACCAATACTAATGGAAATGGTTAGTAATAAATCCCTACCAATAAGTTTGATATTATATTTGATATTCTTTCATGCAGGAACTGACGGTCAACTTTGGTACTTAACGACCGTCAACAGTGTGGTATCCCAATATTCCAACGGATATAGATTGTCCTACTTTTTTCTATCGGATTATCCGATAGGTTGTTTGTCTCACGATCTAAAATTGTTAGCTCACATAACCACTTTTTTTACTCCATACAACATAGGTTATGATAAAATTAAGATTTTAGTCAACTTCGTGTCAAAAGAGAGGATGCCTCTCATCTCTTTGGCAATAGAGAAAAACTAACAAAGTGGCAACTTTAAAAAGGTCTGAACTTTACATGGAAATTCTAGTGAGATTTCCACAATATAATCTCATAGCCTTATAGTTGCCTCTACATTTCCTAAGACGTGGAAAAATGAACGAAGCAACCAAAAATATTTTATGGGTAGATGTAGGATCAACGAGGCCCGACTATAGAAGGGTGAATAGGCGGTTTTAGAACTTTTGGCTAAAGCAAGTTTTGTACGAGGAAGCATAAATCAAAACGGTTTTGCACAATTCAAAACCTAAAATAACTAGTCTCAACTAAGTGCACAAAGAAGCTAGCCTATGTTGAGATTTGCAAGCCTAGGGTGATATTATCACAAATAAACTCTACTATTCAAACTTGCTTAGAGTTAATTGGCACAAATGTAAATTACACAAAATAAAGGAGACAAAGCACATCCCTAATGTTTACATCCAATTATTCAATTGATGCGCGAAGCCTAGGGTTAGAAACAATCAGACTTACAGCAAGCACCATCAGTTTCTGTTGTATCTGGAGTTGGGGTGGATTCATCAGTTTATGTTGTTTCTGGGGTTGGAGTAGACACATAGGATTGGACTTGGTAGAATGATTTTGAAGTCTTGCTCCTCTTCATCTAAGAAATCAAACCCATTTCTAATTGACTAGCTGCTACCAAATGCAAAATAAGGATGCAGAATTGCAGATCGAAGATTAGAGAGGACACTGACCTTTTCTTTTTAGAACTAGGAGAGCTTAGCTCCCCACATTTCCATTAAAAGAAACGAGCATACATAGGTTTACCATCCTCCCAGTTCTACTTCTGCCAGCAAACATCATACCTTTCCCCCTCACCAGGTTCCATCCCACCATGGCTGGGAGAAGGCTAACTACATAGACGGAAATAAAGCCTAAATTTTGGCAACACGGCTACAGTCGTTTCAGGAACTTGATGCACTACCAGAGTCAATTGCATATAAAAAGGCAAAAGTCACCAGAATCCATCTGCTTCAGCCAACCTTCAAGGTTCAGAACATCGCCATCTCCAGGAAGACACCATCCTCCTATTAGCTCCGCAACCTTCTGTTGAAACTTTAGGAGAAGTGGCTGAGGAAGGGGAAACGCCGTTGGCCATCGACCCGTTGCCAGCTTGTCGTCGATGCGCACGCTGGCACGCTGCTACCATGGCCGATGCGCCGTGCGAGCCGCTGCCACGACCGACCCGCGCTGTTGCCGATGCCAAGATGCGCTGCTCCATCGCGCCGATGAGCTGTGCGCGCTGCCGCCGCCGCCGCCATTGATGTGGCGAGAGAGATAGAGAAGAGGACGAGCGTGATGCCGATGCGGGATGCGGCGCTCCTGCTACTGTGCTGCATGAGAGGAGAGGAGGTGGGACTAGGGTTGGCTTCCTACTGGGCTGTAATGGGTTGCATATTGGGCTGGCTGGCTAGGGGCTAGGAAAAGCTATGTATGGGGCTGGGCCGGGCCAGATAAGTAGGGCTGGGCCATGAGGTTTAGGAAAATCTGGAAAATATATGGGTACTAGTCCACTAAAAATTCTTTTCATGAGTAGGGTTTGGGCCCAAGTTGCCCTAGGCCCAGTTCCGCCCCTACACACAACATCTTGCACAACACAACAAAAAGCTTAAAAGGCAACACACGGCCAAAGAAAAGCCTTAAACTTCAATTTTCTTCTTTGGTTCCATCCAAACTTTGCAAAGAAATCTAACATTGTCAATTCCAACTTCATACATGTGTCTTTCATATGTTGACCATCTTCCTCTTTAAGAAGGAAGGATCATTCCCGCCCTCAGAGTGTCCCCTAAAAATTACCTTCTTGCTGAAAAACTATGGGGCCCTGTCATCCTCCTCGGCACCTGTTTTGCTGAAGCTGCCCACTTTCCAGCTGGGGATGGACCTGAACGTGGTGGCGTGCTTCCAGGGACATGAATGGACTGCGACGGCATCAAGTGAGCAGGATGATCGATGACAAGTAGCTGATGTTAGGTTTGTTGAAGAGATATTCAAGGACGATTCCTTGGCTTCTGTTTCTAATGTATCTTGTTGGAATTGGATTTTGAATTAGTGTTCTTAATAAACTAGTGCAAATAGAAATTGCCGAATGTGCTGCAGCTGGCTCTACGTGGTGTTGTGGGAGACATTGGCTTGGCTCAAAGAAAGATCTGGTAACACCGACTCACGGCCACTATCCCAATGCCTCAAAATCCTAAAGAATGAATCTTCTTTGATAGGTGTTTTAAGAGGTCAGAGTTGAGGAATTGCATGCCCACCATTGTATTCAGGTGGGGTGAAAACTACAGAACACATTACAATGAATTTCACCTGTTTATATGGGCTGAATGTTATCACAATGCATCATTTTCTTTTTAACTCTGTATATAGTAGTTCAATCTCCGAATTCCTGTTTATACTGCATTGAATGGTAGCAACCTAACAGTACACTATGCACCTCTGCACTTTAAATTGTAGCAGGCGATGCAAAAGCCTTGGCACAGTTTTTATTCCCGCAGTTAAAACACTACTGCCTACATGCAACTGTTATTGTTACGGTGTTTCTAAGTCATGTGCTTCTTATATAAACTTGACATAGCTGACAGTAATAATATTGGAAAATTATTCGTGCTTATTCTTTAGGTTTCTTTCTTCTTACCGAACGTGCCAGATTAGCTAATTTTTTTATGGTTTACCGAATGCACCACCGCTGTGTGGTGTTACCTGTGTGGAGTGGACAGTTTTGTTTCACTGTTCCTTTTTTTTAAGGTCATTAGTTTGTTTTTGCAAAATTACCACTCTTTGTCATAGAACATACTTTTCTTAAATGAAACGCATACACTCTGCTTATGATTAAAAGCAATTATCACAGAAGAATGCAGAACAGACAACCGTTCAGTCATCTTTTTTTTTTTGGTTTGCGAGGATTATCTGTCACATTGAACACGGCTCTTCTATCGCAAATGATCAAGTAGAATGGTGAGAGGATTCTAATCACTCGAGAGGATATCCTCTTGCATAATTTTGCCTCTTACATTCAATATAAATGGTTGTGGAAAATTCTAAAAATGCATCTACCACTTCACTAAAAATCATGTTCAAATTGATCTACCCATTGAAAAACGAAACAGACAAGTCCAGACATGAATAGTACCAACATTATTCGTATATTGGATTTCTCTTTTTATTTCTCAATGTGTGAGTTGTGTCTTGACTTGATTTTTTGTGAAGTAGTCTATATATGCTGTGAATGTTGTTAATTGTTTTTTTAGAATTTTTACAAACTATTTGGATGGTGTTTGAACGAACAAAGGGACATCCCCTCTGAAGTTTAAAACACTTTCTTAAGTAGAAGATGCCATAGAGCTCGGTATTTTTCTGTGCTGCGTAGGTAGAACCAAGCCAGGGGCGTAGCCAAGGGGTAGTCCCGGTGGGCTCGGGACTACCCCATAATTTGGGCCAGAGACCCCGACCCCCCAAAATATTTTTGGCCCAAATAGCCCACAAGCAATTAGGGTTGGAGGGAGTCCATTAGTCCAGCAGCAGGCACTGCACTCCCTTCGGTCTTTTGCCCGAGGCCGCTCCAGGGCTGAAGGCTCTATGCGTCAATGCCGCCGGCGCCGCTGCTGCACCATCCCCGCCGTCTGCCATCCACGCCGGTGCCGCGCCGTCCGTGCCGATCTGCTAGAGCCGCACCGAGCTGCCGACGCTCACGGCCGCTGTCCGCATCCCGCGTCCGTCATTCGCATCGGCGTCGCACTGAGCCGGGGGCTGCGATGGAGTGACTCCTCCTGTCCTCTAGTCCTCTTCGTGTTGCCGCCTCGCCAGACGTCGGCCATCGGCCGCCCGGCCGGTTGCCGGCTTGCCGGCTTTGCCGTTGTGGCGCTGCCGCAGGCCCGCAGCGCCGCCGCCCGCCTTCTCCTATCTACCCATTTCTGTTCCCATCTGGCCTCCTGCTCAGCTACTCCACACCTTGTAATGCCCGTTTTGTCGCGGCGTTAGCGGGAAAACCTATTTCCTAAAAACTCTAATTACGAAAATTTTGCTCTTCGGTTGAGTCTTGTTGGGTGCCTGGATCTCGTGTTTCCCCTCTTGGCTCAATCCCGGAGAAAGTCGTGAAATCGGAATCCAAATCCGAACCCTAATCCTTCCAATTCAAATTCTCAGAAAAAGTCTACTTTACGTCCCTTGCCTTCCTCGGGCCGTTTTCCTCTCGGCCTGTTTCCCTTCTCCCTCCTTCTCGAGCCGCCGTCCGGCCCAGTTCATTTTTTCCCCTCCGGCCCGCTCGGCGTACCCCCTTCTCCCCGCTAGGCCGTGCAGCTCGGTCCGGTCCGTGCGGCCCGAGCACGGGGCGCGCTGCGCACATGCGCCGCACGCCCGCGCAAGAGAGTGGGCGCTCCCTCTCGCCCGTTCTCCCTCGCCTTTCTTTCTCTCTCTCTCTCTCCGTCCCGTTACCGCCGGCGCCCGCCTCCTCCCGGCCTCGCCGCCCTGCGCGCGTGCCGCCAAGGGGAGAGCGCGCGCCCTCCCCTTCTCTCCCCGTGCCCCCCTGCCCGAATCGGCAAGGGGGCCGCCCCTCTTTCCCCTTCCCCCTTTTTCTTTTTCTCGACCGGCCGACGTCACCGGCAGCCGCCGCTCGGCCGCTAGCGCGCCGGTCACCTCCCACGCGGCTCCACCGCCTCTCTCCCCTCTCCGCGAACCGACCTCGCCCGCACCGATCTCTGTCTGTGAACCGACCTCGCCCCCTTCTTTTTAAACCCTCCCCTCTCGACCGCCACCGTCCACCGCCAAGCTCCATCCCCTCCAACCCGTCGCGCTGTGCCGCCTCCGCTCTTGCCGTCCGCCGCCGCAACCGAGGACGCCGAAGGGAACCCCAGCCCCTTCTTCCCCCTCTCCCTCGGCCGAAGCCGTGTCGCACCGCCCCGCGCCGTCGGCCTTCCTCCCCGGCGAGCTCCTTCTCCTCCGCGGTAACTCCTCCCTTCCTCCTCCGCCTCCCTTCGTTCCTCCTCGAATTAGGGAGCTAGGTAGCACCGTAGACCACCTCGGGGCGCCGCCGTGGTCGCAGCCCCTCTCCTCCGCTCCTCCCCCGTGCCGCCATTGCCGCCGTCGCCTCGCGCCGTCGCCGGCCGCCGTCGCGCCTCCTCTCCCGAATCCGAGCCAATGGCTCGCTCTCTCTCTCTCTCCCCTCTCCGCTTCGGCGTTTTCCCCCTTCTCCGGGCTCATGCCGCGCCGCCCGAGCCTCACCGCCGTTGCCGCCGTCGATCTCGGCTTCCTCCTCCTTCGCCCCTCCCATCGGCCTCCGTAGCAGCCACGTCGGCGTCACACGAGCGCCGACGGCCTCACCCCCTCCGTGCGCATAACTTGCGTGGACCGAGTCACTGACCGGCGGGTCCCGCCCTAGCGCCGCGCGGTGGACCTCGGTCCACCGGTCTGGCAGTCTACGTGGGCCGCGGCTTGCCCCGGTCCACTCGGCCTTCCCTCCTCTCCGGCCCAGTCGGCCCCGAGTCACTCGGGAAGCCGGACCGGCCCGCGCGCCATTCGGCCTCGGCCCAATCGGCCTTCCGCTTCGCCTCGCGCGCTCCCTCCCGGCCGTGGGCTGCCCTTCGTGCGCGTCGGCCCACTCGCTCGACCGCTTGACCTCCGGCCCATCGGCCTCTCTCGCGCGTCCCCTCAGCCTTGGGCTGTTCCTCCGCGCGCCGGCCCATGTTGCCCGGCCGCGCCCACTCCTTTCCCATGGGCCGCACCAAGCCGCCCAAAATAAAGTCCAATTCAAGTCCCTCGTTCCTTTTTTTTCAAAGAAATTAATAATTCCTTTTCCTTTAGACAGAAAATCATTTAATCTTAGAAAATTCATATCTTCTCAACCGTTCGTCCGTTTGACTCCGTTCAACTTCCAAAATTCCTCAAAAATCGAGATCTATCCAATGGCACGCTTAGTGGTCTTTAATAGGGCTTTCTTTTTATCGTTGTGTTGAGTCGCCTCGTTTCACGTGTAGCTTCGGAACCAAAAGACTCGCAGTGCACGGATTTCGAGGAAGAAGCTCAAGATCTCAAGCAAGGCAAGTCACCTTTGACCAATTGAACCTATAATTTGAAACTAAGTATTTTGATTTCGCAAACTATGCATTCTTTAGGTTACACTTGACACTTGGCCTCGGTTTGCAATATAACCGGCAGACCCTACGCAATTTGCTGCATTTACCCTCCTTGATTATTGAATACCCTAAAACCCCCTTGTCACCTTTCCAGTGAGGTCTCGGTATTCGCACCCCGCGTATGAATATCGAGGCTCCCCTCAAATTTAAAATGACCAACTGGGTAAAACTTAAGTTTACAAAATGCTTGGAAAACCCGACACTTGGGTCGGTGCCTTGAAAACAAAGTGAGTTTCCAAAACTCGCGGTGCGGGAGACGTATTGGAGGTACGATCTTTCCGTTCTCGTCCTAAGGACAGATTCCTTGGGAATTACATCCAAGCATATGTCGAGTACGACCACATGGGTGATATGGGACACCCCTGGCTGAGTAACTAGCTAGGCCAGGGAAATCTTGATGCCAAGGGACAAGTGGATTCGCCGGGGTGGTGTCGGGGAGGACCCCTGGGCTTCCTGGCACAGTATGGTCTGGGACCTAACCTGGTATTGGTCCGTGGGACCCCTCCCGTTGGCATAAGATGACCCTGAGTCGGCTTTCGAAATGCCTTGTCGTGAAAGCCTCAAGGTCGGCAGATGTGGCTGTGAGCCACGGGCTGGGTGATTCGGGGTTAGTAATGTCGTGTGGGTAAAGTGTACCCCCTCTGCAGAGGTTAACAACTGTTCGAACAACCGTGCCCACGGTCATGGGCGGATGTGAGGTGATTCCTTAGCGTAGTTTTGTTGACTACTTGTGAACTGCTGTTGGTGTGAGAAATCCTTTCTGTGCTTAAGTTGTGGCTGTTGGAGCAGCCAGTGTCGGTAAACGATTCGCAGGGAGCCCCTCCTACCGACGTGCTTGATTTGTGGCTGTTGATGCAGCCGGTGTCGGTGAACGATTGGCAGGGAGCCTCTCGTGCCGACAAGAATCAATCCATACAATTTCACTGCTCCGGCCGGGTGAGACGCACTTTCTCGTCCGTGTCGTTGAGAAGCACTCACTTAGATGTTGCTAAAAGTGTTAAACTAAAATCGAATGTGAAAAATAACTGGCTCTCCTTTGAAGCTTTCATCCAACACTTAATTCCCTTGACTTGCGGAGTACTCCCGTACTCACCCTTGCTCTATATAAATAACCCCCCTAGTTCTCGAAGACGAAGAGATGGACCTTGTTGAAGAAGAGTTCTTCCAGGAACAAGCAGACTACGAGCAGTAGTAGGGTTTCGGCCTTTCCCCGAGGCTTTGCTTGTGGCTTAGGGCCAGTCACCGCCTTTCCGCTTCTGCCTTTTTGTAATGCTGTTGCGAACTCGGGATCTATCCGTAGTTCTAACCTTGGTTGTAATCCTACTCTTAATAAAGAGACCACTGTGGTTGTGAACCTCTTGGGGCAACAGAACGTTTATTTCATATTCTATCTTCCTGTTGTACCAGCACTGTTTTCCTAGGACTGGTACAGGTATACAGGTTAATTTGGATCGTCTTACTCTGGCCGCCGTTCGGGGTTAGTTTGGGGCGTGACACGCCTCCACCGATTCGGCACTCCACCCTTCAGCCTAGGTAACGAACAGTGAACAGATCAACAAAACAGCTACCTAAATCGATTTGTGATTAGAGATTAGTGAATCTGTGAATAATTGAATTATTTGAATATGCAATTTATAAATTGTTACTGATTAGTGAATGTGTATCATTGTTTGTAGGATTGGTAAAACATGAAGAGGAGCGGAGATATTGCGTTGCTATTTCGGAACCATGAAGCAAAAGCAAAGAAGATTGCATCCTCTTCTTCGGATGAGGTCATTGGTGATGAAACTCCTGTACCTGAATTCAATGCACCTCCTGCTCCTATTTATGATGTTAATCGTCTTGAAAGTGATCCAGGCCTAAGACTTCCTATTGCAAGCTATCCAACCAATGACCAAGATTCTGTTCGGAGAGCATATATTCTCAAGGGCCCATGGCAAAAGTACTCACATCATTTCCTAGCCAGAAATATATATGGTAAGCAACGCCAATTCATCTTTGTTTGGTTTCATAAGTACAATTGGCTTGAATATAGTGTGGCGAAGGATGCTAGGTTTTGCATGGTATGTTATTTATTTGGCAATGAAAGTAGTAGTTTTGTTAAGGGTGGTTGGAGAAATTGGAACAAATCCAATGCACTTGACAAACATGTGGGTGCGGTAACAAGTGCACACAATAAAGCTCAAGAGAAATATAATTTATTTGTGAAAGATGCACCAATTGATAATACCATAGTGAAGGTTTCGGATGAGAGCAAGGTTCGCTATAAGGCTAGGTTGACATATTCACTTAGATGCCTAAGATTTCTTTTAAAACAAGGATTGGCATTCCGTGGGCATGATGAAAGTGATGAATCTAGCAATCGAGGGAATTTCCTTGAGCTTTTGAAATGGCTAGCAGAAAATAATGAGGAAGGGGATCAAGTGGTTTTGAAAAATGCACCAAGAAACTGCATCTTGACTTCAGCCACCATACAAAGGGACATTATTAAATGTTGTGCTTATGAAACTACTAGATACATAATTGAAGAACTTGCGGACGACCAATATGCAATTCTTGCGGATGAGTGTAGTGATGTATCACATAAAGAACAACTAGCTCTGTGCTTGCGTTATGTTGACAAACTTGGAAGGGTATGTGAACGGTTTCTTGGAGTAGTTCATGTATCTAGTACTACTTCTTTGTCTCTTAAGGCATCAATTGAGTCTTTACTTAGCGACCATCACTTGTCTCTTACTCAAATCCGTGGCCAAGGTTATGATAGGGCTAGTAACATGAAAGGAGAGATTAATGGGCCGAAAACATTGATAATAAAAAGAGTCTCCTTTTGCTTATTATATACACTGTTTTGCACATCAGCTCCAATTGGTTCTTGTTTCTGTTGCTAAGGAAAATGATGATTGTGTATGGTTTTTTGCCCAAGTGTTAACAACAGATTTTTGTAATCTACTCGAAGAGGAAAGAGAAAACCGATGCAGAGAAGGAGCGCTCTTAGTCGAATCGGTTACTTTATCGGACCAAGCCAGAGTCGGACTCAACTCCGTATCGGACTCAGCATCACATCGGATTAGGTGGAGCGCTGACAGAGGGACCGTATCGGCCGACACGAGTTCAATACGGCCATCGGAGCAGGAAGCTGATAGAGTCAGCATGGGCTTGGTTTGGGCTCAAGATAAGCTTCAAGGAGATTACCAAATAGAGATAAGGCTCGGTTTTAGGCAATCATATGTCTTCAATTAGGTAATTGGGGTAGATTTAATCTGTCTATGGCAAGAGTCCGCCGTAAGGACTTGTTTGTTAAGTTGTAGATAAAATCGTGTCCTATATGGACAATGTTGTAATCTCGGGTATAAATATCCCGGTAATTTGTACATAGAAGCTCTCTCAATCAATCATACAACAAACAATCTTGTTTCAATCTACTTTCGGCACATCGCCAATCCTCGCAAGAGGTTAGCTTCCGACGAGTTCTTGCTTCCCCAGAGCAGAGGTAAGAACTCGTACCCGATGATCTACATCGTCGGGGCTAGCGTGTCGCTTTAGGCACGTTAAGCCTCGATGATGTGATCGTCGTTTATCATGTCTTGGATGATCTTGGTATTGTATCTCAATTATGCTTCGCCAGCGATTAACTCGTTTTAGGGTTTATTGCCGATGGTGGTTTAATTATTATGCTTAGCTAGATCCTTCAATGCACCTACCATCCCCAAAAGCGATCGACAGCTTGATTTTCTTTGTGTTAAGTCTCAATTCACACTTTGAGTTGCTATCGACCTTAGTCCTATTTTGAGATCTAACCCAAAGCCTGTTTTCGGTCGTAATTAAGGATAGCGCTGGGGTTTCAGCCGGTCTTACCTAATACATGTGATTACTTTATGTTTTTATATGTATTTGCCACTTGTATGAGTGCATCGACAAATATAAGCGTGTTTATCATAGATTACTCTTTAGGGTTTGTCTATGATCAATATATTTATATTGGCCGATTGGTTCATAAAGGTTTGCACTAGAGTATTAGCTAGTGTATTTATCTCTTTTATCTCTCATCGGCCAATGCTGTCAGATTAACATTAACATGTTGATAAAGGCCGATGGGATTAGACCTGTACTTTAATCTTACTTTGTCATAATTTCAAGTAAGCCGATATAGCTTTGCCCTATCGGCTGGGCTATCACGATGTGACATCGGCCTATTGGCCGATCGGCCATTGTTTACTAACATGATTTACTTGTTTATCTTGTTGATTGCATATCAAATCAACTGGCATGCCCTACACGCACCTAGGCAAGCCATTGGACCTGCACTGGAGCTAAGCAGATCTCCCAGGCCACCGTGGAAACGTGGAACCTGCTTTTGACACGTGAGCGGGTCAAAATTCTACGCCAACACGCTTTTGGCATGCCTGGTGGGACCAATAAGAACACAGGCTTCGCACCGACAACAAGCTTGCTTCAAGATGTCGAAGCACACTGACGTGTCAGAGGAAAACGTTCTCTCTGTAACTGCCGATCAGCTCAACGAGGAGCAAAAAGCTGACATGAACAAGCTGGTCGAGCAGTTCCAAAACATGTATGTGCAAACCTACTCTAGAACTCGGCAAGGCACCCTAATCCAAAAAACTAAGATGGTAATGCCGAGTCTTGGGGACGGAGCTAGCACGTCGGCGGCAGCACACGATCAAGCTGTCAAGACCGAGGAGGATACTCACAGTGCCGCGCCGACGCTGCAGGACCGTATCGATTCTGCGGTTCACTCCGCATTGGTCAACCAATCTGGGATCCTGGTGAACACACTGACCAATACGGTTAAATCAGTACTAGACGGATCCATTCACCAGTATAAGCCTCAAGGACCGATTTTCTTGCCCGACAACAAGTTTCCTGCATATCGGACCTTGAGGACCGATCTGAGTATGGCTCCGCAGCCGACAGTGCTGATTCCACCTCCATCGGTCCAGCCAGCATCAACCATGCCGCTGATCTTGACCAAGCAAGCGGGAGGAAGCCCCCAGCACATCACGGAGGAACAATTCGTACAATGGACGAGAAGGAAACAACCAATGGTTGAGCCTATACAGCAAGCTCCAGCCAATCCACCATCGGCCGGACAACCTCATTTCGCTCTGCTAAGCAACCCTCCACAAGTAGCTGCTTACAACGCGCCGCAAGGCTACCAGCAGTACACCGCAGGGCAGTACGACGCGCAGAATCTGAATCACCACTTCCAACCGTATTCCCCGAGGCAATATCGGCCAGAAGGCTTTCAGCAGCCCTACCATCAAGAGCTTCCCCATCAGCCCACAGAATACTGGGCCGATATGATAGCTGAAGTAATGAGAGATCAATTCGGTTTAAAGCCCAAGGAGAGTTCCACAGTGTATCGGCACCCGTACCCTGAGGAGTTCGACAGAGTGCCACTGCCAAGCCGATACAAGATCCCGGACTTCTCCAAGTTTTCAGGGCAAGATAATGTCTCTACGTACGAGCATATAAGCCGATTCCTAGCTCAATGTGGTGAGGCATCGGCCGTAGAGGCATTGAGGGTGAGATTTTTCCCTCTGTCCTTGTCAGGGTCAGCGTTTACATGGTTTTCCTCTCTACCCTGCAATTCTATCAGAGGATGGATCGACCTGGAGAAGCAGTTTCATCGCTATTTCTTCAATCGCGTGCAAGAGATGAAGCTGTCCGATCTCACCACCATCAGGCAGAGGGTTGACGAATCGGTCTCAGACTACATACAACGATTTAGGGACATCAGGAACAGGTGTTATAGCCTCAGTCTGACCGATTCTCAATTAGCTGATTTGGTATTCCAGGGATTGTTGGGGCCGATACGAGAAAGGTTCTCGTCACAAGAATTTGATAGCTTAGCTCAATTAGCGCAAAGAGTATCGGCCCACGAACAGAGATTCCAGGAGGCAAAGAAATTCGCGAAGAAAATTAACAGTGTCTATCAATACGCCTCCAACGAAGATGATGAAGTTGATGCCGATGTCGATCTGGCCGAGTGGGCCCGGATGAGGAAGCCGACGACGTGCCAATGGGCCAAGAAGGGCGACAAAGAGGATAAATTTGACTTCGACATCAACAAGGCCGATAAGATATTTGATCTACTATTGCAGGAAAAGCAGATACAGCTGCCAGTGGGTCATGTGTTGCCATCGGCCGAAGAAATAAAGAAGAGAAGATATTGCAAGTGGCACAACACATATTCTCATCACACTAATGAATGCAAGATCTTCCGGCAGCAGATTCAATCGGGCATCGAACAAGGCAGGATCAAGGTTGATGAAGCCAAACGGCCGATAAAAATAGAAGGACACCCGTTCCCAGTCAACATGGTGCGGGCAGACAGGACCGATGGCAATGACCATCGGACCAACAAGCGACCTCATCAGACCTCAGAAGGCTTGATCAAAAAGTCAGCGGAGGCAGGAAGAGCAAGCGCAAGACTACACCGATCAAGACAACTCCTATGACCCTCATTGGGAGTGCGAATTTTTCCAGTTCTGCTGGAACGAAGGGATGAAGTTGCCATCAATCCAAGAGTGCCCTGTATGCAATGATATAGAAGACTCTCACCAGGGCAGCTCAAGCAAACAAGCGCATCGACCGATCAAGCAGAGGAAGTCTGTACACGAGAGGCTGGGGCCGATGCATCATGACCATCGAACTGAGGACGATGAGCAAGTCCAGAACCCTCAGTGGTGCCCAAGTGACGTGTTTAGCAAGACACAAAAGCGACGGGTTCAGAGACTAAGGCAGAAAGAGCAGATCCAGGAGCAGCAGGCAGCAATCGTCCATCGGCCCGTCAAGACTAAAAAAGAATGGAGAATAAAATCTACAGTGGTCAAGGCCGATGAGGGCGCCTCGAAATCAACTCCAACTCCTGCATCTGCAAAAGGTAAAGGCATATCATCGGCTTCTGTTAACATGGTTTTCATATTACCAGCAGAGTACGGCATACAGATGGCCGATGAACCAGTAGCCGACGATGAGACAGAGCAATCCTCGACTAAGCTACAGTTGTCGCCAGAACAAGCCGTGTTCGACAAGCCGGCTGACACCAGCTACAGGCACCTCCAGCCGTTATACATCAAGGGATTCGTCAATGGGCGGCCGATGACGAAGATGTTGGTCGATGGCGGCGCGGCAGTAAATTTGATGCCATATACAACCTTCAGGAAGCTTGGAAAAGTACCTGAGGACCTCATCAAGACCAATATGGTGTTAAAAGACTTTGGCAGCAACGCATCTGAGGCGAGAGGGGTGTTAAATGTGGAACTCACCGTGGGCAACAAGACGATCCCTACCACCTTTTTTGTCTTCGATGGAAAGGGCTCCTACAGCCTGTTGTTGGGACGAGATTGAATCCATGCAAATGGCTGCGTCCCTTCAACAATGCATCAGTGCCTCATTCAATGGCAAGGGGACCAAGTCGAGATCGTGCAGGCCGATCGGTCAGTACACGTGGCCAGTGCCGATCTTGCAGTATGGGAGACGGAAGGAATCGACTGCCTGTCCGGACGAGTTTGGGAGGCCGATTTCTTAAAGGTAACTGACTGTGACATTGAGCTGATTGAGGATGAAAACAAGCAGTTACTTTAACGAAGGTGTGACATCCACAAGCACAGATGAACAAATTAGCCCCTACACAGATGATGCGGTGGATGAGTTAGATGGAAAATTGGGATAAGGCTTTACGTCGGCCGATGAACTTGAAGAAGTTGATATAGGAATAGGTGACAGGCCTAGGCCGATGTATGTAAGTGCTAAACTACCAAGGGATTACAAAGATAAATTAATAAGTCTTTTGAAAGAATTCATGGATTGTTTTGCATGGGAATATCATGAGATGCCAGGGTTAAGCCGATTAATTGTAGAACATCGGTTACCCATCAAGTCATGCTATCGGCCGTTTAAACAAGCTCCTAGGAGATTTAAGGCTGATATGCATGAAGCTATCAAAGCAGAGATCACAAGGCTCAGGGTGTGTATTGATTTCAAAGACCTAAATAAAGCAACGCCAAAAGACGAGTACCCTATGCCTTTGGCCGATTTGCTAGTCGATGCTGCATCTGGACACAAGATCATCAGCTTTATGGATGGAAACGCAGGCTACAATCAAATTTTCATGGCTGAGGAAGACATCCACAAGACAGCTTTCAGGTGTCCTGGGGCAATCGACCTATATGACTGGGTTGTTATGACCTTCGGCCTAAAAAACACTGGAGCTACTTATCAGAGGGCAATGAATTATATTTTTCACAATATTATTGGCTCTTTGATCAAAGTTTACATTGATGATGTCATCGTGAAGTTCAAAGAGTACGATGTGCACTTGGCCGATTTACACAAGGTGGCCGATTTACGCAAGGTACTAGAAAGGGCAAGGAAGTATGGTTTAAAGATGAACCCTAACAAGTGTGCCTTTGGCATATCGGCCGGTCAGTTTTTAGGTTTCTTGGTCCACGAACGAGGAATTGAGATTACACAGAAGAATATTGATGCTATAAAAAAGATCAAGCCTCTAGATACCAAGACCAAGTTACAATCTCTGCTTAGGAAGATCAACTTCGTCAGGCGTTTCATATCAAACCTGTCAGGCAGGATAGAGCCGTTCACTCCATTATTGAGGATGAAGGACGATCAGGAGTTTGTATGGGGTGATAAGCAGCAAAAGGCGTTGGACGATATCAAAGACTATTTGAGTTCCCCTCTAGTTTTAATCCCTCCGCAGAAAGGAGTTCCATTCAGGCTGTACCTATCGGCCGATGAGAAGTCTATCAGCTCCGTTTTGGTTCAAGAAATTGATGGCAAGGAAAGAGCTATTTTCTATCTCAGCAGAAGGCTATTGGACGCTGAAACAAGGTACACGCCAGTGGAAAAATTTTGTCTATGCTTATATTTTTCATGTACTAAATTAAGGCATTATTTGCTTTCCAACGAGTGCGTTGTGGTGAGTAAGGCCGATGTGATGAAGTACATGCTGTCGGCCCCTGTTTTAAAAAGGAGAATTGGGAAGTGGATTTTTCCTTAACGGAGTTTGACCTCAGATATGAATCGGCCAAAGCGATCAAAGAACAAGCCCTGGCCGCTTTCATTGTTCAACATAGAGATGATTCAATTGCATATTCAGATATTGTGCCATGGACATTGTATTTTGATGGATCTGTTTGCAGACATGGATGCGGTATCGGCCTAGTCATCATATCCCCTCGGGGGGCAAGCTTCGAGTTTGCATTTACCATTAAGCCTTATTATACTAACAATCAAGCAGAATACGAAGCCGTTCTCAAGGGTTTGCAGTTATTACAAGAGGTCGAGGCCGATTCCGTAGAGATTATTGGCGACTCACAATTAGTCATCAATCAGCTCTCTGGGGAGTATGAGTGCAGGAACGATATTCTCAGGGTTTATAATGAAGAATGCAAGGAGTTGCTTCAGGCCTTCAAGATTGTGACGATGAGACATATACCCAGGAAGCAAAATTTTGAAGCCAATGATCTAGCTCAGGGGCATCAGGATACAGGCCGATGGCAAAAGATGTTGAGGTACAAATTGCTGCCGTGGATGCCGATGATTGGAGGTTTGCTATCATCAAATATTTGAGAAATCCTTCTCAATCAGCGTCACGAAAGATGAAATACAAAGTCCTACATTATGTCTTGTTAGATGATGACCTATACTATCAGACGATTGATGGTGTCTTGCTCAAGTGCTTAAGTATAGAAGAAGCCAGAGTTGTTATGAGCGAGGTCCATGAAGGAATTTGTGTAACACATCAATCGGCCCACAAAATGAGATGGCTTTTGAAGCGCGTTGGATATTTCTGGCCGACAATGCTAGAGGATTGTTTCAAGTATTATAAGGGATGTCAAGATTGCCAAAAGTTTGGAGCAATTCAGAGAGCACCGGCATCGGCTATGCATCCAATCATAAAGTTGTGGCCATTTCGAGGATGGGGTATAGACATGATCGGACAGATTAATCCACCATCAAGTAAAGGACACAAGTATATCTTAGTGGCTACAGACTACTTCACAAAGTGGGTTGAGGCCATCCCTCTCAAGAAGGTTGATTCCAAGGATGCAATTTAGTTTGTCAAAGAGCATATTATATATCGGTTTGGATTACCACAGACATTGACTACAGACCAGGGATCAATCTTCGTGTCCGATGAGTTTGTTGGGTTTGCTGAGAGCATGGGCATTAAGCTGTTAAATTCTTCTCCATATTATGCACAAGCTAATGGGTAGGCAGAAGCTTCCAACAAAACTTTAATCAAGTTGATCAAGAGAAAAATTAATGAACAGCCAAGACGGTGGCATACAACGCTGGCCGATTCCCTTTGGGCGTATCGGATGGCTTGTCATGGTGCAACCCAAGTGCCGCCGTATCAGCTGGTTTATGGACATGAAGCTGTCTTGCCGTGGGAGACTAACATCGGCTCACGAAGAATTGCCTTGCAAAACGACTTGACAGCCGATGAGTACCATAATCTTATGGTCGATGAGTTAGATGATTTGGCACACGTCCGATTGCGAGCCTTGGAGAAAATCAAGCGAGATAAAGATCGAGCTGCTCGTCATTATAACAAAAAGGCTGTAGCCAAGTCATTTGAGGAAGGGGATCTTGTTTGGAAATTAATACTGCTGATCGGTTCCAGGGACAATAAATTCGGCAAGTGGTCACCTAATTGAGAAGGTCCTTTTCAGATTCATCAATGTGTTCCTCGCAATGCCTATTTATTAAAAGGATTAGATGGAGAAGTTTATGGCAGAGCTCTTAATGGGAAATACTTAAAGAAATATAACCCAAGCGTCTGGATTGATTCATGATCGGTTTGCCAGCCGATTTATGATAATAGCCGATGCGTTATGCATCGCCTTTCGATGGCCGATATACACTATCGTCCTTAGTTCAAATTTTATAACATGACCCCTCATCTTCCAAAATTTGGGGGGCATATATATACTCAGCAAGTCTTCAAGTTTATCGGATGAATTCAAAAAGTCTTCAAGTTTATCGGATGAATTCAAATTTATGGACTTCAAAAATTTTTCAGAGGGACTCCTTCAGACTTTGTCAGATCATATTTTTGACAGATCATATTCGGCTACTTGGTCGATGCGTTATATATTAATCAAAGCATAAAGTTATCTTTTACAAGAGTTAAAATAAAACTATGTTACATCAGCCTATGAAGTTTTGGATAGCTGCAATAGCTTTACGACGGATTTGATCAATATCTTCTATTGTCTGAGCGTCATCGGCCATCGACCCTGGAATCGGCTTCAAGGATTTACTCAGAATTGCGAGATATTTGGCCGATGCCTTCAGCTTCGCTGTCTGGTCTTCTATGGCCTTGGGCGATGCAGCTATCCTGCCTTCAACCTCTTGGATCTCTTTGCGAGTTATATCCAGCTTCGACAGCAAGTCTGCTTCGAGGCGGCGGAGTTCTTCAAGTTTTTTGTTCAACGCAATTGGCTCAACAACCAGCTCATCCAATTTAGTTTTGTCAGAATTGACTTGAACTTTGCTGGCGGTTAAGGTTGATTCCAAGCCTTCGCGTTACCGCCTCTCTGCTATTCTCTCTTTAGCCTTGTGAAGCTTGAAATGATATTGCTCCAAGAAGATGGCTGGTGTTAGAATCTCTATCAGGTCGTCGGGTAGCTGGCCTTGAATTTCTTGTACCCTACTCCTGATGGGATTACAGTTCTCCACCAACGACTCTAATGATGATTCCAGCCGATTAGCAATATCAGACAGCCGACTCTTTAATTCTTTAGAGACCAATGCCTTGGCTGTGCTGGATGGTTCTTTGTCCTCATCATCAAGAAATTGGCCGATATCAAAAGTAAACATATCGGCTAAGTTCTGCAATCATCAAGATAAGGCATGGTTAAATCAGTCAAGCAAAATCGGCAAGGGATTCGAAGTGATCTGGTTTACCTGTGATGGGACATCGGCTGTGCCTACATCGGCCTCCTTTTGTTGTTCTGGGACAACAGGCGAAGGGGTTGGCCGATTGGTGCAGGTGATGGAGCTCGTGGCTGAAGAAAGGCAAGAAAATGGTGATCAGATCCACGTTATCAGAAGAATAAGGCAAAAAGATCAATTCTTACTGAAGCAATCGGAGAGGGTGGTGGCGAAGGAGATGGCGTCCTCAATCGGGCCTTGGCCCGTTCCCGTCTTTGCAAGGTGGCCTTCTTAGTCCTGGGCAGGGGGACCGATTGAGTTCTTTCTTTGAGTAGAGACGACGCAAGGACCTGCGAAGGATCAAGTTCTAATATACCAGCCAAAGGGATTCACATAAATTCAAGAAGGGGATTATACTAACCTTATGGATTGCTTGTCTGGTTCTCCTTGGTTGAGCGGCGTCGCCTTGGTCATCGGCCGGCGGATCCGTAGCGATTCTGGCCGATAGAGCTTCAGCAGTCTTGGCCGATGGGTTTTCTTCTTCGGGCAGATCGGCGGCTGCTTCATCGACCTCCTCCTCCATTACTTGGTCGTCCAAGAATTCTTCCACGGCAGGGTCCAGCTCGTCAAGATCGGCCTGGTCGTTGATTTTGGATTTCTTGCCGGGTTCCTGAATTTTCTCCTTTACCGGCATCTTTCTTTTTATAGTCTCTTTGACTATCGGCCCTTGAAGCAGTGTTGACACCTTCGGGGCGGTGAGGCCGATAGTCGACTCCATGACAGATTTGCCTGACGGAGCCAAGACCAGAGCGTAGGATATTTTCTGCCCACTATTGCTAGCAGATGGGATCGGGGCGTCAGGGACCTGGGGACTGATGTCGTCAATGAGCTCTGTCAGATAGAATCTGGCTGATTGGTGGAAAATGTGAGTAGCCCATTCCTGCCACCATGATTGGAAGCTGATGTGGATGTAGGCGCTCAACCACAATCGGTCACAGTCTCCCAGATTTGGAACCCTGGTCTCCAGAACTTTGTTCATTATCAGGGCCGATGAGGCCGTACCCCTGCTCTCTAGGAGCCGATGGAAGTGCAGGCTTATAGGAAGTTGACCAAGCCTGCATTGCCTATCAGCCACCATGGGGTTGTAAAACTCATATGATAAGCTGATGCTTCTGCCCTGAAACACGCCTACGGGGAGCAGGCAAGGAGTGATGCCGATCATGAAGATTTCTCTTGCAACCATATCGTCATTTAGCTCGCCCAGGGTTAGATCGGTAGGGAACTCAAAGTCAGAGTCCGAAGGATACACAAACATGTCCATCTTGGCTGATGGAGGGCCAGTGTAGAATCGGACAAACCAGGAAGATATTTCTTCAGCCGATTGATCTGCTCCAGGATAGACTGAAGCTGCTTCTCCAAAGGACATACATCTCCTGGATGAGGGGTCTTCATTGTTAGTGTAGTCCGATGGGAAGGCAGAGTCTGACAGCGAAGACCGATTGACCATGGTGTTGGTGTAGATTGTTAGCCAGAGCTAAATAAACCACCATGGACCTCCATGTGCCACTGTTCGTTTCAACATCAGATCTTGAGTGGCAGAAAAGAGCAGCCGATAGACAGCTCCAAGGAGATATCGACCAAGAGGGAATTGCTTCTTTTCAACCAGGGCTTGTGCTAAGTGTTGGCAATTCAAAGTAGGGCCGCAGGTTGATCCACAAAAGACGAATCTTTCTAGCCATAGAGTTAGAAAGGCCACATGTTCTCTCTCTGAGACAGATCCTTGCTCCATGTGCTCGGATATATACCTAGACCAGCCTCCAATCTTCTTAGTCTTCAATTTATGGCTGCTATTGATGAGGAGGTTGAAGGGATTAATTTTAGAGTGGATGTCCAATCCTGTCAGCATCTTGATATCTATTAGTGTTGGGGTCATCGGACCTTGCCGAAATAGGAAGGCGTTTAGGGTGCTGGACCAGAAGTAGGTGGCCGCTGACATAAGAGGTTCATTCTTCTTGGTATTGGCTAGGGATAGCGTAATGCATTGCCCGATTCCTATTTCATCCCAATAGACTTGCTTAGCCGCGGCAATCCTCTTATACCAAGTCCTGAAGCCATTGAGTTTTGACGGCCAGGATCTGAAAGTGTGCTTCCATGAGGAGACATTGGGTTTGACTTGTTTGAAGGGGATTCTGTTCATCTCCGCATTGATCAGCCAAGTGGGGTCGGAGTTGCCCATGGGGCCCAGAAGGAACCGATGTGATTTGTCATTGGTGGATATCAAAATCTGGTTCTTGAAGACCTACGGCACGTGAATGGAAATGGAAAATAAGACCCGAGGGGGCAAGAGCAGAAACCCTAGTTAAAAAAATCGGCGAGAAAATCAAAATGTGAACTCAGAAAGGGGTTGACTTACCACAGGGATCTCGGAAGCATAGAACAGCAAAGAAGCCATTGATGCTGTTGAAGAGGTCGACGATGAAGGGAGTCAATGCTGAGAGGATGTCAGGGAGACGCCGGACTCGAGAGGCGCAAGCGCTTGGTGAGGAACTGCGCGAGGAAATCGGCGGCGGGAGGCTGTGAATCTGGATCTGCGCGGTTTTCAGACAAACCCTACCGAAGAAGTCGATGGGTTCCTCAGAGCTAATTCCGCCACATTATATAATGAAGTGGAATTGGGGAGCATGTGTTAACAGCAGATTTTTGTAATCTACTCAGAGAGGAAAGAGAAAACCGATGCAGAGAAGGAGCGCTCTTAGCTAGATTAACTCGTTTTAGGGTTTATTGCCGACGGTGGTTTAATTATTATGCTTAGCTAGATCCTTCAATGCATCTACCATCCCCAAAAGCGATCGACAGCTTGATTTTCTTTGTGTTAAGTCTCAATTCACACTTTGAGTTGCTATCGACCTTAGTCCTGTTTTGAGATCTAACCCAAAGCCTGTTTTCGGTCGTAATTAAGGATAGCGCCAGGTTTTCAGCCGGTCTTACCTAATACATGTGATTACTTTATGTTTTTATATGTATTTGCCACTTGGATGAGTGGATCGACAAATATAAGCGTGTTTATCATAGATTACTCTTTAGGGTTTGTCTATGATCAATATATTTATATTGGCCGATTGGTTCATACAGGTTTGCACTAGAGTATTAGCTAGTATATTTATCTCTTTTATCTCTCATCAGCCAATGCTGTCAGATTAACATTAACATGTTGATAAAGGCTAATGGGATTAGACCTGTACTTTAATCTTACTTTGTCATAATTTCAAGTAAGCCGATATAGCTTTGCCTTATCGGCTGGGCTATCACGATGTGACATCGGCCTATTGGCCGATCAGCCATCGTTTACTAACATGGTTTATTTGTTTATCTTGTTGATTGCAGATCAAATCAACTGGCACGCCCTACACGCACCTAGGCAAGCCATTGGACCTGCACTGGAGCTAAGCAGATCTCCCAGGCCGCCGTGGAAACGTGGAACCTGCTTTTGACACGTGAGCGGGTCGAAATTCTACGCCAACACCAAATCTCTCTCTTTTTGAATATTATTGGATCTTCTTGTAAGCGTCATGATATGCTTAGAGATGTTAGAGCTCTAAAAATTATGGAAGCACTTGAATTGGGTGAAATTGAAAGTGGGAGTGGATTAAATCAAGAGATGGGGCTAGCTAGGCCCGGTGACACTAGATGGGGTTCTCATTTCAAAACTATATTACATATTATTGATATGTATTCCACAATTCATGAGGTGCTCATAACCCTTGGAAAAGATCCCACACAAAGGAATGATTGGCCGACAATACATGCTGTGGTTGGAGCTTTTGAGTCGTTTGATTTTGTTTTTAGTGCTCACTTGATGCTTGTCATTCTTGGATATACAAATGAGTTGTCTCAGTCTTTGCAAAAGAGAGACCAAGATATTGTCAATGCAATGTCACTTGTAAGTTTAGCAAAGGAAAGAATGCAAAAGATGAGGTCCAATGGGTGGGAAGACTTCTATCAAAAAACAATTTCATTTTGCACCAAACATAGCATTAATGTTCCAAGCAAAGATGATAAATATGCCCCTTATGGAAGATCTGCACGGTTTTATCCCAACCAAACAAATGATGATAATTTTAAAAGAGAAGTATATCTTGGTGTCATTGATAAAATTAGTCAAGAGCTTGACAATAGATTTGATGAGGTTTAATATGAAGTTGCTTGTTTGTATGTCGGCCTTAAATCCCTCTAATTCATTTGCCTCCTATGATTCACAAAAGGTGCTTAGACTTGCCAAATTTTATCCCAATGACATTTCAAGCTCCAACTTGAGAAGACTTGAATTCCAAATTGATACTTTTATTGATGATATGAGGAAAGATGATAGATTTAAAGGCCTAAAAACACTTGGTAAGCTCTCTATTAAACTTGTTGAAACTGAGCAACATGTTCTTTATGATGTGGTGTATTTGCTTCTTAAATTGGTATTGATCTTACTGGTGGCAACTGCAAGTGTTGAGAGGGTATTTTCTGCACTAACTCTAGTCAAGACAAGTTGAGAAACAGTATATGTGATGATCTATTGAATCATTGCTTAGTCACATATATTGAGAAAGACATCTTCTCCAAAGTTAGTGAGAAAGACATAATAAAAACTTTCATGGCTAAGGGCAAGCGTAGAGTGTGGTAGTGGCTTTGTAATTTTCTAATTTCTATTCATGTGTAAGATCTATGTTGAACTCTCTATGTTGTAATATTTGCACATTTTGAACTTGCTCGTTAAGTAAGCTGCTTATGGATGTTGTAAGACGTTATTTCTATCACATTTTCACTAAATTTGACTTGTATATAGGCTTTATGGTGTAAGAAAATTTTAGCATGTGATGTGAATGTGTGAACTAGGACTACCCAAGGAAAAATTCCTGGCTATGCCACTCAACCAAGCAGTTGAATTTGTCACCTGGAAATACAGTTTGTTCTGTTCTTCATCCTCCTTGGCTGATACATTGCTGTGTGAACAAAGAACATAACTCGCAAGATTGTTCATCTGTTTATTAAATTTTACTGTCAATTGAACATCTTTTAGCTGTCGAGCAAAACACTGAAGCCCTGAATCAACAATTCATCAGGATCAGACCATCTGTTAGGCATGTCTCTTCATCCCTAAACTGTCCTAACACAATAGCCACAACATATGTTGCCTAAAAGTAACTGAAACCAACAATAATCTCCAGCAGAATGCTCGAAGCTCCGGCATGACGCACCAGTATCGATGTATCATGCCGGAGCATCAATTTGCTGGAGTCATGATGCCAATCAATTCGCCGAACCAAAAATCAGAGCGATGTTACTGTCAGCTCAGAAAGACATATTGTTCGAACAAATCTGGGGAGAATGACTCATGGAAACTCTCCCAACGTCTGAAATTTTTAAGAATAAGTCTGCAGTAATATTCAGTTGGGGGCATTGAATGGTAGCAAACTAGCAGTAGTGCAGTACACTATGCACTGCTGCACTTCAAATTGTAGCAGGGCAGTGTAAAAGGCTTGCTCCAGTTAAAACACTATTGCTGATGCACAAGTTGTGGTTACCGTTTTCAATTCATGTGCTTCAGGTATATATACCGATACAGCTGATAGTAATAAATGTGCAAAATTATTCGTGCTTATTCTTTAGTTTACCTCCTCTTTTACCAAACCTTAATTTGGTGCTCCTGATTGGGACCGAGGCTGACCTATCCATGTAGGAGCATCTGCTACCTCCTTTTTTTAGCGTGGTTGTGTGTGTTCGGCTGTGTGCATCTTAGTTAAACAGAGACCAGAAGTGATAGATGATAGATAGATAGGATGAGTTAGTTATGGTGTTATCTCTCCAGGTTGTTTTCTTTCTTGTTGTATACTTCAAGCTAGAGGCTTGGCTTGTACTCCAAACTTTGTATTGCCATGCTGAGGGTTTTTCTCAGCCTACATTGTGCGGCCCCTAACGGGGTTCTACGCTTCCTATCTCTTTTCACAAAAAGTGTCTTCAGAAAAAAAAATGTATCACCTTAATGTAATTGGGTTCAATAAAAGTTTTCATTATAAAAAAAATAGTGAAGTCTACCTATGCTAAAGGACTCAGAAAAGAGATTGAATAGCAAGTGAACTAATTCTCAAAATATCGAGTTTTAAGTAGACTGACAAACGTATCTTACTCGTTCCCTCAACTGCTCGACTGAAAGAACTACTTGTTTCAAGGTTTATCAAATGAACCGCTCCATGGTGTTGTCTGTGGGGTGTAAACATTTTTGTTTCACTGTTCTTCTATTTTTGAAGGTCATTAATTTGTTTTCTTGTAAAATAACTGAATGTGCATACTCTCACCGAGGAACGCAGAAAGCAAAATGACCACTCTTTCTCACACAACATATGTTTGAAATGAAAGGCATACACCCTGCTTTTGATTAAAAGAAGTTATCACAGAACAAATGCAGAACGGACAACCGCTTAATCATTTTCATTTTTTATTTTTTGGCGAGGACTATCAATCACATTGAAGACGACTCTTCTATTGCAATTGTTCAAGCGGAAGACCATAGAACATGAGATTTTCTTTTTATGATGCGTGTGTAGATTTGTAGAACCACAGTATTTTGATCGGGAATACAGTTCTTCTGTTCTTCATCATTCTTAGTGGATACAATTCTGTCTGAAAGAAACACATAATCCACAATATATTTCATTTGCTGAATTTTTTCTGCCAGTTCAACATCTGTCCAACACCATGAGGTAAGCATCTCTCTTCTTCGGTAAGACTTGTTCGGTTAAATCCTCTCACAAGAGGATTGAAGAGGATTTAGAGAAAATAATTTCACACCTATTAAGTGTGAAATTAATCTCTTTTAATCTTTTCCTTTTGACGATTAACCGAATAAGCCCTAAAGTGTACTCCTTGAAACAATAGCCACAGCAGGATGCCCAAATGTACAGACACCAGCAGGAATATCCAGCAGAATGATCGAACGTCAAGGCAGTAAATTCGCTGAACTAAAAACCAGAGTGATGTTACTGTGAGCTCAAGGCCGGGAAGACATGCTGTTTGAACAGATCTGGTAAAACCATCTCATGGCAACTATCTCAATGCCTCAAATTCCTAAGAATAAGTCTTCAATAATCTTCAGTACGCGTTTTAGAGGGCAAGTCGAGGAATTGCACCCCTACCATTGTCGTATCAGGGAAGAATGAAAATTATAGAGCACATATCACAGTTCTTTTCCCTTATTTATATAGGATGAAAATTATCACAATCCCTGAAATTATTTCTTGCTAGCTCCATATATAGTTGTGCAATCTCCAATTGATTGGCTAACTTGGAAGTGTGACTGGGTACTGCTACAAAGCAGACCTCAACTACCGAGCTCACTATTGCTGGTCATGTGACACAGCTGATAGTAATGTTAATAAGAAATAAAACAGAAATTGTTGCAACATGTACATATTTTTATATGTTGTTCACATATAAAATAAAAATTGTTTCCACATTTGCATGCGTCTTCTTCTTACAACTGTGAGTTCCCAGACATCCAATCTGAGCTTAGGGTCATGGCACCCTCCAAATATTGCCTGAAAACAACCCAGCAAAACCTTATCTTTTCTGTATGTAATCGTGATACATTTTTGTTAATAGAAATGAGGATTACACCCTTGCTCAAAAAAGAAAAACTAATCCAGCTTTTGCATAGTTCATAGTAGTCATCAACCTGTTCATCTGCATGCCTAGAAATTTTATAAACGTTTTACAATCTTTGCTTCATAAATTATTCTTAGGTTGGATTTATTTCCTAGGTCCGGGTTTCTAGCTAAAGCTATAGTTGGCAGCCCCGGGCCCGATAGCCCGGCCCATGACACAGACTTTTGGCTTGGCCCAGGCCCTACACGGCCCGACTATTGTCGAGCCCATGCCTGCCCGACCCGACAGTTGGGCCGTGCCTGAGCCTATACCTCAGCACGACGGGCCGGCTCGGCATGGCCCGGTCCAACGACCAGAGAAGTAAAATATATGAGGGACGTAAAATAGACTTATTCCATCCATATGAGGCAGGCCCAAAGAGATAAGGGACAAAAAAAAATAGACTTATTCCAGCCATATAAGACACGGTCCAAAGGGTTGAGGGAGGTAAAATAGACTTATGTCAAGAAGGAGCACGGTGGACTTGTCGTGCCTTTGGGCTGGGCCGGCATGGTCCGAGTCCTATTGGGCCATGCCTGGGCTGTTAGTGCAGCCCGTGGATGGGCCCGGCCCAGCCTGGCGTGTCGGTTGGACAGTGCTGGCCCAACCAATCTCGGGCCGGGCCGTCCATTTGGCCATCTATAGCTAAAGCCTATGGTAATAGAGAAAAGAAGCACCTGACATATGTATTTAGCAATAAGTCCGTATTACTCCCTGCGCTATGGTGTTTGTGTTAAAAACACCATGCTATTTAACAAACCTGATAGTTGTGGGAGGTATTATGAACTTGCTCCTATGTTGTATTGTCACAATTCACAAATTTAATTTAATGCACAACTGAGTGCGAATACTCTCATTACGAAATACTGAAGGCAAATGATCACTCTTCCTCACAGAACATTACAGAACAGACAACTTATATCAGCGAAGTCACCTGCCACTCTCCCTATCAGATGGTTTTCAGTCGAGCTACAGTAACTGAAGAAAGATTCAGAGAAAAACAGAGCCAAACAGAGCTTTTGGCGCCGCAAACTTCAACAGCATTTTGTCATTTTTTTATATACTCCTCCTTTTTGTTCCCTCCACTTCAAGGAGGTTCTTATCAGTATGCAAACATGAAAAAACTGAAACATATTATTTACTGCAGATAATCCGTAAAGTAAAAAAGAACTTTGCGCTCAAGATTACTGAATTTAGCTAACAACTTTTCGACCACATTATTTTTTGTTTTTTGCGAGGACTATTTATCAACTTGAAGACGGCAGAGACGTGACTCTTCTATTGCAATTGATGAGGGAGAAGATGCCGTGGAGCATGGAATTTCTCTACGCTGTGCGTATAGAACCGAACAGTGTTTTGAACGGGGAATACAGTTCTTTTGTCTTTATGTGGTGGTTTATTCTCTAATTTTCCATTTTTCCTCCTTCGTCACTGAATATCAATTTGGCGTTAATTTGCAGTGGCTGATTTGTTTTCTTAGTTTCAAGGTTTGTGTACTACTCTGCTGAGCAGTATCATGTTTTATTGACCGGAGGTACATTTTTTAAAAATGTTTATAACTCACTATGTAGTTGGGTAGTACTCTCTGTATTATCATGTTTGTCTAAAAACGCCTACTATTAATTATTAATTAGATAAACATGATAGTTGAGAGAGGTAGAATGACTGGGTGTACATGCTCTCAGAGGATCACAGAAAGCGAATGAGCAGAACATTTTCTTTAAAGGAAAGGCATGCGTAAGCCTGATAGAAACCTGTTATTGCAGAAAAAAAAAATGATTCGACGACTGTTCAATCCTTCTTTTTTTTTTTGTGAGGACTAGCAATCATCCTGAACACGAAGATAGTAAGGAACTTGGGATTTTTATATTCTGTGTATGTAGAACCAAACAGTTTTTTTGACTGGGAGAACAGTTCTTGTGTTCTTTATCCTTCTTAGCTGATACATTGCTGTGTGAAGAAAAAAGCAACATAATCTGCAGGATAGTTTCCATTTGCTTAAATTTTATTAAATTTTATTGCCAGCTCAATATCTGCCTGATCCAGTGATGCATCAGGATTAGCGGTCTCCAGCACAATCACATAAGCAGTCCTCTTCTTCCCTAAATTGTATTGTACCACAAGCACCGGCGGATCCAGAGGGTGGTCTCTGGCCCAGATAAATAGATATATGGTAAGAAAAAAATATAATTCAAGAGTCCAAGCGACATCATTTCGTTTCTGCCTCGTCTCCGTGTCCGCGACTCCATCTTCTGCTCTTGCCACAATCGACATGCGATCGATCGTAGCGGCGGCGGCGCTGATGCGTAGCGCTTAGGGTTAGGGCTCTTCGCTCCTGCCTCCTGGTCGGCTCGGCCGCTCCTTCCCTTTCTAGCATCTGGAGCGATCAAGTGGCGACGACAACGCATGCATGCAGCAAGGGGCGGCATGCGGGTGTGGAGGTCGGCGGCAGCGGTGTGCGACAACCGGCGTGTGGGTGCGGCGGACGGCGGCGACGCGACGGAGCAGCGACGTGTGCATAGCCAAGCAAGTTGCAACGCAGCAAGGCCAGGCAGGTGATTACTGATTAGCAAATTAGGTCTTCTAGACTTGGTTTATTCTTTTCAATTCTCAGTTTTGTCTCTTCTCATCGCAGACTTTTGTAGCGGTATAAGTTTCTTTACGTCAATTTTTTTACTTAATTTTATTTTTTAAGTTGTTTCTAAGATACCTTATTAATATATCATAATGTATTTTTATCCAATTCTATTATCTATACTTATATAATATATATTGACATTGTTACATTTATGGTATTTAAAAGATTTTGTGTAAGTCATATCACCCATATCCTAAATTCTATATACGTCACTAACCACAAGGTTGCCCAAGAGTAACAGACACCAACAGAAATCTCGAAGGTAATAGAATGCTCGAAGGTACGGCATGATGCATCGGTATCGATTGCTCTGTGAACTTCGGGGCAGTAAATTTGTGAAACAAAAAATCAGAGTGATGTGACTGTCTGCTCAAGGCTGTCAAGACATGATGTTCGAACAGGTCTAATTAGACTGACTCATGGCAACTATCCTGATTCCTCAAATTCCTAAAGATAAATCATCTTCAGTAGGTGTTTTACAGGGCAAAGTTGATGAATTGCACGCCATCCATTGTATTCAGAAGGGGTGAAAATTATAGAGCACACCACGCTGCATTTCCCCTGATTATATAGGGCGAACATTATCACAATCGATGGAACTATGATAATGTGATAATGTGATTAGGTCTGCTTAGATGCAATTATGACAATGTGATTATTCTTCAGTGTGATATATAGGCCGGACATTATCACAACTAACACAACTGACAGTAACAAAATTGCAAAATTATTCAGGACTTATTTTTTAGTGTTCCTCCATACCGAACCTTAAGTGTGCCCAATTGGTTACTACTTGTTTCAAGGTCTGCGAATGCGACACTGTGTGGTATTATTTTTCTTCTTTTTATTATTTATTCTGCTGTTGCCCATTGGGGAGTTGACTGTTTTCCTTTAATGTTCTCTTCTATATTGTTTTAGCGGGACACTTGGAACTGGGGATGAAAACAGAGTAGATACATATGAAGGAGCACGCTTCTTGAGCTCCTAATTGGTGTGGTCTATTATTTTAAAAAAAACTTGTTATATATATGAATTTCTATGAACACTGTTTTAAGTCCGTTTATGAACATTATAATATTTACTTTATTTGTTTGCAACCTCGAATAATTATCAAGAAATCACTCAGATATTCAAACATTTGGCACGAATAACTGGGCCGTGGATAAAAAAATATGGATAACTTAGATATGGAAACAAATATGAATTATCTTCACTATAGAAACAAATGTTCCTCAACATTGTCGGTTAACTTCAGACGTACAACATTATCCAGCATAAATTCTTGACTAATTGATATTATAACATATAGCTTAAATAAGTTTAAATAATATTTATGGCTCGGACTAGTATTAGTGGAAATTTATTAAAATTTAAAGAGGTGGGCTAAAGGTCGAAGAGTTATCAAGGAACGGGATATGCTTTTATGTCCTTAGGGCATATCCACGTAGCATTCACACATCTGTATTATTTGTATCCGTCGAAAGGCCTTTGTGTTTGTATAAAAAAACTAATTGTACCCATATCCGTATCCAGACTATCTGACATTATTGGCTTTGAATTGTATATGTAATATTTTTCATGGAGCTGAAGGAAACAATCTGAAAAGGTGATCAACTCGAAAAAAAATCAGGAACTTTTTTTTCATTTGGAGAAAAAATTGTTTAATCAAAATGTTCCAAAAAGATATGCAACATTCATCAACAACCCACTACATGAACATCGAGTTTCAACATGAAAAACACTATATACAATAACAATAGTGCAATAGAGTTGAATACCGGTTGAAATAATTCGCTTCTCATACATGAAACACCGAATTTGAATGGTTGATCGTGTTGTAATGATTCAATTACAATAAATATAACAATAAATATAACAGTAAAATTGGATCACAAACTAGGCAAGTAATTTAAGAGAAAAAATATTTTAGGTTTGCTAATAAGCCTTATCTTTATTGTAAATGCATGCATGAATGGGAAAGAGAAGTGCAAGACCCTGATTTTTGCATATAGAAGTATCAATTTCAAATAGCACCATCTTTCAATTCCGTTTGGTTGTACCATTAAGATCTCAATCCAATCCTCCACGAAATTCAATCCCCTCCAAATTCAAAAATCATTCAAATTCAAATTTGAATTTGATATCCAATTAAACTCCCTCCAAATCTCAATCCTGAAAATTCCTGAAAACATAAATAGGCATTATTTATCTTGGGTTAACTCTCTTTTCTTTTCCTCCTACTTAGCGTACCTTCTTACAGTCTATCGACTGGAAATACTCCCTCAAGAAAACATCATTCTTTCTAAAATTAACCTCATCAATTAAGGTGTTATTTTGGCATAAATGTGGGCATGCAAATGTGTAATTGCGTGTATATGAGACATGCAATGATGCTATTTACTTCTGACATATAAACGAACAGATATGCAACAATGATATTTACTCCTGCACACATAAATGAATAGATATACAAAGATGACATTTACTTTCGCACCCATAAGCGAACAAACGAATAGATAACGATTAGATGACTATCAATTTGAGAAGACCTAAACAATGTTAGAAGATGAATAAATTGGGATGGAGAAAGTACATTCCTTCTATTCTTCGTCCCACTCTGCTCACACATTGGTGAGTGAAATCAGCAAACGTTGCGATCGATTCTACTATCAGCTCGTGTGCAAGCAGATATACTCTTCGAACAGATTTGATAACACGGAGTGACGGCAACTTTCCCAATGCTTCAAAGTCCTAAGAATTACTCTCCATTCTATTCTTAAAAGATGTTTTCGTGGGCAAGTTGAGGAATATTGCACTCTCCATTGAATTCAGCAGGGGTGAAAATTACAAATAACAGAGCACATTAGAATTTCTTTGTGGTGTCCTCCTTATATAAGCTGTATGACAAAATTCGTACAATTATTTCTTGCTAGTTCCATATTGATTGACCCAAATAAAGTGTATGTCAGGTAGATATCAGACCTCGAATCTAGCTGGCTGCAGTTCATTTTAAATCAACTAGCGCAAAAACTAAATGAAAAGTACAACAATAATCGTGATTATAATCACAAGCCTACAATAATCGTCTGAAGTGTGTATCATGCTCTTCGTACTGGCTATATGACACAACTGACAGTACATGTGTTTGCAACAGAGATATTCACAAGCTCTTCCAAAACAAATAATTAAATTGTTCTATAAATGCAAAACAAAATAAATTGGCGGTCTAACACGAGAGTAGTAGTTGTGTCTAAGACACGTTAGCCATGGTTGTCTGTGCACATCACGGAAAACAATAGCAATCTCTAGAAAAATGATATAACGTCCGCGACGATACATCGGACTCGAGTGGTGTATGAACTCCTTGATAGTATATCGGAGAACCCAAAATTTACCATGACTCAGCTATAAGCTAGCGTCCAGCCAGATATGCTCTTCAAACAGATTTGATAACACGGAGTCATGACACCTCCAATGCCTCATAGTCCTAAGATTAACATCTCTTCAATATTGTTGAAGCAGTGTTTTTTTCAGTGTGCGACCGAGTGGAGGAATTACACTGCAATCGTATTCAGAAAGTATGAAAACTAGAGCTTTTCTTTATATAGACTGTGAATGACAAAATTCATGGAATTATTTTGACTACTACCTCCATATATAGCACGCACTGCAATATCCATATGATTGTCCAAATATAACACTGTGACAGGGTGGAACTGTAAAGCAGACCTCAGCTATACCAAGCAACCGTGCCTAGTATCTTTTCTGCAGACAATGTAAATTTTTTGTTTGCAAAATTGCATTGTAGTCTTCACGTTAAATTTGACCCACCTACATTTCATACACTATTCTCTGCGCATCTGATATTCATATGGCTGCCATCTTTTAAGTGATGCTTCTTATCGACGAGATTGCCTACAATACTGCTGGTGGCAGACACTGATATGTCCAAACCCATATATTTTAGTGGTTGCTTTGCAAGTGATACTAGCCAAGTGATATAACTGACGTTAATATTCAGAACAACAAAATTTTTAATTATATGCTCTTTGCAAATACAATGACGATGGACTTCCATGCTCTCCCCAGATAAAACTTTAATCTCCCACACAGCTCTCTTCCTCAACTTTTTCCCTCTATATTCCCTCACTTTATCAATTCTTTACCAAGTTTTAAACCATTATTCTCATAGATTACTTATCTGAATTATGATCTATACTGTTATATTCATCTATTATGTACTAAAAATCCATTAAACTTCTGCTTTTAGGCCATCATGTGACGCTCTAAAAAAACAAATCCAAAAAAATTCGAGAAAAAGCAAAACATCTTACCCTTGATTTTCATTTACGTTGATGGACCCATTATTTTCAGCGGTTAGATCAACCTAAATAAATCCTTTCACCTCCACCTCTCTCTCCCCACAGTACGTAACCATCCCATACATACGTACCTGCACGTACAGGGGATACGTACAGGGCATATATATCTCCTCTCTCTCTCCCTTCTCTCTACTTTCTCCCTTCTCTCTACTTTCTAGGAATAGCAAGCAATTTAATGTCTCAATTTAATTTATAGTTAAACCAATAATTTAAGATCAATAAAATCTAAAAAATTTAGAAGAAAACAAAACATCGGTCTGAAAAACCAGTGAACCTATTATTTTCAATCATTAGATTATATCTACTGAAGTAAATAATCCCTTCCTCCTAATCTCCTGTGTAGTTATTACTATTCGTCCGAAAAAATATGCACGTATATACATGTATATATGGTCGAGAGACTACTAATTGCTGGGAGACTACAAATCAAGAAAAAACTATCAATCCTTTCCTCCTAACTCTAAAATTAAAAAGTACAATATTGTTATGTTTGTACATATGTCTATAAGATCAGTCTACTCCTCTGTGGCTCCTTTTGCTCCCCTTTATTTTACTAGGTAGTTGACTAGGATATATCCTAGATGTATATCATTGCATCCCATATTAACTATATTTTAATTAAAAAAATATCATGTGGAACAATATTTTATCCCTTTTTTTCAATCTCATCCAAATATTCTTAACAATTACTCTCTCCTTTTCAAATAATTAATAACAGGCATTATATTCATTTACAAACGGCTACATCAACTCTATTAGATTTTTTAAAATAGTGTCGAAGGATCACTCCTGCTTATTTTCAAAAGAGAAAAATATATTTGTACCGTTGTCTAATGTCTATTCTATATCACAAATTGACTCAAAACTTTTTAAAATAATATCTGCATCACATCCATCTTCTCTCTACAATCCCTGAAGGACGTCAAGCGTGAACACCAGAGCTTGCTACGTGAATGTATGTATGGTAGGGGCATACATATGGCAATAGAGGTGCCCAGTGAGAGGTCACCATTGGTAATAAACCTCAATTGCCCTATGTATTAATGTAATTATTTATGAGTGTGTCGATAGTGAACTAGACAAATTGTGCTCTACGTTGATCTTAAGGGACACGACTATGTCAACATGAGACCCATGTTTCAAGCCATAAGCTTTGATGGCCATGGTTGGTTTCACCCGTCAAATGTGCATTGATATATATTTTTAATGGTTTTAACCTATTAATTTGTCAAAGGTATTTTAGAATATTAACAATCGACGACGATGGAACTCATGATCCTCGAATTCTAGGAGAGACCGAGGACAAGGCCATAGGTGAAGGGGTCGCACCCCCGAATACGGTGATCCTTCGTTGTCATCATCATCCACCGGAGGCGGTTCTCGCAGGACACGAGGGTGTTGTCCGCCCTTTATATCAGGAGCTGGATGTCGGGCTTTCACGATTGCTCTACGAGAAGTTCGGTGGCCAAACAAGTTCCGTCCCGTAGCAGTAGAAAAGTATGACGATGGCACTGACACAGAGGAGTTCCTGCACGTCTACTCAATGGTTCTCTATGCGGTCGGCAAAGATGACAATGCGTTGGCAAACTATTTGCCGGCAGCATTGAAAGGATCTCCTCGGTCATGGCTGCTACACCTCCCACCTCGTTCGATCTCTTCTAGGGAAGACTTATGGCAACAATTCGTCGCCAATTTTTAGGTAACATACAAGTGGCATGCGTTCGAAGACGATTTAGATGCCCTTAGGCAGAATCCGGGTGAATCCTTAAGTGACTATGTACGGCATTTTAATGAATGCCGGAATACGATCCACGAGATCACCGATGCTTTTGTCATACACACGTTCAAGTCAGGTGTCCGCGATTGATACACCATCCAAGAGCTGGCAACAAGGCAAATCACTTCTGCCATGAAGTTGTTCTAGATCATCGACAGATGCACTCACGCAGATGACGCCCTTAGGAGGAAAGATGAAAAAAAGTAAGGAGGCCGAGGAGAAGCAAACAGAAAAGGAGGCACCGACAGCTACTAAGAAGAAGAAACAAAATTGCAAAAATGAAGAAAAACGCAAGGCGGAGACAAATGTCCTTGTCGCAGAACAAGCGAACCTAGCACCAACACGCCAGGGCCTTCAAGGTGATGAACCAGTATGACAATGGTGCCCAATCCACAAGACCAGTACACATACCGTGGAGGAGTGCCAGGTCTTTCAGCAAGCATTGGCAAAATAGCTAGCCCTCGAAAAAGGAAAGCGAGTTCATGTGGTCGAGAGGAGCACTGATGATCTCTCGTTCGACAACGAACTCGTGTTCCCAGATTTCGACCTGCATGTAGCCCATATATTCAGCGATTCTACGACGTACACCTCTAAATGGGAGTATAGAAGGCAGGACGAGCCAAGGAGTCTGCTCTACGTCACAAGGAGTCGCAACCAAGATGAAGTGGTCTAACTAGAAGATCGAGTTCTCAGATCTGGACCACCCGACAACAACGATCGTGGCTACCATTCGGAATAATAAAGTAGCACGTGTCCTCATCGACGGCGGCAGCTCCATCAACCTCCTCTTCGCTAGCACACTCAACGCAATGGGTATCTCTAGAAGCGAGCTCGTTGCTTCCGACCATCCCTTCCATGGGATCACTCCCGAATCATTGTCCAAGCCGCTAGGAAAGATCACGCTAGCCGTGATGTTCCGCTAGGCTAATAACTTCCATACAGAGCAGATCAGGTTTGACGTAGCTGAGTTCGACACAACTTATAATGCTATTCTCGGAAGGACTGCTCACGCCACTCGCCACCTCAGAACCCCCTCCGAAATTGAGCAAACCCAACAAGGCACCTAAGCCCCACGGTGCAATCAAGATCATCCACTTGGCCAACAGCAACCCTGATAAGATAGTCAAGATCGGGGCAACACTCGACAACAAATAGGAACTCGAGCTTATCGCCTTCCTCCGTGAGAATGCAGACGTGTTCGCTTGGCAACCGTCCGACAAGGGCAGTATCCCTAGGGAGGTGATCGGGCACAAACTGATGGTGCGCCCAGATGCCAAGCCAGCGAAACAAAAACTGCGACGGTTCGCACAAGACAGAAAAGAAGCTATTCGAGAAGAACTGGACAAACTTCTCAAAGTAGGCTTCATCAAAGAGCTTCTCCATCCAGAGTGCCTCGCTAACACAGCAATGGTGCGCAAGGCCAACGTCAAGTGGAGGATGTGTGTAGACTTCACCGAACTCAACAAGGCGTGTCCCAAGGACCAGTTCTCCCTTCCTCGCATTAACCAACTGGTTGATTCAACTGCTAGTTGTGAGTTGTTGAGATTCCTCGACGTTTACTCCAGCTACCACCAGATTAGCATGGCCAAAGAGAATGAGGAAAAGACCGCGTTCATCACACCCTTCGGTGTTTTCTGCTACACCAAATGCCCTTAGGATTAATCAATGCAGGCAACACATACCAGCGAGAAATCCAGGGGGCTTTTGACGACTAGATCGGCAAGAACATGGAGGCATACGTCGACGATGTTGTGGTCAAGACAAAGGCAAAGGACAAGCTGATCGATGACCTGAGGGAAACATTCAACATTCTTCGTTGACATCGGCTCAAACCAAACATGGAGAAGTGCATGTTTGGAGTACCATCGGGAAAGGTGCTAGGATTTCTTATCTCCGGATGAGAGATTGAAGCAAACCCCGAGAAGATCAAGGCCATCGAGAACATATTGTCGCCAATAAGACTCAAGGAAGTGCAGAAGCTTATAGGACGTATGAAAACTCTAAGCCAGTTCGTGGTCAGGATAGGAGAATGAGGACAACCCACCTTTTTCTTATTCAAAAAGCAAGATAGATTCGAGTGGACACAGGATGCCGAGAACGCGTTTATCATGCTTAAACGGTACTTATCCAACCCTCCTGTACTCGTTGCCCCACAGCCAACGAAAGAACTATTTCTATATATTGCTGCCACACCTTATCCTGTTAGCACTGTGATTATCGTTGAGAGGGACAAAGTACAACACCCCGTGTACTATCTCAGTGAGACCCTCCACGATGCCAAAACTGTAAAATCAAAGTGTATTTGGTTATTATTTTATGATGAACAATTGGCATGTGATAGTATTGGTTTTGATATTTGGAGATTATTGGTGAAGTGATTTTAGAGATGATTGGATTTTTAGATGATGAACAGGGACTGCTGTCTGTTTTGGGACTGGTCAGACCAGCGGTTTATGCACGGTCAGATCAGCTAGCCCACGGTTTGACCTGATGATGCTGTGTCGGTTTAGGCTTCAGGTTGTTATTTTGGATATCCATGATTATTCTATGATTATGGCTTCTAGATGGATACTATGCGTATGTAATATTGTTGTGTACTAACAATGAGTCAAGTTGGAGAGAACTTGTTCTCGAATATGGTTTCTTGATTGATGCATGTGTATGTGAGTCTTGACGCCTTGGGAGAGCGTTGCCGATGATGGATCAGGAGTCAACTTAGGAGAAGATGACGTTCGGATGATCAAGATATCATGCGGGATGCTTAGGCTAAAGATTAATGCACGTGGTTGGTGAAGATTCCATATGGCATACGATGGAGGTATTGTGTGCGTATGGGATGTGGAGTCAAATTTGGAGAGAGTCCAAATTTTGTAAAATTGAAGTTTGTAAAGGTTGTTTCTTGTTCGGGAAGGTTTCCTAGGACATTAGGACGACTTGTACAAGATTGGTTCGTGGCTTTAGGCTGCCTAGCTTGGGTATAAATAGAGGGGGAGGGTGTAGCTTCCTTGTATTGATGTAGAGAGAGTTGAGTTGAGAGAAAAGTTAGGGTTTCGATTTAGTCGAGATTTTCATGAGGAGTGCTATTATTGCACTTTATAAACACAGATTAGAAGTAATAAAGTTCAATCTACTTTGAGAGTTCTTCAATTTGTGTTTTCTCGGGCACGACGGTTCAACCGGCGGGGTACCGGCGGTCAGGATGAAGGTATCTGTCCGGTCAAACCAACGACTCCACGGCGGTCAGACCGGCAATGGTAGCAACTACAAGAGGAGACGATCTCGGTGAATTGGACGATCAGACCGGAGCATTTATATCGGTCAGACCAGAAGTTATTGAGCGGTCAGACCAGCGCATCTACTTCGGTTGTGCCGATCTACATCGAATTTGAGGGTAACTTTTAATTCCGCTAAAAGTTTTAGTTTTTGGGTATTACAACCATTCACCCTCCCTCTGGTTGGCTTAATTATCGTTCTATGATTCTACAAGTGGTATCAGAGCTTTGTTTTCTTCTTTGGATCTTTATCGGTCTTGAGTTTTTGCCTTGGCTAACAAGTTTACAACTAAGCCCCATGTTTTCGATGGATTGGATTTTCCTTATTGGTGTGGTAAGATGCAATCTTATCTTATGTCTGAGAGTTATGATATGTGGAATTAACACTGCTATTTTAAAAATTGAATTTGAAAATAACTGTAAAGCTCGCAATATATTGCTAAATGGAATTTCTCATTCTGATTTTGATCGTGTTTCTCATCTTCGAACTGCTCATGAGATTTGGAATGCTTTGTGTAACTTTTATCAAGGAACTGACAATATCAAGGAGCTTCGCAAAGATATTTTTAAAAAGGATTACATAAAATTTTAGATGAAACCTGGAGAAGCTTTGGATGATTATCTTGCTAGATTTAACAAAGTTTTGAGTAATCTTAGATCTGTTGATACTTCTTATGATACTAATTACACACGATCTGAGGTTTCTCGACACTTTTTGAATGGTCTTGATATGTCTGTTTGGCAGATGAAAGTTACTTCTATTCAAGAATCTGTTAACATGACTACTTTGACTTTGGATTCGCTTTCCACTAAACTCAAAACTCATGAGATGAATATTCTTTCTCGTAAAGTTGATTCAAAATCTAGTGCCTTGGTTTCTTCTTCACCTTCTCTTGATAATGGCTCTTCAACATCTACACATAATGCTTTATCTACTATTAATCATGTCATCTCTAATGATCAACTCGAACAGTTCGAGGAGGAGGAGTTGGCTTTAGCTATTAAAAAGTTGTCTCGAGCAATGAACAATGTCAGGTTCAGGAAAAGAGGAGGTCGAGTTCGGTGTTTTGAGTATGGAGAGCTAGATCACATTCACTCACACTGTCCCAAGCTAGGAAGAGCCAAGAAGGAAGACAATGGTGACAAGTCCAAGGAGAACAAGCCGAGGAACACACTTAGAGATAAGAAGTTCAAGGAGACTTTCAAGAAGGTGATTGATCAAGATCTTGCATCGTTCGAGCCATCAAGTGATGTAGATCTTGAGAGTGATGATGAAGGGAAGAACATCTCTAGAGTGTACTACATGGCGCGTGGTGAATCGGAATCTGATTGTGAAGAAAATGAGGTAATCACTACAGAACTTATTGAAGAGTTGATTTCTAATGTTATTGCAAAAAATAAGAGATGTGAAAAATTGATTAAAAAACAAGAGTTTATAATTGAATCTCTAAATTCTAAAGTTGCTTGATTAAGATCTCTTATTCCTAATGATGATGATTGCAAAAATTGTGAAGTTTTAATGAATGAAATTTTGAAAATTAGAGATATCAATGCTTCACATGATTTGAAATTGAAATCCTCTTTTACTATTGGTTTTGCCATGCATGCTTGCACCTTGGATGAGTTGGTTTTAACTAAAAAGGTGTTGAAAAAATATCAAACTGCTTTTTATGCTAGTTTAATGTTTAACATGATTTGTGCTATGAAGTTAAAACAACAAACTAGTGTTTTGAATTGCTCAACATGTTCTCTAAACAAGTTGAAACTAAAAGAAGCCTTAGGTCATGTTGAGTATATGGAAAACATTGTCAAAGTTGATGAAGTGCTCTCTTGCTCTAGATGTCGCAAGCAAAAATATGTTTTTGTTGAATGTGAAAATTGTACTAAATTGTCAAGTGAAGTTTCTTATTTGAAAAGCTCTTTGCAAAGATTTTCTGATGGCAATAAGAAACTCAACATGATTTTAGATCAATCTAAAGTGACTAGTTACAATAGGGGTATAGGTTTTAATGTTCATGATTACTACACTAAAAACCAACCTGCTGTTTTGAGTGTTACTGAACATGATGAAATTTTGACAAAACCCCCACCTAAGAAAACAATTTTTAAATCTGCTGCAATTATGCCCTCTCTTTCTTCTACATTAACAGAAACAAAACTTGATATTTTAAAACCATCTACTTCTCATGAAAATTATACTTGCTCTTTTTGTGGTAAGGATGGTCATCTTGTTGGTTTTTATTTTAGATTAGCTCGTAAATAGAAAAAGGAAAACTAAATTGCTTTTGCAAAATCAAAGTGGCCAAAAGCTAGTTTTTACTCGAGGAGATTGGTCAGACCGCAGTAGGTACCACAGTCAGACCGGCCCCCGGTCAGACTGGCCTTGGCAAGACTTTTCTAAAAATTCTCAAACTATTTTTTGGCGTGGTTATATGCCTATTGGATCTACTAGTCGTGTGTCTCAGCACTGGATTTCTAAATTTCTTTTATCTAACCCCAGTACTGAGGCTTCGACATCTGCTTGTGTGTAGGCTTTGATGGCGAGGAAGGGAAACGTGTGGATCGTGGATTCCGGTTGTTCGCGGCACATGACCGGTGATAAAAATTGGTTCTCCTCCCTCAAACAGGCATCTAGAACAAAAACAATTATCTTTGGAGATGCTTCTACTAGGCTGTTCTTACTACGGTATCTGTCGAGGTAAGTGACAAGTTTGTGTTGAAAGATGTAGCTTTGGTAGAGGATTTAAAGTATAATTTGCTTTCATTTTCACAAATTATTGATGAGAATTATGAAGTTCACTTTAAGAAAACTAGAAGTAAAGTCTTTGATTGATTCATGTGGTGATTCTGTGTTGAATATTTCTTGCTATGGAAGAGTTTTTAAAGCTGATTTTGATAACCCTGTTTCATCTGAGATCACATGTTTGGTTGCTAAGTTTACTAGAGAGTTGATGTTTTGGCATCATAGACTTGGACATGTTGGTTTTGATCATGTCACTAGGATTAGTGGTTTGGATCTTGTTTGTGGTTTGCCTAAACTTAAGAAAGATCTTGACTTCGTGTGTTCATCGTGTCGTCATGCTAAGATGGTTGCTTCTTCACATGCTCCTATTATTTCTGTGATGACAGGTGCACCAGGACAACTATTACATATGGACACTGTTGATCCAGCTAGAGTGCAATCTGTTGGAGAAAAGTGGTATGTGTTGGTTGTTGTTGACGATTATTCTCGACATTCTTGGGTTTTCTTTTTGACAACTAAGGACGAAGTTTTTGAACACTTTCGGGGTTTGTATCTTCGCTTGGATCTTCAATCTCCTGGTTCTTTGAAAGTAATTCAAAGTGATAATGGTTGTGAATTTAAAAATGCTTCTTTTGAACAATTTTGTAACGAAAAAAGATCTTGAGCATCAATTTCTTCTCCTCAGGTTCCTCAACAAAACAATGTTGTTGAAAAGAAAAATCGTTCTTTGGTTGAGAAGGCTAGGACTGTGTTTAATGAGTATCACACTCCTAAAAAATTTTGGGCTGAAGCTATTAACACTAAATGTTATATTTCCAATCGTGTTTTCTTGAGATCAAAAATTGGAAAAATGTCTTATGAGCTTCGTTTTGGACATCAACCCAAAGTTTCACATTTGCGTGTTTTTGGTTGCAAGTGCTTTGTCTTAAAATCTAGAAATTTGGATAAATTTGAGGCACATTCTACTGATGGAATTTTTCTTGGTTACCCTGTACATTCTCGTGGCTATCATGTACTTGTTTTGGAGACTAACAAAATACTTGAAACTTTTGAAGTTACTTTTGACGAGGCTAGTCCAGGTACTAGAGCAGAAATTGTAGGTAATATGTCACAGGTTCGGGAGAGGATGGTCGTATTTTTGAGGACGAGAGCGATGACAAAGACGAGGCTGAGGCTGAATCGGCCGGTCAGACCGGCGGCACACCTCCGGTCAGACCGGCTCAGGAGAAGCGGTCAGACCAGCCAGGTAGCTCAAGCAAGGGTTCTGCTGAGGTTGATTCTAATGGACCTCCAAAGACTACAAGTTTGACTAGTGAAGGTACAGAACGTGAAATAGTTTATGAAGCCATGGCTTCTTTGCATATTCAACGACGACATCCACCGGAACAAATTATTGGCAATTTTGGTGAGCGTACCACAAGGTCTAAGGTAAGAACTCATGATATTAATTCAAATTCTGCATTTGTTGCTTCTTTTGAACCCAAAGATGTTGCTTCTTTTGAACCCAAAGAAATAAAGCTAGGCTTGTTGCTCAAGGTTTTACTCAAGTGGAAGGTTTGGGTTTTGATGAAAATTTTGCTCCTGTTGCTAGGATTGAGGCAATAAGACTTTTGTTGGCTTTTGCTGCTTCAAAAGGTTTTAAATTATATCAAATGGATGTTAAAAGTGCTTTTCTAAATGGTTTTATACATGAGGAAGTTTATGTCAAGCAACCACCGGGTTTTGAAAATCCTGATTTTTCCAACCATGTTTTTAGATTGTCAAAAGCTTTATATGGTTTGAAACAAGCACCTAGAGCATGGTATGATAGACTTAAAAACTTTTTGCTTAAAAAGGGTTTCCAAATGGGAAAGATTGACAAAACATTATTTGTTAAAAAGCATGGTGATGATCAACTGTTCGTTCAGATTTATATGAATGATATTATTTTTGGTTGTTCTACTCATGCTTTGGTTGTAGAGTTTGCTGAGACTATTCGCAGGAAATTTGAGATGAGCACGATGGGTGAGCTATCGTACTTTTTAGGATTGCAAATTAAGCAAACACCTCAAGGTACATTTTTGCATCAAACGAAGTATGCTAAGGATCTTCTACGACGTTTCAAGATGAAGAATTGCAAGCAAATTTCTACACCAATTGGTTCTACTGCGGTATTGGATCCTGATGAAGATGGTGAAGCTGTGGATCAAAAGGAATTCAGAAGTATGATTGGATCATTGTTGTATCTCACTACTTCAAGGCAGACATACAATTTGCTGTGTGTTTGTGTGCTCGTTTTCAAGCTTCTCCACATACTTCACATCGTCAAACGGTCAAGCGGATATGAGGTGTTTGAATAGTAGACTTGAGTTTGGTATTTGGTATTCTACTTCATCATCTATATGCTTGAGTGGTTATTTCGATCCTGATTTTGCTGGTTGTAGAATTGATAGAAAAAGTACTAATAGAATATGTTATTTTCTTGGTAAATCTTCGATTGCATGGTCTTCTAGGAAATAATCTAGTGTTGCTCAATCAACTACTGAATCTGAATATGTTGCTGCTGCTAGTTGTTGTTCACAGATTCTTTAGCTTATATCAACTTTGAAAGATTATGGTCTTGTTTTTGAGAAAGTTCCTCTCTTTTGTGATAACACAAGTGTTATTAATATTGCTAAGAATCCTGTTCAAAATTCACGCACAAAGTACATTGATATTCGCTTTCACTTTTTGAGGGATCATATTGAAAAGGGAGATGTTGAATTAAAGTTTTTGGATACAAAGTTGCAACTTGTTGATATTTTCACAAAATCATTGGATGCCTTTCGCTTTGGTTGTCTTCATGGTGAATTGGGAATTGTTCATCCTTTTGGTATGTTTTGAGGGGGAGTTTGTTCTCTTGGTTTTATCAAGCAAAACTAAACATAAAAGGAAAAAAGACAGAGCTTTGTTTTATGCCTATTGTTTTTTCATGTGAATGCTAACAATATATTGAAGGTTTATTTGTCGCTAGTATAGCTTGTATACATTCTTGTCTTTTCATGAGGTCTAGACATTGCATGTAAGTAAGATGATGCATGACACTTAAATTCTATACTTGAATTAAGAAAACACGCAATGTTGATGCTAGTACATGGTTTGGATGGTGAATTCTTATATATGCTTTATTGGTTTGTTATTCCTTAAATAGCTTTTAATTGCTCATTGTGTAAGAGAATAAAATATCTATGAAAAAAAATGCATACTGATCCTTGGAAACAGTCTTGACGACAAGGACGTATTCGCTGTGACTAAAAATAATATGTGCCGAATCCTTGGAATCAGTCTTGACGACAAGGATGTATCCGGAACAATTGAAAAAAATGAGCAAAAATAGGCTCAAATAAATGCTAAAATATTCTCTTGGTTGTTTTGTACTAGAGCTCATTTGAGAAAGAGTAATACATGCAATAGGTATATGTATAGGGTTTATTTTTCAACCTATGTGCTTGTGAATATATTGCATTATAAATCATTTGAAATCATGAATTTTGATTGCTGATTTGATCTTGCTAGTAATATCTTTGGTCCATGGTCATACTCTAATGCATGCTTGCTGTCTAGTTGATGAATCTATCTTCTTTATATTATGACATGAACATCAATTGCTCTATGTATAATTCTAAGCTCTTGAAAATATATGAGTATTAATTGCTAATACTTGATGAAATCATTGTCAAAAGGGAAAGAAGAGATACAAAATGTGCATGATTGCGGGAAATTTCTTTCTTTTCAAAAGTGAGAGAAGTTTTCTTTTTAATTTGAACACTTCGTTGCTTTTTACCACATCTTTTGTTTTGCTTTATCCAAACACCAAAACGTTTTGTTGAGTTTGCCAATGTGTTCATTAAGGGGGAGATTGTAAAATCAAAGTGTATTTGATTATTATTTGATTATGAATAATTGGCATGTGATAGTATTGGTTTTGATATTTGGAGATTATTGGCAAAGTGGTTTTAGAGATGATTGGATTTTCAGATGATAAACAGGGACTGCTGTCTGTTTTGGGACCGGTCAGACCGGGCAAGGGTTGCCGGTCAGACCGGCTAGCCCGCGGTTTGACCGGACGATGCTGTGTTGGTTTTGGTTTCTGGTTGTTATTTTGGATATCCGTGATTATTCTATGATTATGGTTTCTAGATGGATACTCTGCGTATGTAATACTGTTGTGTGCTAACAATGAGTCGAGTTGGAGAGAACTCGTGCTCAGATATGGTTTCTTTGTTGATGCATGTGTAGATGACTCTTGACGCCTCGGGAGAGCATTGCCAATGATGGATTGAGAGTCATCTTAGGAGAAGATAACGTTCGGACGATCAGGATATCATGTGGGATGCTTAGCCTAGAGATTAATGCACGCGGTTGACGAAGATTCCATATGGCATACAATGGATATATTGTGTGTGTATGGGATGTGGAGTCAAATTAGGAGGGAGTCCAAATTTGGTAAAATTGAAGTTTGTAAACGTTGTTTCTTGTAGGGAAGGTTTCCTAGGAGATTAGGAGGACTTATACAAGATTGGTTCGTGGCTTTAGGCTGACTACCTCGGGTATAAATAGAGGGGGAGGGTGTAGCCTCCCGATATTGATGTAGAGAGAGTTGAGTTGAGAGAAAAGTTTAGGTTTCGAGTTTAGTCGAGATTTTCATTAGGAGTGCTGTTATTGCACTTTGTAAACACAGATTAGATGTAATAAAGTTCAATCTACTTTGAGAGTTCTTCAATTTGTGTTTTCTCGGGCGCGGTGGTTCAACCGGCGGGGTAGCAGTGGTCAGGCCGGAGGTATCTATCCGGTCAGACCGACGACTCCACGGCGGTCAGACCGGCGACGGTAGCAACTACAGGAGGAGACGATCTCGGTGAATTGGACGGTCGGACCAGGGCATCTACATCGGTCAAACTAGAAGTTATCGAGCGGTCAGACCGGCGCATCTACTTCGGTCAGGCCAATTTACATGGAATTTGAGAGTAACTTTTAATTCCGCTAAAAGTTTTTGTTTTTTGGTATTACAACCATTCGCCCCCCTATGGTTGGCTTAGTGATCGTCCTATGATCCTACAAAAACTCGATATCCTCAAATCCAGAAATTGCTCTATGCTGTCGTCATGACATCACAGAAGCTTCGTCATTCCTTCCAGCCCACAAAGTCACGATCATCTCTTCCTTCCCCCTCGGAGAAGTGGTGAGGAACAAAGACATCGTCGGACAGATTGCTAAATGGGTCGTTGAACTTAGCCAATTTGATGTCAATTTTGGCCCACGTACAGCTATCAATTCACAGGTTCTCGTTGACTTCGTTGCCGATTGGACCGTTCCTGAGAATACCCAATCGGTCAGACAGATGATGAGACATGGACAATGGCCTTCGACGGGGCTTTCAATCGCCAGGGAGCAGGGGCAGGATTTATTCTGACATCTCCAGCTGGAGATCAGTTCAGACATGCAATACACCTCAATTTCAAAGCTACAAACAACATCACAGAATACGAGGGACTACTCGCCGGGCTACGAGTAGTTGTAGCACTTGGAGTAAAGTGATTGTTTGTGAAAGGGGACACAGAGTTAGTCGCCAACCAAGTGCACAAAGACTACAAATGCTCAAACCCAGAGTTGACCAAGTACCTCAGTGAAGTCAGGAAGTTAGAGCGAAAGTTTGATGGCTAAAGTACATTATGTCTATCGCAAAGACAGCACCGACATTGACAACTTAGTACGATGCGCCTGCAGAAAAGACCTATTGAACCATGGGCTTTTCTGGACATCCTAACAAAACCCTTAGTTAAGACCACGGACGACGAAGGCACCTTAGCTAATGCCGAGAACAGCTCGGGGGCAACTGCAAAGGTCACTCATATCGTCACCGACATCGAAACCACGGAAGAGTGGCGTACTCTGCTCATCAATTTCTTGGATGCCGACAAACTTCCGGACGAAGACTCCGCGGCAGAAAAACATTCTTGCAAGTTAAAAGCTTATTGTATGATTGGCAACGACCTATACAAAAAAAGCGCCGAACGGAGTCCTGCTCAAGTGTGTCTCTTTCGAGGACGGCAAACGTCTACTACTCGACATCCATGAAGTAATATGTTGTTCTCACACCGGTGGATGAACTATGGTCGGAAAAGCCTTCTGACAAGGGTTTTTCTGGCCAACAGCCCTTCAAGACGCTTACGACTTGGTAAAACGGTGTGAAGCTTGCCAATTTCATAGCAAACGCACCAAGAGCGCTCCAAACTATCCCTCTTACCTGGCCGTCTTGTGCTGGGGCCATGATATCCTCAAACCGTTTCCTCGAGGACAAGGTGGCTACAAATTCTTGTTCATGGTTATCGACAAATTCACCAAGTGGATTGAGGTACAGCCAACAAGAGAAATCAAAGACGAACATGCCATCAAATTTATAAAAGGGATGTTTTGCAGATACGGACTACCACATTGGATCCTGATAGACAACGGCTCCCAGTTCACAAGCGGTGCCTTTCAGGACTACTGCATCAAATTTGGAGTAAAAATCTATTTTGCATCAGCCTCACATCCTCAGAGTAACGGGCAGGTCGAGCGGGCAAACGGTATTGTGCTCTAGGGGATCAAAACACGTGTGTACGATAGGCTCTTGGCTTATGACACACGCTAGATTGATGAACTCCCTTCTGTCTTGTGGGTCGTCCGCACTATCCCGACAACCTCCACCAAAGGGACTCCCTTCTTTCTCGTGTATGGTTCTGAGGCCATGCTTCCTTTGGAGCTATGACATCGGTCTACATGAGTCGAACAATATTCAGACAAGGATCAGGAGGAGCAGCGAGCAGACGATGTCAACCTTTTAGAGGAACATCGAGAATATGTTCCCGTTCGAGCAGTCCTGTACCAACAAGCCCTACATCACTATCACGAAAAGCATGTTCGTGCCTGTACACTCAAGATCGCACACTGACCATACATGGTGGTCGAAGTCTTAAGGCTAGGCGCATTCAAGATCGCAGACGACGAAGGCCGCGAGTTGGCAAACCCTTGGAACATTGACCAACTACGTAAATTTTATGTATAAAATCGATGTACCAAAGTTTATAATTTTTGTTTAATAATATATAGTATTCCGAATTCTTTTCTTTCAAAGTGTTTTACATAGTGACCCCCATTTTCTTATATTGCTTTGTCTCGAAGTTGATCCTATCATCCTCTTAAGCTAGTCTGAGAAGCTTCGGGGTCCCACAGGACCCTGGCTAGGGATGCCTAGCACTGTGAAAGTTTGTCAGGCCATGCAGGGTCAAACGACCGTGTTAGATCTGGTCATGTTAGAGTACCCACCTGAGCGTATTAACCAAGCCATGTAACCGAGAATTGGTTTTTCCGACTTCACGGCTAGGACTTCGCAGCTTCAGCTTGGTTTGTTATAAGATTTAAGCTGTCTTCACGAAAAACGATTTTTCCACGAGAACAGTTGGGGGCTATAGAGAGTACCATACTTTGTTGGCTGAGGGCAACCCTTGTGATAGCACTCGTACACTATGTTCCTTTCAGATACTTATACAATAGATTTCAATTCTTACTTAAGTTTTAATGCATATGGAAAATGCTAACATACACATTAAGTGTTTCTTAGGTACATAAACTACCAGGACGGCCACCGCCAATCCATTGTGGAGAAGACGTCCTCGGCTTACGGAGAAAAGGATTGCGTGAGGCGATTGATCTCGTCTGCCTTCATGCGAGAACGTGAGAAGCACTCTCGGAGAAAACTCAGGCTCATCTATGGATGCCCATCTCGGATGCAGGCAAGAATGTGACCACCAGCATATCGGCTGGCACGATGTCACTCCTACTTCAGGCTGATGTCGATCCGCTTCCCGATTCACGCAAGGTGGTCGCACATACTCCGCATCTAGGACAGATGACCGTTTATAGATTTCTCGGGAGGAGGATGAACCACCCGTAGCTCTTCGCAAAGACATTGTAGTGCTAGACATCAACCCTCGAGGTAGGCGTCGATCCAGACATCCCTACCTAAAGGGCCTCTACAACTTGATCTTTCCGGACAACGCTGGCCATCTTCTCGAGGTCTGCCTTCTCGAACTTCACCTTCCAATACTCGATGCGGCGTTCCCTCTTTTCTAAATTGTTCTCGAGGCCTACGCAGGACGTGTGATCTCGTACCTTGAAAGGGCTATAAAGGTCAGGTTCTCGTACCTTCATTTCGCTCGAGGAGAGAGCTAAGTTGAAATCCCTGGGGATCCAACATGCTATCAGCATTGACGACGACCAAGGCTTGGTCGTCGCCGCTTGGGGTCGAGGAAGCGCGAGGAGAAGGAGGTGCAACGTGAAAATTGCGAGGACATCCTCCTTGCAGGACGACCTCGTCTTCGATACATCTAGAGATCTACATAATCACACCAAAAATCCAAAGACAGTAAAAGAAGGATATCGTTCTTGGAACGCGACAAGCTTAATAAACTATTCTTAAAATTTGCAAGGGAGTGACAATTACTATTCAAAAAAGGAAATGACGCTCTCTCCCAAGTCGATGAGCTTCGACATCACGTCCACGCGTGTATCATCAGCCCTTCCCTTCTCTAGCGCCTCCTCCAGGTTTACCTTAGGGTGCGTGAGCTTGAGCCACACGAGGACATGACATGCGCCGGTCCGTATACCGGTGCGCATCTCCTCAGCGACTTGCTCGACATGCCTTGTGGATGTGCGCTCCAGCCGGCCGATAAAAGAACCTAGAGAATCCAAGACGGTTGTCTCATCAGGGAACTTGGGGTCCTTCTCATGTATGCTTAGGCTCCGGGCCACCATGTCGAGTCGTACATAGTTATCCTGGAGGTCTTGTTAGAGAGACGCAAAGTTTTCCTAGGTCTCCTCTAGCCGTCTGTCCCAACCTTGCTGTTGCCGCTCTTGGCAAGCGATTAGGACCTTAATTTTGTTCAAGTACCACTGCGCCTCACCCAGTTAGGTCTCAAGCTCGGTGGCAAGCTTGTTCGAGATCGAGGCCGCTGCGCGGAACTGTTCAATCTCGGCGAGGATGTCCCACATGCCTGCAGTAGGCGGTAGGCTTCTACCAGCCTGTCGACCACGGTAAGCAGTACGATGGTAGCGGAGGTGCCAGGTGGAGGGAGAGGAGGAGCGGATGCAGCGACAACGGGGACGGAGCTCATGACCTCATGACCAGTACTGTGGGCTGAGGTCGCGGGGGAGGGGCTACAACAGGAAGAAATATATGTCCTTGAAGGCGTGGCGAGAACACCAAACATAGAAATTGATAAAGTCGGTCACTTACTTGGGCTTGGGCTGCTTCAGGAGCATCTTATTCCCAGTGAGGAAGATTTTGTTTTGGAAGTGGTTTGTAAATATGTAAGTCAGGACCAAAGATTCTCCTCAAGCTAGTTTGTGGACTATAGGGAGCGAGATTTACCTTTGAGCCATTTGTCGGCGTCAATTTTCCTACTCCGAATGGCTTGGTTAGAGCCGCCCACCTCCTCTTGGAGGATTTCGTTCCACTGCCGCTAGGAGCTTTCCTGGCAGTGGCTTGCTCTGAGATCGCCTTCTCTTTTAGAGAAGACGGTACCTAGTGGTCGGCGAGTAGGCCAATGATGTCCGTCAGAGGCAGGACCTGCAAGGTTTTGATTACTACTCTCTCGGGTAACAGTATTCTATAGGAAAACAACAATTTAAGTCACTTACGTTGATGGCGGCATCCCTGTCCGAGGGCGGGAGGTCACAGAATGGGGTGACGAAGTTGTCCGCGTCTGACGGAGCGTCGGTAACCAGATGACCGACCCAGGTGACCAAGGTTGTGTCATCAAGTTCTGCAAATGAAACAGCAATGATATATCATGAGAATCAGCAATAATCGGAGTGAGGTCAGAAGGGCCCTTGTGTCTCATCTTGTGCCCCTGTGAACTCGTACATGGGGAGAGCACGGGCTTGGAGGGGTTGAATTCGACAACATATGATGTCTTCAACGACTTCATACCCCGACAACCCCTGTTCTCGGAGTTCATGGATCTTCTCTACGAAGCTTTTATGGAAAGGGGTTAGAGAAGGTTTGGATGTCCACGAGGGGGACCATGTGGGTTTCTCATCTGGGACAGGAAGGCTCGCGGGGCAGTCTTTGACGTGTAGGTAAAAGCATCTTGACCTCCACGCTCATCGAGAAGAAGGGCAATTGCAGTGGATGTATTCTGCCTTCATTCCATCTTGGAGGCGGAAACTGTAGCAGCCGGAGATTCTATGTGTCTCCATCCATCTGAGCTCATAGAAGTGTCTAAAGAATCTAGAAATTGTGATACCCCAAGTTATGCCTCACAAAGGTGTTTGAAGATGCTAAGAAAAGCAATAGAGTTGGGATTCGGGTGGAGAAGGTGGATGCCATAGAAGTTCAAGAGAAGAAGAAGAAAATCGAAAGGAGGAGGCAGGAACCCACACTGTGCGATATCTTCCAGACAAACAATTTGGCCAAGTGTGGGATTAGCGTTTGTACTTCCTTCCGATCGGGGCAAGGTTTTCTTCCCCAGGAGTGATCATTTGATTTGTAGTGCATTCAGCTCCTCCGCACCAACGTTGGATTTGCTCAAATCCATAGGATTAGTTAAGGTTGAAGACGAAGCATGAAGATTGGCTTTTGGACTGTTGAAGGTTGAAAGGGCGCAGGGGAATAAGGGATTACTTGTGGGAAGAAGATGAAATAAATCTCAAGATGGGAATTTATAGGTCGAGGCCGACAGCTCATATTTCAAGGAAGAAAGAAAACGACCGCCGTGATTTTCTCAATTTGTTTATGGTATTGTTTAGACTTCAATTCAAATTCATGTTGGACCGTTGCTTTTTGATGGTGTTGTCGAATGTTTCATATCTTCTCGGTAATTCGAGAACGGTTAGGTAGGCACGGCATAATTTATTCAAGGATTTTGGTTCGAGAACAATATGAAATCATTTGATTTGAAGTCGGGAGCTACTGTCAGGGTTACGGATAAGACATACCTCCTATCCTTGGGGTTGTAAAATTTATGGATACGGTATACCCTTGGGATACGAGAAGGTTATCTTAACGTTATGGAATCAGGCTAATGAACATGGGAATTGTATCCCGACTAGAAGGTGTTAGTGTCCTATTCAGGGAAGATACAATCTCTGTCATCTCGTAGGCCAAAAGTACTCTATGAATTTTACTTGGAGGCCAAGGCAGTCTGCAGTATAAATACAAAGTCCCCAGTGGGTACGGGATCATCGAATCATAGCACAAGCCACCATCATAGCAGTGGCAATCCGGAGAACATGAAGACAATTCGCCGCCTGGATATCGTCGAGTTGTTCTTGATAGGGATCTTGTCGGTACTCTATACTTTCCGTTGTTCTCTATTGTAATCTCTGTGGTTTTCGTTATAATCCCACATAATCTGGAGCAGGGCTATTACCTTACGAGAGGCCTGAACCAATATAATTCTTGTCTTCTGTGTACTTGATGTCGTTTCGTGTAGATCCTTGTATCACTGTACCCCAATACCGTCATAATACAGTCTATGGATATAGCCCGTCGACAGTACAGTACACATACTATTTAAGTTTATAATATTTACATATTATTTAAAATTAGTATATATTCTTTCAAAACAAACAGTCAAACTTGCGAAAAAGAAAGAAATTAGCTTCAAATGATTGCTGATATTTTGCACTACCAAGCTAAGCAATTGTCTAGGTGATTTGTGTCCTAGCATACCAGAAACCTTTAAAGTTCTTTAAAACCATGAAGAAAAACATGAAATTGTTGAACTCCTACAGAGGAAAAAAATCCAACCTTAATCTATATTTAAATGGTATGTCTCCTTTGCATGTTTCTTAAGTACTATATATAATACATGCCCGCGCGAATAAGCAGGTTTAATTCTGGTGATGTAAACCATATTGAACTTATTGATTACAATTTACATGACAAAAATATATTCTTGTTTATTAGATTACATGACAAATAAATTTTACTATAAAACACTTCAAAATTTCAAAATTTATAAGTTCAAAACACTACTAATTAAATTTACATAAGTATGGTCTTATATCAAACAAATATTGTTTCGAAGAAAACAATCAAACATGTGTAAAAGAAAGAAATTAGCTTTAAACAATTATTGATATATTACACTACCATGTCAGGAAATTGTGAAGGTGATTTGTATGCTAAAATACCAAAACCGATTAAAGAAATAGTGTTTCGAACATGTGCCAGGTGCCATCCGATTGAAATTCCTCCTCTATAAGTTTCTCATATTTAACGTAAAATACATGCCCACGTGAATGCGCGGGCTAACTTAGAAGAGCGGTTGAAAAGCGGCCTTCATTTCTTCATTTTCGTTCCTTTATTTAGAAAGAGAGGTAACCGGCCCTCTCCCATTTCTATCCACAAATGGATCCACACACGTTTGTACAATCCTACCAACAACAGAAATTTTAAAGGCGACACAGTGTAGGGGTAAAAATGGTATACGGAAATTTCCCGACCGTATCGATACCGTTTTCGCGAAACAAATATAATAATAATATTTTTATTGATGGTTACCGATTCTAAAATTTAGTTAGTCTAATTTCTATCAGCATCGTATTAAAGTCGGCACTAAATAGTTTAAATTCATAAAATAGAAATTTTCTGACCGTTTTTGACCTCTCCCATGAAAATTAAAAAAAAAACCATTTCCAACCATTTTCATCCCCAACTCAGTGAATTTTACTGACGCTAAGAGATGTCATCCAAGCCATCTCTGCTCAGGATACCTAAAGACTCCGTGGCTGGAATAGATACTATGTTCAGACAACGGAAGTAGCGCTCATCCTTTGGGTTGTTCTTGCCCCATTTCGGAATTAGAGGCGAAACATGCTGCAAGTTAGATGAATTCCGTGAAGCCCCAGACGATTGGTGTGAGAATCATGGACTGCTTGCTTGGTAACATCGTGTTTGGTTAGCAGGTTTCTGAACATATATCCACGTCACATTTCCTGATGCTTCCAAGGCCCAAAATCTAGTCCATCCAGAACGAACTGTTGCTCAGCTCACGTTAACCACGATCGCCATTCTCAACTCCCCTATGAAATGTTGAGTGGGCATGGAAGGAACTACTGCAGGTTACAGCAACCATGTTAGCCTTGAAGTTAGAAATGATCGTGTTACACTAGGACAGAAAACTTTTATATACCTGTTTTGAAAATGTGTGTAGCGAAGCAGCACATAAGAGGGCATATACGTTCCGGTTTCATAGTAAAATCAGATGCACCCGTTTTAATTTTTTTCAGATGCAAAAATGGTGACAAAATATATTTATCATTTGATAGGGGGCATCGATAAAAAATATATATAACCGTCAAGTCAAGCAATTATTCCAGTAAAGTACTTGTGTGCGGTATATAGCACTACTAAACCGATTTTCACAATCATCATCCCTGACCTACATAGGCAGTCCATGAGAGCAATCGTCTATGCAGTGTGTCAGGGAGGCCATCGTGGATTGTCTTTGGATAATGGTTCCCAGCTTAAGCTGGCAGCCTCTGTAAATACACCCATACGATAGGCGGTGGGCTTATTAGGTGACCGCCTGTGGTTAGGAGGCGGTTGTGCAAGCCTACCTCTTTTCCTCAGGAGGTCGCCTTCACCCATGATCACCTGTGGAAATGGCCTTCACTGTAACAGTCGTCTTCCTTGAGCTGCTCCATTTTGGACTGAGCTTGCCCAAATGTTGCCAAAATAAAGGGACTAAATTTCTGGCTTAATTAGGGTTTAATTTTCATAGAGATGGGCACAGGATTTTGCTACATGGAGCTCAAATTAACTTGAAGTTTTTAGCGAATCTTTCTTCAATGGTGTAGATTCTATATTTCTTTAAAAATTCATGATGATGTACTAATGATTTACGGTCTTTAATCAAATTATGGTTTTACTATTAAATATGCGAATTAATTAAATGGTAATGAATCAGTGTATTATTTGTCACAGGAACCTTAGGAAGCTTGCTACAACTCCTAATTATTGACACTCGAAGATTCCATCTATAGAAAACCCAACCAAAGGGATTGATCTAAAATAGACTAACTAGGGCACAAAATGTTTGGAATTGCTGGTAACGGAGTGAAGTCTGTGGTAATAATGGCACCATGTTGTAAATTACCTTAAACGAAACTAAACAAGGAGATCAAGCAAAGGTAAATGATAGAAGTTATTGCCTTCAAACTAATCAGGGGATTTTTAGCCTCCATTTTTTGTGCAGCTAATGCTAAGCACGGGAGACTTTGCATTCGAATCACAGGCAGCAGCAGCAACCGAAAATCTCCTTCCTACCTATATATACTAGCAAATAAAGTCGTGCATTCGCTCGACTCTAACCATCCTATTATATTTCGTATATATGAAATATAATTTCTTGTGAAAATTTGTAGAGTGTTTAAGGGCACGAAAGCAGAGCATAAAAGTATTGGTCTGAAAGAAAAATACAGTGTTTTGTTCGTTCAATAGTGTAAAGTAATTGGACAAACTAAATTTGTAGATTTTTCTTATTGTCTAAGATCGGATCATCTGAATATAAACAGAAGGATAAATTCATAAATATTTTAATTAAAAAGTGGAGCATATATGATCAGAAATAATAATTGGGGCTAGAGTGAAAAGTGACATACCGGATGTGTCGAGAATATTATAGTTGGACATACGAATAGTAGGCTGGGCTATTTAGGGACACTTTGAAACAAAGGATTTGTAAAGACAATTTGAAACAAAGGATTCGTAGAGAAACTTCACAGGCTTCATATTTTGTAGGCCCTTTTTTTTATTTATCCTTTTAAAGGATCAAAGCTTTCTAAATCCTATGAAATTTTTAATGGCTCAATGCAAGTAGTTTTTTAAGAAAAGTCAGCAAAAGGTTCAGCCTCTTTGAAAATTTCGTTTAAGTATCTCTCTAATTTGATTATTGTGTTTTTACATGGTTTAATCAAATAGTCATTTTTATATTTTTTTCTCATGTTTTGTAATCACCTATGTTCTTGTTGAAATCATGCACTTCTCCTATTCCTATTAAATCAGCCTTTAATTGGTTTCATCGTTTCTCTTGGTTACTTCTCGGACTTCTTACTTTGGCACATTCGCAGGATTTTTGTCCGTTGATTTGTCAGATCCAACGGCCTAGATCTAATGTGCTTTCCCACGATTCATCCTGCCATCTGGTTTCCCATCAGTGTCTGCCTCCCCTCCTCGTGGGTGCCTAATCAGGTCATATCCTATCATAATATTATATTTCATGGTGAATTGGCAAGTTTTTATTTAGGTACTAATAAGATAAATTTTTTAAGAAGGTTTTGACCGAACCTAAGTTAATTAATTCACAAAACGGTGATTTGCTGCGTTGTATTATATTTTAGAATATTTTGTCAGTGTATTTGACCGAACCTAGTCTATGTAATTTAAACTACATAAATTTTAAAAACACTAATTGTCAAGTCTTATCTATGGGTAAATAAGCCAAGGATTCATTTATAAATAAGTTTTACCAACGTAAACATTATCTATTAAATTGAAAACTTATTTCTAAAATGAGTTATACAGAGGGTCAAATGTAAAATTGTATTGACATACTACCCCTTCTATCGGTCATCATCTCTCTGGAGCTGTGTATTTTTTTTCTCTCTCTCCCACGTGTGCGGAGAGGCGTCGGAACATGGAAGACTGTAGAACATGTTTGTTTACCGATCGGATCCTATGGTTTCATTTGTCCTTTCTCCTTCATTGGATGGTTCAGATTTTCTTTATTACATGGACCAATGAGGTGTCTTTCATGGGTCCTATGAGTTTCAGTTTTCACTTATAGAGATATCTCCATGATAGGAAACCGTGAACTCCATCTATAGAGCTGATGAATACTAAAAAATTTCATGACACTTCTAATTCCTACAGATCAGCATAATCCAAAAGTACATACAGTTCGTTAATCTGATGGATCATGGCACCCCTGTTCTACGTATAGATCGATAGATAGACTTCATAACCACACATCCTCATATATATGGGAAGCTAAGGCAACAGATCTATCCAACTGTTTCATCAAGCTTACTGTCTTCCGTACTCTCTGCATTCAAATGTCTTTTCTCTCTGTCCAAACAACTTTTTTTTTCTTTCTGAGTGTACGTGACAGGTTCACTAATTTGCCCTTCGCAACAGGTAAAATCTATCTTATTTTTCATTGTGAAAAAAATCGTGTTTTCTTTGCACTATATTTTACATATTCTCTAACCTTACACCGGTACATCCATTCGTGTTAAAACAAACTGTAACTAGTATGGATTGGGAGAATAAGGCACACCCAAAAAGAAGTTTACTGGTAGTATTTCTAACATTAAGCCAATACAAGTAAAAGATCAACTACAAATCATAGTACATACGGAATGTTAAATTACCACATGAAATTTTAGAGGCCCTGCAGGACAATAGTGGTGAAAAATGCTGATGCTAATTAGAGGACAAAAGTGCTGCAGGGGCTCTAGAATTTCAGAATGTTTTTCCCTGGAAATATTTGAAATTTAAACTATTTTCCTGGATTTAGATATATTTTCTAATTTGCAAAAAATGTGGCCAAATATTGGAGTTTTTAGGGTAAATAATTTCCTTCCTTACCGCCGGGGGGTCCCGGAATACTGGGTATTGGCATACTGCTGCAGCCTCGCTGGTTGCAAACACCAAAACCTTTGGTCGTTCAAACCAAGTAAGCATTTCTCCCATGAAAAACAGGGATATATTGTTGGTAGAGTGTGGTGTTTGAAAGTCCTAAAAATAAAAGATAAAGATGAAGATTAAGTGTTTTACGTAAAACAAGATGTCATTAACGTATGATTAATTGAGTTTTAATTATTACAAACTTGAAAATTGGATTTATCTGATATTTTAGAACTACTTTCATATAGAAAATTTTTACACGAAACGCACTGTTTAACAGTTTGAAAAACGTGCCACGAATATCTTCATGACTAGCAGTAGAAACGAACGCAGATGTCGATAGTAAATTGAGAAGGGATAAATCCCACTTATCAGTTTTCTAGCAAAAAGATGGAGTTAGTTTTGTGATCTGTAAAACTAATTCTCAAAACAAAATTGGAGGTATCCCCTGAGCCCCACCAGCGCTTATATAAAGATATTAAAAATGATTTTTCTGTCAAAATCCTAAAACCCTAAATTGCCCAATCGGTTTAGCACTGAAAGGGGTTCATGAGGTCATCTGGAGAAACCCTCATTGGTGAAAGAAAGAGAAGAGAAGAGAAACTGGAGGCAGAAGAAAATAAGAACAGGAAGAAACAGAGGAAGAACAAAACTCAAAGAATCAAGACCGATGGCTTCTAAGTAGGTCAGTAGATTAAGAATTTCGCATTAAGCATAGATGATTATGTATAGGCTAAATTATTGAGATTATGTAAATTAGACTTCACATTGCGGTATCAGAGCCCAAGTTTAGCCTATTTAATCTCTCATCATCCCTATTGAAGTCATCTGTGCCACTTAAACACTTAGTTTGATTCGGCTTGATGAATTTTAAGTGAATTAGCTCGTATTAGGGTTGACGAAGTTCTACTGTTCTTTCATGTTTTTAGTTTGAAGCTTTAAATTTTACTACTTAATCACTTGCTGAGCAATAGAAGAAGTAAAGAAGAGAATAAATTAGATTGAAATTCCCGAATCAAGGAGAATGGTATAAACTAGACTGAAATTCCTAGAAATCCCCAAAATTAAGAAACCCTAATTCAGGTGAAACCTAAGTCCCAAAATCCCAGATTTCAAATCAAATCATTGCAAATCAAAATCACGTTCTTTCAATTTGGGGAACTTACCGATTTTATTGGAACCCTAAGCCACCGGGAAACTATAACGCCCTAGCAAATAATTGAGAAAAAGGAAAAAAAGGAAAAGAAAAAGAGCAGCAGAAGCGCAGTAGCAGGCCAGCCCAAGCAGCTAGCTAGCAGCAGCCCAGCATGCAGCGAGCGAGCAGCAGCACAGTGCCAGCGCGGTACTGTAGCGCCGAATATTACCTTTGCTGAGAGGGAGTGCAGCTTATAAGGAATGAAGCCCGGGGACTATTAACTCTGGTTCGAACTTTTCTATGTGAATCGAGGACGAAAATGCAAGAGAGTTAATAGTGTAGATGGGATTCAACTAGATGAGTTGGGCCCAATACTGTTTTCGGGCCCTGGGTGAACAGAAACCCAACCGTAGTGTGGGTCATTCGTCGGGAAGCAGTATTGCCGCACGGGCTCATCCTTGCAGTCACATCGGCTACACCGCGTGCACGCCGTCTTGGATCACCCCACCATCACTGTTGTGCCGGGACGGGAAGGCACAGCTTGGCACCGCCTAGAGCAGTGCCGCACAGCTGACGAAGCACAAGCCGCACGACGGGAGCACCGACGCTCACGTGCCTTCCACTTCATCAGACCGTCATCACCGTCGAAGAAGGAAGATGAATTAATTTAATTATTTCATAGTTATTTCTGGCCAACTATGTGCATTATTAATATTTTAAATGTTTATTTTCGGCAATTCGGCATCTTAAGACTGCTGTTTCCCTTGATAGATCTAATTTCATTAATTGAAAGAACGGTGATCGGAGAAGGAAGAGGGGATCGGTGAAGAGAAAGGGGATCGAGAGAGAAGAGCATGATTTGGGGCTAGGGTTTTGCCCTTTCTCCCCGTCGGCGTTTTGATGGCACGGAGGTGATCTGAGCTGTCCATAAGATCGGATGGCTCAGCTCGCCCTCCGCGTTAGGCCGTTGCTGTTTGGTAGGCCGCTTGGCTTGCGGACGGTGGAAGCCACCTAGGTCACTCTTATTGATAAGACACGCGGCTTGTGAGCCGTGGAAGCACCATGGGCCGCACTCGGCACTCGCCGCCGCTTCGCGTGTGTGCGCTCATAAGACGGGCTGGCCTAATTTTGGGCCGGCTTTGGAAGACCAGGGCTGAAAGCATTTTAGTTAAATCCTGCCGAATTGAATGCTTATTCTTTCCTGAAATCCGTTTAATGCCTTCTTAGCTTAATAAAGTTGGTAAAAAATTATTTTATTCACTAAGAAAAATATTTCTAGTTAAATGGAACCAACAAAAAGTTTTGCTAGAAAAAAAATCATGATCTGGAATTATTTTTTACCAACGTTATTATAATTTTATGTCAAATTTATTAAGATTATTATTTTCCTTGGTTATTTCTACCCATTGGTGATGTAATTAAGGAAATTAATTTAATTATTTCAGATTTATTTCTACCCAACAGTGATTGACTATGAAAATTCTAAGTCTATTCACTTGTGATTGATAAGCCAACGTAAATTAATTATGTGCATTATTAATATTTAAAATGTTTATTTTCAGCAACGGGGCAGCTTAAAACTGTTGTTTCCCTTGATGGATCTAATTTCATTAATTAGAAGAACGGTGTACTCCTAAACTTAGCCATATTGAATTTTGGCTTGGCCACAAGAGAGCATCCTCGTGAGGAACCTCAAGAGGCCAAGGAACTCGGTATGACTGAGAAAGAATATGAAAATCTCAGGTGGACTTACAATGAAAAGTTAGCCGTTTGGGAGAAGTCCAACATGATGTCTTTGATTTACATTAAGAGCACCATCACACAAGAGATTATTGGAGGAATCAGTGACTCCAATAACACATAGACATAGTTGGCAAACATTGAAGAGAACTTTAAGTCGTTGTCTAAGACTTACGCCAGCAAAATCATTAGTAAGATAATTGTGAGCAACTATAATGGCAAAGAAAGCATAAGGAAGCACATCCTTTCGATGACTCATATGGCACATTAGCTCAAATCTATGAATATGGAACTTTCTGAAGGTTTCTTAGTGCACTTCATCATGAGCTCTCTTGGTCCTGACTATGGTCCATTTAAGATCAATTACAATACTCAAAAAGAAAAGCGGACCTTACAAGAGCTAATTTCAAACTCAATGAAAGAGAAAGAACATCAGAGAGCTAAAAAACAAAAGCTCAAAGTCCAGCTCAACCTTGCTAATGCCAACAACAAAGACAAAATAAAGTTGTATCAAGGGAAATCCTCTAACAGCAAGAAGAATAAGCAGGACCACTCTTAGAGACAAGGAAGGAGTAACCCTACTCATACAAAGCCTTAAACTTCAACTGGTCCTCCTAAGAGTCCATATTGTCTTTTCTGCGAGGCTGATGGACATTGGCAAAGAAATTGCTCACGCTTCAAAGCGTGGATAGCTAAGAAAGGTATTAATAAATTTGAAGAAATATCTAATGTTAATGAATCAGTTTATACTGAATTTCCCCTTAATACCTGGTGGATTGACTCAGGTGCCACTGTGCACATTTCTAACTCATTCCAGGGATTCAGTAACATCTAAAAGGTAGCAAAAGAGGAGCAAAGCCCAAGAGTAGCTGATGGAGCAGAGATTGAAGTGAGGGTTGCTGGAGTCTTCACACTTAGACTCCCTAGCAGCTGCAATTTATTTTTAAATAATGTTTTATTTGTTATATCTATTAAGAGAAATCTTATTTCACTTAGACTCTTAGCAGATAGAGGTTATGACTATCATTTTACAAAAGAGAACATGTTATATCAAGTTCGATAATAATGTTGTGAGTCTTTCCTTCATGCGAGACTATTGATGCAAAACACGGCGGCTTGAGAGATTTGCTTCACTCCAGTGCAGGTCCAACTCTTAGAAAAAGGGTTCAGGGTATACCAGTTGGTTTGATCCTGCAACCAACAAGATATTCAAATAAAACAGGTTAGATATATGATAACCGATCGGCCAGTAAGCCGATAACATACCGTATGGGCCTAGCCGATGCGATCTGATCGAATCGGCTATAAGGAGAATAAGAATGATACTAAGCAAACCGTAAATATGCTCCATCGGCTGTAAATATGACCAAATATGTAATCTATGGGCAAAGGTTAGATCATAGCCGATGAAATCATAATTAGGCTAAAAGTAGATATCGTATCAGCTAATACTCCAATACAGCTTTATACAAGAATATCAATCTAGGTAAATATACCAAGCAAGCTTGATATATTTAACTGAAGTGATATCCTTGTATAAGGGGCAGATATAATATGAAAAGCATGATTAAAAGAATTTAAACAAGACTTAAGAAGTTATATCAGATAAGATCGACTGAAACTCCGATGCTACCCTTATAGTAGTCAAGAGACAGGCTAGAGATCATAATTCTAATTATGGCTAGGGCTGATGCCGCACAAAGTATAAAAAGATACATGATATCTAGACAATCAAGTCTTTGAATATTTTTTGGGGTGGTGGATACTTTAACTAATCTAAGCCAATAAACTGATTTAGCTTATACCGACAAAACCTTGGGTAAGGCTCGACCGATACAGGTAGATTGATCCATCAATTTAGATTAGCTAAGTTATGTGGTAACTTAACAAGCTATACTTTTAGCTAGGTTAAGAAGCATAAGTGCATTTGACATGAGCACTAAACAAGCAGTTTAAAGTTCTATAGGATAACCCAACAATCTGATTCTCCAGAAACAGGCCAACAAACCTAAGTCTAGATTTTAGAGCGACATAGCAAAATCAAAGAGGTGCATATGCATAGCAAACTAGAGGACTTAGGCATAGCAAAAAACAGTAAGAGGTAGGCATAGCAAAATTCATGAATTAGGTATAGCAAAATCAATGAGTTAGTAAAAAAAACCCAAGATTGGGGAGGTAGTTACCATCGGTGGGCGTCCCAGGGTATGTTGGTGCTGCTGATGGCGGCTGGATCGGCCCACCACCGAGCTCGTGACAGCCAGATTTGGTTGCCCCCGAGCTCGATGACGGAAGCCAGCGGGAGGCGCCGCACTAGAGGACAGAGGAAGAGGGCGTCACTGCTGCTCGCTGATGGGGAGAGGCCGCCGCTCGCCGGTGGGGAGAGGGATAGGCCACTTCTGGCGGAGGAGAGGACGCAACCGCTGCTCGTCGATGGGGAGAGGCCATTGCTTGCTGTTGGGGAGAGGCTGCCGCTCGCCGGTGGGGAGAGGGATAGGCTGCATCTCACGGAGGAGTGGATGCCGCCGCCGCTCCCCAGTGGGGAGAGGCTGCCGCTCGCCGATGGGAAGAGGGATAGGCTGCATCTCGCAAAGGAGTGGATGTCGCCGCTACTCGCCAATGGGGAGAGACCACCGCCGCTGATTGTCGATGGGTAGAAGGAGAGGCCGCCGCTCTCTCATCACTGCTTGCTGGTGGGAGGAGCGAAGGGGGTGGGTGGTGTGGGATGGAGTCTGGTGGCGGCTAGGGTTGGGGGAGTGCTCTGATTTGGATTGGCTAGCATTGAGGGAACCAGGATACGAAGCAATCATTGATGCGATTTGACCAAAATAGTCATGTTGCATGGGTAATAGTTATACAAGTTGATTGGACAAAAAGGTAATTTCACCGTGAAATATTTTGGCCTAGGCGCGAAGGCTCCCGCCACACTGAAAGCTCGTCAGTCACAAGCCCTAGTTTTATTTGTTCTGCCATAGCAAAACATATACTAGTTAATAAGATCAAAAAATATATAGCTAATGAAAAAATAATGACCCTGCTTAACAGTACTTCTAACGAGCAGGTATACTTGATTCTTTATATAATGACATGAACCCGCCTCGTCGCAGCTCGTCACCGAGTCGTCACCATTGCTCCTTCTCCTCGTCGCACGCACCAAGCCTCCGCCAGATCCTCCCCGCCGTTCCTGCTCGTCGTCGAGCCATCGTCACTGCACCTCGTCGTCGCCCGAGCTCCAACGCTCAGGTCCCGCCGCCGCCGCTCTTTCTCGTCGTTGTTGAGCCGCGCGCTACCACTCCCTCCATCTGCATGCCACCACCGCCGCTCCTTCCGTGCGCAACCGCCACTCTCATAAAGCACTCTCCATGCACGAGTAGGCATAATTTATCGATTAATCCTGCTGCAAAAACTAGTGTTAAAATTTTGTGCAAACTACAAGAAGCTAGTGGTTCTGATTTTGAAGTGTCAATATGCGCACGACTTCAGTCCATTCCGATTTTGAAGTGTCAATATGCACCTGACTTCAGTCCATTTGATCTTTATTAAATTATGTTCTCAGTGATCATATTGTGCTTAGTTTGCATGAGAATCAAATGAAGATTCACAGAGTAAATAGAAAACTGGCAATCATATCAGCAGAGCTAATTGCAGGTGTGATCCTTGTAAGATCGTAAAGGGCCTTTCCCTCCCCAAAAGCTTGCCATTAAGGTGACAGGCTCCGCCACTTATATATTAGGTCCCTTGTCCTTTCAGAACCAATGTGAGACTATTCAACAATCTCTACCTTCACATATTGGTATTCCTTAGCCGTTCACCACCCCATCATCATACACCGATGGTCCCTCATGTATATGGGCCCCACAGGCACCCACAGTCCCTCAGGCTTACACACACTTTGTCCCTCGGGCTAGAGATGTTGACCTAGCCAGACTCTGATACCAATTGTAGGATCGAACAATAAGAACTAAGCCAACCAGAGAAGGGGTGAATAGTTGGAATACCCAAAAATTCAAAATTTTTGTGGAATAAAAAGTTACCCTCGATGTCGATATAGATCGGTCTCGCCGGAGTTGATCCACCAATCTGACCATGTCTGTGCCTCTGGTCTGACCGGTGTAGATCCGCCGATCTAACCGCCTTCGTGTCATCTCCAGTTGCCGCATCCACTGCCGGTCTGACCGCTGTGGTGTCGCTGGTCTGACCGGGCTGATGTCATCGGTCTGACCGCCGGTGTCTCGCCGGTTGAACCGCCGCACCCGAGAAAACACAAAAAGAAGATCTCTCAAAAGTAGATTGAACGTTATTGCTACTATATGTGTTTGCAAAGTACAACAATAGCATTCCTCTCGAAAATCTCGACTAAACTTGAAACCCTAACTTTTCTTTAAACTCAACTCACACAGAATCAATACCGAGAGGCCTCAACCTTCCTCTTTATTTATACCCATCGATCCGCAGCCTAAACCCACGAATCCAACTCATATAAGAAGTTATAATCTACTATAAAATCTTCCAGTACAAGAAATAAACTTTACATAACCGATCATACCAAATTTGGACTCCTTCCAAATTTGACTCCTCATCCATATGCACACAATATCTCCATCGTATGTCATATGGGATCTTCACTAACCACGTGCATTGATCTTTAGCTTAACCATTCCACATGATATCCTGATCGTCCGGACGTCATCTTCTCCCAAGTTGACTCCCGATCCATCACCGGCAATGCTCTCAAGAGGCATCAAGACTCACCTACACATGCATCAACCAAGAAACCATATCTGAGCATAAGTTCTCTCCAACTTGACTCAATGTTAGCACACAACAGTATTACATACGCATAGAAATCATCTCGAAGTCATAAACATGAATTAGTCACAGATATGCAAAGAAACAACCCGAAACCAAAATCGACAAAGTGTCGGCCGGTCAGACCGTCGGGCTAGCCGATCTGACCACACGCATAACACCGGTCTGACCGGCCTAGTCCTGCCGGTCTGACCGCAACCATCAGACATCCTGTTCACCATCTAAAAACCACAGATCCCAAAACCACATTGCCAATTATTTTCAAGTATCAAAACCAAATATCTCAAATACCAATTGTTCATAACAAATTAATAATCAAAACACACTTTGATTTTACAATCTCCCCCTTGATGAACATATTGGCAAACCCACAAAAAAGAATTTGGTGTTTAAAAAAATAAAAACAAAGAAGTGGCAAAAAGCATCGGAGTGCTAATAAATTTAAGAGAAAACTTCTTTCCTTTTGAAAAAAAAGAAATTTCCCCGAACTAAAAAAAACATGCACTTTTTATATCTCTTCTCTCCCTTTTGACAATGATTTCATCAAGCATTTGCATTATCTTCATCATATTATCGAGAGCTTAGAAATATACTGAGAGCTTTTTCATATACATGTGGTGCAATATAAAGAAGTGATAATCATCAACTAGATAACAAGCATGCACTAGAGTGTAATCATGAACCAAAGATATTACATTTAAGCTCATGTCAACAATCAATATTCATGATTTCAAATGATTTATAATGTAACATATTCACTAGAACATAGATTGAAGGAAAAACCCCTACACATAAACTCAATGCATTATTTCTCTTTCTCAAATTACCTCCATCAGGAGAACATTCAACAGTTATGCCACCTTTTTGTGCTCATGTGAACATTAAAATCTCTCAAGTATACCAGGTACGTCTTTGTCGTTAAGACAATTTTCAAGGATTCGGCACTTATTATTTTCCTTATCGCGAATATGTCCTATTCGGTATTCATTTTTTCTTTCTTAATAAGCAATATTTGCACTTGCAATATTTTGAACAAAGTGTAATTTGAGGAATAACAAAGCAACAAGCATATATATAAGCATTAGTCATCCAAACTAAGCACTAGCTTCAACATAGCATATTTTCTTAATTCAAGAAAAAGAATTAATGTCATGCATCATCTTCCTTAAAAGAAATCCCTAAACCTCAGGAAAAGACTAGAATGTATACAAGCTATACTAGTGACAAATATGTCTTAATCATATTGCTAGCATGCACATGAATTTGCAATAGACATATAACAAAGCTCTCTTTTTTTGTTTTTCATTTTATTTTTAGATTTGCTTGATAAAACTGAAAGCACAAGCTCCTCCTCAAAACATGCCATAAGGATGAATAATTCCAAATTCTCCACAAAGAAAAGCAAAACGAGAAGCATCCAATGATTTAGTGAAAATATCCGCGAGTTGCAACTTTGTGTCCAAAAATTTCAATTCAACATCTTATTTCTCAACATGATCCCTCAAAAAGTGAAATCGAGTATCAATGCGCTTTGTGCGTGAGTGTTGTACAGGATTCTTAGCAATATTAATAGCACTTGTGTTATTGCAAAAGAGAGTAACTTTTTCAAAAAGAAAGACCATAATATTTCAAAATCGATATAAGACAAAGAATTTGAGAATAACAACTAGCAGCAACAACATATTCAGATTCAGCAGTTGATTGAGCAACACTAGATTATTTCCTAGAAAACCATGCAATCAATGATGTACCAATAAAATGATATGTTCCACTAATATTTTTTTCTGTCAATTCTACAACCAACAAAATCAGCATCGGAATATCCACTCAAGCATATAGACGATAAAAAAAACCAAATTCAAAACTCAAGCATATGATTCAAATACCTCATAACCCGCTTGACCGCTTGACAATGTGAAGCACATGGAGAAGCTTGCAAGCGAGCACACAAACACACAACAAACTATTTGTCTGGTTTTGAAGCAGTAAGATACAACAAAAATCCAATCATACTTCTATGCTTCTTTTGATCAACAGCTTCACCATCTTAATCAGGATCCAAAATAGTAGTAGATCCAATTGGTGTAGAAATTGGCTTGCAATTTTCCATCTTGAAATGCCTTAAAAGATCCTTAATGTATTTTGTTTGATGCACAAATGTACCTTGAGGTGTTTGCTTAATTTGCAATCCTAAAAAGTACGATAACTCATCCATCATGCTCATTTCAAATTCCCTTTGCATTATCTCCGAAAACTCCACAACCATAGTGTGAGACGAACAACCAAACATGATACCATCGACATAAATCCGAACAAAAAGTTGATTATCACCATGCTTTAGAACAAAAGAGTTTTATCCACTTTTTTCATTTGAAAATCTTTTTCAAGCAAAAAGTTTTTAAGTCTATCATACCATGCTCTAGGTGCTTGTTTCAAACCATACAAAGCTTTTGACAATCTAAAAGCATGGTTGAAAAAATTAGGATTTTCAAAACCCGGTGGTTGTTTATCATAAACTTCCTCCTATATAAAGCCATTTAGAAAAGCACTTTTAATATCCATTTGATAAAATTTAAAATCTTTTGAAGCAACAAAAGCCAATAAAAGTCTAATTGCCTCAATTCTAGCAATAGGAGCAAAAGTTTCATCAAAATCCAAACCGTCCACCTGAGTAAAACCTTGAACAACAAGTCTAGCTTTAATTCTCACAATCAAACCATCCTTATTTTGTTTATTTTTGAAAACTCATTTATTTCCAATAATATTATGACCAAAAGGAGGTTCAAGTAAAGTCCAAACTTTGTTTCTCTCAAAATTTTCAAATTCTTCATGCATGGCATTAATTCATGATTCATCAGTTAATGCATGAGTAACATATTTGGGTTCAAAAGTAGCAACAAATGCAGAATTTGCATGAATATCATGAGTTGCTACCTCAGACCTTGTAGTACTCTCACCTAGATTACCAATGATTTATTCCGGAGGATGTCGTCATTGAATATGCAAAGGAGTGGTGACTTCAGAAGTTATTTCACATTCAGTACCTTCACTTGTCGAAGTTGTATCCTCTGGAGGTCCATTAGAATTGGCATCAATAGACCCCGAGCCTGATCCATCTGTCGGTTTGACCGCTCGTCTTGAGCCGGTCTAACCGGAGGTTTGCCGGTGGTCTGACCAGCGTGGCGCCTGGTCTGACTGGCCGAGCTGACCTCTTCTTCATTGTCGCTCTCATCTTAAAAAATAGAACCATCCTTCCCCCTGAACCTGTGACAATGTACCTGCAATCTCAGGTCTAGTACCAGGATTAGCCTCATCAAAAGTGACTTCAAAAGTCTCAAGTATTTTATTAGTTTTTAAAACAAGTACACGATAACCAAGAGAATGTGTATGATATCCAATAAATATTCCATCGGTAGAACATGCCTTAAATTTGTCTAAATTTCCATATTTCAAGACAAAACAATTGCAATAAAAAATACGCAATTGTGAAACTTTGGGTTGATGTCTAAATCGAACCTCATATGAAGTTTTTCGAAGTTTATACCTTGAGAAAACATAATTGGAAATATAATATGCAGTGCTAATAGCTTCAGCCCAAAATTTTCTAGGAGTGTGATGTTCATCTAGCATTGTCCAAGCCATCTCAACTAAGAACGATTTTTTTCTTTCAACAACACTATTTTGTTGAGGAACCCGAGGAGAAGAAAATTGATGGTCAAGACCTTTTTCATTACAAAATTGCTCAAATGAAGAATTTTTAAATTCATCACCGTTATCACTTCTAAGTGTTTTCAAAGAACCAGTAAATTCAAGAACCAAACGAAGATACAAACTCTGAAAGTGATCAAAAGCCTCATCTTTAGTTGCCATAAAGAAAACCCAAGAGTATCTAGAATAATCGTCAACAATAACCAACACAAACCACTTTCCTCCAACAGATTGTACTCTAGCTGGACCAACAGTGTCTATGTGTAAAGCTGTCCTGGTGCATCCGTCATCATAGAAATAATAGGAACATGTGAAGAAGCAACCATCTTAGCATGACAACACGGCGAACAAACCAAATCAAGATCTCTCTTAAGTTTAGGCAAACCACGAATAAGATCCAAACCACTAATCCTAGTGAGATGATCAAAACCAACATGTCCAAGTCTATGGTGCCAAAACATCAAATCTCTATTAAACTTAGCAACCAAACATGTGACCTCGGATGAAATAGGATTTTTAAAATCAACTTTAAAAACTCTTCCATAGGGAGAAATACCGAACACATAATCTTCAGATGAATCAAAAATTTTACTTCCAATTTTCTTAAAGTGAACCTCATAATTCTCATCAACAATTTGTGAAACTGAAAGCAAGTTATACTTTAAGTCCTTCACTAAAGCTACATCTTTCAAAACAAACTTGTCACTTACCTTGACAGAACCTGTAGCAATAACGATACTAGTAGCAGCATCTCCAAAGAAAATTGATTCAGTCCTGGATGCCTGTTTGAGGGAGGAGAACCAATTTTTATCACCGATCATGTGCTGCGAACAACCGGAATCCACGATCCACACGTTCTGCTTACTTGCCACCAAAGCCTACAAGTAGATGTCGAAGCCTCAGTATTGGGTTAGATAAAAAAATTTAGGAATCCAGTACTAAGACACAAGACTAGAAGATCCAATAGGCATATATCCACGTGAAAAACTAGTTTGTGAACTTTTAGAAAAATCTCGCCGAGGCCGATCTGACCAAGGTGGTGCAGCCGGTTTGGATGCCGTTGTACCGCCGGTTTGACCGAGGCATGACTGCCAGTCTGATTGGTCGTTGGTTTGACCGCTAGACCCACTGCGGTCTAACCGGTCTCCTCGAGTAAAAACCAGATTTTTGCCATTTTGATTTTGCAAAAGCAAATTCTCTTTCTTTTTTCTGTTTAAGAGCAAGTTTGAAATAAAATCCAACTAAGTGACCATCTTTACCACAAAAAACAAGTATACTTTTCATGAGAAGTAGATGGCTTGGAAATATCAAGTTTTGTTTCTTTTAATGTCGGACAAAGAGAGAGCATAATTCTAGCAGATTTAAAAACTGTTTTCTTGGATTCAGGTTGATGCTCAAAACAGTAGGTTGATGTTTAGTGAAGTAATCATGAGCATCAAAACCAACACCCCTATTGTAACTAGTCACTTTAGATTGATCCAAAATCATGTTAACTTTCTTTTTACCATCAGAAAATCTTTTCAAAGAATTTTTTAAGTAAGAAACCTCACTAGACAATTTAGCACAGTTATCACAATCAATCTAAACATTTTTTTGTTTGCAACATCTAGAGCAAGAAAGTACTTCATCATATTTCACAATGTTTTTCATATACTCAACACGACCTAAGGCATCTTTTAGTGTACATGTTGTTGTTTTAACTTTTTGGCACAAATCATGTGAAACATCAAACTAGCATAAAAAACAGTTTGATATCTTTTCAATAACTTTTTAGTTAAAAATAACTCATCCAAAGTACGTGTGTGCATGGCAACTCCAAGAGCAAGAGAAGATTTTAATCTCAAATCATGTAAAGCATTGGCATCTCTTATTTTTGAAATCTCAATCATGAAAAGCTCACAATTATTGCAATCATCATCATTAGGAATAAGCGATCTTAATCTAAAAATTTCAGAACTAAGAGATTCAATGGTAAACTCTTGTTTTTTAATAATCTTATCACATCTCTTATTCTTAGAAGTAAAAGCAGAAAACATCTATTCAAAAAATTCATGCGGGGGAATTACCTCATTATCTTCATAATCAGATTCTAATTCATCACGAGCCATGAAGCACACTCCAGAAATATTCTTTCCTTTATCACCATCACCATCACTCTCAAGATCAACATCACTTGAAGGCTCAAAATCTGCAAGAACTTGATCAAACATCTTCTTTAGAGTTTCCTTGGATTTCCTTCTCCTGAACATGCTCCTAGGCTTGTCCTCCTTGAGCTTGTCTTCACTGTTCTCCTTCTTGGCTCTTCCTAGCTTGGGGCAGTGTAAACGGATGTGATCTAGCTCTCCACACTCCAAGCTATGATCTCAACGTCCTCTTTTCTTGAACCTGATATTGTTCATAGCTTGAGATAACTTATTAATAGCCAAAGCCAAATCCTCCTCCTCGATTTGCTCGTGTTGATCATTGGACATGGCACTAAAAGCAGAAAATTTACTATGAACAAATGTAGAAGATCCATTATCAATAGAAGAAGAGGAAGACACCAAAGCATTTGATTTAGAATCACCTTTACGAGAAAGAATATTCATGTCCTGAGTTTTAAGTTTAGTGTAAAATGAATCCAAAGTCAAAGTAAACATATCAACAGACTTTTGAATAGATGTAACTTTTATCTCCCAAGTCGACATACTAAATCCGTTCAAGATGTGGCGAGAAATCTCAGATTGAGAATAATTGGTATCAAAAAATAAATTAACAGATCTAAGATTGCTCAAAACTTTATTAAAGCGTGCAAGATAATCATCTAAAGCCTCTTCAGATTTTATCTTAAATTTTATGTAATCCTTTTTAAAAACATCTCTATGCAGTTCCTTGATATCATAAGTACCTTGATGAAAATTATTTAAGACATTCCAAATCTCATGCGCAATTTCAAGATGAGAAACACGATCAAAATCTGAATGAGACATTCCATTGAGTAAATAGTTGCGAGATTTACAATTATATTCAAATTCAGTTTTCAAAGTAGCGGAATTGATCTGAGGAGAAATCTCATAAGGATTAACTACTTTTAGCCAAATTCCATTGAGTAAATAGTTGCGAGCTTTACAATTATATTCAAATTTAGTTCTCAAAGCAGCGGTATTGATCTAAGGAGGAATCTCATAAGGATTAATAACTTTTAGCCAAATATCATAATCTTCAGCCATCATAAAAACTTTCATCTTTTTGCACCAATAAGAAAAATCCAATTCATTGAAAATATGAGACTTAGTTGTAAACTTGTTAGCCATGACTTAAAAACTGAAGATCGGTAAAGATCCAAAGAAGAAAATAAAGCTCTGATACCACTTGTAGGATCGTAAAGGGCATTTCTCACCTCAAAAGTTGGCCATTGAGGTGAGAGGCTCCCTCACTTATATATTAGGTTTCTTATCCTTTCATAATCAATATGAGACTATTCAACTGTCCTCATCTATTAAGTAAATCATCTAGAAACCAAGCAGTAGTATGGGCCAGCTAGCCATCTAGTACACCAGCTTTGATCAAGCAGATCGGCAAATGACTGAGATAGTGGTCAAGCGAGGCAGTATAGTCATGCTGTCTGAGAAAGAATCGATCATATCCTTCCCTTTGCAGGTCATTGAAGAACAGAAGTGCCGTTACCATTCCCAATAGCTCCTATTTCTATCGCACTAGGTCCGGAGATATCTTTCACGGAAATTCTATGGGGTATTGGGTCGCAAAAATCTTTAAAATACAAAGATGTAAAATCCATAAATCAAGCCTCGTGAGATAGAAGAAAAATGAGTTCAGTAACTTCTGTGGTTATCTATACCTCTGACATGGAGATGGTTTTGTTTCATATATATAGCCAGTATGAATATGGATGAGTGGTTGTACGCCAATATATTCTGTTGTACACGTTTACGGCCCTTTGATGTGCAACTAGCACGGTAGCCAGAGAAATATGTGCATTAACTGAAACAACAAAATTAATTTGGATGTGAATATGTGATCATGCTATGATATTGCAATACTTTTGGTAACACTGTGTTATTGTGTGACGTCAATACAAATGTTGGCTTCAAAGACTAGGAGGCGTATCAGTTACTGGGCAGCAGAATCGAATAGGGATGAAAACAGATGTACTATCTCTATGATATTCATTTTCATCTTTTTGGGAATCAAAATCGGAATTGTGAACCTAAGGAAATGGAATAAAATATTATCAAATATAGATACAAAACAAATACGGTAATTAGTATTTTTCAGAATATAAAAACCCCTCAAATTGAGTTTTTTGGATAAACGAAAGAATATAGCTTGCAAGTTTTCTGAAATAATAGGCCAACCTTTCTAATTTTTATATCATTAATTTTTTATAGACAGTGCCACAACCGTTTATGAAAATATATTTTCATGATCATTCCCTTAACAGATCCACATGTGAAAAATGCATTGCTTTTTTTTCATCTGACTTATTAAGTTTTTGTTGTCTAGATTGAAGATGCTATTCAATTTATTTCATCTCTCCGAAGCTTTGTAATCTTTGTTTTGCACTTCAAATAATTTCAAATAGAAAATTTTTAAACTACAAAATAGTAGATCCCCTCGAGATTTATAACTTAACTGTAAAGGACGTCTCCATCAGAGGACGTTTGAATTATTGGTCTGAGATTTTGTAACAAATATTTAAATCACTAAATGATTTTAAATGACAAAGTTGTAGATCTTGTTGAGCTCTTTAATGTTGATAGAAAGTTTGTCTTCAACAGCAAACATGATTTTGCTGATACTATTGCTACATGCGGATATTCGGGAAAAATTCGGATAGTTTCCAGCCGTTTTCTTTTCCACCGGATACTGATCTTACCTTATTCATTTTCTTTTCTCCCCAAAATATATTCATATTCATTTCCGTATCGGATACTATCCGAAAATTTTCCATTTTTCAAAAATGCGTCTGTGGATATCAGAAACTATCTGAACTGATTTCATCCCTGGAATCAATGATTATGTAATGTCCGCTGCGCCATACCCCTATCAATACCATTCATACATTGAAGAAAGGGATTTGCATAAAAGTTCCCTTCCTTAATTAGTTCCACGAACAGTAAACAGCTCATAAATCTGTAAAACAAAGTCTTGATATAATTATATACAATAATACAATAAGTGAAGTGAATATTCTACCAAAAGCACGTCATACACTCAGCAGCAGACCGTGGACCTAGCCAGTAGGCGTATTAATTACGCGTGGCATTCATCTTAGACCTTTTCGCAACAACAACCGATTGTATCCCTTCTGCCTCGACATAGATAGATCTTGGCTTTATCATCTGTGTTACCGCAGACACAAGTAAACAGTCTTCCTCTCTGATAAGTTGTTAATGAGAAAACACGACGATCTGGGAGTTTTGCTTAGCTTCAATGCAGATCTAAATTTTGCTTTCAGATTCAGGACATGCTAATTGGTTTGATCCTGCAACCAACAAGATATACAAGAAAAATGATGTCAATAAATGATAGCCGATCGGCTGGTGGGCCAATGACGTATCGTAGAAACCTAACCGATGCACAGGCTGAATTGGCTGTAAGGTAAAGGATGCTATGCATAAACTAGATTTAGATTAAGTATAATCATAAACAACTTTTCCTTAACAGAATTAATTCTATAGATCAAACCCAATCGATGCAGCATAAGATTGATTTTTTTAAAGTCAATTATCCTATGATTATAAAACCTAAAAAACAGCTGATGGATAGATGTTATAAATTAAACCCAAAACAATCATAATCAGCTGTAGATATAAACCACATATAGGGTCTGTTCGGCACACTGGGTTCACAACGCGCACAGTAAACACGGAAAACGGAGCGGTCATTAGCGCGTGATTAATTAAGTATTAGCTAAATTTTTTTTCAAAAATGGATTAATTTGATTTTTTTAAGCAACTTTTGTATAGAAACTTTTTGCAAAAAAGTTCACCGTGTAGTAGTTTGAAAAGCGTGCGCGGGAGAAAAAACACTGTGTGGCACTGTGCGCGTTCGGAACCCTTGCAGCCGAACAAAGCCATAATCACTCATTTAATCTTTTTCTTAGATGCAAGCAATTATAGATCGGACCCAACCGAGACAGTATTAATTGCTTATAACTAAGATCAAATAAATCAATGATTACATAAACATATTTCATAGTCGATAAGATGTTTTAGCATATTAACATACCGGTTAGAACTTCGATACAGCCCTATACAGAAATATCAATCTTTATCAAATATGTTAAACAAGTTTCAACCTCGATGGATCAGACCTAACTAATGACAGCGTGAGATTTGAAACAAGCTTAACAGATTTAAAAGATAGATAAACTCATATAAGCTGGCAGATATAACATATAAAGCAGATTAATAAATGCGAAACAGTTATACCAGGTAAGATCGGCTGAAACCCCGATTCTACCCTTAATGGCAATCAAAAGGTAAGTTAGCTTTTACAATTCTAATTACAACTTAGTATGTCAAACCCAATTGATGTAACACTAAGTATGAAAAGAAGCATAAAATCTAAACAATCGAGGCATTGACTGATTTTCAGAGTGATGGATACCTTAGCTAATCTAGACCGATGAGACGATTTAGCCGATACCGATAAAACCTTGTAAAAGGCTCGGTCGATATAAGTAAATCGAGCCATCGAATTAGATTAACTAAAATATATGATAACTAGCAGTTGTATTAGATAGATTAGAACATCTAAAACGATGCGCTAATCCGCCGATACAAACTGCTGTGACAAGCCATACCTCTTATTGGAGATCGAAACCGATGCAGCCCAACTTGAAATAAGAACTCGTCGAAAAGTAAAAGTAAAGTTGTGACGATGCGTCAAGAGTGTATTGAACTGTTGTTGTCTCTTTATTTATAAAACCCTGGGCATATATTTATACCCGATCATACAAATATTGTCCATATCGAACACGACTTCAACCTTGCCTAAACAGAAAACAAACAAACAAACAAGTCTATAGGCGGACACTTGCCACGAATCTTTAAAGGAAACAATTAACTCTCATTTCTAATTAATAGATACAATTGTCTTTTCTGAACCCAATCCTTGATTGACAATATCTTCAAGTTCCTATCCGAATCTGACATGAACCTGTGTTGCTTATATCGGCTTGACCGAGTTCGATTCTGTATTGGCCGATATGACATTCAGCCGATGCATTGCTCTGTTTTTTGAAACAATCCTATTTCCTCAAATCCGCTTCGAATCTAGCTCTATCTTTATATATTTTTATCAAATTTTGCTGTTAGGTAGTGTCGCTGGTCCCTAAGGCTCTTCTCTCACTTTTTTGCATGGACATGGCTTGTTTCTCGATCTCCGTAGCAGTTTATTTACAGAGTTTTTTTATTTTTAATTTTATTTATTAAAAGATTTATAAAAATAATTTTCTATTTTGAAAATTTACAAAACTAATCGCCCATCGCCCTCTGGGAGGGCGTTTTTTAAAAATCGCCCTCCCAGAGGGCGTTTTTTGTGACGTGGCTGACGGCCGTTGGACGAGGGGGGACGGCCGTCCGAGGGGGCACGGTAAATTTGCAGGCGGCCCCCTTGCCGCCCTCTAGGAGGGCGATTTTTACTGTGGGGGGCCGCCTATACAGGGACGAGGGAGGGGCACTTTTTCAGGCGGCCCCCTCCCCGCCCTCTGGAAGACATTTTTTCACTGTTGCATTAAGTTTTGAAAGTTTTAAAGTTGTTTTTGTAAATATAATTTTGAAGTTGTTGTTGTAAATAGAGTTTTTTTAGAAATAATATTGTTGTTAAGTATATATTTTTTTGTTATTAATACAAATTAATTTGTTAAGAGTTGTTTTTAACTTGTTATTAATAAATTAATGACATATATTTTATAATTGATTAATTATAATTTGTAAGTTCTTTTCATAATTAAGTTTGTAAGTAGTTTTTGTAAATATAATTTTGTTATAATTGATTAATACCCATTTTGAATTGAATGTTTGGAGAAACACATCGGATTTTTAATTTATTAATTTTAGATATATCCATTTTTAATTTAGTAATGTACATAACTTTTTTTTAATTTGGTAAGAATTGTTTTTAAGTTGTTAGTAAATAATTAATGACATAATTGTTTATAATTGATTAATTATAATTTATAAGTTGTTATTATAATTATAATTTATTATAATTGACTAATACACATTTGTAATTGCATATTTGGATAAACATATCGGAGTTATAATTTAATAATTTTAGATATATCCATTTGTAATTTATTAATTTACAGAAACTTATTTTGTTTATCGGTTATTTTGGGAAATTCCAAAAATCACTTTCGGATAGGGCCAAAAATTTGCAGAAGCAAAAATCGGTTATGTCTATTTTCGAAAATTTCGAAAATCGTTTTCGGAGGACTCAAAAAATTTCGAATTCACAGAGCATGTTTTTAGAAACCGAGAAGAAACTTTTTTTAAGAATTGATGTTGAGCACATCCATGACCATACCGAAACAAGGAGAAGTTGTAGTACAATTTAAATATGATACACCTGATTCCATTGCGGTTACATAGATAAGATTAGATTAGAACTAGAAGGAAGGTAGTGCAAGAGTTGAACACGACGAGGATACAACTACCAACTCGTGCATACTACTGAGTGCAACGAGGCCACTTTCCGTTCCTCTGCGCATCGGGATTCTCCTCCATTGCTGCCTTCGCTCGCCACGCACGCTCAAGCTTTCGCTCCCGCTCCTCCCTGTACGCAGCAACACGCCTTCTTTCCGCCTCAGCCTTGTGCTCTTTTTCTGTGGCCTCCTCCTTGCGTCTCTGCTCTATCTTCTCCTTGCGCTCTGCATCCCATTGCTGCATGTACTCCAACCGCTCCTTGTTTTGCGGCTTGATCTCGGTGTCAATCCACTGCTCAAAATCACATAGCGGTGGAGGGGTCTGCAACAAATGCAATGTTTACTAATCAAATAAGTTGTTCAAGACTACTTAATACACCAAATAATTATTACAAAACATCAGTTCCTCACCATTAAGTTAATGCGGCGGATCTCAGGTGTTGGCTCAAACTCAAAATTGGCACACATCCAGTATCTCTGCATGTACGTCTCCTCTTCATCAGACTTGGCTACCTTGCAAGGATCACCGCACCAGCACATGGGCACTGGAACACCGCTAGGCAAAGGCAATGGTTGAAGGCATTTCCAGTCTTCGGGTGATAACTACAAGTCAACAATAAATGAAACACCCTAACCCGTTAATCTAGGATTCCTCATTTCATGCACAACGAATAACACATAATATCACAGAAACGATTTATGTTACCTTGAGTTGGTAGCTTTTCCACGCCTTGGCATCCTACAGTTTTAAAAAACAACTATCAAATATTGTAAACACCCTTAATACTTCTCATTGTACGGTCAAATATAGTACTAGTACAAACCAAACGTGCGCACAACAATCTAGCCTAAAATTATTCACACTTCTAAGTGCTACAGATCTACTCACAAATTTTAACATATCTACTCACGGTGCTACAGATCTACTCGCAAAAAATCCAGGGTCCGCATCTAAGTGCTACAAATCTACTCACAAATTTCAAATACGTGGTAATTGCACTAGTATGCAACACAAAATATAACCATACGTCGGGATATTGTACTAACCTGCGATCGAATAAGCACAGCAACAACGCTTCGCGGCTCTTCTCCTTCTTCCTCACCTCTCTCTTTTTTTTCCTTCAATTGTGACCGGTTGAAATGAGCACTTCCTTGGGCCATTGGATGAAGAGCGCGTATTCGGACCTATGTAATATATAGTGGAGGAAGGAGAGGCACATATCCATCTAACGTGAGTTCACCAGTAGCGTGGATTTGACAACACGTTCACGCGGCAGCGCAAATTGAATGATTGTGTCGAACAAAGCATCGGCAAAAGCTGAGTCGTATCGTAAACGTCTGTCACAGGCCAAAAACTGGTAGGGACCAATCGTAGCCCTCTGTTACGCGCCGAATGTTTTTCGTTGTTTCGTTGAGTAGATGTAGCGAATGACATGAAATGTTTTCGTGACATATGAGTGCGGCGACCGAATAGAGTTATATACAAAGAGGTAACACAAAGTTACTAACTGTAAATATTACAAACAGGTAGCACTTGTAGCCTACTGGCGAGGCCTCTTACCCCTACTCCTCCTAGCCTGCGCCCTAATGTGCCCCTGAGAGTACGTCAGCCTCTCAGCGGGCATGGCACGACCAGCGCGGACATCTGGTGCGGGCGTGTCTATGTCATGAAGTAGTTCATACATATAATACGACGTGAGTAGTAAATGCACAAAAATATAATTCAGCACATAAATAACACTACAAGTCAAGAATGCCCCCCTCTCGCACGCTTGCTAGGCCCTCCCTTCTTACGTTGTCTGATTTGCTCTGTGGGATATGTCAAATTATCAGGTGGGTGCCTATGTCGTGCCAGACGACGGTAGGCCTATGTATAAGTAGTTGTAGCAGAGTACGGACGACGGTAGGCCTATGTACTAATCGGTAGAGGCAATGGAACGGTAGCAGAATTGTAAAAGTAGTACTGGATCAGAAAAATATAAACCAGAAGAACTGTATGTACAGACACACTAGAGGTGGACCACTACCGCCGAGCCCTCTTGCCCCTGTCTCTCCTACCCTGGGCCCTAACGTGTCCCTGCGAGTACGTCAAACGGTCCGGTGGTACGACACGACCTGCCCGTCCCTCCGGTACTGGTGTGTCCGCTGGCTGCTCCTGGGTCTGCGGTGGTGGAGCTCCGCCAAGCTGTGACGAGCCAAGTATATCCTGCTGTGTCGCGTCCTCCAAGTCGTCGTCGTAGAAATGGTCGCTAGGACCAGCCCCGCCGGCGTGTGAAGAGGACGCTCTTGCACCAAAGATCCCCGCCTGAAACCCTGTGGGAGGAATGACATAAGATTCATGGAAGCCTTGCTCGGCCCGCCGGTAGTGTACGGGTGTAGGCCAGTGGGCGGAGGTACACCCGGAAGGCGCATCACGTGCGCGAAACGCTCCGTGAGATCCTCCTTCCATCCCCAAGCACCGTCCACAGGCCCAACTGCGTCTCCAGCGAGAGGTAGACCCAGGAGGTACGACACGTCCTGTAGTGTCAGAGCCATCTCCCCACAGGGAAGATGAAACGTGTGCGTCTCGGGCCTCCCGCGGTCTACCAGAGCGGCAAGGAGAGACCGGTCTACATCCCAGCGCCTCGCTGGGTCTCTCTCGTCCGCCCCAGCCTCAACAAGCCTACACAGTGGTAGGAGCCCTGCCTCACGCAACCTGCGTAATGTAAACCTCACACATTAGTACCAAAAAAATATTACTGCGGTCAAATATGATGATTTAAAGTTTGAACGAGCTGTACCAGGGAACGTGTCACGGGTCGACACGCAGCAACTGGCGTGAAGTACGTGGGCGGAGGTGCCGAGCTGCGCACCCTGCACGGCTGACATGTACGAGCGGTGGTTCCTGTCGAGGCCACGGCTAAAGAGCTCAGGTGTGTCGTCAGCCATACCTGCCAAATATTATCTTGTTATCTTCCATGTACTTAGTCACTACACTGCCAAATATTATCTTGTTATCAGCCATTGAGGGAAAAATTTTCTTGTATCGATCCCTGAAGTAGGCCTGTGTGCCGTGAAGGATAAATTCGACAATACCAACCAACGGGAGTTCTCGCACTCCTCGCATTACCCAGTTGTAAACCTCGGCCAGATTAGTTGTCATTATGCCATACCGAGAACCATCGGTGTCGTACAGCAAAGACCACTTCTCCTTTGGTTCGTTCTCAATCCAATGGGTGAAATTTCGGATAGATGATCCCGACCTCCTTCTCATTGTGGGTGGATCGTCATGCAGTGGACCAAGAGGTACGGGAGGCTCGTCAACTTCAGCTTGTGGCTGACGAGATTGCTCGTATGTTTGCTTACTTGTCAACTCATCCAACCTTCTCCACAACTCATTAAATTTCTTCTCTTGATTCTGTGCACAGAGCCTCTTGAAAAGATCCGTCAGATGCTTGTTCTTGAATTGCTTGTAGAAATTAGCACCCATATGACGCATGCACCACCTACTACGTACATCGGGGCACCTTGCTGGAATTCCCTTCTCATACCAACCATTCTTCAGGTATTCAATAGCCCGCAACATGCCCGCATGGCGATCATGTATAAGGCAAACATTGGGTCTCATACGGACAACTGCCCTGTGCACTCTTTCCAGGAACCAGTACCAGCTTTCAGTGTTCTCGCTCTCTACAAATGTAAAAGCCATAGGTATCACCTGAATGTTCCCATCAGCTCCGATCGCTGTTAATATCTGACCTCTGTATTTATCGGTCAGAAATGTTCCATCTATGCATAGTACAGGACGACAATGCACAAAAGCGTTGATGCAAGCACCCAATGAGAAAAATGCTCTTTGCAGCACACTCTTGGTAGGATCATGAACCGATAGAAATGTATGGATGTCATAGTAGGTATTACTATTCCTCTGTGCAATGTTGGCTAACAGACGAGGCAAATTATCGTACGATGCTTCAAATGTGCCATACCTCATCTCTATAATCTTTTGTTTGGCCCTCCAAGCCTTGGCATAACTTATGGTATACTTGTATTTGTTTTCAATGTGGCTAATAATTGATCTTGGTTCAAAGCCACTGTTGGAGACAATACTGCTATACATCTCACTTGCAACAAAAGCTATAGTGATGTTGCGGTGATACTTTTTCACCCCTTGTAAGTGGCACTGATGCTCGGTCACTATGCTAACTTTCCAATAATCAAACCATTTACCCTTATATGCATGGACGCGCCATGGACAATCTTTCCTCATGCGCCTTACTTCGTACACATAGTTCGTTGACTTGACCACCCTAAACTCTCTCTGCAATGAGACCGCCCAATGCTTCACCGCCTCCTTCATATCGTCCTTATGAGCATACCTAGCACCCTGAATTACCTCGTTCTCCTTGTATTCCCAGGGTGTATGTTGCCCCTCTGAGATAACAAGTCCTGAGAAGTCATCTTTTGTCTAATTAGTGGGCATTACATCGTCTTCCTCATCGGATGAAAAGTCGCCCTCCGCTTGCTCGTTATCCGAATCTTCCCTCTCCATTCCATCGACGATTGTACCGACTATCTCCCCCTCATCCGCCATGCCCATGGCCTGCACGACCCTTGTTTTATTTTCGTCATTGTTTGATGGTCCAACACAATCGCCCACATGGCTAGGACCCTCAACATCTTCGGTTTCTATTCCAAGGTTTCTATCCTTTTCATGCACCGAAACAAAAATAACAAGGGGCCATGAGCGTTCAAAAGCCATCTCCACATACTGTCTCCAAGCATCAGTGCTATCCATGGGCATTAGTTCCCAAAAATAACCTTCTGTTGCACGACTCACTACAACAGATACTGACATTGTGTTGACTTCTGGGTCTATTCTAAATCCTCACAGCAACCAACTATAAATTGACTGAAATGTTCTCTCGCTAGGCCTATCAATGCCCTTCGATGTCATTCTAAAATCTGACAGATCAACACCATCTGAACCAAATCTAAGGTTGTCTTGACCGTGTACTAGCTGAAACATGACCTTACTTGACATTCTGCCTAATGAAACAAAAAAATAGGTTAACTAACTTTGAAACATAACCACCGGATCTAATGTTGAATTCATCAATATGTACTACGACATAAGTTAAAGTTTCTGAAAATGTATTATCTGTCCTAGGTCTCAAATTCTACAAATCGGATACGTGCTCCAGATGTATCATATAACTCAAATATATTATATAGTTTGCACTATGTCCTAAGTCTCAATTTCTATAAATATGTCGTATGCCTTTCTTCTTAAATTATACAAACAAACAGTGTGCTCCAGATCTACTAAAATATATGACAGTACAGCTAAAATGCAACATAAATTTCAAAGAGAATACTGTGTTTACCTGCTGTGGAGTCAGAAAATGGACAGGGCTTCGCCGCTTTTCTTCAGCTCTCCCTCCCCCTCTCTCCTTCTTTTTTTTCTGGATTTTTCTGGATTTTTAGTGAATATAATGAAAATTTGCAGAGGGGGAGGGCTTATATATGGGGGGGTTAAAAATCGCCCTCCCAGAGGGCGTTAAGGGGGCCGCCTGCAAAACCGGCACAGCAAAAAAACACCCTTCCAGAGGGCGGCGAGGGGGCCGCCTACAAAAATGCCCCTCCCTCACCGTCCTGTGCAGGCGGCCCCCCAAAGTAAAAATCGCCCTCCTAGAGGGCGGCAAGAAGGCCGCCTGCAAATTTGCCGTGCCCCCTCGGACGGCCGTCCCCCCTCGGCCAACGGCCGTGTGCCACGTCACAAAAAACGCCCTCTAGGAGGGCAATTTTTAAAAAACGTCCTCCCAGAGGGCGATGGGCGATTAGTTTTGTAAATTTTCAAAATAGAAAATTATTTTTGTAAATCTTTTAATAAATAAAATTAAAAATAAAAAAACTCTTTATTTACATAGCCAACAAATGCCATCGTTGTTCTACTATCAGCTACGGCCTCATCGATTCGCTGTTGCAAAGGCAAATTTTCAGCAAAAGCCCATCGGTTCGCTTATTGGGCTGAATGTGCATCAGCCATTGGTAGTGGGCCCAATCTCTGCCGACACCTTTCTACGGCCACATTTGCCAGTAGACCAACCCCGAATCCTCGATTGCCCAGGCGACCATGGCTCGATGACTACCACGGTTCCGCCGTCGCAGGCACCATCGAGGCATCAACTTCTTGGAGGCCAGCAGGTGACGCGGCGGCTGCAGGCACGTGAGCTATGCTCCGGCGGTTATGGGAGTTCATTGCATAGTCCGTGGTGGGTGGGCGGAACCTACGGCCGCCGGTGGTACCCTCAGCGACTGCTTGGAGGCGGGAAGGTGTCGCCCCGATCGCAAGTTGGTGGATCTATCCGGGAAGGGGCTGTGGGATTTCATTGTATTGTCTGGGGCTGGTGGAGGTACTCATTGCCCCTCTTGAGTTTAGCCCGCAGCGGTCGGCGTGAGGCACTGGGAAGAGGCGTAGGGAGCGACTGCATCAACTTCATCTGTGCGCACCTCGGCACGTGTCCGAAGGTAATCTCTCAGAGCGGCTATGTTGTGCAAGTGTGCATGAAAGGTTGTTGCAACCGATGTTCTACCCACACTTCAACAATTGCATTGGAGCAATTAATGACACACATATTTCGTGGCTGTGCCTTTAGAGGATCGCCTGACCTACATCTGTAGGCAGGGATATCCTAGTCAGAATGTGATGGCCGTATGTGATTTTGATATGCGATTCACGTTTCTGGCTGTGGGGATGAAGGGAAGATGCCATGACATGGCTGTCTTTAGGCGTGCCGTGACGGGCGAGAAATCTGTTTGGTTGACAGTTGACAGTTTATTTATGCATGCTCTTGTTTGTGAAGATAAGTTCTATTTGATTGACGCTGGCTATGCGCTTGCACGGGGATATATGGCGCCCTATAAAGGGAAACGGTACCATGTGGCAGATTTTCGCAAGCACTCGCCAGAAGGTTTCCCGGAAAAGTTTAACTATGCACATGCATCACTAGTAATGTGATCGAACGTGTATTTGGTGTGTTGAAAAATAAGTGGAGAATTTTGAGGGGCGTACCTGTCACGCCCCAAACTAGCCCCGAACGGAGGCCAGGATAAGGCGGTCCAGATTGACCTATATACCTGTACCAGTCCCAGGAAATAGCGCTGGTACAACAGGAAGACAGAATACCACAACAGCAGCGGTCTCTTTATTTAAGAGTAGGATTACAACCAAGGTTGGAACTGCGGACAGAACCCGAGTTCGCAACAGCATTACAAAAAGGCGGAAAGCGGAGACTAGCCCTAAGCCACAAGCAAAGCCTTGGGGGAAAGGCCGAAACCCTACTACTACTCGAAGTCTGCTTGTTCCTGGAAGAACTCTTCATCAGCAGGGTCCACCTCTTCTTCTTCGAGAACTGGGGGGTTTAATTATATAGAGCAAGGGTGAGTACAAAAGTACTCCGCAAGTCAGGGGAATTAAGTGTTTAATGCAAGTTTCAAGGGAAGGCCTGTTATTTTTCACAGTTGATTTTAATTCAAGACTTTCGGAAACATCTAAGTGAGTGCTTCTCGACGGCACGGATGAGAAAGTGTGTCTCATCCGGCCGGAGCAGTGAAATTGTATCAATTGATTCTTGCCGGCACGAGAGGCTCCCTGCCAATCGTTCACCGACCCCGGCTGCTCCAACAGCCACCAGTCAACACATCGGTACGAGAGGCTCCCTGCCAATCGTCACCGACTCCGGCTGCTTCAACAGCCTTAAACCAAGCACAGAAGGGAAAATCTCACACCAACAGCAATTCACCAGGTGTTCAATAAAACTACGCTAAGGAATCACCTCACATCCGCCCATAACCGTGGGCACGGCTGTTCGAACAGTTATTAACCTCTGCAGAGGGGGTACACTTTACCCACACGACGTTACTAACCCTGAATCACCCAGCCCATGACTCTCGGTCACGTCTGGCGACCTTGAGGCTTTCACGACAAGGCATTTCGAAAGCCGACTCAGGGTTATCTTATGCCAACGGGAGGGGTCCCACGGACCAACACCAGGTTAGGTCCCAGACCATACTGTGCCAGGAAGCCCAGGGGTCCTCCCCGACACCACCCCGGCGAATCCACTTGTCCCTTGGCATCAAGATTTCCCTGGCCTAGCTAATTACTCAGCCAGGGGCGTCCCATATCACCCATGTGGTCGTACTTGACATATGCTTGGATGTAATTCCCAAGGAATCGGTCCTTAGAGCGAGAACGGGCAGACCGTACCTCCAGTACGTCTCCCGTACCGCGAGTTTTAGAAACTCACTTTAATTTCAAGACACCGACCCAAGTGTCGGGTTTTCCAAGCATTTTGTAAACTCAAGTTTTACCCAGGTGATCAATTTTAAAGTTTGAGGGGAGTCTCGATATTCGTACGCGAGGTACGGATACCGAGGCATCACCTGAGGGGTGACAAGGGTGTTAGGGTATTCAAATGTCAAGGAAGGTGAATGCAGCAAATGGGTAGGGCCTGACGGTTATATTGCAAACCGAGGCCGAGTGCCAAGTGTAACCTAAACATGCATAGTTTGCGGAATCAAAATACTTAATTTAAATTATAGGTTCAATTGATCAAAGGTGACTTGCCTTGCTCGAGATCTTGAGCTTCTTCCTCGAAATCGCGCACTGCGGGTCTTCGGGCTCCGAGACTACGCGCAAACGAGACGACTCAACAAAACGATAAAAAGAAGCCTATTAAGACCACTAAGCGTGCCATTAGGTAGATCTCGATTTTACGGGTTTACAGGAGGTGGAACGGAGTCAATCGGACGAACGGTTGAAAAGATATGAAATTTCCAAGATTAAAGGATTTTCTGGAATAAGAAAAGGAATTATTAATTCCCTGGAAAAGAAAAGAAGGAGGGACTGAAATTGGACTTTATTTTGGGCGGCTAAGGACAGCCCAAAAGAATAGAACGGGCGCGGCCGAAATAATTGGGTCGGCGGCACGAAGGGGGAGGAGGCCGAGTGGCCGAGGCGGGCACGGGGGGCCGACTGGGCCGAGTGAGAGGAGGGGGGCCGATGGGCCGGTGCAGGCCGCGGCCTACGCGGGTGGCCGATCCGGTGGACCGCGACCACCACGCGGGTGCTAGGGCGGGGCCCGCCTGGCAGCGGCACGGTCTACGCAGACCGAGCGCACGGAGGGGACAAGACGGAGTGCGCCGGCTGGCGCTTGCGTGGCGCCTGCGTGGCGGCCACGTAGGCCGGCCGGGCAAAGAAGGGGGAGAAGGCGCCGGGCGACGGCGGCGAAGGCGGAGGGGGGGCTTCGTGCGGCGCGGTGCGAGGCCGGCGACGGGGAGTGGCGCCGGAGCAAGAGGGGAGCGAGGGGAATTGAGCCGTCGGCTCGGATAGGGCCGCGGGGAAGCGACGGTGGCTGGCGACGGCGCGGTGCGACGGTGGTAGCAGCGGCGCGGGGATGGGACAGAGAAGAGGGCGACGGCCTCGGCGGCGCCCGGGAGAGGGCTCTACGGCCTACCTAGCGGCCTAGAACACGAGGGGGAAGGGGAGGGGTGGAGAGAAGAGGGGGATTTACCGCGGCGGGGTGGCAAGCCGGAGGCCGACGGCGCGGGCGCGGCGAGGCGGCACGATCCCGGGCCGGGGAAGAGGACGAGGGCGCTGGGCTCCTCTTCTCGCGGCGGCGGACGGCAAGATCGGCGGCGCGACGGGTTGGAAGGGGGGGGCGAGCTCCGGGAGGCGGCAATGGCGGCCGGGTGCGAGGGGGATTTTTAGAGGGCGCTAGGTCGGTTTTCTGGGGGGAAATGTCGATTTTGGGCCGGGGAGAGGCGGTGCGGCCGAGAGGCGGAGCGGGGAACCGGCGCAAGCGGCCAAAGCGGCGCGGCAGGGTGACGTCGGCGGCGGTCGGCCGCCGGGGAAAAAGAAAAAGGGGAGAAAAAAGGAGCCTGGCCCCCTTGCCGAAACGGGGAGGAGAAAAGCGGAGAGGGGAGGGGCAGTAGACTGGTGGAGTACGGCACACGCGGACTGGGGGAGCGTGGGCCGCTGGGGGTGCGAGCAGAGCCACGTGAACTGTAGAAAGACAGGTGGCTAGAGTGGCAAAGGTGGCCAGAGTCCCAGGAGGTAGTGTCCACGGAGGTGACACCCTCCTCAGCAAGGCGGGCCTCCAGTGCGGCGTAGCGGGCGGGGCCGAGGGGACCAGCGGCGGTAAGCAGCGGCGGGACGGAACGGCGCCGGTGGGAGAGATCTTTGGGGAGAGAGAAGAAACGGGGAACGGGAGAGAGAGGAAGAGAGAGGGAGCTGGCGGACCGGCTCGGGCGCGTGCGGGCCGAGCAGGCCTGGCGCGGCCCAGCGGGGGAAGAAGGCGGCCGGGCAGGCGCGGACCGGGCCGGGATAGCGCGGCCCAGGGAGGAGGAAGGGGCGCGGGTTGAGGCAGGCCGAGGGGAAAGGGCCCAGGGGAGAATGGGCCGAGGGCGGCCCGAGGAAGAGGAGGGTAGGCCGGGAAAGGGGAACAGCCCGGGTCAAGGGAGGTAAAATGGACTTTTTCTGAGGATTTGAATTTGGGAGGATTAGGGCTCGGATTTGAAATCCGATTTCGCGGTTTTCTCCGGGATTGAACTGAGAGGGGAGACACGAGACCTTGGCACACAACAAGACTCAACCGAAGAGCAAATTTTCGCAATTAGGGTTTTTAGCAGATTAGTTTTCCCGCTAACGCCGCGACAAAACGGGCGTTACAAACCAACCCCCCTAACAAGAATCTCGTCCCCGAGATTCAGCACCTAAGGGAGCAGCTCCGGGAACTGGGCACGGAGAAGATCTTCGCGTTCCCAAGTTGCTTCATCCTCTGAGTGGTTGCTCCACTGCACCTTGTAGAACTTAACGGTCTTTCTTCGTGTCTGACGTTCAGCCTCTTCAAGAACTCTGATGGGTCTCTCTTTGTAGGTTAAGTTCTTCTCCAGTTCTATGCTTCCCAAGGGAACTTGTTCCTCTGGAACACGGAGACATTTCTTTAACTGGGACACATGGAACACGTTGTGCACATCTGTCAGTCCTTCAGGTAGCTCAAGCTGGTAGGCAACTTCGCCGCGTCTGGCGGTGATGAGGTAGGGACCGATGTAGCGAGGAGCTAACTTGCCGGACATTCCAAACCTCTTTAGACCACGGAGTGGTGACACTCGCAAGTACACGTGATCTCCCACTGCAAACTCTAGATCACGTCTCCGATTATCTGCATAGCTTTTCTGTCGGGTCTGAGCTGTCTTCAGGCGATCTCGAATCAACTTGACCTGCTTTTCAGCTTCCTTTAGAACGTCAGGTCCAAACACTTGCGCTTCGCCTACCTCGTTCCAACACAACGGGGTACGACACTTTCGTCCGAACAGGGCTTCATTTGGGGATATCCGAATACTGGATTGGTAACTGTTGTTGTACGAGAACTCGGCGTAAGGGAGACAGCGATCCCATGTGCCTTCAAAGTCCAAGGCACACGCTCGAAGCATGTCCTCCAGGGTCTGGTTAACTCGTTCTGTCTGCCCATCTGTCTGCGGGTGATAGGCGGTACTGAAGTTTAAATTGGTACCCATTGCCTCGTGTAACTGTTGCCAGAATCTTGAGGTCAACTACCCTACGCATGACCTCTAATTGGCAGCTGTGGTTCATGCCCTGAAAATTTGGCGTCACTACCTGATTGGAAACAGATGTGAGATTTACACCGATCACAAAAGCCTCAAGTACATCTTTACCCAGAGTGAATTGAACATGAGACAGAGAAGATGGTTGGAATTAATCAAGGATTATAACCTCGGTATACACTACCACCCTGGAAAAGCAAACGTGGTCGCCGACGCGTTAAGTCGCAAGACCTACTGTGCTATCGCCCTAGTTTAGCCGACCCAGGAGGACCTGTGTCGAGAAATCGAGAAGTTGAAATTGACCATGGTTCCCACCGGAAACCTTGCCAGTCTTACAGTGCAACCTACCCTAGAAACTCAAATTCGAGAGGCACAATCAGATGACGAGAGTATGAAAGAAATAAAGGATAAGATCCGTAAGAAAAGACTCAAAGGTTTCACCATCGACGACCAGGATACTGTTTGGTTCGGATCCCGCATCTGCGTGCCAGCCAAAAAGGAATTAAAGGACCTCATTCTGAGAGAAGCTCATGAGTCTGCCTACTCCATCCATCCTGGGAGTACCAAGATGTACCAAGACATCAAGGAATACTTCTGGTGGGCTGGAATGAAGCGAGACGTTGCCGAATATGTAGCCTTATGTGACATCGGCCAAGGAGTAAAGGCCGAACATCAGAAACCAGCCGGTTAAAGAAATACCCATTGTCCCATCCCCGCGCCGCTGCTACGGCCGTCGCACCGCGCCGTCGCCAGCCGCCGTCGCTTCCCCGCGGCCCTATCCGAGCCAACGGCTCGATTCCCCTCGCTCCCCTCTTGCTCCGGCGCCACTCCCCGTCGCCGGCCTCGCACCGCGCCGCACGAAGCCCCCCCTCCGCCGTTGCCGCCGTCGCCCGGCGCCTTCTCCCCCTTCTTTGCCCGGCCGGCCTACGTGGCCGCCACGCAGGCGCCACGCAAGCGCCAGCCGGCGCACTCCGTCTTGTCCCCTCCGTGCGCTCGGTCTGCGTAGACCGTGCCGCTGCCAGGCGGGCCCCGCCCTAGCACCCGCGTGGTGGTCGCGGTCCACCGGATCGGCCACCCGCGTAGGCCACGGCCTGCACCGGCCCATCGGCCCCCTTCCTCTCACTCGGCCCAGTCGGCCCCCCCGGGACGGGGAGTAAAGCCAGGTTGGCGACTGACTTGATGGGCAGGTTGGAGGTACTGCATGGGATGTCCAACACGAGGGCGTGGCGCGCCTCGGAATGGGGGCGCTTGGTGGGTAGACTTGCGCTTCTTGTATTCCTCAGTTGCCTCTTTTCTGGCATCCTCCAGAAGCAAGGCCTTATTGACCATGTGCTGGAAAGTGGGGAAGTCATGGGCAAGCAACTGGATTCTCAACCCTACTGCAATTCCCTTCAAGAACTTCCTGATCTTTTTCTTATCGGAGTCCACTTCCTCGGGAGCATACCGAGCCCATTTGTTGAAGCGACTCAGGTACTCATTGACCCTTCCTGTACCTTGTTTCAGACGATTGAACTCTTCTTTCTTCATGTCGATGGTACTTTCGGGCACGTGAGCTGCACGGAAGGCATCGACGAACTCTGCCCACTCAATGTTGACAGCGTCTGGATGGGCATTACAGTAATTCTCCCACCAGTCGGCTGCAGAACCTCTCAACTGATGTGCAGCAAAAAGGGTCTTCTCCACTGGGGTGCACTGCACAAGGTTGAGCTTTCTCTCGACATCCTTTAGCCAATCGTCGGCCTCCACGGGCTCGACGGTGTGAGAGAATTCCGGTGGATGGGATCTTAGGAAGTCCGTTAGCTTGGATCTGTGATTGTTATTATGGAAGGGCACTGGGTGAGGAGCCTGCGGCTGCAAATTCTGCTGGATGCCTGCAATGGCTTGGGCTAAGCCCTGCAAGATCTGAGTCTGAACTGCCATCATGTGCTGGTAATCTGCCTGAAGCTGGGGAGGCGGGGGTAAGTCCTGTGCACGGTTTGCTGCAGGGTCTGCCTGAGCTGGAGCATTAACCGGTTCATTCCCTGACTCATTTCCCGACTCTGGTTCTTCCCTGCGGGTTTCGTAACCCAAATGAGCTGGAGCACGAGCTACACGACGGGGGCGGGTAGCCATCTAATCTCCCAGAAAAGGGCGGGGTAAGAAGACGGAACAACACTTAAAAAGGGAAGAAGTAAAGTAAACGAGCTCAGAAAGCACACACTAGTCATAAAGCTTTTCTCAACTCGGAAAGCACTTAAAACAACGGGTGTGGACAAGTCACCCGCTGGAAATGGTATTTCCATGTGTCCCAGTTAAAGAAATGTCTCCGTGTTCCAGAGGAACAAGTTCCCTTGGGAAGCATAGAACTGGAGAAGAACTTAACCTACAAAGAGAGACCCATCAGAGTTCTTGAAGAGGCTGAACGTCAGACACGAAGAAAGACCGTTAAGTTCTACAAGGTGCAGTGGAGCAACCACTCGGAGGATGAAGCAACTTGGGAACGCGAAGATCTTCTCCGTGCCCAGTTCTCGGAGCTGCTCCCTTAGGTGCTGAATCTCGGGGACGAGATTCTTGTTAGGGGGGGTTGGTTTGTAACGCCCGTTTTGTCGCGGCGTTAGCGGGAAAACTAATCTGCTAAAAACCCTAATTGCGAAAATTTGCTCTTCGGTTGAGTCTTGTTGTGTGCCAAGGTCTCGTGTCTCCCCAAAAAAAGTTGTAACTTGTTGGCATGAGTATCCTATCAATCCTATTATGCCTTTGGGCCGGGGTGTCACATCCTCACCTCCTTAAGAGATCGACGTCCTCGTCGATCAACCCCAAGCCAGGAACTCCCTCTCTTGGCCACGTCCGTGTGTCCAGTGCCAGCGCATGTGCCATGCTGTGTGACCATACCGGGTCCACACCAGCCATGCACACCATGCCTGCGCAACTGCGACACACGCGCCCGTGAAACCGCGAGAGTCGGCTCTGATACCATACTGTAACGTCCTGCCTCCACAAGGCCAGGCCCGCTTACATCTAGCAGCTTAATTAGGACATAGACTGCCCTCACAAATCAACACCAGTCTTTTGTGCGCACTTTGTGCTCACTCGCGCGCACCCAGGAAAGACTTCCCGGTCGGTCACCCATCCCTAGATTTCTCCAGGCCAAGCACGCTTAACTTTAGAGTTCTTTGGAGATGGGCTTCCGGAAAAGAAGTTACAACTTGTTGGCATGAGTATCCAGCGGGGGAAGAAGGCGGCCGGGCAGGCGCGGACCGGGCCAGGATAGCGCGGCCCAGGGAGGAGGAAGGGGCGCGGGTGGAGGCAGGCCGAGGGGGAAAGGGCCCAGGGGAGAATGGGCCGAGGGCGGCCCGAGGAAGAGGGAGGTAGGCCGGGGAAAAGGGAACAGCCCGGGTCAAGGGAGATAAAAAGGACTTTTTCTGAGGATTTGAATTTGGGAGGATTAGGGCTCGGATTTGAAATCCGATTTCGCGGTTTTCTCCGGGATTGAACTGAGAGGGGAGACACGAGACCTTGGCACACAACAAGACTCAACCGAAGAGCAAATTTTCGCAATTAGGGTTTTTAGCAGATTAGTTTTCCCGGTAACGCCGCGACAAAACTGGCGTTACAATACCTCTATACAAAGAGCGGCGACAATCGCAAATAATAATTGCATGTTTCGCCCTCCATAATTTTGTGCTTGACAGGGTGTATGATGGTCCAGACTTCACACGAACACCGAGTATGACGAGATGTACGTTGACTCACGGGACAATGAAGATGATCAAGCTAATCCGGATGAGGATGACAGTTTCATGAAGGATCTTCGAGATTATATTGCATATGAACTCCATATAAGATAGGTATTTATGACCGTTGCAACTATACATATTGTTATGTTTGTATCATATTCATTATATTTATGTGTCATACGGACCAATGTATTACCTATTTATAATTGTGTGTAATCCGTATTATGATTGGTGACTGGGTTACTGCGTTGTCATATGTTCAATAATTTAGTTCTCATTTTGTAAATTTTGTTTTAACCGATCAGTGAAGCACCAATACGTGTATAATCTCTCAAACAGAGTAACTTCCCTTAATATGATCACCATGCCACAGAAGATCCACTAATCAGTCATTACTCCTTATAAGCAAAACGATGGAAACATTTATACTGATAAGCATCAGTCTGCCTATGCTATCCTGATAATGCGTTTTGTTGGCTTTAATGAGTGAAGATGCTATCCTACAAAGTATTTTTAAAAGAACAAATCTACGTGAGCTTAACTGTTGGTCTCTGTCTATGAAGATTTTGGGTAAATCTTTTAGGAAACTTACTAAAAGACCAAGGAGTATGACTTATACGCTCCGTCCAAGGGGTAGTCTACTGACGGCATAGTATTAGGTAACACTCTGAGTGAAATTTGCTTGCACAAGACTTGCAATTCAAGGCGTAATCCATTGTTCAAGTTGTGAGTAAGTATAGCTTGTAGTTCTAGGGGTATGTTCAACCTTAACCGGTCTCCATCAAAATGCTGGTATATAAATAGTATATTGTAAAAGACATATCTCTGTGAGATTTTGAGATTTGGTGGGGGATTGTTGAAATTATTATATGTCTTAGCATATATGGAGATTAATTCTTTGAAAAATCACAAAAGCCCACCCCATGGAATGGCGTGCATGTGATGTTTAGTACCATTTTACTTATTCTAGGAGAGGGAGACCTCCTTAGAATGAAGGATGCTCTCCTAGCCACTTGAGCCATATGTAGTGGAGAGAACAAGAGAAACACACGTGTGTGCTCGGTCGCCTGGCCAGGCTAGGCGGCGCGCGTATGCGACATGCGCGTGAATGGTTCGTAAAAATTAGTTCCTCATTCTTGCGCAGATGCAGCTTCCTTTTGGAGTTTTTGTTTTGCTGCAAAATTCAGTTTTGTTATTGAAAACACTCCGAATAATCCGGTGCGTGGAGCAGCGTAGTCCGATTCGGTTACACGAAGTGGAGATCGAGCAGGCGTCCTGGTCACGCGTCCTGATATCTCTCTATGTAAACCAAGCTGGCGCCTCCCCACAACATACACGAAATCAATTTAGGGTTTATCTCCTCCTCTGTACTGCGCCGTCGCTCGTAGTCTACTCCGTTTCGCTCACCAGTGTGCACTGGCAATCAGGAGAGCAGGTCTTCAGAACCTTTCGCTTTCAACATCCTGCACCAGGAGAAGGCGACAATAAGGTTTTTGGGAAACGCTTCGCGTGATTGCTTGCTGGTTGTCCACCATGGCTCGTCTTACTCGTCGCTCGGGTGCTGTGCACCATCGTCAATGCTCGGTACCGCGAGTTCTTCCTACTGTGCAATTGAACATCCAAAACCTTCGATGCGCGTTTACTATGTCTCGTATATTAGATCTATTTATGTTTTACTGTCTACTTTACATGTGTAGATCATATGATGTGATTATGCTAGTTTACGTATTTAACGTCATGATTTATTTATAGAATAAATTAAATCAACATGTACTTATATTTTCAACAAAATTTGCATTCAACTATGGATTGGTTAGTTAGCATTGGGATCTTACGTGTGTCATATGTGAAAATTTCTTTCTAGCAATTTTTTTCCCTTCATACATAAATCTCGAGACAATTTGATGATCACAAATCTGAAAATTTTGAGGGCAAAAAACTTGCGAAAGTTTTCTAGCAAATCCGTTAATCAATACATCCGTCAAACAGAAAAGAGCGTGGCTGAGCCTAATATCCTGTATCACTGTCTGAAACCTCGAGCAAAAAATATATGGGTATTTAGAGAGCAAAACGGCGATCTGAAGGTGGAGGAGACACCACCGCTTGGAGGTGCAGGAGGGACACCCAGCGGATGATCCGATTCGCATCAGATACCCGACCAATTTGCCCCGTTTCGTTTCCAACTCATTGAGAAGCCTAAACAGAGGACAGTAGGGTGTGTTCGGATGCTTGGGTTGCGAACTAACCCTTCTGCACGTAAAACGGAACGACTCATTAACACATGATTAATTAAGTATTTGCTAATTATTTTTTAAAAAATGGATTAATATGATTTTTTAAAGCAACTTTCGTATAGAAACTTTTTGTAAAAAATACACCATTTAGTAGTTTGAAAAACGTGCGCGTGGAAAAAGAGAGAGATGAGATGAGAGTGTAGGCATCCAAACACACCCTTAAATTACTTAGTCTCTTTTGCTGAACTGTTTTACTGTTTTCTAGTACTAATTCAAAGTATGCTAACTTAGCAGGGTTCTTCACTTGCTTATTTGATAAGCTGTTCTCTCCACTAGGCCCGGTTCAAATCTGCCAAAGATGGAGATTTAGCATGGCCACGTAAAATGAAAAAGCTATTAGCGTATAACTAATTTAGTTCTAATTATTTTAAATTTAAGAAATGTATTTATTTGATATTTTTAAACAACTTTGATACAGAAAATTTTCGTATGAAATATAACATTTAGCAGTTTAAAAAACATTGCTAACAGAAACCGATGTATATCTGTATATTGATCAGAAACGAACGGGCCTAACTACTTGTAATTAAAAAAGAGTGCTAAGTGCAAGTGCAAGTGCATCGTGTGTTATCCAGATCCCAGACGTACGCAGGGTGTCGAATACTGTATTGGCAAAAAACAAATCCTCGAGCATCTGCCATTGAAATTGTTTGGTGTTTGCAATCCCATCCTACCCACCCTACTGGCTACTGCCTTCTCTGCTCCCTCTTCTAGTCCAAATTCTGCCACATAGTTCGTCACAACGCCAAACCAAGCGCCATTTCCTCTCCATCTCTCTCTATCTCTTTTGGTTAGCGCCTTCCTGCACATCACTAGCGTGGACGATGCAGGTTGTGGTAGGGGCGATGAGCCCCCTCCTCCGCAAGCTTGGCGACCTGCTCATGGCTGAATTCAGCCTGGGCAAGGAAACGAGGAAAAGCGTTGAGTATCTTCGGAGAGAGCTGACGGTAATGCACGCGACCCTGCACAAGGTGGGCGAGGTGCCACCGGAAGAGCTCGATCCTATGGTCAGGGTGTGGGCACGCCAAGTCCGGGAGCTCTCCTATGACATGGAGGATGCAGTCGACGACTACATGGTCCGCGTAAAGGAGAAGGAAGGAGCCCACCATGCTGGAGATCCGCCCAACCTGAAGAACAGAGTCAAGAAGTTCATCAAGAAGACAAGCCTGCTGTTCAGTAAGAGCAGGGAACTCCACGAGATCGCGGCTGCCATCAACGAAGCCAAGGAACTCGCCATGCAGTTGGCCGAGCTACGTCAAAGGTATGGTCTTGAGCTGAACGGTGCTAATGCTGCAGGTGCTTCTTCTATCGACCCTCGCCTGACAGCTCTGTACAAAGATGTCAGAGAGCTCATTGGTATCAACAGCAGAAGCAATGAGCTGATTGAGATGCTATTAGCACCCGAAGGGTCGGAGCATCTACTGAAGACGGTCGCCATTGTTGGAGTTGGTGGCACTACACCAGAACTCTACATCTGTGACGGCATACCAGTGACGGACCTACGGATTGGTCACAGCTGACCGTCACCTTTGACGGGTCCTTATGTTTGCCGTCATCGGTGAGACATCCGGCTGCGGCCCGTCACAGGTATGACCTCACCTGTGACGGCTTGGAACCGTAAGCCGTCACTGAAATACCAGTGACGGTTTCTAACTACCTGGCCGTCACAGGTATCACCCCACCTGTGACGGCCAGAGAGTTAAAACCCGTCAAAGGTAATTGGCCGACATATTTGACGGGCTATATTTATTTAACCCGTTTGAGGTGAGTTGGATCTCTATAAATACCATCTAACTGCCAACTGCTTTCCATCCCGACCAGTGCACTGTTCACAATTCGGTTGGGAGGGTAAGGGGGGCGAATTTGTGCTGAAATTAAAGGTAAAAAATACATTATTCTCCCTTCATTCCCAATTGAACATCATATAGTTTTTTTCCTATGTCGTTGATTGCAGATGAATCGTAGTTGGATGTATCATGTTCATCGTTCGTCTAAAGAGTATAGGGAGGGGGTCACTGAATTCGTCACATTTGCGGACAATAACAGAAAAAGCAGGATGGCCATGCACATATTGTGTCCATGTAACGACTGTAAGAATGAACAGATGTTCCATGATAGTTCAGATGTGCATTCTCATTTGATAAGGAGAGGTTTCATGGAAAAATATACATGTTGGAGCAAGCATGGAGAGCAAGAGGCACCTGATGTCGCAGTTGAAGAAGGCCCGGATCAGGATGTAGTGAACGCCGCTGCAACTCGAGAAGGCATGTTTGTACCTTCTCCGTTAGGCGGAGAGACCATAGATTTGGATACTCAAAGTTTGTCTGAAATGTTGCATGACGTTGAAGACGCAGATGACAACGACAGAGATTTTGAGAAGTTTAGTAAGTTGGTGGAAGAATGTCATATGCCTTTGTATGATGGATGTAAGTCGAAGCACAGCAAATTGTCATGCGTGTTGGAACTCATGAAGCTTAAGGCAAGTAATGGTTGGTCCGACAAGAGTTTTACAGAACTTCTTGAGCTGTTAAAGGACCTGTTGCCAGAGGGAAACAAATTACCGCATACGACATATGAAGCAAAGCAAGTCTTATGTCCGTTGGGCCTGGAGGTGAGAAGAATTCATGCTTGTCGAAACGACTGCATTTTGTATTACAAGCAATACGCTGACTTAGATGTTTGCCCTGTCTGTGGGGCTTCTAGATACAAACGAACAATAAGTGAAGGTGAAGGAAGTAAGTCAAAGAGGGGAGGCCCCGCAAAGGTGGTGTGGTATCTCCCAATTGCGGAACGCATGAAAAGAATTTTTGCGAATCCAGAACAAGCTAAGCTAGTGCGTTGGCATGCCGAAGAACGGAAAGTCGATAGTAAGCTTAGGCACCCGGCAGATTCAGTACAGTGGCGGACAATCGATAGGATTTACCGTGAATTCTCAAATGACCCAAGAAACATGCGTTTTGCCATGTGTACGGACGGCATTAATCCATTTGGTGATTTGAGCAGTCGTCATAGTACATGGCCAGTTCTTCTTGTGAACTATAACCTTCCTCCCTGGTTGTGCTTCAAAAGAAAGTACATTATGCTTGCCATGCTAATTCAAGGACCGAGACAACCTGGCAATGATATCGATGTGTTCCTTGAACCGATAATCGATGACTTTGAGAGGCTGTGGAATGAGGGCACACGAACATGGGATGCATATGCACGAGAGTATTTCAACCTCCGTGCGATGTTGTTTTGTACCATCAACGATTATCCGGCCCTTGGCAACCTTTCTGGCCAAACTGTCAAAGGGAGATGGGCATGTTCGAAGTGTATGGAGGAAACAAGGAGCAAATGGTTGAAGCATTCACGCAAGATGGTCTACATGGGTCACAGGAGATTTCTCCCAAGGTATCACCCTTATAGGAATATGACAAAGAATTTCAATGGACACAGAGATACAGCTAGCCCCCCGACAGAGCTAACAGGGACAGAGGTGCACAACTTAGTGATGGGAATAACCAACGAGTTTGGAAAAATGAGGAAAGATGGAAAGACAAAAGAGAAAAGCATGTGGAAGAAGAAGTCAATATTTTGGAGACTACCATACTGGAAGGATCTTGAGGTTCGTCACTGCATAGATTTGATGCATATTGAGAAGAATGTATGCGAGAGTTTAATGGGATTACTGCTTAACCCTGGTAGTACAAAGGATGGTCTCAACGCCCGGCGAGATCTGGAAGACATGGGTGTTCGTTCAGAGCTACATCCCATAACCACGGAGTCGGGCAGTGTGTACCTTCCTCCAGCCTGCTACACTCTCTCGAAAGATGAGAAGATGGATTTGCTAACATGTCTGAGTGGTATAAAGGTTCCATCTGGGTACTCATCAAGAATTAGTAAGTTCGTTTCAGTGGAAGACCTTAAATTGATAGGGATGAAGTCGCACGATTGCCACGTCCTTATCACACAGCTGTTGCCTGTTGCAATAAGGAATATTTTGCCTCCTAAGGTGCGACACACGATAATGCGATTGTGCTCCTTCTTCCATGCAATTGGCCAGAAGATCATTGATCCCGAGGGACTAGATGAACTACAGGCAGAAATTGTCAGAACCATATGTCATCTTGAGATGTACTTTCCTCCTACTTTCTTTGATATAATGGAACATCTTCCCGTGCACCTTGTTAGACAAACAAAGTGCTGTGGTCCTGCTTTCATGACGCAGATGTATCCTTGCGAAAGGTACATGGGGATCCTGAAGGGTTTCGTACGGAACCGATCCCACCCCGAGGGGAGCATCATTGAGAGTTACACCACCGAAGAGGTCATCGAGTTTTGTGTTGACTATATGTCAGAAACCTCTTCAGTTGGATTACCACGATCTCATCACGAAGGAAGGCTTGATGGTGTGGGCACTGTTGGAAGGAAAATTGTAAGGATGGATCGTAAGGTGTATGATAAAGCTCATTTCACGGTACTCCAGCATATGACCGAGGTAGTGCCGTACTTTGATGAACACCTACGATTTCTCCGACAGGACAACCCAGGGCGATCAGAGAGTTGGGTTAGAAAAAAGCACATGTCTTCTTTCAACGAGTGGTTCAAGAACCGAATTGCCAACATGCCGAACTTGTCAAGTGAAACACTGCAGTGGTTGTCACAGGGTCCTGAATGGAGTGCTACCACCTGGCAAGGATATGACATAAATGGGTACACCTTTCACACGATCAAGCAAGACAACAAATGCACAGTTCAGAACAGTGGGTTACGCATTGAGGCCGCTAGCGACGGTGGTCGGCGTGATCAGTACTATGGCAGAGTTGAGCAAATATTGGAGCTGGATTACTTGAAGTTCAAAGTGCCATTGTTTCGTTGTCGATGGGTCGATCTTCGTAATGTAAAAGTTGATAATGAAGGTTTCACCATTGTCAATCTGGCTAACAACGCGTACAAGGATGAACCGTTCGTTCTCGCCAAACAAGTTGTTCAAGTATTCTACATAATTGACCCGTGTAACAAGAAACTGCATGTAGTTCGAGAAGGGAAAAGGAGAATAGTTGGATTGGACAACATTTCAGACGAAGATGATTACAACCAGCACGTGCACGGCATAGGTCAGGAAATACCTATAGAATTGGAGGAAGAAGAAGATGAGGTTCAACATGCACGCGTCGACCACGAGGAAGGATTATTTTTGTAATTTATGTCTATTTTGTCTAGTATATGTATGACTCTAAAATGTTTGCAATGATCATTAGTGCATTGCTTACGAAATAGTTCATGTAAGTCAAATGAAATATTAAGCACAATAACTACTATAAGTGAAATAAAATAATTAAGTAAAATAAAATAATGAGGTAAGCCATCGCAGCAAATCTAGAAAAAAAAATTGGGTTATATCTTCTGAGGAGAGGAGTGGACATAGTTGTTACCTACAGGTGTTTATGAGTCACCTGTGACGGCCGTTTAGTTGGAGCCCGTCACAGGTGTTGTCACCTGTGACGGCCGTTTAGTTGGAGCCCGTCACAGGTGTTTTCACCTGTGACGGCCGTTTAGTTGGAGCCCGTCACAGGTCTTGTCACCTGTGACGGCCGTTTAGTTGGAGCCCGTCACAGGTCTTGTCATCTGTGACGGCCGTTTAGTTGGAGTCCGTCACAGATATGGTCACCTGTGACGGCCATTTTAGTTAGAGCTCGTCACAGGTGTCGTAACCTTTGACGGTCATTTAACTTAGAGCCCGTCACAGGTGTGGTTGACTAGGGTAAGATTGCTGCCTTTTCTCGATCCAGATCCACTAGGGTAACATTGCTGTCATTTTACTTAGTACTCCACCGCTTCCGCCGCCGAACTCGTCCTCCATCGCCTTCGCCGCCGAACTCGACCTCCACCACCGCCGCCGCCGAACTCGTCCTCCACCACCGCCGCCGCCGCCGAACTCGACATCCACCGCCTTCGCCGCCGAACTCGACATCCACCGCCGCCGCCGCCGAACTCGTCCTCCATCGTCTTCGCCGCCAAACTCGACATCCACCGCCGCCGCCGCCGAACTCGACCTCCACCCCCTCGCCCTCCTCCACCGCCGTCGACCTCCTCCAGTGCCGGCCGACCCCCCCCCCACATCAGCTCGACGTCGGCGTCGGTCCAACGCCGCCGTGAGGGTATCCCCCTCCTCCTCGCCAAGCTACACCACCCTATTCCCCTTTGTTGCACACAGTGAGTTTTTTCTTCCCCTTTCATCCATTTTTTTCTAGGGTTCTTGTATATTTCGCTAAAATCTAGCGATTTGTTATGAGATATCTAGCCCTAAATATTATGTTTGTTACTTTTTTTCTTTAATAGATTTTATAGATGTGCTATTTGTAGTAATATTATAAATAAGTTTGAAATATGAAATATGTAGCTCATATTTATGCTGTAGTGCCATGAGATATAAATTTCCACAACTGGACCTCCTCCACTGATATTTTTTTAGAGGACCTCCACTGAGACCTGACAGTTAGAAACACAACATCTTGAGCTCTTGAGAAACAAACTTAGTAAGCTACAGTTTTCAGTAAACTCTGGTACATCGCTATATGATTATAAGGCACTAATTACATGAAAAGGACTCGCAAAAAACTGCACATAAACAAGATTTTGAGTAAAATGGCATTGGACCTAACTAATTATTATTATTCTGTAGAGTGTAGACATTGTTCTTGATATCCAAAAGGATGTAACTGCCCTAGAATATGATGCAGAACAGCAGATTCAGATATGTCTTCCCATAAAACTTGCCTTCTAGCAGGACATTTCATGATAATAAATTCCAACAAAATATAAACACGCCAGTTGGTTCCCTCTACGAACATTTGATGTTTAGCAGCACAGCATCTTGAGTTCTTGCTAATAAGCTTACTAAGTTTCAGTTTTCTCTATCTAATTTTTAGTGTATCAATATAAAACTACAAAGTAGTAGATGAACTGCATTATAGAATTACACTCTAAATAGAGCTAATAAGCCAAAGAATACATTTTCAAGGCACATACTCCGGGTTATATCTCATCCACAATTTTCATTTACCGAAATCTTGTCAACATAGATCTCTTCAAGTTCTGCGAGTATGATACATATTTTGATGATAAATTTATTTTTTTACATACTAGATAGATATTAAGAGAATGTATCTAGAAGAAAGACCAGTAAGACCTTTTTATAATTTTACGAAAGGGCAATTTGTTTAAATTAGTTGTAGCGGTAAATGTCTTTATGGATTTACTGTTAATCGCTAGAACTTAAATTAATTACATGATTAAAGTTTTTAAAGTAATAAACATTTTTTAGTTCGCATGATCTTTTTGTCATGTAGTTCGCATATATATTTCACATCCCTCATATATATAATAGTTCGAAGCGTATTCAAATTAGTGAAATTAGTGAAATGATAGGAAATTTGTAAGCGTATTCAAATTGTTTAGTCGATGACAACGCCCGGCGCATCCCCGTCCTCAACGACGCCTGCGAGGATACAGGTAGAAGCAGACCCAGCCATGGTTTCCTCAGGTCATCCGTCGACGATGGCAGCCGAACAACCCGAACCTCGTGGTAATTTATAGGATAACTTTTCAATACATGACAACAAAATTTGTACCTACCACCCCTTAGCAAATGCTCCTTCTGTCTTAGCTGCAGAAGTGCCTCAAGAACAACAACCGTCGCCTTCAGCCGGGACAAGTGCATCTAGGTCAAGTAGAAATCCCCGGACACAAAATAGATGGCCGACCACAGTGCAGGTTATAAGAGAGGTCGACGCAAGTGGTAGGCCCACGGCGCCGAGGACTGTCATAGGAAGATGGTCTAACTGCTGCGGGCTGGCAGCACGTGAGAATTTCGGCATCCTCCACAAAAATATCGGAATGGTCCCAGAAGCTGAGATGGAGCGAGCTTGGACGGCTATGGAGAAATGGTTCACATTTCCGGATGAAGCAAAGGAAAGGCTTAAGCGGAAGGCATTCCATAAGATGGGCAAAGCATGGAAGAATTGGAAGTGGAAACTCTTCACGGAGTATGTCATCCCACCCGGCAATCGTACTCCGTTCGTTGAGTACCCTCAAATAACGGAGACGGTGTGGGAGCAATTTTGCGAGATGAAGAAAAGCGAAGATTTTAGGCAGTCAAGCGAGGCACATCGCCTACTGCAAAAGCGGAATGAGCACCCGCATCGACTGGGCACGGCTGGGTACATCGGCAAGGAGCAAATATGGGCCCAAGAGGATGCAGCCGCTGCTGCAGCGAATGTCCCTGCCCCATTCGCTGACATCCCTGAACGAAGAGCTCGCAACTGGGCGAGGGCTAGGGGTAAGGTCAACCCTGACGGCTCCATCACATTTGACAATCAAAGTGACGCCAACGTCTATCAGGAGCTGGTGAGTTCGCTAATTAACCTCATTAATGTCCGTTCATATTAAGCAAAAGATTTGTAACAAGAATCCTGTTTTTTATAGTTAGGGTTGGTTGCCGAACAAGCTTCGCAGAGCGAGGTCGAGTCCGCGCCGAAGAGACGCGAAGATGACATCCTCACGAAGGCGCTCGGAACCAAAGAACATCCTGGCCGGACTCGGGGAATTGGCGTTGATGTGCCCTGGAAGCATGGCCTGCCCGAGTACAGCTCCCAATATAGGAAACGAAAAGTCTCCAAGGAAGAGAGGGATGCTCGTTTGAAGGCCGAGCTTAAGTTGGAGGTCATTCAAGAACTCCAAGCAGACATGGACGCCAGGGTCGAAGAAAGGGTTCAGAAGGTCCTCGCCGAGATGAATATACGTCGACCCGCAACACAAGTTGTCCAACCAACTCCTCCTGCACAGCACGAAGCGAGTCCGTCACAACACAAGAGTAGCTGTGCATCCACAGAAGTGCCGGCCCCTCATCTCCCTGTCACACCACTAGATGCGGTGGACAACATAGAGGTAATCGATTATATCCGATCCATATCTACTCAAATACCTTTACATGTTCCAATATTAAATTGATACTTTAAAAATGCAGGACGTAGAGCAGTGTGTCCTAGTGGTGAGGGTCCACCCAACTTTCGCGGCCGAAGTCGCTGAGGGCATGGCTTTCAATCCCTCGGACACAGAAAAGGTGCACGGCGTAAACCTACGTCAAGGGTATGCCAAGGTGTCCATAGATTCAGTCAAGGACAACTGGTCAGCCTTTCCGCTGCCTGTGCCCCCTAATGATGAAATCACGACTTTGGGCGATGCGTGCAAGACGTACATACAATGGCCCAAAGAAGACATAATTGTGAAGATGACTCCTCGCCCAAGTCGACCGACGGAGCGAACACCTTCAACGTCTAAGCTATCAATTGAGGCTCCCCGTGGACCGGCGTTGTCAGAACCCCATTCACCTGCCGCAGCCGATATGGATTTGACACACATAGCTCAGAACCTGCCTCCAATAAAGACCACAAGGAAGGCTGATAGCTCGCCACCCATTGTCAAGGGACAAAAACGTGAACGCGGGGGTGCTACAGGAAAAGGGAAGGTCGAGGAGTCGGCGCCGGTGAAAAAAAGGGGGAAGGCTGCAGCGTCGGCGCCGTTGACCAAAACGGGGAAGGTCGTGAAGGCCCCGGCACAATTTGAACTAGGCATGCCGTTGGTGGAGGACAATGTGTTGGCCGTGATGGGTATTGCTTGCCGAGAGCTACACAAACAGTACATGGAGCTAAGCAATGCCAAGCGGAAAATGAGGGAGTCATGCATAGTTGGACATCACGACCACCAGCCCTTCCTATCGTCGCCTGCCTATGTAACTATAGGCTTTGATGACCTCTTCGACCTATTCAGGATTCGGAAGTTAGACACAGGACTTCTGAAATGCTACTCCTTGTAAGTGCAAACCTTCCTCCTTGTGATATTAATGGACTATCGTCTAAATTAGTGCTAATACGTAATTGTTTTAAGGTTGTGTTGGATCGAGGGTCGTCGCCTTGGTAATCAAGTTGGGTTCCTTGATCCATCAATGGTCAATGAGGTCAATCTGCAAAATAACTTCAATGAATTGGTTGACTACGTGAACCGGTGCTTATGGGCCCACCAAGACAAGGAGTACATCATGTGCGCGCACAATCAAGAGTAAGAAGACAATAATCATTTCGTGTATATTGTTGTTGAAGCTAAGTTTCTTATTACTAATGCTACATAACCACCGCGTAGGCGACATTGGGTTCTCCTAGTCATTGTACCTAAATGGAGTAGGGTCTACTACCTTAACTCAAGTAAGGCAAAGGAGTATAATTTCACTGAAATCATCAAGGCCTTAAATATGGCTTGGGGACCATATGTGGAAAAGGGTGGTAGGTACAAGGAGGGCAAGGACCAACTTTATCATGACACCAATTTCGCATGCGCACAACAGATCGGGGACCAGTGCGGTTTCCACGTGTGCCACAATATGTCGACACTTCTAAGAGAGGTCAAAAATTTCGACCCTGAGGTTGTTGCTAATGGCAAATTCAAACATTTCAATACCAAATATTAATCTTATAAACGTGCTAACTTATGTATTATTGAACAGAAAGGTAGAGCTGGCTGGAAGGTTTCACCCATCAACCCTCCTGCTATCAGAGGCGAACTGTGCGCCTTCATTCTCGCCCAAATAATGAACAAGAAAGGACGTTTTCACGTGTAATAGACGATTGAACTGGGCTACTTGTGATGTCGTGAACAAAACAGTTATCCAATTTTCTGTGATATAAAAATAGTTGTTTCTATGGTTCTGTGGTACGGTATGCTATGTAATTTACTTTCACTGGATGGATATGGTCACCTGTGTATATTTTCGTAGAAAAGAGATTTAAAACTGATTTGGAACATTACCTCTTTACTACTCCCTCCATTTTCAAATTATTTGTCGTTTTTTATGACATGCGTATTTTGCGTTGCCCTGTTGTGTCGTTCATTTGGATGGACTTAAATGGCCAGTGATGAATAAGAACATATTATCTACACTTGTCCATTTTTAGGTTTTATTGTTGGTTGTCTTATGCATAAGAACAAACTATCTACACTTAACCTTTTTGTCGATGCTTAAGAACAGACTATCTACACTTGGTCTTATGCATAAGAACATATTATGTGCACTTGTTTTTTTGGGACACTTGCTTCTTCTTCTGTCTTAGCTGATTCCCTCTGTTTTTTTGTCCTTGATGCAAATGATACTAATTGATGCAGAATGCTTGAACAGAACAGAACTGATGCCATAGTGGATTTGAAATCTAATGCTTTTTGGGTGATTTTGGGGGAAATGGGATGCAAATGATGAATGAATTGATGAATTGATGAATGCATGTGATATTGGCGCTGGCTGGCATGTATCTGTGATCTTCTGTTTTTCAGAGGGCATGGCTAGCAAATCCTGAGGCTAGCCAATATTTAGTATTTATTTTTTTCGGGATTTAACACATCAGTGACGGGTCATTAAAAAAGGACGTCACAGGTAATCATCCTGTGACGGATTCGTAAACCGCGGCCGTCAGAACTGACTCTCCTGTGACGGGCCTTTACTTTCATGCCCGTCACAGGTAGCCCAGCTGTGACGGATTCTAACTACCGGAGACTAATACCTCTGACGGCCTTTTGTTTATGTGTCCGTCAGAGATGAGATACCTGTGACGGGTTCTAACTGGTCCTAAGCTAGCGGGGACCAACACCTCTGACGGACGTCTATTTATTTTCCCGTCAGAGATGTGTGTCACCTCTGACGGCCGGCCACCCGTCAAAAGTGACAGGACTCACCAGTGACCACTGATCACTGACCAAGCCCAAATCCGTCAAAGGTGCGGGTTTGGGCCCGTCACAGGTGACCTTATCCAGTGTAGCGTGGGTTGGGCAAGACGACACTTGTCAGAGCAGTTTATGACAAGATCGTCAAGATGTCGCACTTCGATTGTGGGGCATTTGTTTCAATCGGTCGAAATCCTGACATGAACAAAGTTTTCAAAGACATAATTTATGGAGTTAGCAAGGAAAAGTTTCCCAATATTCATAATGCAGCAATGGATGAAAAGCTGCTCATCGACGAAGTCAAACAAATTCTTGCGAAGAAGAGGTACGGAACAGGACTGTTATTTTTTCTTCTTCTTACTACACATGCTTAGCTTGGCATAGCACTCGATTCCTGCATATTTGCACTCTCAGATATTCCTCTTAATCTAATAATGACATTTCTATATAGCAAAGGAAAAAACAAAAATAAAAAGATAGTAATCTTTGTTACAGGTTCACTGATTTGCAAACTAATTAATTGTCTCAACCAAATTGATATAGGTACTTCATCATAATTGATGATATATGGGATGAAAACAAGTGGAAATTCATCAAATGTGCATTCCCTGAGAACAATTTCGGGAATCGAGTAATCACAACAACCCGTATTGTCAGTATTGCTCATAAATGTCGTGCCTCGCATCATGGCATTTACAAGATGAAACCTCTTTCTAGGGATGACTCTAAAACACTCTTCTATAAAAGGATATTTACTGACGGGAAATGCCCTCAGGATTTGTTAGAGATATCGGAAGATATTTTAAAGAAGTGTGGAGGGATACCTTTAGCCATCATCACTATATCTAGTCTTTTGGCTAATAAGCAAGTAAAAACGGAAGAGCAGTGGGCTACTGTGCTCAAATCTATTGGGCGTGGAATGACAGAAGGTGGTATTGTGGAGGATATGCGGAAGATATTATCATTTAGCTATCATGATCTACCTTCTCATCTAAAGGCTTGCTTATTGTACTTGATTGTGTTTCCAGAAGATTATAATATTAGAAGGGATCGCTTAATATGGACATGGATAGCACAGGGTTTCATCCAGCATAAAGAAGCAGAGAATAACTTATTTGAGCTAGGAGAGAGTTGCTTGAATGAGCTTGTAAACAGAAACATGATCCAGTTGGTAGACTCCGACGCTGACAGCGAGGAAACTTATTGCTGTTTACATGATATGGTGCATGATCTTATCTGTTCCTTGTCAAGAGAAGAAAACTTTGTTTCTACACTGGATGATGTCGGATAGAGCAGATGTTTGCAAAGCAAAGTTCGTAGATTATCCCTTCAAGTCCAAGGCTCGAGAGTAGAGCAAACATCACCAATTGCTACCGTTGGTCTGTCTCATATGCGGTCCTTCACTAGCTTTAGAGCTGCAGTTAATTTAATACCATCCCTTCAACGGTTTCATATTTTACGTGTATTAGATCTGGAAGGCTGCCACCTTTGGTACCATTGTGATTTTAACCTAGAACATATTTTGAAATTATTTCACTTGAGGTATTTAGGGCTAAGGAATACATGTATTGGTGGGCTCCCAAGGGGACTAGAAAAGCTACGATTGTTACAAACATTGGATTTGAAAGGAGCCAACATAAAAAATCTACCATCGGCTGTTGCTCGGTTGGGACAGTTGATGGGCCTATATGTCGATTTCCAGACTAACCTGCCAGAAAGGGTGGTGGGGCATCTGACATCCACACAAGTGCTATCAGGGGTCAGTATCCGCCAAAACCCAGGCTTTGTGAGAGAGCTGCGCAATTTAACTGGGTTGAAGGATCTACACATTGGGTGGGTTCTGTCATCAGACAGCAAGGCTCTTGAGGAAGAACTGGTGGAGGCCCTGCACAACCTGAACAAAATCCAGACACTGGATGTACTTTACTGTGACTTTCAAGATTCACTGGATGTTATGGAAGAACACTGGGTAGCCCCTCCACATCTCCATAGGTTCGAGCTACATGGGACTGGCTAATATTCAACAATGCCGGCGTGGATAAAGAGGGACCCCTTGGTCCTGACAGAGCTCTCTGTGCTGTTCATCAGCTTCGGTAGGCTGCTGCAGGCGGAGGATATGCAAATTTTTGGGAGGCTGCCTGCTCTTACCACTCTCACTATACGCGCCCCATGTAAAAGGTGGATTGTCGGCCCTGGATTCCGCTGCCTGAGAGCATTCCATTTCTGGAACAAAATTTACTCCGGGGTGGTAATGTTTCAACGAGAAGCTATGCCAAGGGTGGAGAGAGTCAGTTTCGAAAGCAACGTGGGTAAGACCATAAATGATGCAAGCTTTGGCGACTATCCTGGGTTGGGATTGGGGAACCTACTCTCCCTTGAGCGTGCAGACATTCTGCTTTAGTGCCACAAATCCAAGGTCCAGGAGGTGGAGCAGTTGGAGGGTGTAGTAAGGCACACAATCTGTGGCCATCCCAGCCAAGTCAACCTTTCACTCACAAGAGAACCCCTCCAGAAAAACGCGCCGGAAGCTTATGGTTGGAGCACCCCGCTGCCACGAAAAATTGACCTCTCAGTCTTGTCAGAAATATGTGACATTGTATCACGAATAAGTGAAGTTGTAGAATCAGGTGACATCCGGTCACAAAGAAGTAACATCCACTCATTATTATGTAACATTTCTAATGCGCATAATCAACATGATTTATGATTAAACTTTGGCCACTAATAATGCTTGGAATATTTTGACTCAATCTTTGAAAATGGAATGACTAGATTTGTCTCCAGAAATAGTTTCAAAATATTATATTTTTGTTACACTTTCTGTTGGGCATGGAAAATATATTATAATGTTAATTTCTCGATAACATGGCACCCACAAACTATCTGGGATCCATCTGAGGGGGAGGGGGGCTGGCATCTTCGGTGACGGTTGCGCGCATCGCCGCCGCCGGGTGGTGGTCGCCATGCTTCGATCCACTGGGTGCACGCACATCGTGAACTCCCGTGGCTGCTAGCCAAAGGCGTGTTGGATTACTGGAAGGCGGTGAGGTTAGAGCTACTGGCTTTTGCCGGAGTACTGTGTTCCCCAGGGCCACGATGTGGCGCACGATCGCCTCCGTGCCCAGCTCGTGCGTCGGCTTGCTGCTCAGCCCACTGATGGCGAGGGTGGCGCACCAGGCTCGGGTGTTGCAGTCGGAACTGCCGAGGATATCCCTGAGGTGTGAGGACTCTGCCGCCGTTGCTGATCATGACATCGTCTTCATCGTCGACTGGTTTCTTCTTCTCTACGGTTAGTGAACTCCGCTGCCATTGTTGATGGCAATATCATCTTCACTGTCGGTCGTCTTTGTCATCTTCACCACCGGTTTGCCTCTGCTACCAACCAACTGGTGTGCATGGCTGTTGTAACGCCCTGAAAATTCGAGTGTCGAAATCGAAACCCTAAAATGCGAGATTTCAAAAAACCTTTAAATTGAATTGTATCATGTCGCGTTTAATTGTTCGTTTATTTGAATCTTTATTTGTGGAGTTTAGATTAATCAAAATTCATTTAATTACAAACCCTAAAACGGAATATCGGCTAAATAAATAATTAAGGATATAAATTGAAATAAAACTATACAAATAAAAGTCGGGCAAAAATTAGTGGTAAATAAAATACTCTACCTAAATGTCATAAAAATTAATTGGGTAATATAAATTCAAATAGGAAATTATATATATATATATATAATTATCTACACCTATATATATATAATGTATATAAATATAAAATGTGGTGATATAAAATTGTTAGGGTGGAATAATACAAATGTTGAACAAAAACCATTTGTGTGAAAATTATGAATTTTTGGGCGAATTTTAAATTGAAAATCACTCAAAATCGGCAAAATTAGAAAATGTCACTATTCACTGGCCCTCTATGTGTTCGACGGTCCCTAGCCCATCCCGTCGCTGCTGCCACGCGTCGCCGTAGCCTGCCGCGCCGCCTCGCGCACCGCCCCCTCCCCTCTGCCACGCCGCGCGCGTCGCGTCGCCGCTTCCCCGCCCTCGCGCCGCACGCCGCCGCGTGCCGTCGCATCGCCGCTGCTGCGCGTCGCCGTCGCCTGCCGCACCGCCTTGAGCCCCACGTCGCCGCGCCTCGTTCGCCACGCCGGCCGACGTCGCTGCCCTCCCCACGCCGCCTATAAACGCTCCCCTTCTCCTCCCTTCCTTCCCACACTGCCCTTCCCCCATTTCCCCTCTCCTCCTCTTCTCCCCGCAGCCGCTGCCGCCTTCGCCGCGTGCGCCGTCGTCGCCTCGCCGCCGCCGGTAAGCTTCCCCCCTTCCGAGGATGCTGCCTGCTAGAGGAGAAGAGAGAAGCCGAGAGAGAAGGGAAGAGAAGAAAGGAGAGAAGAAAGAAAAAAGAGGAAAAGAAGAGAAAAAGAAAAGAGGGGAAAAGAAATCAGAGAAAAAGGGAGAGAAAAAAAAAGGAAAGGAGAGAAAAAAAAGAAAATTTAGGTATATATATAATAGTTGGTAAATTAATCATCGATTATTTTGGAAACTGCTAGAAAAATAAATTGTGATTATTTACTTAATTGGTTGTTTATTTAATGGGTTATTCATTTAACTATTTAGATATTTATTAGGTTATATACGTATATATTAATCGGAGGATTAATCGTCGGTTAAATTTCTAGAAATAAATCGGGATTACTTAATAAATTAGGGTTATTTATTTAATCAGTTATTCATTTAGTAATTTATTTTGTTGGTTACTTATTTAGTTCCTACTCATTAATCTATTTATTCACTTAGTTATTCGATGAGATTATTTAGTCATTTATTTATCGATTAGGGTTAATTATCATCGGAACCTAATTATAGTGTGGGCTAATTATTATAAAAGTCTATTAGAGAGCGGGTTTATTCGGAATCGCATAAATTAAAATGAATTAATACCTTAATCGATTAACGCAAATATTTTAGGACAAAATGGATTAACATCGGAATAGATCGATTTCGCAAATATTGGAATCGATAGCGAAATTCGGCGCTCGCGCTCGATCTTTTTCTTTAATCGGATTTTATTGGATTTTAATTGAATTCTAATCGAATTCAAATCATTTCTTGCGCACGTAATTCTAGACCCCGAGGGAGTTACGAGTCCGATTGAGGATCAAGACCCGCAGGGCTTCGAGCAAGGCAAGTCATCACTAATCCTTGAACATATTGATCCCAATTGCGAATTTACGTTGTTTACAAATAAAATTGCATGCAATGGTGAATATCCTACTTGTTATTATACCATGCCTTTGACTATTGTTTACCTTATCTCCTTGTTCTCATAAATGCGTGTGAATCATTAGTCGTTTATGACAAATGCTTAGTAATGCTAATTTAGATTCATGCATTCTGATATTTATTAAATGCTATATGCTTGGGCAATTACCTTAGGGAAGATAATTGATATACGGCATGTGGAGACATGAGCACCACATTGCCATGACATTGATAACATGGTTTGCGAAAGGAGAAATAAAACTAAACAACTGTTTTAGACTGGGGCGGCTGGATAATTTGGATGGAATCCGGTTAAGGCTAGTGCTGTCCCTGGTCAATTAAGGACCGAGCCATGAAGCTAAGTATAAAACGACCCCCGTACAACCGTACTTCTCGAATGGGTATAGACCTAGCGGAGTAAATGGCTGAGCGGAGGCAGTATCCATGCATAGTGATCTTCTTGATGTGTATGAGAGGTGGGGGCCTACGGTGGGGTCGCCACCGGTAGGACAGCCATATGTAAACCTAAACTTAATTATAACTTAATGTATGTGTAAGTCTTCCCTTCCTGGGAGCACCAGAACTTCTCTCACTGCTAGAAACTGTGTATGCCTAGAGTGCATGAGGATGCAAGTTCATGGAGCGGGTACTATCAATGTGAGGTTATTGAAATGCTTTGCCGTGACGCGTCTCATTCATTGCGACTTTGGTTCATGTGTTGGGCAAGTCACGGAGTATGGGTAAAGTGTACATTCAGTGCAGTGTGATTAAATCAAATCTATTCGAATAGCCGTGCTCGCGGTCACTGAGCATCGGGACATGTATTACACTTGGCTAGACTCTAAATTCTTAAACTAATTGGGATGGATATGCACAATGACTTTTATGTGCTGGTGGTTCAACTTCTCGGGAGGCGAGAAGGGGTAGACCCCAGAAAACCATGACGACACAATGGCGGGAAGCTATCCTTGGGATCACAATGGGTGGTGGACAGAATAGTCGTTGATTAATGAACTATGGTATTAAAACTTGATCAGTCTATGCTAGTTCTTAGGCTTGTGAAAGGAATTGCAAAACTGGCTTTACGCAAAATAACCATAGCCATTCCTTGATTATCCCCTATCATATGCATCGTCGCTGTGGTGGCTTGCTTAGTACGGTTGGTACTCACCCTTGCTATATGCAAAACATTCAGATGTGGGCGATGAAGTCCCCGAAGACCCGTACGAGTACTACCAGGAGGGTACGGAAGACGATGATGCTCAGTAGGTCTTAGACTCAGTCGTTGCCTGTGGCAAGGGCGTGCCGCTGCCTTAAGTTCGCTGCCTTATCTATATTCTGGTTTTGCTTGTATTCCGGACCGTTTGGTCTCCTATTCTAGACCATTGCCTTTGGGTGCTATATTGTAATATTTTGCGTAAGACGATTGGTGTATGTACTCTTGATGATTCAGCAATGTAATCGTGGGTACCAGACTACTCGATCCAGGGAAATGGTACTATGAACACGAGTGATTCCTATACAAAAACGAGGGTCCACAGAGTTGGTATCAGAGTCATACGACTATAGGAAAAGACCAATTGGTGCCTCGCCCCATTATAGTTGGCTAAAGGGAGGAAGCCCCATCTAGGATTATTTTGAAAAATAAAAACATTATGTCTATAAAACAAAATGTGTTTTCCACTGTACTCTTGTTTCCTTGTCTTTATAAAATTTGTTTTACTTTCACTTCTCCCTAACTCTGGTTTTCTTAAGTATAGATGGCATAACAAGGTCAGAACGGAGCCTGGGAGGTTGAGGTTCCTCGAGAGGATGGATACGTCTTACAGCTACGACAGCTGATGTGGTGTTTGAGATACTCGGAGTTACCCACCTTCAGGAAGAGGAGGTTCGGTACTGGAGACCGTCCCGTGTGGGAGGCTACCATGACTATCAAGTGTCGCGTTGTTAGCGAGCTGGAGTTCCGCTTCCGAACACGCTATAGGCATGACTTGGTAGAGTCTGTAGTTCAGGACGTTGCCCGGGAGGCATTCCTCTGCCTCAACGCAGTCCACAGAGCCGGGTTGACGAGGACTGAGTTTGCACATCACCCGTATCGGGAGGATGGCAACTCCGTCTGCACCGTGTAGGCTACCTCGTGCTGCTACAACCCCATGGTGACCCGTCTGTCGCGGTGGGCTGAGGCCGCAGACGACTGCTATGAGGAGGCACTGCTAGAGATCGACGAGCAGCAGAGATGCGTGGGTGAGCTCGAGGAGGAGCACCACGCCTGGGGCAGCGAGGTTGACTCACTGAAGGGCCAGCTCCTGGTTCACGGCGGGCAGTTCGAGCAGCTCTCGGACCAGTACAACGCCCGTGGCGAGGCCATGGCCACCCTCGAGGAGCAGCTGAGGAAGAGCCAGAGACAGGTCAGTCAGCTAGAGGAGCAGCTCCGTACAATCTCAGTTACCACAACGACTATCTCTACTTCCACCGCACCACCACCACCTCCTGCACCAGCTTGCGACCACTACTACTTCCTCACTCCACCGTGCCTGGCGACTTTCCACGCTTTACTAGAGGAGGTCGGCATGATGAGCACAGAGCCCGGACCCTACCTGGTGGAGCTTGCTGCTGCAGAGACGGAGCCCACACCAATAACCACAGTTGCTTCGTCCGAGCCCGGTTCTAGAGTGGAGACCCCGATCCAGATCGACATCGACCTAGGGACTGAGTCAGAGCCAGAGGAGATCGAGCCGAACGTCACCGACACTTCGGAGGACGAGACTCCTGCCTACCATGTCACCTTCCTCGGAGGCCCTCGCACCCTCAGCATTGCCCGCAAGCAGACACGACCCCTGGGCAAGAAGCCCAAGCCAGACCCGGAGACTGCTACCACTTCCGAGCCGTGGGGACTCAGGTTCGCGTCTACCAGGGACCACCCACTTCCTGCACCCGGTTCCTGCGGCTGGCTGGACGAATAGCCAGGAGGTCTACTACGGCTCCTATCTCGCCTTGGATAGTTTTTGGATTGCGAGACACAACCCCCCTTACGTAGTTGATGAGTAGGTGGCATTTAGCTCGATGTAGCTTTTGGACTATATTCTATTTGGGCTGCGTATGTGTGCAGTCGATTGCATCATCATTATGTACTATTTGTGAAACTCTGTGATGTTTTATGTTATTGTTATTGTTGTGTTGAAATGAGTTTATTCCACCATGCTCGCCACATAAAAGATCACCTTAACCAACGAAAATAAAAAGAGTAGGATTGTGACATTACTAGGTCAAGGCGCTTACTTAACTACGCTCTACAGATGGTTCACCGACGTCGGGCAACAGCCGCCAATGAGAACCAACCAGAGCCCAACCCCACCACTTTGGCTGAGGTCATGGCTGCACAAACCCAGCTGTTGCAGGCCATCGCCAACAATCAGGGAGGCCGTGGAGGCTCAAGCCTTGGCGAGTTCATGAGAGCTAAGCCACCCACCTTCGCCACAGCAGAAGAACCTATGGATGCGGAGGATTGGCTATGCATCATAGAGAAAAAGCTGACCCTAGTGCGTGTACGTGAGGCTGACAAAGTGATCTTTGCTGCAAATCAACTGGAAGGACCTGCTGGTGACTGGTGGGATACCTACAAGGAAACTCGAGCAGAGGATGCTGCGGAACCCACGTGGGAGGAATTCACTGTAGCCTTTCACGAAAACTTCGTGCCTGCCGTAGTGATGCGTATGAAGAAGAATGAGTTGAGGAGACTGCGTCAAGGGAACACTACTGTGCAAGAATACCTAAACCGGTTCACTCAGCTTGCCCGCTATGCAACTGGCGATTTAGTAGATGAGACGGAGAAGATCGACAAGTTCATCGAGGGACTGAATGATGAATTGGGGGGGCCTATGATTGGACAAGATCATACCAACTTCCAGAGTTTAATCAACAAGGTTGTGAGGCTGGAGCACGACCAGAAGACGGTGGAGAACAACCGCAAGAGGAGACTCGCTATGACCCGCTCACTTTAGGGAGCGCCTCAGCGTTCTAAGGGAGCTACTTCATCTGGATGGAAGCCAACTGCCGGGGCAACCCACCATCCTATTGCACCTAGCAATGTCAACAGGCCGGCTGCAACCCAGTTTCGTACTCCGGCACCGACCTTGGCTGCTCCAAGGAAGAAGAACGTGAACTGCTTCAACTGCGGAGAATTTGGGCACTACGCCAGCAACTACCCCAAGCCACGCAGCACCCCTATTCGTACTGATGCCAATGCAACGGGCGTACGTGGGACTACTACCCCTGCTGCTGGACGCGGTCTGTTCAGGACGCCGCGACCCAACGAGTCTGCTACCAGGTTCCGTCGCGGACAGGTGAACCATGTGCGTGCCGAAGAAGCACACGGAGATCAGAGTGTTCTAATGGGTATGTTTTCTATCAACTCTACCCCAGTTAAAGTCTTATTTGATTCCGGAGCATCGCATTGGTTCATATCATCAAAAATAAGCAAACAACATAACCTGCACCAGGTGGAACTTAAGAGACCCATGATAGTGCACTCACGCAGGGGAGATAGAACTGTAACTCATGCTTGCATCAGCGTGCCCATCCGAATTAGAGATGTGGTATTTCTCTCAAACCTTATGGTACTACCGCCCCAAACTCTCATTGTCATACTGGGAATGGACTAGTTGTCTAAGAACAGGGGAGTCATAGACTGTGGCCGGAGGGAGGTCACTGTGTCCACCCATGGGGATCACCGATGAACATAGCCATGGATCAGGACCCGATGTTATGTGAGCGTGCTGCGGGAATATTTACCATGCTACCCATGAGCGGGATGCCAGTAGTACAGGAGTACCCAGACGTATTTCCTGAGGATTTGCCTAGAATGCCCCCTGACTGTGACATAGAATTTATTATTGACCTAATGCCTGGTACTGCCCCCATATCCAAGAGGCCATATAGGACGCCGGCTAACGAGCTAGAGGAACTCAAGAAGCAGATTAGGGAATTACAAGAGAAGGGATTCGTATGTCCTAGCTCTTCTCCTTGGGGAGCCCCGGTATTGTTTGTCAAGAAGAAAGATGGAAGTATGAGGATGTGTGTGGATGATCGGTCCTTGAACGAAGTGACCATCAAGAACAAGTGTCCTCTTCCCCGAATCGATGACTTATTTGATCAACTAAAGGGTGCCAAAGTGTTTTCGAAGATTGATCTTCGGTCAGGATCCACCAATTGAAGATTAGGGCTGAAGATATTCCCAAGACAGTGTTCTCTACATGCTATGTATTATATGAGTTCACAGTAATGTCTTTCGGATTGACCAATGCCCCGGCATATTTTATGAACCTGATGAACAAAGTGTTCATGGAATACCTGGACAAGTTCGTAGTGGTGTTTATCAACGACATTCTTATCTTTTCCAAGGACGATGAAGAACATGCACAGCACCTACGCCTGGTGCTGGAGAAGCTACGAGAGCATCAGTTGTATGCAAAATTCAGTAAATGTGAGTTTTGACTTAAGGAAGTTGTTTTTCTTGGCCATATAATCTCAGCCAGAGGAGTAGCAGTAGATCCTGCCAAGGTTGAAACTGTTACAGAATGGAAAGCACCCAAGTCGATAACAGAGGTCCGGAGTTTCTTGGGATTGGCTGGGTATTACCGGAGATTCATTGAACGATTTTCCACCTTGCCCAGACCCATGACACAACTCTTAAAGAAGGAAAAGAAATTCGCTTGGACCGAGCAGTGTCAGCGAAGTTTCGAACAGCTAAAAGAAAAGTTAACCACTGCCCCAATTCTAGTCTTACCTGACAACCAGAAGGATTTTGTGATATACTGTGATGTGTCCAGACAAGGATTGGGAGGGGTACTGATGCAAGATAGAAAGGTCGTAGTATATGCCTCGAGACAACTGCGACCCCACGAGGAAAACTACCCCACCCATGATTTGGAATTGGCAGCAGTTGTTCACGCGTTAAAAATTTGGAGACACTATCTAATTGGGAATCGTTGCGATGTATACACTGAGCCTGAAATACATCTTTACCCAGACCGATCTCAACCTACGATAGAGACGGTGGCTGGAATTGATCAAGGATTACGATCTAGGAATCCATTACCACCCCGGTAAGGCGAATGTAGTGGCTGACGCATTAAGCCGCAAAGCCCAATGCAACCATATAAGACTGGAAGGCATGGCCATTGAGCTCCGAGGAGAAATGGCTCGACTTAATTTGCACCTAATTCCTCACGGAGAATTAAACTTGCTGGAAATCAAACCTCTTATGAGGGCCCAAATAGAAGAAGCTCAAAAGGATAATGAAGAGATCCAAACAATCAAGAAGCTCATGGCCGCTGGGCACACGAAGGAATTCTCGACAGATAACAAGGGAATCCTGTGGTATAAGAAAAGGATCTATGTGCCTGAGCAAGGAGGTTTGAGAGGCTTGATTCTGAAAGAAGCCCACGAATTGGCATATTCACTACACCCTAGCAGCATGAAGATGTACCAGGATTTGAAGGAGGAATACTGGTGGCCCAATATGAAAAGGGACGTAGCTGAGTACGTGGCCATATGCGACGTATGTCAAAGGGTAAAAGCTAAGCATCAACTATCGGCAGGCTTGCTACAACCGCTCAAGATTCCCAAATGGAAATGGGATGAGATAGGCATGGATTTCATTGTCGGATTACAAAAGACTGCCGCGGGAGATGACTCTATTTGGGTGATCGTGGATCGACTCACGAAAACTGCCAGGTTTATTCCTGTCAAGACCAATTATTATGGAGATTATGGGTACCGGATACCCTCATGGCTGGCTTATCCGACTAGTAATAGGGGATAGGTTATGAATCATGAATATGTAATCGGCTTAGGACTTGAGTATTACGTTACCTTGTGTAATAAGAAACGGCTTATAGTCCTAAGTCGGGAATATTGAGTCCGATACCGAGTATAGTTAGGTCTCCGATTTGTAAGCCTACCCTCTAAACCTATATAAGGAGGGTAGGACGTCCCTTGAGGGATAAGAGAAACGGAGAGACGAATATCGAGAAAACTCACGAGAACACAGATTGAAAGATATCAAGAGATCAATAAACCACTCGGCGGATCAAATCCCCGAAACAGGAGTAGGGTATTACCTCTCATTAAGAGGGCCTGAACCTGTCTAAATCCCTTTGCATACTAACCCATCGCGTTTGGCCCTTTACTGCTACCCCTAGTTTCTTATTGCCGAAACCAAGTTTCGATAGTTGGCGCGCCAGGTAGGGGCTCTGCGTCAAGTTTTCTTCTTCATCTCGCTGACAAGCGCGATGGGATCTTCATCAGGCATCGACGACTTCGCCTTCGCCCCTGGGCAGGCGTTCCGCTTTGGCAGCCTCGACTTCATCACCGACAAATTTGGCAAGATCTCTCTCCTTGACTCGGATTCGAACCAGTCGGGAGGGGGAAACCGCTCGGCACCGTTTGGGTTACCAAACGACGCTGAGACCTACCATAATCTTCTATCTTCTGAGTTGGAATCGATCCACTCGGGAAAATCCTCTTCGTCATCATGCTGCGGTCCGAGCTCCAAGGAAATTACCGTCATGATTCAACCGCTCGGGTCGTGCTCATCTACCGAGATCACTGATTACCTCAGCTCTTCCGACTTCGACGACATCAACGACATCTCCACAGACAGCTTCGACGACTCTGACTTCGACAAGGACTACGACCCGATGTTCTTCAACGTCCGCATGGCCGAAGTAGCAGAGACCGACTCGGCCATGGCCCGTAGGGTTGCAGAAGAGGAGCGAGCCAAGCTCGAACAGGAGCGTAAGTGTATGAAGGATGAAAACAAGCGCAAGGAGGAAATAAGAAGCTGATAAGAGAAAACGAGATCTGAGGGCGACTGGGCGCTCCGCTCGCGAGGCCATACTTCAGACACGAGTCGACAACACCAACATCTTCCTCACGCCTCAACAGAATGCGGTCGCCGCCCTTACCCTCATCGACACCGTCATCAAAGTGGCACCCCTCGCGGTTACACCGATCCTGGACAAAGTCAAGACTATCATCGCGGCCACGGCCGCCGGCGCTCTCACAGGATCCACGCGGAGATCTACCGAGTCCATCGCCGAGACACCCGAAGGCAGCCGCCTACCACCGATGCGATCCAAAGATTACCAGAGACACGAGCTTAGCAAGACACCCACCAAGTCCAAAGACCCTCGTCATTACGCAGCGTGGAAGCATCAAGATCAATTGGCCGATTCTCACGAGAGAGGTCACAGCCGGCCACCCGTCCATGATCGAGTTCGTCATGGCAATAACTCCAACTACCAGAGCAGCTCTCGAAGGCCCCCGCTGAGTGACTTGAGGGAGGTACTTGACCGGCGCCATCGTGAGTGCAACAGACCTTATTATGAAGACCGAAGGAGTTCACTCGACAGCTATGACGATCGAGTGGATTGGCCGAGTGGCTTTAAGCCCATAGGGATTGACAAGTATGATGACAAAACTGACCCCGAGTCATGGTTGACCGTTTACACCCTCACCATCTGCGCAGCAGGGGGAGACAGCAAAGCCATGGCGAACTACTTGCCCGTTGCTCTCACCGATTCAACCAGGAACTTGGTCACAAGCTTACCAAGAGGTTCGATCGATTCGTGGAGCGAGCTTCGGGACCACTTCATCGCCAATTTCCAGGGCACTTTCGAAAGGCCCGGGACCCACTTCGATCTCTACAACGTGATTCAGAAGCCCGACGAGTCATTGAAGGACTACATTCGGCATTTCTCGGAGAAGCGAAACAAGATCCCCGACATCACTGACGATGTCATCATAGCCGCATTCCAGAAAGGCGTCCGCGATGAGTTGCTGATCGACAAATTCGGGCATAAGCCCCCGAGGACGGTCAAGAAGATGTTTGAGACAACCAACTCCTACGCCAAATCGGATGATGCTTTCAAAGCCTCACGGCAAGACAAGCATGACAAGCAATCCGGGAGTAACTGGCGCCCCAAGAAGGACAACGGCAACGGCAACAGCAACAACGGCCAAAAGGATTACAAGCATAAACCCAAGGATCTAGTTGCCACGACGTCCAACTACCAACAACAGCATCCCCGAGTCGCCGCCTACGACAAGATCATGAACACCCAATGCACTCATCATCCGAATCACAAGCACGCGGCCAAAGATTGTTTCATCTACAAGCAGTTCGTCGAGCAATATGCAGCTCAATTACACCAGAAGCCGTCGGATGGAGCCGGCACTTCAGGAACCAAGAGGGACGACCAAGTTGGTGGCTCAGAGCCTTTCCAAGATTACAGGACCAAGTTAAACCACATCTTTGGAGGACCGCTAGCGTACGAGTCGAAGAGGAAGCAGAAGCTGACCGACAGAGAAATCAATGCTGTACAACTGGAAGTCCCACGTTACTTACGATGGTCGGAGGTGGCTATCACGTTCAACCACTCGGATCACCCTGACCGAGTGGTTCACCCGGGGCAGTATCCCCTGGTACTAGACCCGGTGGTTCGCAACATCAAGCTCAAGCGTGTCCTCGTCGACGGCGGCAGCGCCCTCAACATCCTTTTTGCCAAGACTCTGGATGAAATGCAAATCCCGAGATCAGAATAGAAGCCGAGTTCAGCCCCTTTCCACGGAGTCATCCCAGGGCTGTCATCTACGCCACTCGAGCAAATTACCCTTCCAGTCACCTTCGGCACTCGGGAAAACTTCTGGACAGAGAACATCAACTTTGAGGTTGCTAACTTCGAAGCAGTTTATCATGCAATCATCGGAAGACCTGCACTTGCCAAGTTTATGGCGGTACCTCAGTACACCTACCTCATGATAAAGATGCCTGGCCCCCAATGGAGTCATCTCCCTGCGTAGCGACGTCAAGCAAGTCTTCACCTGCGACAAGGAGAGTTGCGACATGGCCCAAACTCGTGAGAGGTTACTCGGCCAACAAGAGATCTGGCTGGCTGCATCGACATCTGGCGAAGGTGAGATCCCAACAAAGAAGATAGCCAAGTTGGGAGAAGGCGACGCCAAGACAAAGAAGATTCCCCTTGATCCCTTTGATCCTTCAAAAACTGATGTAATAGGCGCATAGTTAGATCCCAAATAGGAAAGCGCGCTCGTCACCTTTCTACAAAGCAATAAAGATATATTTGCAGGGAAACCGTCTGATATGCCGGGTATTCCTAGGGAGGTGATCGAGCACTCATTAAATGTTAAAGAGGACGCAAAACCAATAAAACAATGACTACACCGTTTTGCTCAAGATCGAAGAGACGCGATCAAGGAAGAACTCGCCAAGCTCTTGGCGGCTGGATTCATCAAGGAAGTGTACCACCCCAACTGGTTAGCCAATCCGGTTCTGGTTCAGAAGAAAACAGGATAATGGCGCATGTGCATGGACTATACCGACCTCAACAAATCTTGTCCGAAGGATCCCCTTGGATTACACCGTATCGATCAAGTCGTTGATTCAACAGCCGGCTGCGAGCTTCTGAGCTTCTTGGATTGTTACTCGGGATATCATCAAATCAGCCTGAAGGAGTCCGACTGCCTGAAGACGTCATTCATCACCCCGTTCGGAGCTTATTGCTACATCACGATGCCCTTCGGCCTCAAGAACGCCGGAGCTACTTATCAGCGGATGATTCAGAGATGCTTTTAGAGTCAACTTGGGAGGAACATGGAAGCTTACATCGACGATGTCGTCATCAAGACCAAACAGAAAGAGGACCTCATAGCCGACTTAGAAGAAACCTTTGCAAATATTCGGGCCTTCAGAATGAAGTTGAACTCGGAGAAGTGCACTTTTGGCATGCCGTCAGGCAAGCTACTAGGCTTTATGGTGTCTCATCGTGGCATTGAAGCTAATCCAGAGAAGATCAACGCTATCCGGAATATGAAGCCCCCGAGTACCCAGAAGGATGTCCAGAAGCTTACTGATTGCATGGCAGCACCGAGCCATTTTGTTTCCAGACTTGGTGAACGAGGCATGCCCTTTTTCATGTTGCTTAAAAAGACTGATGAATTTCAATGGACCCCAGAGGCCCAGAAAGCTTTCGAAGACTTCAAGGATTTCCTCACCACGCCACCCGTGTTGGCATCGCCTTACCCTCAAGAACCTCTGTTGCTCTACGTTTCCGCAACCTACCAGGTGGTCAGCACGGTCTTGGTCGTCAAACGAGAGGAGGAAGGACGAGCTCAAAAAGTTCAAAGGCCGATCTACTTCGTTAACGAGGTGCTGGCCGGATCCAAGACACGTTACCCCCAGGTACAAAAATTGCTATATGGAGTCTTAATTACCGTCAGGAAGTTGGCCCATTTTTTTCAAAGTCACTTGGTTACCGTTGTCACGTCTTTTCCACTCGGCGATGTCATCCATAACCGGGAGGTTACTAGGCACATCACGAAGTGGGCCTTGGAGTTGATGCCGCTGGATATTACCTTCAAAGCTAGAACAGCTATCAAATCTCAAGTCTTAGCTGACTTCGTGGCCGAGTGGACAGAGCGTCAAGAAGATGTACCTAGGGAGGAGCTGCAATACTGGACTATGCATTTCGATGGGTCTAAACGAGTCACTGGTTTGGGAGCAGGAGTCGTCTTGATTTTCCCAACTGGGGAGAGGCTATGGTATGTTCTTCATGTACACTTTTCTGCCTCACACAATGTCACCGAATACAAAGCTTTACTTCATGACCTATGACTTGCTGTGTCACTTAGCATACGACGGATGGTGGTACGTGGAGATTCCCAGTTGGTGGTAAATCAAGTAATGAAGGATTGGTCCTGCTTAGACGATAACATGGCATCCTACCGACAAGAAATTCGCAAGCTGGAAGACAAGTTTGACGGCCTGAAGTTATCTCACGTTTTAAGACACAACAATGAGACGGCTTATCAGGTAAATTTGACAGAGGAGGATAAAAATCCAACGACATGACCATGAATAATGTAATACAGACTCCACGTAGTGCACATAGACAATATATATTATCTATATATGTTCTCTGCTTAAAATTATTCTTAAACACAATTTTTCAGTGAATTTTATCATTCAATAGACAAAACATCATCAGCATAATTCGTTACTTCAATCAAAACCAAAATTCAAAAAATTCTTAAATATAAATTCTTAAATAGGTCACATGTGACCTGGAATACCTTCGTAGATTGTAGATTGGACTATTACCGATAGATATTTTTGGATGCAAGGGGATTTTTTTATTTGTGAATTTATCTAACACCTGAAACTCATAGAGCTATATCATGGCTGGGGCGAGTAATGATTCATGTCGTTTCAGAATTCGGATGAGGGAAGAACAGAAATATAATCTAATCTTGATTGGAAAATAATACAGTAGAAGCTAAAATCGAGAGTCCTGATTGATTAAAAAAAATAGAACTGTACCTGAGCAGCTCTCAGCACCTGAGCTGTAGAAGTCTTCTGGTTGCGTGTGCTGCCGATGAGCCTATCATGAAGTCTTCATGTCTCACGCTAGTTCCGGCTCGAAGCCTGCAGTTTCACAGTACACAAATCACTGCCTATCTGGATGGATGAAGGGCGACTGAACAGCGCTCGTCTACTCGCATGAAGTCGTGACGTAAGATGCCCATCTCCTCTCACACAGAGACATCTGCGCTCCATGTGCACCGTCAACATTTGAAGAAATCGAGAAAGAAAAAAAATTTACCGATCCAACTTGCCGTTGATGGGAGATTAGAATGAAGGGCAACTGGAGCCTGGCTTCCGTTCCCAATTTGAAGAAAACGTCAGAGAGAAAAAAAGTACCGATCCAACTTGCCGTCGATTGGTGATTAGATTCGATGGCAAGTGGAGCCTGGCTTCATGAACTATTCAGGGCGAGTTTGTTTGTATTCACGATAAAATACGATAGGCTACGTAAAGATAAGATACGGTACATAGATGGAAGCCTAGATTAGAGGGACTTTAAAAGGTAGCCCACCACGTCATTAAACATAATGATCTACGGTAGTGATAATATGATTGATCTAATTGACGGTCAGATCGTTCTGATTAACGTGAGAGCTCGTAGAAAGTGCCCGATTAGTATAGGTATAGATAGATAGATAGATAGATGTGGCCCAACAGGAGATTACATTGGAGCGGCCGAGCTTAATTCCTTTCTTCGTATACATCTGATGGTGGATGCAGAGAATCATTCTCGCAGGTCACATGTTACCGCAGCACAGATGTTGGGTAGCTCTGCATCGCATGGTACAGCGGTGTTGGGGGCGATTGAGCTGTATGAGCAGGTTGCATTGGATCCTTGGTTCCATTCAATCACTCTCAATGCTCTTCAACACTTGTTTTGCAGTAGTGCATGCTGCCATTCTGCCCTTGGTTTGCATCTGTATGCATGTTGCCCCTAGACGTAACGCTTTACAAGTACAGCCGCTGGCTGCTAAAACAGTGAAGCTTACTGCCGCCTCCGCACTCTCACTTCCATCCAGCCGAGTTCAACTGGCGCGAGGTTTCTGGAACGATCAAGCTGAGTAGATGACGCATGTTGACGAAGCGAAGTTAGCACAGCCGGCGATGGTGGTAGCAGTAACAGCCTGGGAGACGACATGGAAGGCCCCTCCATGGGCATGTTTGGTTGTGTAGTTAGTTGGTAACCTAAGCAAGCATGCCTTTTTTTAGTGGCTAAGCAAGCATGCTTGACACAAACAATTTTGCACAAATAATTCCATTTGCATCAAGTGGGGAACATCGAGAATAATAATTCAACAGCTGGGAAATCAATGTGCTGATTCGTACTGAGAGCCCAAGCTGTTGTTTGTTCGAGATAACTGGGCCAGGGCTTAAGCTCTGAACTGCGTAACCTTAAAATTGTGGTCTCGATGCTTCTAAGGAAAGCGTACCATAGACAAATATGTGCCTGAGGCAGAGCACACACGTCGAGGCCACTACAGAAGGAGTCGAGCTGTTGCAAGAAATTGTGTAGTCGTCGCCGTTGTCATCCAGGCCATTCGTTACAAAATGCTGTGCAATGACCGATTTCATTGCAAAGGATATATGGCCTATCAGTAGTATTAGGCTTGGCATGCATAGGGAATTCGAATGGCCCATGGATGATGCGCATAGCAACTAACCAAGTAGCCATCCTCCTGAAATTCCACCCAATGCAGGACACGTGTAATCAGAATGCCTTTCCATGTCCCGTCGCTGCCTGCTCCAATAGACGATCGAGTTTGCTGGCGATGCCACATCTAAGCTATGATCGATTTCTCTTTCACTGACGCAAGTGGTTTGGAACGTGAGTGAAAAGAGGTAGAGGTTGTTTTGCTTATTTGTCCAACAAACGGCCTCGAATTTTACCACCTCTATTACGTCCTTCAGTTCACTGTGCCCAAGCATCATCAGCGGTAAGAAAGCGAGTAAAACTGTACACAAACTGACCTTAAGTAATTCATGCCGTTGGGTACAAGTTAAATCTGTAAATTTCTACACGAGGCAATCAGTACGCCAAACAGTTCCAGTGGTGCTGTGGTTTCTTAAAAAAAAACAATTATGTATGGTGTTCTTGCGCTTGCTACTTCAAAAAACGAAACAGGAAAGTGAGTGCAAGCAGGAAAGTGAGTGTCCTAGAAATCGGCAATGGGAAAAGGGGATAGCATACAAAATCTGAAGTGAATGATTAAAATGGACAAGGTTTAGACAGGTTCAGGCCTTCTTGATGAGAAGTAATACTCTACTCCTGTTTCAGGGATTGTACCTGCCGGATGTTGTATTGATTCGACGATCGAGTTGTGTATATGCCCTCAGGAGACTCCCTGTCCTTCTTATATAGGTTTGAAGGTAGGATTACAAGGAAAAAACCCAATCGGATACGACATAGGTTTTCTTATCTCTTTACATAATCAATTATAATTAAAACTAAGGAACATTACCTTGGGAAACAAGGTAACATATTTTTCAAAGCCCAATCTATTTACACAACATACGGATCTTGGTCCACCTCTTATATTCAGTCGGATAAGCTGTCCGTATATGTGCATGATACGCATAATCTCCACAGTGATGGAGCCACGATAAAGCATTTCCCTTTTCCACTGACCGTGCATAAGTGTGTACGGTGAAGGATGGATCGTGGAGGTGGGCTGCATAGTAGGAGCCCAAGTTCTTGCTATTATGGTAACATTGACAATCATGTTATTGACAGCAAAATAGCTCCCCTAATAATTCACCCATAGATGGTCAATAATTATATCATCACTTTCTTTTGCATAAAAAATAAACTAAATAATGGCTAGTTCGCTTGGCTCTGCATTTAGATTTGTCTTGAATATCGCATCCCTATAAATTATCAGCTCGATCATACAGCCAAGGTTCTATGCCTTGAAATGGAAATATCTGTATATGTAATATTTCTACTTGGTTGTTGAGGACAATTGCTCTGGAGGTACCGATCGATCAGAATCCTATTAACTGTACAGACAAGGGACTCATCAGGGGCATCAACATTCCACATGAATATATATGTGGTGTCTCCAAAGCCATCATGTGCATGAAACATATATGAAAGAAACAAAAAGATGACGTCAATTATGGAGTGTACTAAGTTTGGGAAGCATTGGGAATTCGTACGTTCCTAGTGGGTCTCCTGTCTCATTGGGCAGTTGGTGGCTTAAGTCGCCGCCACCACCTACCGCGCGTGCCTGGTGGAGCACCTATCGACGCTGAGATCGTCCCTCATCTCATCAGTTGGCTGCATACAGGCGCGTAGGAATTCAGAGGCGACGAGCTATAATCGAACAGCGAAGAGATATATTGATCACCCACCTGCAGCCCTCTCTACTACCGCGTGCTGACTTTTGGAGCAATTGCTGAGGGTCCACTATCAAGTCGATGCCCAAAAGAATGTAGAAGCAAGGTCGATATTCCAAAGCTAGAAATATAGTGGATGCTTGGTTTAAACTACAAAGTCGTTCAGCCAAATGAAAATGTTAGAAATGTGTAATATCTTTTTGGGTGGGCGAACTTGGATGCCATATTATTGAGAATACATATATAGTATAAAATTTTTGGCTACATTTCTTTTTACAGAAGAATATGAAGATAGGTATGTAGTTCGTATTAGGGAGTGGATTATTGCTGCTGCTGCTTCACAGATCGATGAAGGTGCTTGCTGCAGATCGACAAGCAGCCCCTGGGAACGATGACTTCACCTCCCAGAGGCAGCATGGGGTGGGCGATGATGGCAAATCGATTAACAAACCTGATATCATGTTGTAAGAAAGAAGAGATTCAAAACTGGAGATTGAACTCTTGATCCATTGAGTTAACGTGAAGTGTATATATATGTGTACAAGAGGAGGCACTACTATTCTTCACACGTATGACCTTTGGTTTTTTATTCTCAAAGTTTGTCAGTTGTTTCTTTCTTGTCACCATCATCAATAAAAAAAATGCATTAACCAAAAATCAACAGTCTATGCTGTTGTCATTGCTTCTTAATATTTTAGTTTGGCACCATGTCAGTGCAGGCAGGAAAGTAAGAGCCATGGAATCGCATTCCCTGTTGCAGCGATGGCACACATACAATGTATCAGAACATAGGGAGAACATAGGGAACATTGGATTGGGTCACCGGATGGAATGGTCTGTTAGGGAATCATCTTTCACGCCTCAGCACACAGACAGATATCTGTGAGACAGCCATTCTTCTAAAATCAAGGGATAACCCATCCTTTGTGTGAGCTGAGTGCGGCGTGGTGGACAAACATTGAGAGGTATAAAGAGGTCAGGTCCGACTGCCACAATAATGCCTGACTAGAAGAATTTTGATACGGCTGGACTTTTAGGGTTAATCCCTTTTTGATATTTCTTATTGCTTGTCCCAAAATGCAATACTAGGCTACCTTTATATACTAAGGTGCCTCTAGATAAGGAAAACGAATACAAACTAATAACCTGATATTACTAGGACTCTTATAACAAAACTAGGAAACTCTAATAGAGAGCTTATTAGGACTCTCCAACTATTGCAGCACTTGCCAAATCTGACTAATCTCTATTACGACACCGTTGATATACTATACAATAATGGCCAACCATAACATTTTCCTCCGCACCATGAAACAACTTGTCCTCGAGGTGAAAATTAGGATAAGTTTGGCGAAGGGATTCCATGGGCTCCCAAGTTGCTTCCCCTGGCGAACAGCCATCCCATTGAATAAGAACTTTTGGATTTCCATGAAATAAATACCCTTTTAGTGCATCCGCTGGATACAGAACTATTCATCCATGGACAATAATTGGTAAAGGAATTGGTGCAGGTGGAGCTTGGCCTTCAAACTTCTTTAGCAAAGCAACATGAAAGACATTGTGAATACATGACTTTGGAGGAAGTTGAAACGGTAGGCAACGTCACCTATGCGCTCTTCAGTCTGAAAAGGCCCATAAAAACGAGGTGCCAATTTGCAGTGCTGCTGATCAGTAATCCCTGCAGCCATGCCATGAAGCAAACGCAACCATACCCATTAACCAACCTCATATTCCACTTCTCGATGATTTTGATCATAACGTTGTTTCATATAATCTTGAGCTTGTAGCAATCTCTCCTTAATTTCGGCCAAAAATTCATCTCTATATGCATCTGCTTCTCAATACCACTATCTTAGCAATATAGCAATGTAGGAGGGTCCCGGCAATAAACCACATGGAATTGAGTGATACGAGGGGTTGTTTGATATGAAGAATTATAGAAGATTTCTGCCCATGTCAACCACTGCACCCAATTCTTTGGCCTATCACCAGCAAGACACCGTAGATACATAGCAATAATTCTGTTGGTTACTTCTGATTGCCTATCAGATTGTGGGTGAAATGTTCTACTCATGTGAAGTTTAATACCAGAAAGGCGGAATTACTCTCCCTTAAAATTGCTGGTGAAAACTGGGTTTTGATCACTCAATATAGAACAATGAATATTGTGCAAACGCACAATATCAGCAAAGAAAGCCTGATCAACGGAGATGGCTATGTAAGAATGGCCCAGTGCAATAAAATGAGTATATTTGGAGAAGCGATCAACTACGGTTAATATAACTGAGTTGCCACCAACACGAGGGAATCCTTCCATAAAATCCAAAGATATATCTGCCCAAACAGAGGAAGGAACAACCAATGGTTGCAGCAATCTTGCTGGATCCAGATGCTCAGTTTTGTTGCTCTGACAAATGTTGGTATTTCTTATGTTCACAGATAAATTCGCAAATGCACGGATACCTTAGAGCATTTCCCCTTAGGGTGACCAAAGGGTATCAAACACGAGGAACGTGTGTCTATATCTACTGACTGGAATTCAACCCAAGGACACAACAACCTATAGTTGGGTAGAGAGGATTCCTATGTCTTTTAATTAATTAAGATACGTTAAAGGTAAAACTCTATCACATGCTTCGGGTATCGGCCCTCCCCCAGGATCTAGCAGGCTGAGTCCGGCCTTGAGCTCTATGATGTACCTGAACGTTGAGGAATACAAAGGATGGACATGTTGTCACTACCTGCTGCCTACCACACTTTCCGTGGAGCACACAACAAACGAAGGTAATTTCTAACCTAGACACAACATCCAAGTTATTAATTACTACTCTAGCCTTACGTAAGAACTTCCTTCTTTATCCAGAGTCCTAGTACTAGAGTGCTTAGTTGCGCACTAAACGACGAACCCGCACTGATGAGGATATATCTCACTTAAAGAAATTAATTAAAGAATATAAGGAAACTCGAATACTTACTTTATAAAAGGAAGCATCCTTGTACTCGCACGTGATGGGCCGGAGGTTCATTTTCGTCGCACGGCGGGTGTATTTTCTCCATAATTGACCTGCACACATGTATGTACGAAAACTAGTGGAAATGGTTAGTATAAAACTCCTACCATTAAGTTTTTATACTATATCTTTTATTAACCATGCAGGAGTTGACGGTTTATGTTTGTACTTAACGACTGTCAACAACGGTTTCTTCCGAGGAGGCCTTCGTGGTTTCGGTGGAGCGTCGATGCAGGTCCCAAAGATTATATCTTTTGTGTGCCATAATATTATTGTGTCCACCGCATCCCCAAGTACGGTTATACCATCAGGTGTCGGGAAGTCTAGTTCGTACAACTCGAACCCATGATTCATGATTTACGGCTACACTTTCGCATAATCATCTAGAATAGGTTTCTCGTGATATGTGCAGCCAGGGATAGCCATTCCTATTACTGCCTCAAGGGTTTTTCCAGCTCTACTAAGAGGGATATGCACCTTACACGGTGTATCTTCCGTTATATCATCCCAAGTTTAGTCTGGGTCTGGTATGTGAGCGGGACCACCTTCTTTAGGTACTATACCTTGCTTGGTACAGAATTCCATCATTTCTCTCTACAAGTCAAATCTCCCTTGCTCTCTCAAGTCATCCTTATAGGCATCACATTTCTTGTACGAAGCGGCGTCCTTTTTGAACCCTTCTTTCCAACTTAGTTTAGAGGACACCCTTTGAACCCGACCCCATGCTCACGATTGCCCAGCGCCTTACTAAGCGCATCCTTCTCTCTCGGGGGTAAATTCTCCCTTCTTCTATGCGCCAGATAAAAGTTCTATGTTGCCAACTACTCTCTAGAGTCCAGGGTCTTCAAATAAAACTTTGCCCTAATCCATGATCTTGGGTGTTCTAGCTTTTACCCAGTGCTTTGAACGTTCGTCCTATTGTTCCATTGGAACCGGAGCCCTTGGCTTCCTCATTTCCTCCTCTTTTGTCCACTGCTCCATCTTAGGTGCGTACCCATCAGAGCCCAAGCGATGCTGCTATTTGTTTCTCTCAGCCAACTCAGACATCTTTTTGCTCTTCTCCATTTGTTCCAGCGAGGTCTTGACCTTAACAAATTCGTCCCACTGGGACGGCGTGATCTTCCCATACCTGTGAAAAGGTGTCTGACCTGTCTGCACAAAATTCTTGTTGAGCGTGTTTTTCCATCCGCGCCATGCCTTGTCCATTGTCTGCAACGCGTAATTCCTTGCCACAGCTTCGGATCCTTTTGGGAATTGTATCATTTTTCTTTAACTCCAGAGGTTTTTTTATCCCCTTCAAGTACGTGGTCCTAATCCTTGATTGTGATTGAGATCTTATATCTGACAATTGCGCTACACTAGGAGTTGTACTTCACGCACGCAGTTTTAGGGGCTAGTGGCTCCCCTTTTGGGCTAATATGGGCCACAACAAATAACCCATCGATTATCTTGCTATAACTCCTCTCTCCCCTTTTTTTAGGCTCCGTCAACTTTACGCTTTTCTTGGAGCTGGAGAACATAGTTGGGACATCTTCTAGTTGTGTGGCTTTTTTGGCCTAACGTCGAGATCTTCGTGGGGCTGTTTCCAACAAGATTAAGACACAGTCGAATTAGTAGGAAACACTAGTTTGGCTGCGCCCCAGTTGCCACGATGGCCTGTGAGGCCTGTGTGGGCTATGAGGTCTCCACGATGCCCTGTCAGGCCTCCACGATTGCCTATGGAGCCTTATTGTCGGCTATGTGTTGCAACATTTCTTGAGTCCCTTTAGTGCTATCGGCCATCGTTAAGTACTAACGCCAAAAATTAAATAGAACAATGTTAAATTAAATGTTTGTTAAATTGTTAAATTAAAATGGCACCGAGAAATAATGGCACATACATAATAATAGCACTGAGAAATTGTAAAATTAAACAATTACTTCCTCTGCACAAAAGTAATAATGGCACCAAAATTAACGTCAAAATTGTGCAAATTTTGATAAAAGAAGTTTCTTATTTGAAAAGTTTTTTGAAAAGGTTTTTCGATAGTAAAAAGAAACTTAACATGATCTTGGATCAATCAAAAGTGATTACTTATAATCGTTATGTAGGTTTTAATACTAATGCATATATTACAAACCATCAACCTACTGTTTTGAGCGTAACCGAAAAACATAAAGTTTTGATAAAACTCGAACAAAAGAAAACGGTTTTTAAATCTGTTGCGATTTTGCTTTCTCTTTCTTCAACAATTCAAGAAACAAGGTCTTCGATTGCAAAACCGTCAATTTCGAAACCATCTACTTCATAAACCTGTCATGAGAAGTATAGTTTTCTTTTATGGAAAAGATGGTCATTTGGTTGATTTTTGTTTTAGACTAGCCCATAAACAAAAAAGGAAAGAGAAATTGCTTTTGTGAAACAAAGGTGGCAAAAATTGTGTTTTGGATTGAGGAGCCCGGTCAGACCGACATAGACTAGTCGGTTAGACCAGCCGGTGGTCAGACCGCCGATGACCCGGTGGTCAGACCAGCTAGACAACAGCGGTCACATCGATCTCGAGACAATTTTGCACATAATTCAAATCGGACCTTTGTGAAGTAATAAGATAAGTTTTCAGGTAAGTCTGGTTCAAATTTTGTTCGTGCTTTTGTATCTACTGGTTCAAAATTTCTTATTTCTAACCTCATCATGGAGGCCTTGACATCTTCTTGTTCATAGGTAGTTTGGCGGCTTACTCCCCATGTGGGTTTAACATTGGGACGACATATGCTTTTCAAGGTAATATCAATTTACTTTTGAATTGACATAATATTTGTTCTCTTTCTCATTTATTAGCTTTTCATTTTTTACTGTTTGACGTAGTAGTTTTTGGGCAATAAGTTGATACATGTCAATTCTTGAGTACCTTGGTGATATCATTGGCAATTAGATGTTCTTTTCCAAAATTTTTTATTTTTTTCTTTGGGGAGAATTGGAGGTTTATTTGAGGGGCAGTTTATGCTTTTTCAGTGTATTCATGTTTATTTTTATGCATTGCTCTAATTCTGAAAATAAATAAAAAAAGAGAAAAAGAAGAGCTTTGTTTTATACCTCTACTATATTCTTGTGCATGCTAGCAAAAATTGAGGTCTATTTGTTGCTATGTTAGCTTGTGTGCATTTTAGTACTTAGATGAGCCTTAGCTATTGTTTTTAAGGGAGATGATGCATGGCACTAATTCTTTTACTTGAATTAAGAACATATGCAATGTTGAAGCTAATACTTAGTTTAGATGAATAATGTTATAACTATGCTTGTTGGATTGTTATTCCTCAAATTTTTCTTTGTTTGTTCTAAATGCAGCAAGTGAAAATATTGATTGTATTAACTTATAGGAGAGGTAAAAATTAAAACCAAATCCTTGGAAACAGTCTAGACGGCAAGGACGTATTCGTGGTGAGGAAAATAATGGGTGCCGAATCCTTGAAAACAGTCTTGACGACAAAGACATACCCGAAATAATTGACAGATTTTATTATCAATGTTCAATGTTCAAAGTGAGAAAAAAGGCTCAAATAAATGCTGAAAGTTCTCTTGATTACTGTTTTTCTGAGAAGTAGTTTATTTGAGAGTGAGTAATAATGCAATAGTTATCTATGTAGGAGTTTTTCGTTTAACCTATGTGGTAGTGAACATGTTGCATTCTAAATTGCTTGAAAACATGAAGCTTAACTGTAATATCTTTGATTCATGTTTATACTCTAGTGTAAGCTTATTAACTAATTCATGAATTTATCTTCTTGTTTTGCAACACATGACATTGGATTGCTTTTGGTACACTTCAAAGCACTTGTAAAAAAAAATCAGAAAATAGAAAATGAAAAATAGGTTATTACAAGTGGCAATCCTGACATTTTTGTTTTATTGGTTGTATTTTCTCTTTTGAAATTCTTGATGAAATCATTGTCAAAGGGGAAGAGAAATATACAAAATGCATGCTTCTTGAAACGGGAAGATTTGAATTGCTTTGATTTTAAAAATAGTCGATTTTGTGTTTTGATTACAAAAGTGGGAAGAAATTCTTTCCTTTAAAAAGAGAGAGTTTTTTCTTTTTCTTTTGTGATTTTTGAGCCATTTGTGCTTTTTGATTCATTTTTGTTTTTTGTTTTTTAAAAACATAAAATTGCATTATGAAGATGTTGCCAATGTGTTCATCAATGGGAAGATTGTGAAATCAATAAAGTGATTTAATCTATATGATAAACAATTGTCAAAGGTAAGTGATTGTTGAAAATACGGTGCGAAGTGTTTTCGGACGGTGCATAGTGTGTTGGCACTAGGCAGTCGATTAGACCAAGCAGGAGGCGCCGGTCAGACAGGAGATGTGTGGCCGATCTGACTGGGTGGCCTGACGATTTGATCGGGCAGACTCCGGGAGAGAGTTGGTTTTGGGTTGTTTTCATGGAATTTCTAGATTGCTTCATGTTTATGACTTTTAGATGGTTTCTGTTCGTATCTGATGCTATTGTGTGCTGATGTGAATCAAGTTGGTGCGAACTTGTACTCGGATATGGAGATTCTTTGTTGTTCATGTACTGGTGTTGCTTGAAGCCATGAGAGTATAGCCGGTGATGGATCGGGACTAGGCTTGGGAGAAGTTGTGGTCCAGACTAGGCTTAGGAGAAGTCGAGGTCAAGGATATCATGTGGGATGCTCAGGCTAGAGAACAATGCACGTGGAGGTAAAAGTTTCCATATGGCATACACGTGGTATTGTGTGCGTATGGAAAGAGGACTCAAATGTGGATTGGAGTCCATGTTTAAAAAGATTAGAGCGTGGAGTTGTATGGGGATGTTGTTTGCCTGGTTTGGTACGTTTCCTATGTGATTATGAGTCTTAGTTCTAGTTGGATTCGTGGCTAGAGCTGCCACGTTGTGGATATAAATAAATAAGGGGTTGAGGCTAGAAGAGATAGAAGATATAAATAAAAGTTATGGTTTGTTTTAAGGTTTCAATCCTAGTTCGAGAGTTGAGAGAAGAGTGTTTTAGATGCATTTTTAAACACATATTGATGCAATAAAATTGATCTACCTTCAAGAGCTTTGTCGATACGTGTTTTTCTGGATCTCGACAGTTTGACTAGAGGCAAACAAACGGTCTAACCGACGAGACATTGTTGGTCTAATTGGCGGTGGGCAAGCGGTCAGACCGCCGGCAGTGAGAAGACAGCACATGGAGGAGGCGGTCCGACCGGCCGGACAATGCTGGTCAGACCGGCAGCAAGGTTGCGGTTAAACCGGTGTGCACACGGTGATCAGACCGACTATGCCGACAACTTCGTCATGTTTGAAGGTAACTTTTATTTTCGCTAAAAGTTTTTGGTTTTGTTGTTCCAACCATTCACCCTCTCTGGTTGGATTGGTTCTTTTATTCGATCCTATAATTTAAATATTTGTCCATGTGGTCTTGCAGGCCCAACGTCAGATCGAAAGCTCTGAAGAATTAAACCTACATCCTACAATATGTTCATCTTGAAATCCAACTGACTAGATTTTTCCCTCAGGGTTGTGAGTACTTTCAGTTTTTTTCCAAAAGATTTGTAGTGAACAGACTCAAGGAGCACCACTGCATGGAAAGTATTCTCAATCATTTGATGGCTATGGTCTAAGGACTTTCTTTGTAGTTTTTGTTCCCTCCACTGCTTGAGCCTTGAGCTAATTGTTTTAGTCGGCACCTTTCTTAGTCTAAATCTATACCTAATAAAAAAATACATAAGGCTTCTGTAAAAAAAAAATCCGTTCGTCGTGGTTCGCGTCATCTTACCATGGGCGATGCAGTAATCACTTTTTTTCCCATCTTCACCAAATATCCGCAACGCCAGGATGCCAGGCCCAAGTAGCACGACAGTCCGGCTTGTCGGGCCCCAAACATACATGCACAATCCTAGCTAAAATACCCTTCGCGTCACCATTGCCCAACCGCTGCATTAGGGTGTCCAGGCCGAGCTCGAGTTGTTAGCTTGTTATGTTTAGTACTGTTATCTCTTATGCCAATCTCCCAAATTCTCTCCCGATCCTGTTGCTATAAGTCGGTTGAGTAGATAAGGAAGGATTGTGCCTATATGTACTCCGCTTGGATGATCAATCTATTCATTGCGTTGAGCTCATACATGCTTTCATGGTATCAGACTTCCCCGATCTCCTACTTCCGCTCACTTCTTTCTAAATCGGCATGTCAATGGCACTGGAACTCATGTCCGGTGAGTCATCACCGCCTGATCCTACCGCGGCTGCCAAGGCCCCGTCCGCGCCACCCACTCTTTCCGCTGTCATGGAGGCTGCCTTCGCCGCCGCCTGCGCGCCATCCTCCCTCTATCCTCCTTTTAGGACGCCCCGGCGGCCTACGCCCTCGCCGATGGTCTTGCCTCCGCTGTTGCCGTGGCTCTCCATGTGGCACTCCTGGCGGTGTTCGGGCCGCCCCCACCGTCGCCTACCGCGCCTGTGCAATACGTCGCACCCCTAGTCTCGTCTGCGATGCACGAGCCCGGTCTTTGTCTCCACCACCCAGCTGCCTCCTTCTTCGGCAACCCCTCTGGCCGTTTCGATGACTACCCTTGACAACGACACCATCTCCGCCTTACACGCTCAAGCTGTGGTTGTCCTCAACATTCGAAGCCTTGTTCTGGTCACCTTGGACTTCGCGACATCCAACTACGGTCACTGGCGAGGGCTGTTCCCCATCACCCTGGGCAAATCTGCCGTCTCCTCCCACGTTCTCACCAACGCCTATCATCATGATCGCGTCGAGTGGACACAGATGGACTGTGTTGTCTTGGCATGCTCTACGACTCAATCTCCTTATGTACTCCGCTTATGCCCATATGTACTCCACTTGGATTATCAATCTATTCATTGAGTTGGGCTCATACACGCTTTCACGAGGAAGTATGGGTCCGAGCTGCCGCCATCATTGCTAGAAGAGGCAGAGGCGGTGGCGTTGGCGGACTCCATGCGCTGTAGCTGGTGCTCCCGAAACCCCTGCATATGTAGTTGTAACGTGGTGGTGCTCCGGCGGCTATCTGAGAAGTCGAGGAGGGCCAGGTCGTGGTCGTAGCCGTCGACCTCATAGGGCTGGCTGCGCCGAATTCCGCGTCATTCCCACAGCAGCCTTCGCGCACCGGCGGTGGAGTTGCGGGCGGCCTCCTTCCTCTACGTGCGCCCCAGCCTCCTTGACAAGGAGCGCAGCCACACCGCTACTCTGTGCCAACGTCGACACATTCCTCGCATTGCTCGGCATCGACCAGGCCTCAAACTCCCTCCCACCATCAACGTCATGCACGAGCGTGCCGAGTTCCTCTACTCCCTCGGTCTCTCCAACGAAAACCTCGCCATTTGGTGTGTCGACACACATCACTTGTCTCGAAGATTTGGCAGGATTGCAATCTACATGTAAATCACAAATCCTGCTCAATCTTCACCAGGCTTATTAATTTTTGTGGCTAAATCCCCTCAATATCAATATGCAAGCAACTCTCTGTCCCGCGTGCGTGCAGCGAGGAGGCGATGATCAAGGATGAGGGGGCAGTGAGGCTGCTCGTGGGGCTCGCCGACATGGTGTGGGCCGTGCTCACCAACATCTCTTTTGGTTCTTTTGGTATCAGATGCTGGTGCCGCTGCAGCCGCAGACACGCTCCGCCACCATAGGATGCTGGTTCTTCTAATGAGAATGGATGGAGTTTGGGAAGAAGATGATAGAAAAAGTGAAGGGAATGACATGGCTTTAATTTTAGGAAATTTCATTGGCACATAGCCGGTTTCATAAATAGTAATGATAATTTTCTAATATTATAAATTTGTAATGGCTTGGATCAAATTTACCCAAAGTGATAAGCTACGCTGCCAGGAAGTAAGGAAGATGCCAGAGTTCTTGGTGTTATGAATATGGACCATTGAAACATAGAGTCGAGACTTGAGAGTTCGTGGTGTTGTACAACATTGGCCTATAGACCATTGAGGCGTTCAAGGAGACGTGCTGCACTACTATTTGCTTGCAACAGTATTGCTCCTCTACTATTTTTTTCTCCTAAGTGATTGGGTTTGCGTCGCCCATCATCTCGTCAACCTCTGCATGTCTTCAATGTCGGTATCACCTTTGGCTTCCTCCTCACTATTCAGCCCCGCACATCATCGACTTGATCACCCAATCAAGCAACTAGCTACAACAACTTCCGACAAACTCTTTCCTCATTGTGTAACACATCCACCATATATTGCACAAGACAAAACCAAGAGCATTAAATTATATTGTATGAGCTTGTGGGTTTATGAACCCATGCAAATATAAAACGGAAAGAAAAGACGAGGAAGTTGAGAATATTTAAAAAATATAATAAATTAAAATACAAAATGCACTATCTATTTAAGATTATGAAACTGTAGCTTTTTTCGTGCAACGCACGGGCATTATTCTAGTGCAAGAAAAAGTCCGCTACTCGCATGTTAAAGGAAAAATAAACCCATAAGTGTTATCTTTCTTTTTCTTCAAGGAGAAATGTTATCTTACACTATTGCAGAAACCATCATAGATGCATGTTGGGAACCGGATATAGGTGCTAGTTTCTCTGCTGACACCAATTGGTCGGTACCTATGCCCAACTACCTATAGAGATTATAGATACCGGTTCTTACCCTCAACCGGCACCTTTGATGTTTCATGGATTCAAAAAAGAAAGGCTTGATGCATCGGCTAGATTCAAGCCAATACATCAAGCAGCTTCCTGCAACATCGATCTAACACTCCAATTGACACATCAATCTAACACTCCAATTAACACAGTAGTATCACACTCCAATCGGATGAAGAAGTTTAACAACACATCACAAAATTCACAAACAACCAAGAAAAGGGGAAAAAAAATCTTGCACTCTTGCCACCAGCGGATGGGGGTGTCCCACCCGCCCCCGCCACACTTGGCCACCGCCGCCGGCGTCCCTTGGCCATCCGTTGCTGCCGCTGTTGCCTCCCTTGGCCACCGCCGCCGTCGCACGTTATCTCCGCCAACCCCACCACACCGACCACCACCTCCCCCTCCAACAGATATAGTCGCCTCTGACCGGATCTGCGCGCCGTCGGTGGAAGGCCGATGGAAAAGGAGAGGAATAGGGAAGTAGAAGGCATGCGCCCCGTCGCCTGTGGGGAGGCTGCCCGTCGCGGGCGCCACTGCTCGCCGGCTAGGAGAGCAGGGCAAAGGAGGAGGGAAGTGGCCGAAGGGGGAGGGAAGCGGCCAGGGGGCTGGAGAGGGAGGGGAGGGCGACGGAGGAGAAGGCGAGAAGCGAGGTGAGAATGGGCAGAGACTGAGGCAGACGACGCGAGTGGATAAGAAGGAGGGGGTAGACGACGTGCTCGAGTGGATAAGGCCGATACCTATGAGGGTTTTGTCATAGTGTTACTTGAATACAACACATGCATATGTTATAAGTTGCTAAAACTTTGCACTATCATTCTAGACAAATAAAAAATAGTATCTCATGTGTACAAGTAAAAGTTATCTCCTTTATATACATCTTTCTACTTATCTATATTTTTTAAAAAGGAATGCCTATGGCTATGGCTATATATGCACATCTTATAACAACAAGTATAATAAGTTCTACTAGATATGCCAGTTGCGGTTACACATGCACTATAGTTTTTTCGAGCTAAAATTTCTCGAGGCAACGCGCGGGGTATTTTATAGTATATACCTATTTTCTTTTCTTGTTCAATTTTGAAACACGTGCATGATTTTCATTGACTCAATCTTCTTCACTGCAGTCCTTTGTGAAGCCTGCAATTTTGCAATGAATATTATGCATTAATTAATTCAATACCACATAAATATTTTCATGTGAAAGATTTGATTTTTTTAGTATGGAAGTTTCAGATTTTCCTTTCAAGGGAAAATATGTTCTTAGCAGTCCAAGAAAGTGTAAATACACTTTGATGACAAACCCGTCTACACCTGGTACTACCAGGATGGTACTGTGTAACATGATGTATATCAGCAATGATTAGAAACTACTTAATTGATTTATTAGAAAGTATTGATGCCACTGTAGCACGCCCAATAAAAACTGTTTGATGACAGACTTATATACGCATGTCGTCCCGTTCTCACCAAGTTGATATATATGATGGTGCCAAGCATATATATAGCTAGCCTTTTGGCCTGCAAAGAAAGTCGTCTACAAAGCACACAACTATCTAACTTTGCTTTGTTATGGTACGTACTACTACCGGAGAACTGATATTTGGTCGAACTGTCAAAACCACATATATCTCAGCTGTTTTAAGACCTGATACTAAAAATGTTTAGTACTGGGTAAAAAGTCTAACGCCACTGTAGTGTAGTATCGTTAGCACACCAATCGATATTAAAAGTTGTGTTTAGTCCCGATTCACTGATCGATCTCAACCTTGTCAGGCCCTCCCGGGCTTTTTAGTACCTGTTTCTGTCATCAACCGATACTAAAGATCAATAGTTTAGTACCGGTTAACGTTATCCACCGGGACTAAAGATGCATAATACATTAGTACGACTGGAGAGATGAACCGGTACTTATATTAATCTTTAGTATTTGTTGGTGTTCTTATCCGGTAATACTAAGCCTTTTTATGTTTTTTTCCTCCTCTAGCCCAAGCCATTGTTGCCAAGAGGAGAAGAAAGAAAGGTGCTGCCAAAATTTTTGGCGAAAGTATTTTGGTGGTATTACACAAATCTATGGGATCTAAAAAATTAGCAACTTCATCCTCTATTGTTGTATCGTTAATATATTATATTTCTAGCTATGTTTCTATACATCACATTCTCTCTCAAAAATATATGAAAAAGATGAAAGAGAATAAAATGTTAGAGAAAATAAGAGTGCTTCATAATTTTAGAGACATTGGATAACAATATAAAAAAGACAAAAAAATTATAGGAAATAAAGAAAAAGAATAAAAAATTAGGGAAAATAATAGAAAATAATAGAAAATAAAGGAAAAAGAATGAAAAAATAAAGGAAAAATAATAGCTAATAGATAATAGAAAAAGTAGTTTTCTCCTTAAACATGTACTAGCTTCTTATTCATGCACTGATTTTCTTCTAAACAAGATGTACTAAATTTCCGGGGATTGCATGATGTCATGAATTTTTTTAGTTACAAGTCCAAGTCCAACTCCGGGTCAAGCAAGAACTCCTAATTATAAGTTTCCCATTACAGTACCGGAGCACCATTTTTGAGTGAGAAAATGAAAAAAAAAACTCTTGCACTAAGGATGGAAGGGAAACAAGAATTTGATGAAGGGCCATAAATAGAAACTTACTGCGATGTCGAGATGGCCGATTAGTTCTTGGATGAAACATCCAAGCATCTCGCGAGAGACAAGAGAAGAGAGAGAGTAGGAGGCAAAGAGTCAGAAGCTTTTCAACTTCTATAGAGTGTTTCAGATTCTAGAACAACACTAAGAGAGCAAAGTACTATAAGCTCTTAAGCACTTGCCCCAAAATAACACCTAAGCTAATATGAGAAGAAGAAAGGAGAGAGAGTAGGAGTCATTCCATTCCTTACGTAAGAGGCAACCTTCACACAAACTCTAACAAAGAGAAAAGAAAGAAAAACAATGGATAATAGATAATAGAAAAAGTAGTATGTGGCATTGTATGTAAAATATGTAAAAAAACTTTGTTAATAGTAAAAAATAAATGAAATCTAACTGTGGTTAGAAATACTCTTCATCCACTCAACTTTTGAGTTTAATTACAATGTTTTAAATTATTAAATGCTTATTTAATTATGAAATAAATGAAATATTTCATAAGTTTGTTTTTCCTTTAGTGTTTACGACAGTAACAGAAGACCAGCTTATATGGCTACTAGGTTTATGAATTTATTCACTGCATATCACATAACATTTGTACTGATAAGAATATCGAAGTACGTAAACACCATTCATACATTATTTGCACTCTTCTCGTTGATTTAATATATTCATTTCTTATTTTTAAAAACAATAGGTTATTTGGATGAAGGATGAACTCCCTTCATGGATTACATAAAAACCGTTCAAGAATAACATATAGGATTTATTATGGATGAGAATGTTAATCCGTCAAGAGAATTCCATGAAAAATGAAGAACCTATTTTTCGTCACGAACGGTTGATCTAGCTTCGTATATTTGTAATATATAATAAAACATTAAAAATTAACGATTGTACATATATAAAAAATATGTATATAATTCTCATTGTACATAAGTAATACCAGCAATTATATATACGTGATGCTATATACATATATATATATATATATATATATATATATATATATAAATCATGTGTATGTAACTATGTGTGTGTGTATACACACACTATACAACCACCCCACACCCCTCCCCCACCTACGCACCCCAGTCCCCCCACGCCCCCCCTCCCCAGGCCAGTTAGTAAGTGGTCTTTGAATTGATGAGTAATCTGATTACTAGCAAACTTGATATTAACGGTGCGGGCTTGTTCTGCAGGATTGATGGTGTGAGAAACCTTTTGATAGTAACTTGTTTACTTATCAAATTAAAACTACTGATAGTAATTGATTTACTTAATGAAAGAATTTTTTTGGGAGGGAGGGATGAGCGAGTGTTTGCGTGGGATGCATGGGGTGAGGCCCGGGGGGAGGGGGTGGGGGCTGTATGTGAGGGTCAACATGCAGGGGTGAACAGAAATGAACCCATTTAGTTCACCCATGCAGGGGAGACAGTTGCGGCAGCGGCGCGCGAAGGCGATGGCTTGCGGCAGCGGCGGGCGACAGCGACGGCTTGCGGCAGCGGTGGGTGACGGCGACGGCTTGTGGGAGCGGCGCGACGGCGATGGCTTGCATGCGATGGGCTCGGCAGCGCCGGTTGTCCCCCGCTCGGATCTGGAGGCCCCGTCCCCGTGGGCTTCATCCTGGCCAGCGTGGGCATGAGGAAACATACAGGTGCTGGCCCAGATGCATGTGGAAGCCGTCGCCTTTCTGCTCGTCCTTCACCGGTGTCGTCCCCCACCCGGATTCGGTTGCCGGCGACGATGGCAGGTCGGCGGCGGGTGGCCGCCGGCTTGGGCTTCCTCGGCGTGCCCCGACCACCTGGTGATTGCAGACCTCGCCATGGCCAAGAGCCTTGGCTCCGTCACGACCTCTGCCGTCGCGGCCGCCCGCACCATTAGCAGCGTTCGGTTGCCTATCGGGAATTTCTTCACAAGAAGCTTCCCTAGTTCAGTCTGCATACTTGCTTGTGTTGATGCATGTTTATGTCTGCAGACCAGAGTACCAGACAATAGTAAGAGGTTTGCTCTGATTCTGAACATAATTAGTTCATTATTTATGTAGGCACAACGTCAGTACGCAAAGATTGCCTTCAGCGCTGCTAAAGGTGATTTGCTGCATCACTGAAATTGAACTGAATTTGGAGCAGAAACTATGTCTGCAGTTGAGTATTGCCTTAGATGCTATAACTATATGTAGTGTTTAATTCAGTCGTACATGTGAACTTAAATAAGCACATCATCCGCTCCACTGCTAACGACTCCGCTGCCTCCTGGCCATGCGTCGATGGATCTGAGCTCCTCCTCCCTAACTTGTGTATGTGATGTATCATCTATGCAGTTTTGAACTTGTCTGCATCATCAAGAATTTTGTCAATTTTTGAAACATTTTTTGTCAATTTCGTTGGACTTGATTGATGGATGTTCTGAAATTTTCCTACTTTGTACTTTGTACATTCATGTGTCATGTGTTCTTCAGATTAGAGGATTTTTCTTGAGATTAGAGGATTAGTGTATTTCCTTCAGGTGAGGCTGTACTGCTTTTTTTTCTTGGCCATTCACTTGCATGTTATTTTTTCCCACAGATTTGTCAATTCAGAAGAGAGCAGGATGTGGATGAGAGAATAGGGACTGTATGCCAGCAACCAGATGGCCTCGTATACCGACACCAAGATATACTGATACACTTATACATGTCCTCCTACATTTGACATGAATGTTGTAATACCTGTGCATATATTTTTAAAAAATGTTGAGGCAAAATTGACACCATACGTCACTTTTTGGACATTACATGGTGAATGGAGTATGTCATTTTTGGACATGACATGGTGAATGCAGAAATATCAATGGGTGTATCACTGTACCTGTCATCAAGACATCATTTTGTAAATGTCATTGTGAACCGGTGAAATTCATCACCTTATGTGTTGTAGAGATAGATTGATTTTTTCTATCACTGGTGTTTTTAAGTTTGTTGGTAAGTACATACCATTTAGAGATATTCTTACCATCTTGCAAATGCCTATTTACTGGTGCCTATTTACTTAGAAAACCTGGAAAGAATATAAAAAACTAAGAGTAAATCATTTACTGAAAGAAAACCGTTGTTGGAGTAAATCAATATGTTGAGAACCATCGATGTAACAGTAATTTAGTAACTAAGAGACAACATGAGAGTAATTCATTTACAGATAAATTACTAAATTACTAAGAGAAGGGCTGAGAACAACATGAGGAGTAATACATTTACTACTAATTGAGAAGAGTTGAAAACAACTTAGGAGTAATATTTTTTATCTATAGTATACTATGTCACATGTAAAGGCTTGGTAATCATCTTACTGGACGTTTATTTTGAAAAGGTGCGGGGATGAGTATACTATGTCACATATAAAAGCTTGGTAATCATCTTACTGGACGTTTATTTTGAAAAGGTGCGGAGATGAGTACATGATCTAATTTCTACGCATAGTAATTTCATTACTTATAGTATCCTATGTCACATAAAAAGGCTTAGTAATCATTTTTACTCGACGTTTATTTTGAAAAGGTGCGAGGGTGGGTACAACATCTAATTTCTACACATAGTAATTATTTTACTTACAATATACTATATCACATATAAAGGTCACATATAAAGGCTTAGTAATCATTTTACCGGACGTTTATTTTGAAAAGGTGTCGGGTGGAAAGTGTCCAGGGGCGGCTGGGCTAGAAAAGGTACGTGGGGTGGGTGGGGGCTTGGGGTGTATGTGAGGGAAATATTTTAGTTATTACACACCCCAGGCGCGATTTAGCGCATCCCTATATATATATATATATATATATATATGCCAATACACATACCAACATATATATACATGCATATCTATATCTATTATAAATATTCCTAACTTTTCGTTCGTCCTTCGTCCGTACATAGCGAGGAGGAGGAAAAGTACACTTCTGCTGTTACTTTTTTCCTTGGTCCGATTGAAAGAAGGTCGTAAACTAGACTATGGAAAGGACGCGGGCCGGAGAGAGACAAACGAAAAAAGTCTGGTTTGCTGAGGAATGTAATATGGACTTTTTCCAGAGAGAAGAAAGGTTGGGCTAAATTTGGCCCAGATCTTGGAAAAAGAATTAAATTACTTTTTCAATCTCTATCTCTTCTATGCTATTTAAAAAGACAAAAAAGTTTCCGTCGTTCGTCTGCAAAAAGGTTGGATAGAAAAATTCCTCCAAAATACCTAAAATTCCTCAAAAAAAGTCCGTGAAAAAAAGTTTCGCGCAATGTTAAAAAATGGTCCGATTTAAAAAAAAACGATTCAGCATTTTTTGCGTTTCCAAAAATTTCTCAAACTCAATTCAAAAATTTAAAAGCAAATTCAATTTTCCCTTTCCGAATTACTTTTATTTAATCAGTCTTCCCGTGTTCAAAATTCATTCAAATTCTCATATATCAAAATCTATCTAAAGATGCAAAAGTTTATATAAACTGCGCGGGAAAAAAAAACGTTGGTTACAGAAAAAGATCGAAAACACCATCTGACTCAATGTGAGAAAAAACCGTTGTCTATAAAAAAACGCTTTAAGAAAACCGTCCGACTCAACGCGAGAAAAAACCACTGTTTATAAGAAATCCGTTTCGAAAAAACCATCCGACTCGACGCGAGAAAAAAACACTATTATAATAAAACCAAAAAATAAAAAAGGCATCCTAAAAAAATTTAAAAAGAATAAAAAAATATCCGATTTGTACGGACTTCTATTTTAACTATTTATCGACTATATAACATGAGATATTTTTTGTTATGCGTAGCAATGCACGGGCATTTTTGCTAGTATTATATATATATATATATATATATATATATTTTATCTTTATATCTATGCTTATTATAAATATTCGTAACTTTTCGTTCGTCAGGGAGGCAAATTAGACTTTCGGTTTCTTGTCGGCCGAACATGCGCTTGCGAGCTTAGACGAAGTAGAGAAGGGAGAAAGGTGGGCCGGCAAAGGAGGTCAATTAGACTTTCGGTTGCTTGCTGGGCCTAGAGAGAAATGATGGCTTTTGTTTAGAGGAGGAAAGTGGGTTGACAGGGGATGTCAATTAGATTTTTAGCTGCTTGCTGGGCAAAACCTGGCCCAGATAGAAAAGAGGTTTTTATTTAGATTTTTATTTAAATAAATATTGAAAAGATGTTTGTATTATTAAAATTAGCAATTGACCTCTGAAAATTCCAAGAAAATTTTAGAGAGTGTAATTAATTATGGATAATTTAACAAAAATTAAATCCAACCATGTAATTTTATTTCTCACACTTACTTTATTTTAATTTTAAATTAATTTAATTCTACACCTACTTACTTATAAATACCCAAATATTTCAAAAATTTTAGATTTTTATTTAAATATATATTGAAAAGGTGTTTGTATTATTAAATTAGCAATTGACCTCGGAGAATTTGAAGAAAATTTTAGAGAGTGTAATTAATCATGGATAATTTAACAAAAATTAAATCTAGCCATGTAATTTTATTTCTCACACTTACTTTATTTTACTTGTAAATTAATTTAATTTTACACCAAATACCCAAGTATTTCAAAATTTTATATTTTAATTAATCACATAATGTAAATTTTTTTTAACTTTTTCTTAATTTTTTCGTCTTTTCTTTCTGTTGCAACACACGGATAGTTTTTCTAGTATATATACGTAGTTAGAAAACGAAATATGCTTCCAACAAGTTTTTGGTTCGTCCGTCAATTAGTCCGATCAGCCGAGGCAGTGTCCTAATCCCTCGCATCTCGTGTCTCCTGATCCCGCACCAGCTAGGTCCGTCGATGGGCTTGGTCTGATACAGGCTCCATACGCGTTCGCACGAAAGGGGCACGTACAGTCCGATTTAAATACACGATCGATGTGTTTTGATGTCCATGTACACTGCTGTCTTGCCACCACGGTGCATGGATGCGTCAAATACTCGAACTACTACTACTACTAATGAAACAACGATCAATCATAGCGTACATATCTATATATTTATATATGTAATAAAAAAATCTATAAGGCTTCAGGTTTTTTATAGTCCGTTTGTTTTTTTTATTGCTGCTTTTTTTGGTCGCCAGTTTGTTTGGTTGCGCACGCGTTTGTCGTGGTTTTTTTTTGTTGCGCATGTGGTAAGGTTTTTGGTTTTTTTATCCACCTGGTTTCTTTCGTCGCTATTTTTTTTTTCTGTTGTCGAGTCAAATCCTAGCGTCGCTGTCGCGTCGATCTGCCTTCCCATGTTTTTTCTCCTTCAATTGATTGCAAAAATCGATTTTTCACTCTTTCCTCATTTTTTCCCCCATGATTTCTCCTTTCAGTTCGGCTTTAATTCGTCAGATTTAATCTCCATTTAACGGTCGCCGATGATGACCGGCCGATGAGCTTTCCCGGCTGTCTTTATTCCGAGTTCTGCAGATTCGCTTTGATTTTAGGGAAAAAAAGATAAGATCGAGTGGATAAAAGTCCTAAATCAATTTTGGGAGATCGAGAAAGATTTGGCCAGATTTGGTGGGGAGGATCGGCTCCGCCATCGTGCGGACATGGGACCGTCCTCTGAAGGTTGAAGACGTCAGTCGACTACGCGAGCTGAGCCTGCGGCTACACTTATGGGCTAGACCGAAGAGAGGCATGTTGAGCGAGGCAGATAGGAAACTGGGATGTGACTGAAAATAAAGGAAGGACTAGGTTTTCGGCTCAAAACCAAGGAAGGAGTATAATGTACAGTGATCCAAAAACGTTTTTACCCGTTGCTGCGCAAGCACATTTTTTTAGTACATATAAACAGCAAACAACAAGCAGTGAAAAAATAGGAACAAACTCTCTATCTTTAGTACTAAAGATTGACTTAACAGAAAATGTACTTAAGATTGTTTTTAGTCCCGGTTCATTTTTAGTCTTGAATTATACGTGTCGGTTGCACAACACGGATTAAAAAGGATTGCCAATCGGACTAATGTCCCTTTCTCCAGGTACCATTCCACAAGCAATTACAAATGAATATATATACGACCAAGAGGATTGTTATGATATGCATTCGTGATATGGTAGCTAGGTTTAGCATGCACCAGGAAATTACAGGACACAGTGCCTACAGAGCATGCCATTAGGCATTACCAGTAAACAAGGTAGCCACATGCATGCCCCTGTATCTTGCATCGCCGCTAGAGACATTATTGTACAGCATTGGCCGTTGAGTTAGCCATTGGTTATATGTACAAGTCGCCCAACCCGTGCATTGCAAATTTGAAACTAACAATTAGAAAATTCTGGCACTTAGTATACATGGAAATTTGATTTGTTATAAGAAATTATTATACCTGTTTCGCAGCTCAGCTATTTCTGGAATATCCAAATGAACAGAAACATAGGTTTATTCTTGAGGATATGATATTGAATACTCTACACATAGGCCCTGCTGTTAGCCTTTTCAACAAATATATAAAACATGCTGGTGAAAGAATGCAGTGTATTTAATAATAAATATACATTACATATATTAATTTGTTTTAGTTGAAATCACTCAATTCAGAGCATATATTCCACAACTTGCCTGTGTCTCAACTGATAATTAATGTAAAATGCTCAGCCAATGACGTGTGTAGAAGGAGAAGGTGGTGCTAAAATAAATGAATATTGAATGACGATTCTTTTATGTGATAGAACTTATTAATTTTTACTTCTAGTAAATAATACTTTGAATTAACAGCTTGCTAGATAAATATATTTTGCAGGATATTATTGGTAAATATCCTGACTGCATGGGTATCTAAAGAGATTTAATTTGTTCTAGTTTTGCTATGTTTTGTGAAGTGTTAATCTCCAGAACTTTGGTAACGTTTCGGATGTTGAGTGTTTATTTTTCACTTTTCAACTTGATGGTATTCTTCTCATGAAACCTTGGAGTTGTTTACATGTGCACTGGTCATTTCGCTGTCAATGGCATATAACATATTATGACATAAAACATATTACCTGTCAACAAAAACATTTACTAAAACAATGAACATTATTAAGAAAAGATAATTTCTTCAAATCAATTTGGATGAAGCATGCGGCAAATCTGATGATTTTGTTAACTCTTTACATTTTCAGCTGCGCTCCACCGCATGGCAACGATTGGTGGGGCCCTCTGAGATAATGACGTGTGTGCTAGGATGGCAAATCATTAACGTTCTTTTTCACTTTCCTAACTTTTACTCACTTGTTTTCCATACGCATGGTTTTTTGCTAAACCGTTTGTTTTTGGCAAAAGCTTTTGTATAGGAAAATTGCTTCACAAAATCATATTAATCCGTTTTTCAAGTTTTTAAGTTAATACTTAATTAATTGTATCATTTTATGTGCATGGAGGATTAGTTTCCAATCAACACTAACGAATACAGCCTAATCTACAGTCTGAAATATATAGGATGACATAAAACATATTACATGTCAAGAAAATTTAACAGGAAAAAGATCTGAACCATGTAATAAACAAGCAACACGTATGTATTATTTGTTCAAAGATGCTAAATGCTAAAACAAAACTAGAGTGCATATAGATTAGTCAGACAATACATCGCTGGATTTCAGGAAAAGAGAATATACCTATGTGGATTACAATTACATATGTTCGATGGGCGATGGTGCGGATAATTGTTCCGGCTGTCGATAGCTGCTGCAAGTCCAAGGTCCACCCTGTCCCAAACCAAGCAGATATATATACATATCGGTGCAAATCATCTGCGCCGTTTCACCGTCGATCTAGATACGCACGCTTCACATCATCATCGCCCTGATCTCACGTATGGCATGCTTGATCTTGTTGCGTATTGCAGGTCACTGGTGGACGCCGGAATCGTGCCGTCGATGACGTGACTCAGCGTGCTTCATCTTCAGAAATCGATCGCTTCTATATGGGCGTAGGCATCTTGGCCCTCGTCGCCACAGCAGTCTGAGAGTTGGGGACGATCTCCTATGCGGAGTCCTGCTGAGATCGATATACGTACCCTGTCATACGTACGTGAAGGAAACCTAAAATTGATACGCTGGTCCAAGTGTAACATTTGTTAGGCTTTAGAGAGAGCCCATGTACGATCAATATTAATCTATGGTTACAATAATATGACACATATAATATAATCAATGGTCAAATTAATGGTTACAATAATACGATGCATCTAATATAATCAATGGTCTGATCTTTCTGGTGAATATGAGAGATCGTAAAAAGTGTCCAATTAACATACGCCAAGAGTTTGTTTTTTGTCTGGGACTACTGCTGTGCTGAGTCTTTGATGCTCCATATGCTAGTTTCCCAGTTGTTTCCTTTGTGCTCATCATCAGCTAATTAACGTAAGTCCCTATTATATATAAATCAGAGTTCCCGTTGCATCCCTTGCGCTAACTACGGTAACCACACATATGCTTTGTTTGTTACTCGGCGCCCATTACTTGCATTACATGACGTAGATTGTTGCCACCAATATGGAAGTGGAATAGGATAAATGATTCAGCTAAATCACCATCTAGACTTATTCCATAGCTGTAGACTTAAAAAGTTCTGTACGGGACTACGGGTTGGCCGTCGAGCTTGTGCCGGATGAACACCGGGAGGCTGCTGACACAATTGTTTATGCACAGTTGGCGCCGACGAGAAATGGCATGGTCATGGCCGTGGGCAGCATCAGCGGCATGTATCTCATGTACCTGCATCATGCATGGCAACAGGAAGTCATGCTGACAAGAACCGTGAAGTGCATGGGCAGAACCGAGAATCGCTTTCTTTTCTTCTTAGAAAATGAATCGCTTTTGTTTTTGTTTTTTCTTCCCAAGATTTTGTACCTTCCGAGTTCGCGCGCATGAAGTTGCATAGCCAACACATATCTTGTTACTTGTTCCTCACCAATTTCCCTAAGCCTCCGCCTGGTCAAACCGCCATGGCACGCCATCTCCCGCCTTCCAGACACGCCTCTAGCACCGTGGAGGCCTCCATGGGAGATCATATGCTCATCGTTGCATCTCGTCGTCACCAGCCTCCCACAGTTTTTCTCCGCCTCTAACCTCGAGTAAAATGAGTTTGCCATGGATGAAAATGTATTGTGATGCCTATATACGAACAAAAATTTTAGCCGCAGACCGCTGTTGTTGTCTCTCTCTCTCTCTCCCAGGACCAATGCCGAGTCGCTCATGTTCTGTGCCACTCCGTTCTCTCCCGTGAGGGTAGCCGCAATCAGTGGTCGAGCCGCACTGTTGGACACACTCTGCTGGTGTTACCGGCGTCGTCCCGCCGTTGGGGTCACGCGTCCAAGCACTGATCCTCTCCTGCTTCGCTCGTGTTCGGGTTAATGAACGAAGAAGAGCATCTTGCACTATTCCCATCTGGTTAATGAGAAAGAAGAACAGTGTCGTCTCACTATTCCCATCTGGTTGGATATGAACAGCTCGCATGGGCTACTGCATCAATAGTGCCATCCAAAATAAATTTTGTTCGGCTAGGTAGTGGGCCCAGGCTCCGGAGTGTGACTAAATTGGAAGTGGCATGGTGGCTATTGGCCGTATTCCTTTGCATGACATGTGGGTCCAATGGCCCACCAAGGCACCAGCACCGCATGCTCGTGGCCTTTCAGTCCGTCACCACTCGCTAGCGATGGGTTCCATACTTCATGCAACCACGTGTATCATGTAAACCACAATACCACATTTTCTCTTGCAATACATGTTTATTTTTACACTTTACTTTTACACACTAACTTCCAGTGATTCAGGTTAATTGTCGGTTGCTATCGGCTGATTCAAGATAGGTTAATAAGAATATTGTATTGAATTCGGGTGCTCCTATCTCTCGCACGTGTGCCTGGAGAGAAACTCACGCACAATCCCCCTATCCTATAGGTTTCCATACCCTTATCCACTCCCCCGTCTCCCCTTAATACCTTATCCACTCCGGCTCCCTCGGCACCTCCCCAAATCCACACATGCAAGCGGGCGGGCGACGGCCCACCGACGGGCATCCTCCTCCCTCCGACAGCAGCGATGATGCCCCACGACGAGTCCCCTTCCTCCTCCATCCGGCTAGGTTAGCTCTTTCTCCACCCCACCTTCCCCCATGGGCGTATATACATGGTGGTCCGGGTGGTCCCCAACCACCCAAAAATTTCCTAGCTAGCCTATGATCCTTGTTGGAAAATATAGTAAAAAAAACTCCTATTATGTGAAACGTGAAGTCGAAGCATGGTCATCTCAGTCCCGTATCGTGTTCGTTTTTCTCACTTCCTCGCCACATCGCACTGTCATAGCAGCAGTCATCACACCGGACGGCAACTACGAGTCCAAGACTGAGGAAACAAATTGGCCAACGGTGATTAATTAAGAAATTAATTTTAAGATTATTTCATGGTTATTTCTGCCCAACGGTGTTTGACCATGAAAATTCTAAGTTTAAGTCGCATATGATTGATTAAGCCAACATAAATCAATTATGTGCATCATTAGTGCCTTAAATATTTTATTTTCAGCAATGGGACATTATAAGATTATTGTTGCCCTTGATGGATCAAAGTACACTGAATGAAAGAGCACTATGCTTCTAAACTCAGCCTTGTTGAACTACGACTTGGCCATAAGAGAGGATCCTCCTGAGGAACTCCAATCAGTCGATGAACTCGGCCTAAATGAGGATGATTATGAAAATCACAAGTGGGCTCACAATGAAAAGGTAGCCGCTTGGGAGAAGTCCAACAGGATGGCTTTGGTGTTTATTAAGAACCATATTGCTCAAGAAATTATTGGAGGGATTCCTGATTCTGACAATGCGAAGATATCTTAGCAAACATCAAAGAGAATTTCAAATCCTCCTCTAAGACTTATGCTAGTACAATCATTAGCAGGATGATTTCTAGCAGCTATAATGGCAAAGGAAGCATAAGAAAACACATCCTTGAGATGACTCATATGGCACATCAGCTCAAATCTATGGATATGGAGCTGTCTGAAGGTTTTATACTGCATTTCATCATGAGTTCTCTTGGTCCTGACTTTGGTCCTTTTAAGATTAATTATAATACTCAGAAAGAGAAATGGATAATACAGGAACTAATTGCACACTCAGTGGAAGAGGAAGAGCATCAGAGAGCTGAGAAACAAAAGCTCAAAGAACAGCTCAACCTTGCTAATGCCAATCATAAATGCAAAAGAAAGATGTATCGAGGGGAATCTTCTAACAGCAAGAAGAACAAGCAAGACCATTCTTAGAAGCCCAGTAGAAGTAAGCAAGATGGTCCAAGCTCTAAAGCTGCTGCTGACCCTCCTAAGAGTCCATACTGTCCTTTCTACGAGGCTGATGGACATTGGCAAAGAAACTGCTCACGCTTTAAAGCGTGGTTAATTAAGAAAGGTAACACTAATTCTGAAGAAATATCTAATGTGGATGAATCCCTTCACACTGAATTTTCCCTTAATACTTGGTGGGTTGACTCAGGTGCCACTGTGCATGTTTCCAACACATTACAAGGATTTCATATCATGCGAAAGGTATCAAAAGGGGAGCAAAGCCTAAGAGTAGCTGATGGAGCGGAGATTGAAGTGAGGGCCATTGGAGACCTGACATTTAGACTCCCTAGTGGCTGCAATTTAATTTTAAATAATGTTTTATTTGCTCCCTCTATTAAGAGAAACCTGATTTCAGTCAGAGTCTTGGCAGAGACAGGTTATCACTGTCAGTTTACAAAGAGAACATGTTATATCAAGTTTGATAATAAAGTTGTGTGTCTTGCCTTCGTGCGAGACAAACTCTATTTGCTCTCTTTGGATGACTCTGTGATGAATGTTATAAATGCTTGTAATGATAAAGCTGAGACATCATCAAAATTATGGCACTATTGTTTAGGCCATATTTCTAAGGGGAGAATTGAATGTCTCATTAAAGAAGAAATACTACTTCCCTTAGATTTTTCCGACACTGATCATTGCGTTGATTGCATTAAGGGAAAATTCACTAAGACAATTAAGAAAGAGGCCACTCGAAGCACAAATCCACTAGAAATAATTCACATTGCTATTTGTGGACTGTTCCCAGTGACATCCGTAGATGATTTTGACTCGTTCATAACATTAACAGATGATTACACTCGTTATGGCTATATTTACCCCATAAATGATCGTTCTGAATCTTTTGAGAAATTTAAGATATTTAAGGCTGAAGTGGAAAATCAGCAAAATGCCAAAATTAAAGTTGTGAGATCAGATCGTGGTGGTGAATACTACGGGAAACATGCTCCATTTGGGCAAATTCTTGGTCCGTTTGCCTTATATGTCTAGCAACATGGAATAGTTGCCCAATATTCCATGCCTGGAGAACCTCAGCAGAACGGAGTAGCAGAACGACACAACCGCACACTCATGGACATAGTGCGTAGTATGCTAAGTCATTCTACTCTGTCAAATAAATTGTGGATTGAAGCCTTAAAGACAGCCGCCCACATAATAAACAGAATTTCAAGTAAGTCGATACCTAAGACCCCTTATGAATTATGGACCGGAAAAAACTAACATTAAATTATTTACGTGTGTAGGGCTGTCGTGCAGAAGCCAGAATATTTAATCCACAACTAAAGAAATTAGACCATAAGACTTTGAGCTACCATTTCATCGGATATCCAGAAAGATCTAAGGGATACCGATTTTATTGTCCAGACCATGTCATTAAATTTGTGGAAACAAGACACGCTGTCTTCTTAGAAAATATTGAATCAGGGAGCTCTCAATATAAGGAAATTAATCTTGAGGAAATTTGGGCTAATGTTCCAATCCCGAAAATCCAAGAGACTAATATTCCATTTATTCAAACTGTGCCATAGAATGTAGTGCCACCAACAATGGGTAATTCTAGACCCTCTGGCTCTACAATTAACATTGAAGAAAGTGTTGATGGTAATAATAATGAAAATAATGAGCCTCAACAGAATTCTGTGACACAGAATGAAGAAGAATCTCCACAAGGAGATGCTCAACCGCATGTGAACAACGATGAAAATCAGCAATTAAATAGATCACAGCGGGTAAGAAAATCTGACATTCCCAATTATTATGAAGTTTATATGAGCGAAGATATAGGGAAGGAGTAAAAACTCATCCAAGTGGTTTCAAGCCATGGAAGATGAATTAAAATCAATAAGCCAAAATAAAGTATGGGATCTAGTAGATATTCCTAAAGGAGTCAATGCAGTAGGCTGCAAATGGGTCTACAAAACGAAGCTAGACTCTAAAGGGAATATCAAACGATTCAAAGCAAGGCTTGCGGCTAAAGGTTTTTTTACGAAGAGAGGGAATTGATTATAATGATACTTTTTCCCCTGTTTCTAAGAAAGACTCATTTAGAATTGTCATGGCCTTAGTGGCTCACTATGACTTAGAACTCGATCAGATGGATGTGAAGACTGCATTTCGAAATGGTGACTTAAATGAAGATGTCTACATCGCAGAACCGGAAGGTTTTGTTATGGAAGGAAAAGACCATTTAGCATGCAAACTAAAGAAATCCATCTATGGACTTAAGTAGGCATTCAGACAATGGTACCTTAAATTCGATGAAGTAATTAAAAATTTCGGATTTAAGGAAAATGAAGTGGATAACTGCATTTATATGAAGAATAAAGGTGGAAAATTCATCATACTAGTACTCTATGTTGATGACATTTTATTAGCAAGCAGCGATAAGAATCTGCTGTGAGAAAGTAAAGAATTTCTGTCATCACAATTTGATATGAAAGATCTTGGTGAGACATCGTATGTCTTGGGCATTGAAATTCACCAAGATAGGTCCAAAGGAGTACTAGGATTATCTCAAGAAGCATATATTTCCAGAGTGTTGGAAAGATATAATATGAGCAAATGCTCTACGACACCTGCTCCAATAATAAAAGGGGATAAATTTGGTTTATTCCAAAGTCCAAGAAATGACTTAGAGACTAAAGAAATGAAGATGGTACCATATGCTTCGGCTGTCGGAAGATTAATGTATGCACAAGTCTGTACGCGACCAAATTTGGCATTCGTTACTGGGATGCTTGGCAGATTTGTATCTAATCCAAGATTGGACCACTGGAAAGGAGTTAAGAAAGTCTTGCGTTATTTGCAAGGAACTAAGCATTATATGCTCACGTATAAGAAGTTTGATAAGCTCGAGGTCTTAGGCTACTCAGACGCTGACTTTACAGGGTGCATAGACACTAAGAAATCCACTTCGGGTTATATTTTCACCCTGGCAAGGGGAGCTATTTCATGGAAAAGCTCCAAGCAGACGCTTACTGCATCATCGATAATACAGGCAGAATTTGTTGCATGTTATCATGCAACGGGGCAGGCCGTATGGCTTAAGAATTTCATCCCAAAATTAAGAGTGGTGGACAACATAGCCAAACCACTGATAATATACTGCGATAATAAAGCTGTGGTATTCTATACAAGTAACAACAAGTCAAGTGAAGCTGCCTAACACATTGACATTAAGTTTCATGTTGTGAAAGATAGAGTACAGGATCAAACAATTAAAGTTGAGTATATCAGTACTAAATTAATGCTCGCGGATCCATTAAACAAAGGCTTACCTCCCAACTTATTTAAAGAACATGTAGCCGACATGGGATTAAGTCATTGCCTTTGAATATGATCCTGGAAAGGGAAGCATAAGTATCAATCAGCACCCATTGAGTTAAGTTGAGTTTATCTAAGTATTATAGTGAACTATAAGTCTTGTTGTCTTAATGACACTTAATGTTATTATGACACATTGCTTTGGGGAGCTATGGTGCTTAGTGGACTCGTTAGTAAGTCTCAAAATCAAAGGGAGAATGTTGGTTGATTTTTCGGATGAGAGCCCACAAATCCAAATTTAAAAGGATAAGAGAGAGTTAGTTTCTGTGATCAGTTGAAACTAACTTGATCCCTAAATCCGAGATAAGCTCTCGGGCCCCACCAGTGCAATAAATAAAAGAATTCGCTGAGAAAAGAGGACGTTCTAATCTAGCGAAAACTCAAAACCCTAAAATCGCCACCGGTCAGCTATTGCACTGGAAGGGGTTCGTGACGCTGTCTTAGGGCAGTGCCGATGGAGACCCGAAGGTCGTCGCGACTTAGCAAGAAGAAAAGAAGAAGAACCAGTAAAGAAAGAAGAAAAGAAAAGCGGCAAACCAGAGGAATCATCAATGGCTTCAAATCTAGGTCAGAGTTAATTTCGAAATTAAGAAAAGGTGATTGATTGTAGGTTAAAGCTTAAGATCCTGTCAATTCAGAATTTATAACATCAAGCACCACCCTCCCCCCACCCCACCCTGAAACCCTAACCCCTTCTCCCCTGCCCCAAGCTTTATCATCATGCGGTCGGGAAACGCGCGCAATCTCCCCCCCGGTGCGTGAACTATACTGTTGTTTTATGTTACTTGGGGCACAGAAATAGATACTTGATGCATGAGACTTGATGTTGGGGGCTGTCCTCTGTTCATTTGTTTCTGATCTTGGTGTGGGTTTTTTCTTCTTCTCAGTGCTTAATTTGACTTTTTGTGTTTTATTTATTTTGGTTCAGAATAATTAAATAAAAATTTCATTTCCTTCAACAATGTGTTTGTTTTTTTTTTCTTGGCTTTCCATTCCATGAGCATCTGTCTCTTGTGCTGTGTAGATACGTGTACTTCTTGTTCTTTCCTCTCCTTTTGATTTTTCTCGTCTGTGCGTAACAATGATGATTCATTATGTTTTAAATTAAAACTGTTATTACCGTTGCGGAGCATGAGCATTTTGCTAGGTATATATAAATGAGTTCCCTTTGCGTCCCTTGTGCTAACTATGGTAACCACACATATGCTTTGTTTGTTACCCTGCGCGCATTACTTGCATTACATTTCGTAGATTGTTGCCACCAATGAATGTGGAATAGGATAAATGATTCAGCTAAATCACCATCTGGACTTATTCCATAGCTGTAAACTTAAACAGTTCTGTACGGGTTCACTTAGTTTCATCGGGAAGAGTATATATGATTCAATTAATTATATTCCAAGGATGACTCCATTTAACATCATGCCTCTCAGTGAATCACTGCAGCCAGTCAGTATGGTAAATTCCCAAATACTCGATTCAACAGCAACAAATCATCAAAGCGTACTTAACTCGATTGAAAAACATAACCAGTACTTCATCGCTGCAATGGTCGGCTTCGTAGCGTGATAATTAATCTTGCAGACATAAATTTGCTTGCAGTCTTGCAAGAGCCAAATCGAGTCAACTCTGTTAGGCAATGCCTGCCTATATAATGTTCAGAGCCCCATGTTCGCAGTTTTGTCAAGATAGCTATCGGCAATGGTATATAGTGTTTACATATGAAAATGCTTATTCACTCCATTGATCAGATAACTCGTTTAGCACATACAGCGATAGATTTGGGAGGCATTGGCATTGTCTGACATACATCTTGCTTCCAAAAGAGATTTGCCTCCATGATTGGGAGATATTCTCATACAGAGGCCGTGCTGTCTCCAAATGTGCATCCATGGCCACCATTAACCCACAACTGAGATGCGCTGTTCTTGGATGGGATGTCCTTCATCTTGCATCCTCCTCCTCCTGGGTGAGACGAGCTATATCGATCACGGGATCAAAGTGCTAGTTTTGCCGTGCCAGTGACATCCTTGTCCACCGGCCAGCGTTGAAGACCTGATCTGTTTCCTGTCTGGTTGCACTGGTGCTGACTGGTGACGTACTCACTGAAGCAGCGAAAGCCGTTGTCTGAATAACCGAATGGCATCTGTAGTATGTGTGGTGGCATCAGAATGGAAGCATGTCGCTCCAGTTACTAGCAGATCCAACTACTGGCCAGGCAGAACAGCTGATCAGACTTGAATGTTCCACTAAAATTATCAATTATTGTTAGAATTGAAGATATCATTTTCAGTCAAAACAACTAGTTATAGTTAGGTTTATCTAGTTCTCTTTGTCAGTAATCCATCATCTGATGTCCATATGACGTGTACTCTGTTCGTGTGTCCATTATATTCAGTCCCTATAGAGGCAAATCAGTAATTGCTGCCTTGCGCGAGAACTGCACGGGTCAAAAACTATTCTCAAGGCAGTTTTCCTATTGACGCTATGGTGGCCAATTTTGAGTTGTCATGGCACAAAATTATGTACAAGAAATGAAGCGATACTCCAGGAATACACCCGTAGATAGTGTTATATTCTTGTTTATAACATACACCTATGCTACATACGCACGAATTAAATTGCAAAATAATCCATGAATATATACAGGACCAAAGGAGGAAGATCGAACTCTCTAAGGCTTCGTTCTTATGTCTCTTTTCCAATCCTGTACTCTCTCTCTGATTTTTTTTATGAACACACATTCCAAATTGCTACACGATGTATTTTTTAAAAGTATTACATTTTTTATAGATAATAATTAATTAATCAGCGCTAATTTGCAGTTCCTTCTTTTTATGGGGAACGGATCCATTCTCCCTCAAACAAACGTAGCCTATGACATGGTTTGGAGTACAGGTCGAAATCCTAGCCCATCTGAGATTTTGAAATAAAATCCAGACCACCTATATGGATAAACCAAGAGGAAGATCCATCCAACCAAGCAGAACAAAGTAATAATAGGTCTGGAAGGCAACAGGATTGTCAGAATTATACATGTTGAGTTCTGGCATTCAGCTTCGCTCCCGGACATGCAGAGGAAATGTCATACAGATATCCTCATCCGAAGAACCCACCCACTCTACTGTATCTCGGAAGGTGGAACTCGCCAGCAACGTTCCATAACTACTCAGACAAGATTGGAGGAAAATGAAGCACGATCCAGGGCTTTTGGTAAATCAAGTCAATGCTTGGGTCACACCACAATGTTTAGTTGACCCAAATTACAAAAAAATTCTTCCTAATCTACTTTCATGAGGTCTGCAGGATAGAAATACAGATCAAACTCAGGAACATCAGAGGGGACTGCTCTTGTGAACAATAGAACTATCATGGAAAGGGTCATAGTACTGCAGGATATAGCTAATGAAGCTGATTCATAGAGCAACCAGGGATGGATGCAACCACCCTCTAACCAAGTTGGTCAGTTCATTGTGGATGCCTGCATGGTTAGTAGTTCGTACTGGTTTAGAAGTGGTAAATCCTAACCGATTTGATTTCCTCTTTCTTTGCATCAGTTAAAATTGAAATTCGTGCGGTTCATGAGCGTAATCCTGTAATGTGCGATTTTATGTACATGTGAAACTCCATCCCTGTTTCCATGGTTCCTCTTGGAAAATCAATGGTGTGTGTTTTGTTTTTGATGTTTCTACTTGCTACTCCCTCCCTCCGTTTCATGCTATAAAACGTTTGACTTTTTTTAGTTAAGTTTGACTAAGGATATAGAAAAATTTAACAACACCTAAAATTTTTAAAATTTAACATTGATAATATGTTTGTTTTGGGTTAAAGATATTCTTATATTTTTTTATAAATTTGATTAAACTTACAAATATTTAACTTAGAAAAAATCAAATGACTTCTAATATGAAACGGAGGGAATAGTTTTTACTGGTTGCCATATGTCAAGCACGATGGGGAGGGACCGTGGGATTGTATTCCCTGTTGACTGTTTTCACTGACCAAACAGGTACAGGGAAGGAGGGATTGCTGAACCTGTAAATTCTGCCGATTCGAGAAATCAGCCAGTCACTTTAGTAGGGCAGCGGGGGCCGCATTTGTAATATCAATCTATGTCTTTTCATTAACACCAAAAAACTATTTGGCCATGTCTGTATATATATTGATAGAAAAACTCTTTGGAGATGTATAACATTTTCATTATTAAATTTATGAATGAAAAAAATGTTTATTTTACTCCTGTTTCATTGGATGACAGTAACCTATTTTTTTTATAGTTTTTACCACTAAACTATTAAAAATAGTTATTTTTTGTTATTAGCATTTTTTTCTGTTTACACTACTACAGAAAATGCCATCGGTGCCGATTGAGAAACCCCCATGGGTGTTGGATTTTTCAACCGGCACCCAACAGGCAGCACCTACAGACCGGTTTAGAAACTGTCATCATTGAAGTTTCAGAAATAAAAAAAATGCGGAGCCGATGCATCAAGAAGATCGCAATCACCCGTGAGATCCCCATCCAAGAATACAATCTTGCATAAAAATCACAAAAAAAATCATGAACAAATCATGAACAAAAGTCAAGGACACAAAAACCAGAACAAAAACCATGGCCATCTGCTGCCGGTATACGGTCTGGAAGGTGATGAAGAACTTGTCTGTGAAGGGATCGCCGGCGGCCTTGAACTGGCGCAGCTCGCCGAGCGTGCCCACATATAGCTCCGACAGTCCGATGCGGTGGTGTCGTGGTGGTGGCGCTGGAGCGCAATGTGGAGGATGAGCTGAGAGCCGCGAGCGCGGTGGAGGAACTTGTCGAGCGTGGCGAGGAACTCGAGGGCATGGAGGGTGTCCTCGATGAGGTCGAACAAGTGAGGGCTCCACCGCGCCGCCCACGGCCGACGCCGGATTCGTCGCGGGAGCCCCTGTCGACACCGAATCCGCTGTGGGAACCGCCGCTGCCGTCGCCCTGCCCACCGCCGCTGCTGGATTAGCCGCAGGAGCCGCCGCGAATGCCACCTCGCCTGCCGCAGACGCTGCCCCTCCCACAAGAGAAGCCATCACCGCCGACGCCAAAGGTGGCTCTGCCCGCTGTCACCGTCGTCTCAACCAACAGAGTGGGGAGGAGGAGGGGAGGAGAGAGGCCCCTCGAGAAAGGAGGAGGATGGGAAGAGACGCTAAAGGGGGCGAGAGAGAGAGAGAGACGAGCGAGATGGGGACATGTGGATAAGCTCCCTCTCGCCCCTTTGTGCTAGAAAAAGGGGAGATCTCGGCTCCTGGCTTGGCTTGGTTTTTACGGGTGTCGTTTATTTTAAAAAAGGCACATATGATATAGGTGTCGGTTTTTCTCTATAACTGGCATCTATAGTTACTTAAAGGTGCTGGTTGTATATGTTTTCAGTCCGTGGAGGTGAAAAAAGGCCTATAGGTGCCGGTTTTAGCACTTCCGATATATATACTGCCGTCCTCATTGTGCATTTCTATAGTAGTGTTATATAAATTTTTTTCCCTTGATCTATAGATGACGTCATTATCAAAATTTAAAAATATTTGAAAGTTTTATGACTGTCAGTAGGTGTGTGCCATGTCCTTTCTAAGGGCAATGATAATATATCCGTGTGTATATATACAACACTCTGTGCCTCTCTTAGTTAAGACTTCAGATCAGCAACATGAAAGGTGAAAATGCAAGCATACATTAGATGGGCTTAGGACGCATCAGATAATCGTATGTCGCTTTACTCTCGCAAGCAACGAAGCGGCATTGCTTCGAGGCTGCCAAGGTTGTACCTCCAGCATTGGCTGCCCGCCAGACGAACGTCCTGTGCCTTGTTGCACAACCAGTTTTTGGAGCGCCCATTGCTGAGGGTCCAGTATTCAGTGGGTCATGGAATCCAGTGTGGAAGCTTTGCACAGAGCTTCCGGTAAAATCGATGATTGCTTTGTAATTCAAATTTAGTGGATTAATTAGAAAACATCATATTTTCAGGTTCACATCTTTATACAAAAGGTGAAAATTTAAAGCTTAGTATAGCTCGTGTTAGTATGAAGAAACCTAGCTCTGTTAGTATGAAGAGAAGGATTCCTCACAAAATTATGATACAACTGTTCTGTTTTTATTTTTGCTTCTTGAAGAAACAGTCAAACGTTTTTAACGACCGTGCTGTTAAGATTCCTTCCCAAGCAAATAGCATTGATGTTATCTCTCCGAGCTCGGATAGATCACCACATTAGGTTTTTATTTGGGTCTGGAGAGAGCTGAAACTATATCATAGCTTTGCTCCTTTTGTACGCATGCCAATGCGCCATATTGTTTTCTTCAGTCCATAGAGGTTAAGCCTCTATGTGTGGAAATGAAAGTATACACACTATATTTCACGTGGTGCCGTGCAACACTCACATTGCAAGGGCCTAGATTGAACGGAAAAGGTGAGAATCAACATATAAGAAATTTTAAAAAAATGAACAAGGAGTAAATAACCGTCAATGCAGTTTGCAAATGGAATCGTTGAACCTAAACACCGGTTGTATGATACCTACCTAGCTATAGCCCTCTGCATCTTGGATGATATTTTTTCTTCAGAAAGAAGGGAGCCTTACAAAGGAGAATTCAGATATGAGCAGCCATGGCGACAGTGCACTGGGCTCGGAAAATGCTGGTTAATTGACATTGAAAATGTGTTTTTGCTCATGAAAGAATGAAAGATCACTGAGCAAATTCAAACTATCTTGCTAGTGTTTTGCACCAGAAGATCTGAAGATCGACCCAAGCGAGCGAAGACAAAGCATAGCCAGCGAGGGAGGGAGTGGTTGAGCCTCTAAATTCTGCCGAATCGAGAATTCACCTAGTCACTTAGTAGAGTATGATGGAGTTAATTCATTTCTAGAAACTACTAGCCTACTCTCTAACTCTCCCAACCAGTCATGAAGTAAAAAATTCAAGGACTAGTACTACTACCGTGTAAATATTTCTAGAGAGTTGAAGATGTATTTAGCACTATATAGGAGTAAGTTGTAACAGCAGTATAAGTGAAGTAATCACTACGCTGTATCAGGTCATCTCTGACGGGCTCAAACCCTCACCTTTAACGGATTTGGCCCTGGTCAGAGATGAGTGGTCACAGATGACTCCACTCATCTTTGACGGGTTGCGGCCCATCAGAGGTCATACGTATTTTCTGATCCGTCAGAGGTGAGGGTCTCCTCAACCCATATGTGGTTGCAACTCTGTGACGGGTGCAAAGTTTAAGGCCCATCGGAGGTGACCCCATCTCTGACAAATTCATTTTGGCGCCTGTCTCAGGTAACTCATCTTTGCCGGGCTGGTGTACCAAAGTCGTCACAGCTCAGGTCATATGTGACGGTGTTTGTTTCCGACCCGTCAGTGATGAGGTAATTTGGGAAAAAATAATTTTTAAATATTGGCTAGTATCAGGATTTGCTAGCCATGCCCTCTGAAGAAAAATAGTTACATCACACACATTCTAGCTCCACCCAATATTACAATTTTCGCAATTCAACACATATACATCACAAAATTAACATCATACACATGCATTTCAAAATCAAAAAAAAATTACATGGACAGTCACATATTCCCAATGCATATTCCTACCTCACATTTCTTTTGAGCCTATGAAGCCACAAACTTACCCAAGTTACTTGTGGCCTTTGCCTTTTGAAGAAGAATGATGACCTGTCATTTAAAAAAAAGGGAAAACATAATTGAATGATACAATGTAGTAAGTAATGAGTAGATACAAAGCGTAGTAATCAATTTTGAAGATATGTTGTTCAAAGTTTGCTGATAATTTAGCAAACTATCTTAAATTATCAAAAAATGACAGAATACGACGTGCTCAGGGTCCCATGGTGTCTTACTAGGTTCTGTGAAAGCACTAATCCGACCAAACCAACTTGGGATCCTAAGCGCCTCCTATTCTGGGATGATTTGATAACCAAGGAACTATCTACAAATAACTTACTAAGTACATATTCTATTAAACCAACTCAAAGTATCAAAAAATGACAAATTATGAGGTGCTGAGTGACCTTGGTTGTCTTAGTTGGCTAGTCTATGCATTAATTCGACCAAACCAACCAAGATCACCAAGCACCTCATATTCTGTGATTATTTGATAACCAAGGACCTAACTACAAATAACTTACTAAGTACATATTATAGTAAACTATCTCATATTATCAAAGAATGACATAATATGAGGTGCTAAGTGATCCCGAGTTAGTTACCGTATGCACTAGTCTGACCAAACCAACCGGGATTGTCCAACACCTCATATTCTATGATTTTTTGATAACAAAAGGAACTAACCACAGATACTCTTAGTAAATAGATATTAAAAAAATGACAGAATACGAGTTTCTTGATTACCGAAGTTGTCTTAGTTGGTTAGTGTATGCATTGTATCCACCCTGAGCACCTCACATTCTGTGATTATTTGACAACCAAGGAACTAACTACAACTACTCTTACTAAACATGCGATTGCATATATGGATATAAATAACATTGTCTTCCACATCACACAATTATACTTGTTACATCATAGAAAATAACGAAAATAGTTTAGTTTACGACACCACATCTAACAGTTTGATCGTCCAACTAAGACGAAATGCACCTTTCTTGTTCATGATTTCGCTAACAATGAAGGCGGCGATTTCTCCTCTAATAGCGAGGGGGGCGGGTTTGATGGCGCTCATTTTCCAGTGAGTTCTTTGTTGAATAAGACCGGAGTAAGTACGTATTGAGGAATAATGACGGTTTCGATAGAAGAGACGTGGCTATGAGCACAAACCTCAAGGTCCAAATTGTTCACCTATTTTAGTAATGTGGACATGTGGTGGCACACGTGAAAACAAAACTGGTCTCCGATCTGTTGTGCACACTTGAATTGGGTGTCATGATAGAGGACGTCCTTGCCCTCGCTGTGCCGACTTCCTATTTCAACATATGGTGCCCAAGCCCTATCTAATGCGTTAGTAAGTGTAGTGAAATCATACTCACCCGCCCTATTGGAGTTAAGATAGTAAACCCTATTTCATTTTGGTACCATGACCAACAGAATCCAGTGGCGCCTACACGGTGGTAATGTAGCGTTAGTAATAATAATCCCCAAAATTAATGTAGACGAATGGTATTATGTCCTTACTGTTGATTGTGTGCACACAATATGTACTCCTTATCTTGGTGGGCCATAAGCATCCGTTCACATACTCAACAACATCATCTACTTTGATTCGGAGGTTGAGCTTGTTGATCTTAGACGGATCTAAGAATCCAACATGGTTACCAGTTCGACGAGCTTCCAGCCAACACAATCTTAAGATATGTAATAGATATTAGCATAATTTTAGGCGGAAATCTAGCATAACACATTACTGAATGGTTCACTTACAACGAGTAGCTTTTAATAAGGCCTGTGTCCAATTTTGTGGAACCTGAATAAATCGAAGAGATCATCAAAGCCTATAGAAACATAGGTCGGGCTCGATAGGAACGGCTGGTGGTCATGATGTCTAAATATAGCAGACTCTCTATTTTTCTACTTGACATTGCTCAGCTTCATGTACTGTTTGTCCAGCTCTCGACATGCAATACCCATTACACCTAACACATTGTTCCCCACCAAACGCATGCCTAGTACAAACTGTGCAGGCACACATTGCTTTTGGACCACCGGCTCTAGCTCTAGGACCTTCCCCTTGCCCTTACCAAGTCCCTGTTCACCTTTGGGTTGCTTGACAAGTGGTGGGGAACTGTCGGCCTTGTGTGTCAAATTAATTGAGCAAGCATGGGAAGCATAATGTACTTCCTCTTGAAGCAAAACTAGGGAGGAAGGTTGTAGTTCATAGGAAGAATAGGCCATGTGGTATGACGATTGCTCAGATCACCAAATGGATTAATGCCGTCTGTACACATGGTGAAACGTATGTTTCTCAGGTCCTTTGGGAATTCAAGGTAAATTCTACTGATTGTCCTCCACTGAACTGAGTCTGCTGGGTGCTTTAATTTACCATCGACTTTCTGTTCTTCAGCATGGCAACAAACTAACTTAGCTTGCTTAGGGTTCGTAAACATTCTCTTCATGTGGTCGGCAATTGGGAGATACCACACCATTTTTGCGGGGCCACCCCTCTTTGACTTACGAACTTCATCTGCACTTATGTCTCGATTGTATTTAGAAGCCCAACAAACAAGGAAAGCTTCCAAGTCAAAATACTGTTTGTAATACAATGTACAGTTGTTTCGACAAGCATGAATTCTTCTAACCTCCAAACCCAATGGATATAAGACTTGTTTTGCTTTATATGTCGTGTGCGGAATTTGGTTCCCTTCTGGCAACAAATTCTTCAACAAGTTGAGAAGTTATGTGAAACTCTTGTCTGACCAGTTATTACTTACCTTTAGCTTGAGTTCCAATACAAAGGATAACTTGGTGTGTTTTGGGTTGCACCCAAGATAAAATGGCATCTCAGAATCTGCCACCAACTTACTGAACTTCTCAAAACCCACTCGTTGTGATCTGGGTCTTCAACATCACGTAAAATTTCAGACATAGTTTGAGGGTCAAAATATATGGTATCTTTGCCTACTGGAGAAATGACGAACATGCCATCTCGAGCTGCTATGTTGTTCACTACGTCTGACACTTCATCAGCTGCAACATCAAGTGGCTCTTGCTCTCCATGCTTGCTCCAACAACCGTAGTGCTCCATGAATCCTCTACTGATCAGGTGAGAATGCACCCATGAACTCTCAACAAAAATCTTCTCATTTCTACAGTCCACACATTGATACAACATATATTTGCTCATCCTAAATCTCCTGTCATTATCCGCACATTTTACGAACTGACTGACCACATCACTGTACTCTTGGGTCCAACGGTCAATATCATACATCCAACTTTGGTCCATCTGTAATCAGTAAGATAACAAGTATAATACACAATACGTAATATACATTATCAAATAATTATCACAGGTTTTTCTTACCTCCATTTTCCAGTAAAAATTCGCACCCTAGGTCTCCCACCCGAAATGTGAACAGTGCACAAGTTTGAGATCAAAAACAGTTGACAGTTGGGGGTATTTATAGGCCACAAGACACCTCGGACGGGATAAGATTAGAGCCTGTTTGATATGAGTAAATCTCATCTCTGATGGGTCAGAATTGCGTGGCCCGTCACAGGTATTAGGTCACCTGTGATGGGCCCAAACTAACATCCAATAGAGGGATACCTTTATCGGGTTTTAAATCCGACCCCTCACAAGGACCTAATACTTGTGATGGGCCGCGGCCAGTGGCCTCAGCTGATACAGCCTCCCGATGGATCCATCAAAGGTGAGCCCAGTCGTGACAAGCACTTCGGCCCATCACTAGAGGACCATCAGAGGTGATCAGTTTTGGTGCAGTGGGTACTAGTAGCTAGGTTCATGAAGCTTCCTGCAGCTTCATGTCCTATTGGTTGTAAAGCCTATAAATAGGCATCCATGCATGTGTATTGTGACCGATGTTCCATCCATCACTTTTGCCAAGAATACAAACAAGTTACTACTTGCAAACAAGCTGTCCAACACACTACACTAGCTCCATTGCATCCAATACTCCCCTATGTTCCCTTACTTAGCAAAATAATCAAAACCAACTACTGGTATCAGAGCCTCAGTTCAAGTAGGACATGATGTAGCAGCGCGGCGTACCAGCATTGTCAATTGAAGCTGCAAGTATGGCTTCAAGTTCGGGTGCCACAGTGGCGCAATCTATGGATCATGTATTTGCAGGAGAAAATTATGATGTATGGAGCATCAATATGTGGACTCTGCTGCTATCCCAAGGATTGTGGGATATTGTTGAGAATGGCTACCAGGAGTATTATGCGGAAAGTACTCTAACGATAGAACAGAAAAAGACTCTAGCAGAGGATCTGACGATGGATGCCAAAGACTTGTTCTTGATCCAACAAGGAGTTGCGAAAAGTCTATTTCCGCATATTATTGATGCCAAGAAATACAAGAAAGCATGGGACAAGTTGAAGGAAGAGTTTCAAGGATTTCAGAAGGTACTTGCAATGAAGCTTCAAACCTTGAGAAGGCAATTTCAGAATTTGCAAATGAACGAGTCGGAGAAGGTAAAAGATTATTTCTCAAGAGTTATTGAGATCATTAATTAGATGTGCCTACATGGTGAAGATATGAAGGATCAAATGGTCGTGGAGAAAATTTTAATCAGTCTATCTGAGAAATACGAGTACATTGTTGCTGCAATTGAGGAGTCAAAAGACTTGTTGACTCTCACAATTCAGCAACTAATGAGCTCGTTGGAATCTCATGAAGAAGGAAAGCTTCAACATCAAGGGAGCTCTATTGAAAATGCATTTCAATTGAAGTTGAGCTTCAGGCCTCAAAATCAAGGTTTCACAGGAATATTCAAAAGAATGGATTTGCAATGCGAGACGTGGTTATTTTCAGAAAAATGGTTTTTTCAGGCAGAACATGGCAATGGAAGACAGTCAAGAGAGAAGAGACAAAGGTATGTCCAGTTCAAATTTGTGGTGTGACATTTGCCAAAAATCTAGTCATACTACAGATATGTGCTAAAAGAAAATGACCTGCAACAAGTGCGAAAGAAAGGGTCATATTACAAAATTTTGCAGAACTCGAGAAATTAATTGGGCTAATTTTCACAAGAAAAGGAAAAATCTGAAGAAATGGTTTTTTCTTGCCATACTACTCAAGAAGAAAAGGATGATGTTTGGTTTATTGACAGTGGTTGTACAAACCACATGGTTGTTGATCAAATTTATTTCGAGATATGGATTCATCGTACCATGCAAAAATTCACATGGGTAATGATTCTATAGCCTTAAGTGAAGACAAAGATATAGTTGTTGTTCAAACATCAGACGGTCCCAAATTTATAAAGGATATCTTGCTGGTACCCGATTTAAAGCAAAATTTGCTAAGTATTGGGTAGCTCCTAGAACATGGGTACGCAGTTTATTTTGAGGATTTTTCATGCAAACTATTGGACCATAAAAATAATCGTCTAGTTGCTAAAGTTAATGTGGAGAATAATTGAAATTTTTTGTTGAAGATAAATTATCCAACTCAAATTGCTCTTAAAAGTGAAGTTGATATTTCTGATCTATGGAACCAGAGGATGTGTCATCTTAATTATAGAGCACTAAAGCTACTGAGGACAAAAGGTATGGTTCGAGGCCTTTCATTTATTACTCTCAAGTCTGACACATGTGAAAGGTGTGTATTTGGAAAACAAATGCATGCTTCTTTCCCACATAGTGGAGCTTGGAGAGCAAGTGTACCTTTGGAATTAGTGCAGACTGATATAGTTGGTAAAGAACCAAGAAAGTCAGATGAAAATGACTGGTATTTTATCACATTTATCGATGATTATACAAGAATAATCTGGGTATATTTTCTAAAAGAAAAATCAGCGGCCCTAGAGACATTAAAAAAATTCAAGGCTATGGTGGAAAATCAGAGTAATCGAAAAATTAAAGTATTGCGCAGCGATCAAGCAGGAGAATATATCTATAAAGAATTTGAGAAATATTATGAAAATGTTGGCATCCGAAGATAGTTAACGACAGGCTATATGCTCAACAAAATAGAGTTGCATAAAGGAAAAATAAGACGATCAATGACATGGCAAATTCTATGCTCCAAGACAAAGCTATGCCTAAATCTTTCTGGGCTGAAGCAGTTAACACTACAGTTTATATTTTAAATAGAAGTCCTATAAAGGCAGTACCAAACTGTACATCTTTCGAAGCTTGGTATGGTAAAAATCATGTCATTGGTCAGATGAGAGTATTTGGTTGCATTTGTTATGCGCAAGTGCCAGCATGAAAGAGAGTAAAATTTGATATTAGAAGTGATCGATGCATATTTGTTGGCTATGCTGATGGTATCAAAGGATATAGACTTTATAATCTAGAGAAAAAGAAAATCATTATTAGCAGATATGTGGTTTTTGATGAGAATGCTAAATGGACCTAGAAGGTTCCAAAAGTCCCTAGTAGTCAATTAATGCCAACTACTACCATCATATTAGGCCAACCACATATTTATGGAAACCAAGAAGACCAGGACCATGCTCCAAGTCAATAGGCATCAAGTCTGAGGTCAAGTTCAAGCTCTAGTTCACAATCAAGCCCGAGTAGTGATGAGCTGATATCTACACCGGAATCACCTCCAAGATGGGTAAGAAGTATGGTTGAACCATTAAAATCTACTTCTCAAATAGGTGGGTAAAAACAACATGAGTTTTGCAATTATTCTGTTGTTGAGCCACAAGTTGTCAAGAAAGCAAAAAAAAACATAAAGTTTGGGTAACGGCCATAAAAGATGAAATTTATATGATTGAGAAAAATAATACCTAGAAGTTGGTTGATCGTCCTAGTGCTCGAGATGTAATTGGAGTTAAATGGGTTTATAAGACAAAATTATATCTAGATGGCTCAGTTCAGAAATATAAGGCAAGGCACGTGGCAAAAGGCTTTAAGCAAAAGCCTGGGATTGATTATTATGAGACATATGCTCATGTTGTCATGCTGGATACAATTCGTACAATAATTACTCTAGCAGTTCAAAAGAGGTGGACGATTTATCAACTTGATGTTAAATCGACTTTTCTGAATGGCTATCTCGAAGAAGAAATTTATGTTGAACAACCTGAAGGGTAGAAAACAAGGAATTCAGACTTAAGAAGGCATTATATGGACTAAAGAAAACGCCTAGAGCGTGGTATAATCAAATTAACAAATACTTTATTTAGAAAGGATTTGCAAAGAGCATAAGTGAGCCTACTCTATATGTCAAGGTACGAACATTTTAACTGTCTTACTATATGTGATGACTTGACATATACCGGAAACAGTGAGAAGATGATAACAAGATTTTAAAAACAATACGATGAATACATATGAGATGAGTGATCTGGGCCTGTTACACAATTTTTTTGGGAATGGAAGTGCATCAAAATACTAAAGGAATATTTATATCACAAATAAAATATGCAAAAAAATATTCTGAAGAAATTTAACATGGATAGTTGCTAGTCAGTTTCAACCTTATTATTGTCCAATAAAAAGCTAAAGGCAAGAGATGGAGCTAATAAGCAGATCCAACAATTTACAGGAGCTTGGTGTCTATTATATTTGACCGCAACACGACCAGACATTATGGTTGCAACCAATTTACTATCAAGGTATATATCTAGCCCAAGTTAATTAAAATTTACCAAGGCGAAGATAGTTTTGTGGTATATCAAAGGGACCATGGATTATGGCAAATGGTATAAGCCAGTTAAAGAATCAAAATTAATTGGCTACACGGATAGTGACTAGGCTGGATGTCATGATGATATGAAGAGAACATCCGGATATGCTCTCTCACTTGGTTTAGGTATGTACTTCTGGTCTACAAAGAAATAAAATATTGTTGCTTTATCTTCGGCATAAGTTGAGTACATAGCAGCTACAGAAGCTGTTTCTCAAGTTGTTTGGCTGAAAAGAATTATGGAAGATATTGGTGAGAAGTAGATTGAGCCTACACCAATTTAACACATTGCAATTAATTATCATTATATCTGGGAAGCAGTTAAATTGGAAAGTTAAATTATCATTATATCATTATATCGTCGGAAAGTTAAATTGGAATTCTGCCAAACAGATCAGCAGTTTGCAGACATATTTACCAAGGCTTTGTTAAAGGAAAATTTCATCCATAACAGAGAGCTGATCAGAGTTTGCAAGAAGTGAATTAAGAGGGAGTTTGATGGAGTTAATTCATTTCTAGAAACTACAGCCTACTCTCCAACTCTCCCAACCAGTCATGAAGTAAAAATTTCAAAGACTAGTACTACTATTGTGTAAAAATTTTTAGAGAGTTGAAGATGTATCTAGCACTATGTAGGAGTAAGTTGTAGCTGCAGTATAAGGTCATTCACAGTGCGGTGAGATGGCGTTCAGCCTCACCTCGTCAGCTCAGAGATTCCGAGCCACGTTGGTGTAGGTCGAGTCCCAAACAAGAACCCGAAGCTTCACTTGGCCACGCGAACTTCGTTAGAGTTGTCGGAACGAAGCCTATGACGCACGAGGAGATGGGCAAAACCGCGTTGGAGAAGCAGCTGCTGCCTTCGAGCTACTACCACCGCGGCCGCTATCGAGCTGCCGCCGTCGCCGTCATCATCGAGCCGCTGTCTGCTCCCAAAGCTAGATCTGTCCGGATCTAGCAAGAAGGGGGCACAGAGTGGCCATCGGTGGCCAGAGTCACCGCCGCCGCCCCGACGAGGAAATGAGGAGGGGGAGCGGCGCCGATAGGGAGGGAGGGCGACGCTGTCGGTGGGGGAAGGGGGAGCGACAGAGAGTGGCGCCGGCGGTGTGGGGAGGGAGAAGGGGAACGTGGCTAGCGGTGGGGCTGAGGGTTGCATTGGCTATGGGGAAAAATGTAACGGCGGAGAGGGGGAGGGTGAACAGCGCTAGTGATGAGGGTGAAAGGAAGCGTGGCCAATGGTGGGGCGGAGGGCTGCGCCTACAGTGCGGGGATGGGGAGCGTGGTCGGGGAGAGGGGTAGAGATTAGGGGGATGGTGGGCTAAGAGTGGTGACGAGTGAGGGTTGGATTTATATTTTTTTCTAATTTTCAAAGTGCTTGTTGTAAAATATTGGGTATCCCTAAAAATTACAAAATATGAGGATTAAAATAAAAAATGACAGGGGCTAACATACAAAATTGAGACACCCCTAAAACTCTGCACTATCAAAGAAACTGATTTGAGGCCCATGTCTTCATCCAACGTGGCAGTCCCGGGCTTGTGAATGGCCTAAGTGAAGTACTCCCTCCGTTCCAAATATATAGGATTTTGGATGGATATGATATATTATAGTACTATGAATCTGGATAAAAAACCTATCCAAATTCATAATACTAGGATGTGTCTCATACATTCAAAATTTCTTATATTTTGGGACAGAAAAATAGTAATAGTAGCTTGGTTCATGCAGCTTCATATCCAGTTGGTTGTAAAGCCAATAAATAGGCATCCATGCATGTGTATTATGACTGATATTCCATCCATCACTTTTGCCAAGAATACAAGCTGAGTTACTACTAGCACACAAGCTTGGACATACTACACTAGCTCCATTGTATCCAGTACTCCCCTCTGCTCCCTTGCTTAGCAAAGTAATTAGAACCAACAGAGCAGTAGGTACTGGATTTGTCCCGTCACCGTCCTTTTCTTTTTTCTTGTCACGACAAAACTTTTTAGCTGTGCGCCGGTGACAGAGAACAAGGTTGTATTAAGATTAGAATTCTTATTCTTATTATTATATAATTATTATTTTATTTTCATGTATATGTGTCAAACATAATATCTATATTCTGATACCCTACTATATCATAGTCTCTGCTACTAGTATTTATAATACCTGCTGTATTTTGAGTCTATCGCCTTCAATCTAGTTCCTTTGCCAGTTTTAATATCCAGTCAGTGAACTGATCTTCTTGTGCATTTCTCTGAAGAGAAGGACCCCTTCTCAGAGAGCCTCATTTCTCGAGTAAAGGGTAGTAAAATAAATGAAATGGTTCGCTTTACTGCTGGATAAGATATCTTTTTTTTCTATACACGAGTGGTATTCTAAGCTGATGATTTGATTATTTATGACACCACTATTGTAATTCCAATTCATTTTATGATTATTTGCTACTAGATGAATACACAATGCGTGCTAAATCGCTTCATGTCCTATCAAGTGGACTGCCCAACATCACAAAATCATCACCAGCTAAGGGCGCAATGATAACATTATGCTTGTGTGTATATACACACACACGGGAGAGGTGGAAATGTATGATGGTGTATTGGTGTTTCCAATCATTCATTAGGGCTGAGTTCATTAGTGGGGGATGAGAATTAATCTCTTCGACACGCAAAACAAAACGATTTATTAGTACATGATTAATTAAATATTAATTTATTTTTCTAAAAAATAGATTAATATGATTTTTTAACATAACTTTTATACATAAATTTTTTTAAAAAAACACATCGTTTAACAATTCGAGAAACGTAGACAAAAAAACGATAGCAGTGAGTTGGGAAAGGTAAGAGAAAAACACAAAACTCACCTTAGGAAGCATCAGGTATTCACAGCTATGAGTTAAGAAACCAGCTATATTTACGCAATGCCGTGCAAAACTAACATCGCAAGGGCCGAGATTAAACAGAAGATTTTTAATAACCTCTTAGAAACTAAAAAAATGAACAAAGACTAAATCACCGTAATTTCAGTTTGCAGGTGGAACCGTTGGTCCCTGAATGCCGACTGCATAATTATGATCTACCTAGTCATACCCTTCTGCATGATGGATGAGAATTTCAGATATGAGGCCAGGCGACAGTGCATAGGGCTCTGAAAATGCTGGTCAAATGACATTCATAAGGTTTTTTTGTTCTTATAGATGAATGATAATGTGATCACTGAGCAAATTCAAACAGTCTTACTAGCCTTTCGCACAAGGCAATGTGGAGATGGACCTGAGCAATTGCTCTTGGTCGGACAATGCAAAATTAGAATCACATCTACATGTGTGCAGTACCAGTAGTGTGGTGGTTGAATTATAAGTGCATGACCACTACGGATCAAATCCTATTGCTTATAAATATAGGTGTTGCATTTGTAGTTTATGCAGAGACTGAAAGTAATACTCCCATTAAAAAAATCAGGAGTGCGACACAATATAACCCACTAGCCTCATCAACTCGTTTTAGGAGTTTGTATGTCACTTTGGTCCGTTGGATCATCTTCACACTAGCTTCATCAACTAGTTTAGGGATTTTATATTCCATGTACTTTTTTATTCGATGTAATATACTCCAAGTACTCCATCAAGATTTAGAGCACCCATAACATGAAGGTCTATTTTAGAGCAGCTTAAAATTCTAAAAAACAGTTGATGAGAAGCTACCTAGTGAGAATCTGAAGAAGCTGAACAACCCAGTTTCGGACTTCTAATTCATTTTCTGGATTCTATAACTACATTTTCTCTGAACCTGAATAAAAATTTAAACTATTTAAAAGAGCTTCTGACAGCTAAAAATTTTATAAAAAGCTAAAAATTTTAGGAAAAAGCTACCGCTGTCAGAAATTTCATAGCTAGATCGAGGACTTCTGAGCAATCGAGCGGACTACACTAGTATCTGGTTTTTTACCCATTCATCGCACCACTCTTCGTCCTGTTACCGTTTTTGTTTCTTGTGCCATCTCAAGTAGGAATAATGGGTGTTAGCCCATGCTATCGAATCCTATTCCCGGCTGCACTGAAGAGACGTACCGACAAACATACATTCCGTGTAGTCAAGTGAGGGATGGATTATTGGATTGTATGTCTAGCAGTGAACACTCATCACGAGGCATCAATATATCATGATATGGACCTTATTAAGTGATCAGCTTGGAACATTGAGGTGGCGTCTTCCATTAGGTCATTGGTTGGTTATAAATTTAATTGTAATAACTTCTTTGTACTTCTCATCGTAGGTGGCAATTAACTGTAAGAGCATGGAGAGGCAGAGCTGATAGCCTGAAACCATGTATCGAAGTGCATAGATAAGCTAGGAATTATATATCCGTTCCCTCGCCTCCATCTTAACCATTATATCGGGTTAGTTAACCAGCCATTTTACCATATTGGGCATGTATGGATTGTACACAACATACCGTAATTCACGCTAAAACACGTGGCATACACACAGCGTACCTCTTTAGGACCATATTTTAATCCTATTGTAATTAGTAAAAGCCTGATATACCTTTGCCATTATATATTACACACAACTGTGCGCACACATTAGGATGAAAATTAAGTTCAAGGATAGACATGGTTGGACAGCTGTATTACCGAAAAAATTCGGTGCGAGCGTAGGCTTGGGAGGCACAAGAAATTATTATGAAACAAAGAACATAAAGAGTAATGACGTCTGATTTACTGCCCATGCTTGCTGGTAATGTAGGATCGAATATCAATAACTAAGCTAACCAGAGGGATAAATGGTTGGAGTAGCAAAAACCGAAAACTTTTGTGAAAAAAAAATTACCCTCGTTACCAATGTAGATTAATTTGACCGAAGTTGATTTGCCGGTCTGATCGCCCGTAGACCTTTGGTCGACTAATGGTGATGCTTCAGTCCAACTGCCATTGTCTCCTATCACCGCCTCCGTCGCATCCGATCTGATCGTTGCAGAGCCATCGGTCTGACCGCCGGTTTAACCGTCACACTCGAGCAAAACACAAATTAAAGATCTCTTAAAAAAGATTGAACTTTATTACTTCTATTCGTATTTACAAAGTGTAACAATAGCACTCCTCTCACAAATCTTGATTAAACTTGAAACCCTAACTATTCTTCCAACTTAACTCTCTCAAAATCGATACCGAAAGACCTCAACCTCCCTCTCTATTTATACCCATAGCTAAGCAGTCTAAAATCACGAATCCAACTTATATAAGAAGTCCTCATCCCATATGAAATTTTCCCATACAAGAAACAAACTTTACAAAACCAATCATATTAAATTTGGACTCTTTTCAAATTTGACTTCACATTCCATACGCACACAGTCTTCCTATTGAATGCCTCATGGAATCTTTGCCAACCACGTGCATTGTTCTTTAGCCTATACATCTCACATGATATCCTAATTGTTCGGACGTTATCTTCTCCGAAGTTAAGTCCTGATCTATCATCGACAATACTCTCTAGAGACACCAGGACACACCTACACATGAATCAAACAAGAAATCATATCCGAGCACAACTTCTCTTCAACTTGACTCAATGTTAGCACACAACAATATTACATACGTATAGAAATCATCTGAAAGTAATAAATATGAATTAATCACGAGTATCCAAATGAACATCCTGAAACTGAAATCGACACAGAGCTCACTGGTTAGACCGTAAGGCTGGCTGGTCTAACCGCTCAACACATGCTGGTCTAACCGGCAGTACCTGCCTGATCTGATCGGACCCAAACAGACAACCACTATTCATTTTCTAAAAATCACTGGAACCACTTTATCAATAATCTCCAAATATCAAAACCAATTATAGCACATACATATTGTTCATCACAAAATAATAATTAAAGACACTTTTGATTTGACATGTAATTTTCCTCATCTGGATGTATTAGAAATCCTATGGTCATAAATTGTGCAGCCAAATCTGTGGTTGGTAGTCACATTAATTCCCTGTGTTTTGGGAACACAGGGAAACGAACACACCCTTAATTCTCTTGTTCACCCACCTGGTTGCCAAGTTTGTCCGTACTGAATATTGCGCATGCACGGTGCATGTACCTATACTGTTCGCACGCATGATTGATATAAGAATTTCTAGGATTCAAGGTGCTTGCATGACATGTTTGTTTGTTTAGTTGGTAACTTAAGCAACATGCTTGATGCAGAATTTATATGCATGCAGGAGATTCACTTGAGATTTTGATGAAAGAGAAAAGTGTATTGTTAGTCTTAAACTTATTCGCAAGTGTTATCCAGGTTCTCGAACTCTCAAAATACATTTTCTAGTCCCTGAACTTCTTGAAGTGTGTCATTTCGGTCCCAAATAGCCACGTTCCCTTTAGAATTCTACGTGGCACTTATGTGACATGTCACATGAACACTAAAGTGGCATGCCACATGGACATTTCACTCCTAAATTTTTTTTCCCCTTCTTTTCCTTCCTCTCTGTGTTTCCCTTCTCGTCTTTTTCTTCTTTTTCCACATGAACAGGTAGGAAGAAGAGAAGATAAAAGGGAGAAAAAAGGAAAAGAAAATGTGTCAACGCCCATGTGGCATGTCACGTGTAGGATCTTGGAGGGGTCTTGGCAATTTGGGACTGGAATGACACACTTTGACAAGTTCAAGGACATTAAAATGCATTTTGAGAGTTCAATGACAGTTTGACATGGACGATCAAGTTTAGGGACCGGCAATGTACTCTACTCTTGATGAAATGTGCTTGGCTACACATCATAGTAGATACATCCGTTGCACCATGTTGTAGTGTAATTAGTAGAGCTCGACATCAATCCCCTTGTCTGTGTGCTCCCTTCCTAGAAAAATCAATGTATTCGTTGCTGCCTGCTGGTTTGTGTTTGGTGTTGTCAAAGAGAGTGAGAGGCCATAAAATCTTATACCGATGACCTGTACCCACATACAGTGGAGGAGAGATTGTAGATCCAGAGAGTTATCCCTATTCGATAACTGAATTCCTGCTATGGGATCATTATGTGATGAGTTAGGGAAATTAACCTAGCTAGCCTTTTCCATTAGGTAACCTGTTGCTTACAAGATGTAATAAGATGTTCATAGTGTTAGAGGCATGCTATAAGGACGTTCGGCCGAACCTACCAGAAGAGCTACCGAACCACGAGGCAAAGTGCTGAAGTGCGAAGCACCCATCTAGGGACGAAGGCGAGCGGCAAGAAGTAAAACACTCATCGAGTGACGAAGCAAAGATCGTTCACCCATAGGCGGCGAAGCCCCGTCGGGGGGCAAAGCTGGTGGCCGGGCACTGGCTAGTTCTATTGTTCTGAAAGGCCTAACAGACGGCCCAAGAGAAAGCCTTTAAAGCCCATGGGGTGGCTAGATGTGCCAAAAGACTAGTGTTATCTTTGTAAATGTCCCTATCATGAAGGCGGTTAGGTCAATTTTTAAGTAAAAGGAACCCTATGGCTTCAAAACTAGAGTTATCAACCTATAAATAGACCCAAGAGATATGTAATAGGGGATTTAATTTTGCAGAAATTAATATATTTCAATTTACATCTTCCACATAATTGAGTGAAGCATGCCTTTTGACAGACGCGTTTATCAATTAGCACATAATAATTCTTACAATGCGTGACCAGTAATAAGGCACATGGTGAAGTAAAATAAGGAAGTGGATGAGAACAGAGTGATCGAGCTACAATGCAGAGATACGGGAAAGATGTCCTAATTAACATTGTTCCTCCCATCGATGACTTCTATTGTTTTTCCTGAGGACATGTTGACAGATACCACAAATTTACATAAATACATATATACAAAGCCCATATGTACATTTTGTAATACATAGAATTCCGAACATACATTATATTGCTAGCCTAAGTACTGAGTTAGAGAAGGGGAGATAAGGTAGGATGACTGTGTCAATGAGAATGCGTGTGATCATACACTAGTGGAGAAGGGGTTTTTAACCCCGGTTCGTAACCCCCTGTAGTCCCGGTTATGCAACCGGGACTATGAATCCGGGACTAATGATGTCCATCTTTAGTCCCGGGTGAAATAACCGAGACTAAAGATGGCTGCGCCACGTAGCTGCCTCAGCCATCTTTAGTCCCGGTTGGTGTTACCAACCGGGACTAATGATATTTTTTTTTAAAAAAAACATTTGCTGGTTCTGCCAGCTGCTTGTTTATATATTATGCATATATCTGTATAAATACATATATATGCATAATATATATGTATATATAATATGCGTATATATGTAATATATGTATTTATATATATATATATATGCAATATGCATATATATATATGTATAAATACATGTTTTACATATATATATATATATTTATATATATATATCCTACGTATAAGCACTCAAGTAAATATATACTTATATTACCGAAATATACTCACACACATAAGTACATGAATGCACATCTGAATATGTACATATATTACAATCTTTCGTTAATTATAATATTCTATTGTATATTACGAAGAAAGCTAAGACATATTATCCATGGGGAGGATGATCAATAGCTCTTCCATCGTAGTAGAATTGTCCCGCGGGATCAATTATTTGTTCATTGATAAATCCCATCAGTTGTTCTTGAACAGCCTTGATAAATTCTTCGCTGGATAGGTTTTCCCTCATGTAAATAATCTATCATTTGAAAAAAAATTGAGACATAAGTATATGAAGTCAATAAAAAATCGGGACATAATGTATGAATAATTTTTACGTACTTCGAGATCCCTATCATTATTGATTTGCTGTACAAGTGCGTGAGTATATTCGCAGACGTAGTAGCCGTACAAGTTATTCCCCTTCTCCTGTTTTGCACACTTAAGGAGAAACGACGAGAGATTTAATGTACTTATTTTTTCTAGAACCAATGAATGATTAAATATGTTTTGGGGAAAATTAAATCTCCTACCAAGTTTTTCTTTCCAAACCCCGCGGACCAATGTACGGAACTTTGCCCATGCTCTATGTACAGTTGGAAGCTATGATTAAATACCGGAGATCTACATAGTACCAATAGTAGTGTTCATAATTAATGACAGTTGAATAGATGACATTACCTGTCTATCACTTCAAAAAATTTGGTGAAAGTAGACTCTGGTTTATCCATTGAGTCATAGACATGGACTTTGCAAAGTTCAAGGTCGAAGAGGAAAAGGACCCAGTGAAATCTGCAAATTGCATCAGACGATATATATGTGACGGTATGAGTACGGGGAGGAAGTTGGTACAAATTTGAAAGACAGTTAAAACTCACTCTGTGTTGTAGAGCAATAGTATGTAGGTCTTGTAATGCTGCTGCGCCAGGAAATGAACAATATTGTCTTTTGTATCTTTCTCAAAGTCACGTATCATTACGTTATTGACTTTGCGGGGGTCCATGAATCCAATATTGAAAATCCCCTGCCTACGGCACGATTGAATCTCCATTCTACAAAAGATAAAGAAATTTGCATCAGTCTTATCATCACATTCTAACTAGGGAATGGTACATAGAAGAAGCTAAGGAATAAAATAAAGTTTACACATTCTCGAAGTTGATCCACAGAACATCATCTCCTTGGTAGTAGTTTATGTTTCTTATCCTCGCTCCAAACATTATTCTACCTCTGGATGAACGTTCCATATACCATTGATGGAATCGATGCATTTGTGTTGAGAGAGTGTTCACCTCACCAGGCTTGACAAGCGGTTCACCGACTTTAAATTTGTATTTCAAGTCGGCTTCTGTCGCCATGGTTATCGGTGTGTCTCCCACCAGTTGCGCCCTGCTCAAACCCGTCTCTTTCATCCATTGCCTCAGCTCCTCTTCACCGGGTAGTAGCAACGGCTCAACCGATTGTTTCCGCTGCTTTCCGAGCTGAGGCACTTCTTTGGCCTTTGCTCTTTGTTTCTTGTACGACTTTGTCACCGACCGGTCAAGTACAGCCCTCTTGACCGGTTCGCTCATCTTCTGGAAGAACTTCTAAGTAGCCGGATCTATTTGAATCTTCTTTGGTGGTTTCCGTTCCTTGAAGAACGCCTTCACTTCTGCTCGTACGACCTCCTCATTCTCCTCGAGAGTGCGGTCGTACGCCCTTTTCTTAAGAGCGAGGAGTTTTGGCTCGTCAAGTCTTGGCTTTTTTCTTGGTGGTGTGGACTTTGATGGCGCGGGACGAAGTGGGCACGACTTTTTAGGCCGTGAGGGCGGAGCAGACGGTGACGGTGCAAGTGAAGGAGCCGGTGCAGGCGAAGAAGAGGTTGCAGGCGGAGGAGACTGTGGTGGAGGAGCCGATACAGGTGACGGAGAGGTTGCAGGCGGAGGAGACTGCGGTGGAGGAGCCGGTGCAGGCGGAGGAGAAGGTGCAGGCGGAGGAGAAGGTGCAGGCGGAGGAGCCGGTGCAGGCGGAGGAGACGGAGGAGAAGATGCCGCTGCTCGCCCAGGAAACACGATGTGCCTCTTGCACCATAGTATAATGGCGTGGGCTGTGTCTCCTAGTTTCGTCTCCCCGTCTCCTCCGGGGATGTCCAGCTCGAGATCGTCGAACCCTCGTTCCACCAATTCAACCTCGACCTTTGAGTACCCAGGTGGAATCGGTCTGCAATGATATGTCCCCGAAGGGTCGACTGGTATGGCCATGCCCGACGCCACCTTCACGAGAGTCAAGATTACTTAGTAATTAACAGATGCATGCACCACCGGTTATGCAATTTACAAGACATATATCACAAAACTAAGAGCATACCTTGAGTGATATGTTCTTGAAGAGAATCTGTAGCTCACAAGGTGTCCGCCGCGTGATTTCATCTACGGGGTATGATGGGTTGTCCTGAGTTTGCCCTGCTGCACCTTCCATGCCCTGTTCTCTTGCCTTCCCTATAGAAGCACAACTGCTGCGATTGCCCGAGGAGCTCACCATGATTGGAGGGGCATACAGCTGCAACGTCTGCTCGCTCTGTCGTTCCGCAAGGCGTTGGTCCACCCGTCATTCGACCTCCTCTTGCATCCGTAAGCTCGTCCTTCTCTCTGTCAGGATGGATTTTTCCCTAAGCAGACGCCTCCACTGCTTCCGTGAGTCGGCTAGCTGCTTCGCGGATCGCATCGCCGAATACAAGGGAGCCATCAATGGGATCGAGCTTTCCACCATGAGCATAGTACCAATTTCTTGAACGTGCAGGCCAGTTCGTTGTGGCTGGCTCAATACCCTTTCCAATCAACCCGGCTTCCAGTTCATCTCACTTGGGGATTGCCTTCTTATAGCCACCTGACTCTAGCCGGTGATGGTACTACTTCTTAGCGGCATTGGCTTTGTTCTTTGCTATTTGCGTTTGCCCGTGCTCGGAAGTCCTGTATGCAACAAACGCATCCCAATGATCCCTCAGCTTCGTTAACTTTTCGAAATCAGGTGTCAGACCCTTCACGACGTATTTCTTATATAGAGCTTACTTGTACTTCTGGAACTGTTCAGCCATTTTTTTCATCGTCCATTCTTTCAGTCTTGGCTGATCTGTCTCAGGGACCGTGAAGGTCTCGAGCATGGTGGTCCACAGCATTACTTTCTCTGTATCTGGCAGTTAACTTTCATCATCCTCTGCTGTTCTTGTTTGACGCCAGTGCACTATGCTAATGGGCACATGATCCCTCACGACCCAACCACTATGTCCCACAAAATTACGTAGTATACCGGCCAGGGCAACTGGTTCGTCGACTGGGGCCACTTCAATAATAATATGCCTGCCCTCTAGCTTCCTTGCAGCACCCCGTTGTCCGCGTGCCCTTTTCTCTCCAACGGCCGGTTCCCTTTCACTTTCCTGTTGGTTTGTGCCCTCGTTTCCCTCCTCGTTGAGGTATTGGTTGGGGTCCTCTGGCTCCTCATCCGCCCAATATTGGCTGCTGCCCTCTGCGATCTCATCCATGAGGATCTGTTCATCATCGCGATCTGCCATCTGTTTGTAACATTACGAGGTACACATCAACTAACAGTATATTGTTTTACATATAATGATATTGTTGAGAAATACGTACAATGACCAGTTAATTCATTGTTATACATGCAACCTACGTGCATATGTCATATATATATACACACACACATGAAGGAATTCATAAAACTTGCCTTAGTTTTGCTTGGAGTTATTGGGGCCACTTAAGCTTGAGTGACGACAGGGGTCAGCACCTATTAGAAAAAAAATTAGACAAAAAATTAAAACACTATTAGAAAATGTACAAAGATGTGCAATATTATATTCAAATTCACAAACATAACTATTTTAATCATATAGAAAAGACAAAGAAAATTTTAATTTTAATCATTATTAAATATATACTTTTAGAGGTAATCGTTCCATACATACATATGAATGAATAAAGACAGAGATAGTGATTCAAGATATTGGGTGAACACAACACCTCGCTCTTTCATGGCTACAAACGGATAATTTTCATAACAAATTTTGTCTTGACTCCCCATGCATAGGAGTCAAGACAAAATTTGTTTTGAAAATTCTGTGTTTCTGTTTAGTCATGAAAGACTGAGTGCTTGTGTTCAGCCAGTATCTTGAACCAGTACCTCCTTGGAACGAGCGAACTTCGAGCGAACCAGTACCATCGTTCGTTCGTTTGTTCGTTCGGTCGGTCGTTCGTTCGTTCGGTCCCTCGTTCGTTCCTTCGGTCACTCGTTCGTTCGTGCATAGGTTCGTTCGCTCGTTCGTTCGTTCGTTCGTTCGTTCGGTCGTTCGGTCGTTCGGTCGTTCGGTCGTTCGTTCGCTCGTTTGCTCGTTCGTGCATAGGTTCGTTCGCTCGTTCGTTCATTCGTTCGGTCGGTCATTCGGTCGTACGCTCGGTCGTTCGCTCGTTCGCTCGTTTAGTCGTTCGTTCGTTCGTTCGCTCGTTCGCTTGTTCGTTCGCTCATTTGCTCGTTTGTTCGCTCGTTCGCTCGTTCGGTCAGTCATTCCCTCGTTCGGTCTGCATGTCGTTCATTTGTTCACGTTCGTTGACGTCCGTTTACGTTCGTTCTATCGTTAGGTCGTTCGTGGCCCGGCCGTGGTGGTGGTGCCGGCGGCCGTGGTGGTGGCACGGCCGTGTTGTGGCGGCGGCCATGGTGGCGCGGGTACGTGGCATTCATGGCGACGGCGGCGGCGGTGGCGCGGGTACGTGCCATTCATGGCGACGGCGGTGCGGACGGCACGGCGACGGCAGTGCGGTACGTGGCATTCCTGAAAACAGACGGAAGAAAAGATGGAGATCGACGCAAACCTCGGTCGGGAGGCGCGGTGTGGATGGCGACGACATACGGCGGCGGAGACGACGAAGACGACGGCGGTGGCAAAGACGGAGGATGTGCGCGCTGAGAGTTGAGAGAGAATGAGAAACGGCTAAGTGTGGATCCGGAGAAGACGAGGCGCCCAGCTATTTATAGTCGGGATCTTTAGTCCCGGTTGGTGGTAGCAACCGGGTCTAAAGACATCTTTAGTCCCGGGTGGTGGTATACATCTTTGGACTAAAGATGTTTTCCCGCTGCGGCCAAATTATCTTTTTGTCCCGGCTATGTTTAACAACCGGGATTAAAGATTGAAACAGTGCACATATAAATAGCATATGACCTATTTTAACAGTTTCAATTTGATATTACATTCCAATAATGATATATAATTAAAATTTGACCAATTTAAATACTATTTGAATAGTATTAAAATATCTAATACCATATTACCTATTTAAATAGTTTTAAATTATTATTAAATATAAATAATCACAAATAGACCAATTTAAATACTATTTGAATAGTATTAAAATATCTAATACCATATTACCTATTTAAATAGTTTTAAATTATTATTAAATATAAATAATCACATATAAATAACATATGACGTTTCAATCTGATATTACATTCCAATAATTGATATTACTATCTAATACTATATTACCTATTTAAATAGTTCAAAATTGATATTACATATATAATTGTAGTACTAAAAAACACAAACATTACATGGCCTTCAATACATTATAAATAATTTGCGTCGTCCATACAACAACCTATGTCACAGTTTTCCTTACATAATTGTAGTAATAAAAAACACAAACATTGCATGGCCTTCAATACATTATAAATAATTTGCATTGTCCATACAACAACCTATGTCACAGTTTTTCACACGTACTTTCTCCTCACTAATGTTCCTTCGCTATGATCGTTGCGTGAGTAAGGGGTGTCCTCCTTTGAAAGGAGGAAGCTCGGGTCAACCATCACCGCGAACGGAGGTTGCCCGTCGAACTGATCGTAATCTTCGTCAGTCTTATCCTTGACTCTGACGATTTTCCTTTTGCCTGGGAGAACCACGTGGCGCTTTGGCTCGTCGGGTCCTTTACCCTTCTTTGGTTTGCTAGACATGTCCTTCACGTAGAAAACCTGTATGACATCATTGGCTAGGACGAAAGGTTCGTCCGAGTATCCAACCTTGCTTAGGTCAATCGTTGTCATCCCACTGTCATCAATCGTTACGCCTCCACTGGTGAGCCTAACCCATTGGCATCGAAACAGAGGTACCTTCAGGGGTCCGTAGTATAGTTTCCATATGTCCTCGATGACATCGTAATACGTGCTAGTTGCACCATCGTATCTCATGGCGTCGATACGAATAGTAGAGTTCTGGTTTGTGCTCTTTCTGTCTTGGGCTCTTGTGTAAAATGTATACCCATTGATTTCATATCCTTGGAATGTCGATATCGAGCAAGAAGGCCCCCTCGCCAAGAAGGCTAGTTGTCGGTTAATGGTTTCTGCACCCATTAGACGTTGTCGTAGCCAAACGGGGAAAGTATCGATGTGATGGCGTGTAATCCATGCATCAGACTTGCCGATGTTTTTCGACCGAACAATCGTCAGGTGCTCCTCGATGTAAGGAGCCACCAACGAAGATTGTTGCAAAACCGTGAAATGTGCTTTATGGAATAAATCGTTGTCCACGGTCATTATTGCTTTTCTTCCAAGAGTCCCCTTTCCCCGTAGTCTCCCCTTATGGCTTGATTCAGGTATCCCGATTGGATGAAGGTCTTCAATAAATTCTACGCAGAACTCAATGACCTCCTCTATTCCATAACCCTTGGCAATGCTTGCTTCCGGACGAGAACGGTTACGAACGTATTTCTTTAGAACGCCCATGTACCTCTCGAAAGGAAACATGTTGCGTAGGTACACAGGACCGAGAATACTGATCTCTTTCACAAGGTGACATAGAAGATGCGTCATTATATTGAAGAATGATAGTGGAAAGATCATCTCAAAGCCGACGAGACATTGGACAACGTCATCTTGAAGGGTTGTTAAACTGTCTGGATCTATGATCTTTTGCGAAATTACGTTCATGAAAGCACATAGCTTTGTTATTGTTCCCCGGACATTATTAGGAAGGATACCACGAATTATAACAGGAAGCAGTTGTGTCATCAACACGTAACAGTTATGAGACTTTAGGTTTATGAATTTTTTTTCGTTCATGCTTATTATTCTCTTTATGTTCGAGGAGTATCCAGACGGTACCTTGATGCTCTCCAGGCATTCAAACATACTTTCCTTCTCTTCCTTGCTCAGGGTGTAGCTTGCAGGACTCAAGTAATGGCTTCCTTTATCCTTTGGTTCCGGGTGAAGGTCCTCGCGTTGTTGCATATGCTTGAGATCATTACGTGCTTCAAGTGTATCTTTCGACTTCCCATATACACCTAGGAAGCCTAACAGGTTGACGCAAAGGTTCTTAGTGAGGTGCATCACGTCGATCGCGTGCCAGATGTCTAAGACTTCCCAATAGGGTAACTCCCAAAAAATAGACTTCTTCTTCCACATCGCCGCGTGACCATCTTCGCTCTCTATAGGTTGGCTGCCAGGTCCCTTTCCAAATACAACTTTCCGATCTTTCACCATAGCAAACATGGTTTTTTCGTTGTGATGTTTAGGCTTAGTATGGTGGTCTGCCTTCTGTTCGAAATGCTTGCCTTTTTGCCGTACAGGATGGGTTGCAACAAGGAATCGACGATGGCCCATGTAAACAACCTTCCTGCAGTGTTTCAGATACGTACTTTCAGTTTCATCCATGCAATGGGTGCAAGCCTTGTACCCCTTGTTTGACTGTCCGGATAGGTTGCTAAGTGTAGGCCAATCGTTAATGGTCACGAACAACAACGCTCGCAGGTTAAATTGCTCCTGTTTGTCCTCGTCTCACACGGAGACACCTTTTTTGTTCCACAGCAGAAGCAGATCCTCAACCAATGGTCTTAGGTACACATCAATGTCGTTACCAGGTTGCTTTGGGCCTTGAATGATAATTGGCATCATGATGTACTTTCACTTCATGCATAGCCAAGGGGGAAGGTTGTAGATACACATGGTAACAGGCCAAGTGCTATGGCCGTTGCTCATCTCTCCAAATGGATTCATGCCATCTGTACTTAAACCGAACCTTACATTTCGGGCATCCTCTCCAAAGTCTGGAAATGTTCTGTCGATGTTTCGCCACTGCGACCCGTCGGCAGGGTGTCTCAGCATCCCGTCTTGTTGACGTTCTTTTGCGTGCCAGCGCATCATGCTAGCATGCTCTTTGTTCCTGAGCAAACGCTTGAGCCGTGGTATTATAGGGAAATACCACATCACCTTAGCAGGAACTCTCTTCTTCGAAGGCTGTCCGTCAACATCACCTGGATCATCTCGTCTAATCTTGTATCGTAGTGCTTTACAAACCGGGCATGCTTCTAAATTCTCGTACTCCTCACCGCGATAGAGGATACAATCGTTCGGACATGCGTGTATCTTATGTACTTCTAGTCCTAGAGGGCATACCAGCTTCTTAGCTTCATACGTTGTTTCGGGCAACTCGTTTCCCTCCGGAAGAATGTTCTTGACGAGTTTCAATAACTCGCCAAATGCCTTGTCACTTACACCATTTTTTGCCTTCCATTGCAAGAATTATAGTGTCGTACCCAATTTTTTGTGCCCCTGTTCACAACCTGGGTACAACGAAGTTTTGTGGTCCGCTAACATACGGTCCAATTTTTGGACCTCCTTCTCACTTTCGCAACCATCCTTTACGTCCCGCAACATTTGACCAAGATCATCTAGAACGTCGTTATCTGAAACAGCTCCGTCCGCCTCGCCTTTCGGATTTTCTTCAAATCCACCATATTGATGAGCCCAGTCCGGATTATTCTCGTCTTCTACTTCATCTTCTTCCATTGTAACCCCTAGTTCTCCGTGCGAGGTCCAACAATTATATCCAGGCATGAATCCAGACTCAAACAAGTGCGCATGAATAGTTCTTAATGATGAATACTCCTTTCGGTTACTGCACTTTTTGCATGGACAACACATGAAACCCTTGTACTTGTTTAGCATTGGCCACCTTCAAAAAATAATGCACGGCTTCAATAAACTCTTTCGACCGTCGGTCCGCGGTGTACATCCATTGTCGAATCATCTAGACATCAAATAGTCCAATGTTACTAACGAAATCCACATTCTCGAAACTAATTAAATAACCATACAAAAATTTAAAACATCATTATTCAAAGTGAAACTAATTTCTAGAAAAGAGAATGGAGAAAATATTCTAATTTTGCCTAACATATTTTGCCTAACATCATTATCCAAATTTTCTAATTTCAAAATCAACCTAATTTTGCCTAACATATTTTCTCTCTCATCATTTTGCCTAAATCTTTATGAAGAAAATATTTTATAGAAACAAAGCTATAAATCCAATATGCTAAGCATACATTATTAGAGAATGGATTTGCTAACCTTTTCGATCTCTCCGATTTGTATATTATCACCAAAACAAATTTATCAAAAATTTTGGCAGCACTTCCCTACTTCCTCCTCCTCTTGGCAGCAATGCCTCGGGCTGGAGGAGGAAGAAGAAGTATAAAAAGGTGGATCACTATAGTCCCGGTTAATAACACCAACTGGGACTATAGATCTAAATTATCTTTAGTCCCGGTCTGTGTTACCAATCGGGACTAAAGTGAGGATCTTTAGTCCCGATTAATTAAACCAACTGGGACTAAAGATCCCCGCCCCCCTGACACCGGCCTGACAGGGCCGGTGGGTGTGTGAACCAGGACTAAAGATCATCTTTAGTCCCGGTTAGTGTTACCAACCGGGACTAAAGATCATTGCGACCCGTTGCCTTTTTTAACCGGGACTAAAGTTGATCTTTAGCCCCGGTTCATATTCGAACCGGGACTATTCCGGTTTTTCTGATTCCGACCAAAGATCAGTTCTCCAGTAGTGATAGTCTTGAGAAGTATATGGAATTAGTAGCGAACCAAGTGGCTGCATCCTTGTCTACAACTTTCACTAAGACATATCAAACTCCAAAGAAATTTTTCGCTGCTTGACAACTGAGATAAACTAAGAAAAACAAAAGACGACATGTCTTGCCAGTATATACCATCCACTATCTCCATTTGAGCAAGTCTAAATTAGTCATATGGTAGAGACGGAATTTAGTTCCCTTAAAAGCTTTATAAGACGGAACATGTGCTGTCGTCGAAACATAGCAGGGGGCATCAGATGTTTCGCAATGAGCATGTGATTCCAGCAACCAAGCTGCCATGGGTCATCCACCTGCAATTCAATCCTAGGCCTGGGAAGCATAAGGAATTCAAAGGGTTCATCAATGAAATGTTGTTCGAGCAACTAAGATTCCTTTGTGCCTAAAGTAATCCTCTAAGCAGGACATGCCTAGTAATAAGCCCTTTCAAATCCTGTTGACATCTGCTATAACAAAAAAAGTTCCAATCGCCGCCGCACATTGCCTGACATCTGTCCCGGTGCTACTAGCGAAAGGGGTGCCGAGAAATCTGAATGGATAACCAACGTTTGTTCTTTGTTCAATATGGGATTTTTAGCACTCTCTAATCATGTTCTTCGATTAGTTCTTTGTGGATCTGATGGATATAATTCTAGGCTAAGCAGACCAATTCCTTCTTTTATGTGGATAATGGATAAACCGGCCGTTGTGTCAATTAAAGACACACAAAGTGTGGAAAGGTATTTTTTTTTTTTATAAAAGCTTAACACTAAATGGAGTTGGTATACTTAAAGCAATAAGATGGTTCCCAGCAAGATAAATTAAAGAAATGCCAAATTTCAATTCAATTCGTTCTCAATTTCAGAAGAAGCATATAGATGATTTAGCATTGTAATATGGTGTAAATGCCTTATAGCATCAAGGACGTTGGAACCTCTGTAGTACACTGCAGCAATTAATAGCGTCAAATACACGATTCAATAGCTACAAATTGGTATTCTCTACGTCCCAAAATATAAAGAATTTTGAATGGATATGACATATCCTATTACTACTACTACGAATTTGGACAAGAAGCCTGTCTAGATTCGTAATACTAGGATATGTTATGTCCATCCAAAATCTTTTATATTTTGAAACGAATAGAATATTAATTAATTGTTGTGTTGGTCAGTTTGGTACGCAGAGTATTTGTGCGCTCTCACACTGTTCTTCGTGCAAGTCAGCACCCTTAGAGAGAAATAAATTTGCTTGGAGCCTAGCAAGAGGGCCAAATCAACTCGATCATTTTCCTAGGTGTGTAGGACAATGCCTGCGCCATGCCAAAATAAAGTTCAGAGCTCCATATATATCAGCATGTTCTACATGATACCCGCTGGAAGAGTGATATTTCAGATGTAGATGAAGTAGCTTGTTCATTACATGGATCATATAATAAGCCCATTTGGCACATGCAGTGATAGGTTTGTGAGACATCAGGACTGTCCGACATACACAGTCCTCGTATCACACTCTTCGATGTCCATTATTGAGAGATCTACTGTCATATAACAGCTACCGTACTTCATGTTTGGCTTCCGTTCTTCGATGACTTAGGTGCCGTTTGGATCCAGGGACTTATTTTTAGTCCATGTCACATCGGATGTTTGAGTACTAATTAAAAGTATTAAACATAGACCAATAATAAAACTAATTGTATAAATGAGTGCTATTTCGCGAGACAAATTTTTTAAGTCTAATTAATCCATAATTAGCACATGTTTACTGTAGCATCATATCGGCTAATCATGGATTAATTAGGCTCATTAGATTTGTCTTGCAAAAAAGTCTAAGGTTATGAATGGGTTTTATTTTTAGTCTACGTTTAATACTTCTAATTAGTGTACAAATATCCGATGTGACAGGGACTTAAAAAAATCCCTGGAAACAAACAGGGTCTTATATGGTTTTGGCCGATACCACGCATCTTGCATCCTACCTCACCTTAGTGAGAAGGGCTATCTTTCACTGAATCAAAAGCTTATAGTCGTACCACTTTTCGAGGTGCAAGGCTTGGAAAAGCCTTAAGTTTAGGCTCCCTTCCTTCACTGAACTGATTCACCCGTGTCCAAACCTGCTGAGCTAGCTAATTTTTCCTTTACGAGATCTCGGCTCTTCGGAATGATTGGAGAGAGCCCCGCCTCCTCTTGGTTGGTGCCGGGCCCGAGAGTGATGGGACTACTTCCTGAAAGAGCCTTTCGTTCGGGCCGGCAGGAGGGGCCCTGATCTATCAATTGAGGGAGCAAAAAACAGGCTTTGCTCCCTTTTTTTAAATGAGTACCAGCTAGAATCACACCTGGCCGTCGGCCAACGCTACAAACCGGAACTATTCTCTTGATGTTTGGTTGCAACAGTGGCCACATATTCACGGAAGCACCTGCAGGCCACTGTACCATCCTGATATTGTAGCACATTTCTTCTGGGTCCACTGGCAGATTTACTACCCGGCCATACGGAGGACAATTAACTCAGCTTGAGGGCAATGAATTTTTTGTATTACTGTGATGGCCAAACATAGCATTTCGAAAGTAAATACTTGCTTGTTTTCGATACGGTCTTCTGCACTAACCACTAGTTCCGTTCATGTATAATATATCGATAAGTATAAAATTAACATTAAATATAAATAATTTAATTTCAAATATAAATCCAAACATGATACGTGCGTGACACAAAGTTTTGTGGCAAAGGTTATAAATGCTAATCTTTTCAAATACGCGCATGCGATATGTTTCTTAACAGAGCAAGTCATGAAAATATACAAGACATTATGCTCTTGAGTGTAATATAATGTGGGCCTGATTAAAGGAGTCAGTGATGATGTAATATATGTACGTGTTGTGATTTCTTACCATGCAAAATTTTAATGCATACAAATGCAATTTCTTCAATTCAATTTTACAAGACCATTATAAATAGGGAAGTAGTGCTGGAGAAATAATACTTCATATCAAAGGAAGTTCACTCAAAATGACAAGGCACTACATGGTGAACAATACTCTCTTCATCCCAAAATATGAGAGACTACTAAAACGTGTTACGTCCATTCAAAAATCCTTTATATTTTCATGCGAAGAGAGTACAAAATATGCGTATACGGTACAGGCTTGGAAAGTGTCAGTAATTAATGTCTGGCACTATGGCTACCTAAAAATGAATGCGTTGATTGCAGGTGGTATGTAATCTGATATCGTTGGTCCATCAATAAATTATCCATGAATATGGCCTGGAGAAGAAGGCAGTGGATGCGCGCGCTCATCATCTGCTTGAACTACCGCTGAGATAATTGAAATCTAGTATGTTATGCACTTTAGTTTGCCGTTGGGTGGCTCAAGCTCGCGGTTCTCGTCTTGCACTGATTAGTTGTAACCATCATTTCCTAGTCATCATTACATTGCTTTATCTATTATACCCCAGCTTTCTCGACAAATTAATTAAACTAAGATTAATATTCTCTCATCTAATAAATGATATAAGGAAATAGTTTAAGACTACATAAATTAGACATTTGAGGCGTTTCGAGCTCCACAAACCCCTTGTCACCGTAGGATACAGTGATATACGCTACTAAAAAAACATTTTTGCAGGCGGCCGAAAACAGTCTTCTCAGGCGGACGACCGAGCTGCCTGTAGGCAAAGACGTGCGAAAATCAGCTTTTTTCGCAGGTAGAAGCCCGGTCCGCCTAGGAAGATCAGTCTTTTCAGGCGGAGCGAAGCCCGGTGTGCCGTCTGGGAAAAAGGGAAGGGGGCCGCCTGAGGAAATAATCAAGGCTGCCTGGGAAAAAATGCACGCCAAAATTTAAAATTTCTTGCCAAATTTTTTAATAATAATTTTTAATCAATAATGTTGCAATTAATTAATTAATTAATTAATAAATACTATTAGGCACTAACAAATATTTAATACTGATAATAATGCATATTTTGCATTAACGAAAAGTGTCGTCAATATGTTACAATAATTTTTACAATTGTCATTTCGAATGCACTATTCATCATTTTTACAATTATGGCATCATGTTGTTCCACTCTCGAATAGACTTGTATTCATCATTTGTTGCTAGGCTGTATTCTGGGTCAAAGAACCGTCCATTCTTATGACAGCACTCGCGGTGGATGAAGTGGCAGAGATCCCGCTGCATATTTTTAATGCCTACATCGTCAAAGCTAGTTCGATGTTTCATTCTAGTTAACTCCATGCACGAAGAATGAGAATATATTAGTATATCATTTAGAAGTGGAGTTCTCCATTGGACTTATACGTTGAGTTGAGAGACTTACATCCTCTGTGTTGGTCCTGTACCTCCCATTAACCCTGAGGAATTCGCATGTGTAATAACCGTAGAGGACACTACCATTAGGCTGCTTGTGACACTTCATGACATACACATAGAAGGAATTAGTTAAACATTGCAAGTAAAATAATTTAAATATATTAAGTGTGTGGAGTATTACTGGCCAATATGTATGCACTGCTTTTCTCTTGTTTGCAGCTGTTCTCCGCCCTTTATCTTGTAGTTGTTGTACGCACTGTAAGGATATTAGAGATTCGTATTAAGACCGAGATTTAATTATAATTCATGAAAAGTAGATATGCAGTCATCAGAATCACTTACTACTGTAAGATTATTAGAAATTATCTGTACATCCTGTGATTATAATCAAGGGGGTCCAGGACTGTAACAGTCCTGTACTTCGGGTAGATCAAGAAACAAATGTAATGATCGCTACATAGTAATGACAGTGCAGTTAGTCACGGATGAAATAACACGGATATGTACATAGAAATCTATGGGACTTACTTAAAGTTGTATGCGGCCATTATGACTCTTTTCTGTTGAAATTTCAAGAAAGCTCGTCCAATGTACTGTGCTACATTCAACAACTTGGTCTTTTGCAAGCCCTTCTTGTATTCCGCTATCTCTTCAGACGTCTTGTTCTTGAGCTGCTCAGAGTTTGGTGATAGCGTCACGGTATGCTGGGTTTGACAGATCCTTGTTGGATCCAGATAACCGATGGAATCTTGGTCTTCTCAGCATCCATGTATTGCATCCTATGAAAGAAGTTTGTTAACAGTAATCACAGGCTTATGTAGTCTATTTATTGCTTTGTGTAAAAAACGCGCATTCATATACTCATAGGAACCATGCAGCAACAAAGTTTACGTCCATCTTTCCCGACGATAGACGGCGCGAAGATCAGCGACATCGAGACACAAGAAACCTTCGTCGGTCATGAAAGCATCAGGCGGTGATCGAATAGTTATTGACATTAGGGCTTTCTTGCTGGTGTCCATGTACCATTTGTGTAACCTTCTCATCTCCCATGGACCTTCTTGAAGTGCATAATCTGGCCAAAAGACTATGCCATTTTCAAACTTTGTCGGACAATCATCTGTTGCAATGTATGTTGGCCCGGCAAGTTTAGCGGCCTTCTTCTCATCAACTTCTCTTTCATTGGCACATTTTTTACCACCTCTGAAGGCGGTTACCATCCACTTCTCCTTTTGATTATCCTTAGACTTGCAGTTGTGGCTTCTGACCACTTTAGGCACTTCAGACTTGTCGGTGCCATTGTTAACGACCGGGGGTGCATCCACGTCCTCTTTTGTAGGAGATGGGTCCTCAAACACATCTGGTTCTATTTCGACCCATTCCAAACCTGTTGCGACTTTGATTTCGACGCTGACGAATGACACAATTTTCACCTCTGGTTTTGTTGCCGACACAATTGCTGATGTAGATGCCCCTTGAGTGTTCTTAGGTTGCTCATGTTCTTGCACCTTATCATTCAACGGTTTGATCTGAGGAGGTCTCGGTGGTTTTGGCGGAGCATTGGTGCCAGTCCCAAAGAGTATATCTTTTTTGTGCCACAAAACTACAAGATCGACCGCATCCCAAAGTACGAATATACCATCAGGAGTTGGGATGTCCAGATCGTACGACTCAAACCCTTCGTTCACCACCTATAGCTGCACTTTCGCATAATCATCTGGAATAGCTTTTTCGTGATAAGTTCTACCAACGATAGTAATTCAGTGTTTTGGTAAAAAAAATGTGAACATTAAAAATTAAAATTTCATGAAATCCAATAGTTAAGCAGTAATACTGAATATTGCACAATCATAAATTGATGGTCCAAGCAATGTCGTAGAAGAAAAGTTTTGAGAAAACATATTTTTAAAAGCATAAAGCATTTAATCCACGAAAAAAAATATTTCAACATATATCACCCACATATCACATATCAATTTTGTCCCCACATATCACATATATCACCCACATATCAAATATGTCCTCACATATATTACCCACATATCACATATATCACCCACATATCAAACATATCACCCACATAGAACCCACATATCACATTTGTCCTCACATATCACCCAGATAGCACCCAAAGGACCCACAGGTCATCCAAACCACACATATACCAAAGGACCCACATGTCATCCAAAGCACACACATATAAATACACATGCACCCACATATCACCCACATGCAAACTTCACATTCGGTTGATGACGATGAGGACGACGTTCGGCCGAGACGATGAGGATGACGATCGGTGGGTGGTGACAGCGGCCGGGGATGATGGTGGTGGCCGGTGGCGGCGCAGGAGGAGGTCGTGACGGCCTCGTGGGAGGAGGTGGCGGCATGTGGGAGGAGGAGCTAGGACGATGGCGACGCGGGAGGAGGGCTGAGCGGGAGGTGGAGCTAGGGCAGTGGCGACGTGGGAGGAGGGCGGAGTGGGAGGACATGTGGTGCGGGAGGGAGGGAGGCCAAGGGGCGGCCGGGGATGAGGTGGCGACGGATCTTGTCAGAGGCAGTCGGGGAAGATGCGGCGGGAATGATGTTGCAGGTGGGTGGTGGTGGCGGCGGCGATGACGACGACGTCATGGAAAAATCTGGCAGCCTCATGACGCCAAAATTTCTAGGGTTCTCGCTAAAATTAAAATATAATAAATTGCAAAATGAGTGCAGATAACCCCTTACATGCCATTATTACATAACAGACCATTCCATAGAGACATTACACATACGTTATCCATGGAACCATATACATACGTTATCCTTTTGCTTTTTTTCCCACTCCGTCCTTGCGCATATACGGCTTCACGGTATTCTCAATAGATGCCTCTACAAGCTTAATATTTTGTAGAAATTGAGTATAAAGGGGCATACTATCATACTGGTTGTAATCTTCAACATCTTTGACCCCGTCCACTCCCAAGATCTTTTGTTTTCCTGATAGAACTAATTCTTTTTTCACACTCGCAGGGTCTCTCACGTAGAACACCTATGCCACACGATCGGCGAGTACCCAAGGGTCATCCTTGTGACCCACATTACCAAGCTCAACAATGGTAAGTCCATACTTGTCAATATTGGCACCGTTTGGGTGTTTTACCCACTGGCACTTAAATAGGGGAATTGCATTGTGAGTCCATAGTCGACTTCCCAGATTTCTTCAATAAACCCAAAGTATGATTGTTTTTCTCCATAGGAATTCATAGCCTCTACTCGGACGCCGCTGCTTTGAATGATGGTCTTACTATCATGAGTTTTTGTACTAAACGTGTATCCATGAATGCCATATCCCTTCCAAGAATTGACTGTACTTGATGGACCACATGACAACGGCTTCATAGTTATTTCATCGGTGGTTTCTCCATCTGGTAAGTTCAGTTCTCGCAACCAATCTATGAAGAGAGACTTGTGTTCTACCATGATCCACTCATTTTTGTGTCCCTTATTGTTAGCTCTTAGTAGTTTGAGGTGTTGCTCGATGTAAGGCTCAACAATAGCAAGCTGATGAAGAACGCTGAAGTAAGCTTCTCGAACTGATTTGTAATCATTGTCGATGAATCTCTTCTTTCCCTTTGTCCCCCTACCAGTCAATTTCCCCTCGTGTCGAGGTACTGGTACTCTAATTGTCTTTTCATCTTTGAGGTAATTGATACAGCACTGAATGACCTCTTCTGTACTGTATCCCTCAATCATTGATCCCTTCGAATGGGAACGATTCCGTACGTAGCGCTTCAAAACAGCCATGTAACGCTTGTACGACCACATTTGATGCAGGTACAATGGGCCAAGCGTAATTATCTAGGGCACTATGTGAACCATGAGACACTCCATCATATTAAAATAAGATGGAGGAAAACACGTCTCAAGTTGGCACTGTGTCTGATGTGAGAATGTACGAAGACGTGCTAACTCTTTAGGATTGATGACTTTCTGTGAAACTGCATTGAAAAAGTAGCACGTCTTTGTGATAGCAACCTTTAAATGTTCCGGTTTAATGGCCCTTATAGCAATGGTGAGAAACACGGTGAGCAAGACATGACAATTATGTGAATTATAACCGGATACCGACAAATCTTTCATGGAGACTAGTCGTTTGATGTTTGATGACAAACCTATGGGCACTTTCACATCGCGAAGGGATTTGCAAAATGCATTTTTCTCCTCAAGTGTTAGTGTGAAACAGACTGGTGGGAGATAAACTTTGTCATTCCTCTGTCCTTCTTGAGGGTGTAGCTCATCCCTAATTCCCATTTCTACTAGGTCTCTACGTGATTGGAGACCATCCTTTGTCTTGTTTGGTATGACCAGCAATGTTCCAATGGTGTTGTCGAACACATTCTTTTCTAGATGCATGACATCTATGGCATGCCGAAACTCCAGGATGGTAGGTACTTAAAGAAAATGGAATGCTTCTTGAATGGGGGAGAGAGCTCATCATCTCGTTTCTTACGCTTTGTTTCCTTTGAAGATTTCTTAGTCTCTTTTCCGAACACGCATTCTATATTCTCTGTCATGCCACATACTTTTTCTCCGGTATAGGTTTTGGTGGAGGATCATTCTCTTCAGTACCATCGAATTCTGACGACATCTTGTGGTACTTATGATCTTTGCGTAAGAAATGTCGGTGTCGCAAGTAAACAAGCTTGTTGGAACCTGGGAGGTACCTGTAGTACATTCTGTTCAACCAGATCACACACCCTGTTTTCCCTTTAATCTGCCTCGATACTAAAAACATGGCAAGGTAATCGTTAATGGTAACGAAAATGATGGCCTTCACTATGAAGTATTGTCTTAAGTACTCGTCCCACACTTTGAATCCTTCATTCCATAAATTTGCCATATCTTCCAATAATGGTTATCAATACCAGATTGTCGGGGTCCTTGTATCAAGACACAGAGTAAAACGTATTTTCGCTTCTGATAAAGCCAGTTAGGAAGATTGTACATGGTGAGAAGCACCGGCCAAGTGCTATGTGAGCTGCTCATGTCCCCAAAAGGATTAACTCCATCAGTATTCAGGGCAAACCTAATATTCCATCGGTCTTTAGTGAATTCTGTGTACTTTGCATCAAAGTTTATCCACTGACGAGCATCCGCTGGGTGTCAGAAGGTCCCTTTTTCTTGCGCCCTTCTTGATGCCAGCGCATTAGTTCCACATCTCGGGGGTTTGAGTACAAACGCTTAATGCGGTCTTTCACAGGAAGGTACCACATCATAAGTTGCGGGATTTTTCTCTTAGTTTCCTCCAATGTGTCAGCCTCCTGTAGGCAAATGTTGTTATTTGACTTGTACCGACTAGCACTGCATATTGGGCATTTATCCAACGAAGCGTACTCATTTCTGTACAGTATGCAGTGGTTCACGCACGCATGAATATTTTCCATACCAAGAGAAAGGGGACATATGAGTTTCTTCGCTTCATAGGTGTTAGATGGTTATGAGTTAGGCTGCGGTAGCATGATTTTCGAAAGTTTAAGAAGACTATTGAAACTACTATCAAACCATCCATATCTCGGCTTCAACCTCATAAGTTCAAGAACTGATCATAATATTGAGATCTCATTGTCACAACCCTTTGACTCATCGTACAAAACATCGTTCGCTGCCTTCTGTAAAACTTTGAAATTATCTAAACCCCTAGCCGATCCAATTAGCACCTCAGGTTCTGTATGACGTAACATTTTCTCTAGATCAATATTATTATCACCACAACAATTACCATCAGTATACTCCATGTCATCAACATCCGGCTGATCTTCTTTGTCATCAGGTTCCACTTGATGCTCGCCATGATATGTCCATATTATGTAGTCATCCATAAATCCATTACGCTTGTAATATCTGTCCATACTTTTTCATTCTTACAGTCAGCACATGGACAATGTATCTCCCTTGTATTATTGTTTTCAGCGTGCACCTTGCTAGTATCAATAAACTTAGATACTTCATCTGTATATGGCGACAAAAACATCGGCGTATGATACATCCATTGGCGCCTATCCATATCTCTGGAAAAAACTCATTTACAACTATATTAAAAAAATCTTAACAACAAATATATGTAAACAAACTTAAATTCTGTCTAAAAGATAAAGAAATATTAATAACTAAGAAATGATGGTGATCTATGAATTTGTGTACACTTAATTTTTGTATACACTTATTTTTTGACAAAGATTTAGAGGGATGACAATTTTTCTCTCTCCTATTTAGATCTAGGAAATGGATGAGAGCGAAAAACCTCATTTTGGGTAATTAAATTATCATATTCAACCACTAGAAAATGAGAGGATCACATGGCATCAAGGAGTATACATAAATCCAACACAATCATATCATAGGAAAGTAAAAAAAAAGAAAGGATGGTGCTTTTTCTTTACTATTTTGTATGCATAGATCCATCACAAAGAGAGGTTTGAAATTATTAAAAAAATATGCAACAAGGGTGGAAAGGCATGGATCTAACTACTGTAGAAAAATCCATCGAAAATTTGGAATTCAAAACCTTCCCCCCTGTATTTTGGTTGTTTTTGGAGAGATAAACTTCGAATGGATGACCAGGTTCTCTGGGAGGTAGAAGTTATATAGCATCATTTTCGCATGTGGACCACGTAAGATGTCGCCTGCGAAAATGATCTTCGCAGGCGGACCACATAAGACGTCCGCCTGAGATAATCGTAGGCGGCACCTTATATCGTCCGCCTACGTAGATCATTTTCGCAGGCATCGCCTTTTGTGGTCTGTCAGCAAAAATATATCATTGCATGCGGACGATGGTCTCGCCCCTCAGTTTCCCTTTTCATAGGCAGCCATTTGGCTCCGAGTGTCATCCCCGTCTTGAAAGAAAAATTCCATCGTCTGGAAAAATGTTTTTTTCTAGCGGTGATACTTATTTTTTTTTCATGTTTTCTATGTTGCATCATACTGTCTATCAACGTGTCAAATATATCTATTATGTATTAAAACTGCATTAAACATTTTACAAACGCTCTTAAGCCATCATATAAATATCCTATGAACACTCTTGTCATGTGACATTTTAATAAATGAGAAAAAGTCCTAAAAATTCTGAAATTATCCAACCTTTGATTTTTGATTTTTAGTTAAATCAGTGAACCCATTATTTATTCCATTAGGTCTGTTATAGATAACACAGAACTAATTAAATCTATCAGAAGAAAACAAACTCTCCTCTCACCCCTCCGACCGTACGTACGTATATATGTACACACGTATGTTTTCCTCCCTCCACCCTCTCCCTACTCTTTTTTTCTTAAACTAATATTGTCGGTGACATGCCACCGGGGGTGTCGAGACCAAAGGGAAGGGCGGCCACAGTGATCCACGTGGCCCGTTCCCCCGAAGGGGTCGGGCCCAAGGGTGACGTGGCGGCTGCCCTCCCGGTCTCCACCCGGGGTCGGGCCGCTCCATAATCTACCCCGATGGCTGGGGCGCCCCGACCCCCTATGGTTTTGGTGCCACGCGTGCAGGTTAGGCGAGCGTGGCAGAGCTCACCTAACTGTATTTATGGCGGTTCAGACGAGCGCACTACGCCGCATTCAATGCGGCGTGGCGCATGCCTATCCGGTCCGTGACCGGTCACAGCGAGTGACCGATCGCAGATCGGTCAGATCGCGGGTTAGGTGGCACCAGGCGGCCTGCGGCACGCCTCGCCCCGTCCCGTCAGAATGATGAGAGCACTCTGTCTCTCGTCTCTCAGCCGGAGCTGGCGTGCCAACTCCTGGAGTTGGTACGCCAGTCCCGGTCAGTTGCATTCCAGATTCCGGCGCAGGCGCGACGAGAAAGTCGCCCGCCATTTAATGAAGGTTGAAACGGGCGTCCCCTGGATGGGCCGGCTGGCTAAGCATGGGCGTGCTGCGGCGTCTGTCAGAGGTTGCTTCCGGCAGTAGGATAGCCCTAATTGTAAAAGAATGTTTTCTTTCTTAGGTAGCTCGTGGCCCGTGTGGTAGACCCTTGTCATATAAAAGGAGGCCGAGGCCTAGGAAAAAGAAAAAGAAAAAAAAAGGGGGGGAGAAAGGGGATGAGACTCTGGCTGACTCGCTCTAGAGACTGAGCTCTCTGGATCCTTTCACACACCTAGATCTACCAGAACACAGGAGTAGGGTTTTACGCTTCTCAGCGGCCCGAACCAGTCTAAATCGCCTGTGTTCACGCGTTCTTTCTCGCTGAAATCCCTCAGATCAGGGGCTAAGAATCTCACCTTGCGCCCCCGGCCGAACCAGCAAAGGGGGACCTGCACGGTCTCCTGGTGAGGAGTTTCATGCTCCGTCATCTAGCGCGCCAGGTAGTGGGTGCGCGTGTTTTTTCTGAGCCCCCATCTCCTTCCGTGTGCGCCAAGCGTCGCCAGGTCAGCCCTATGGCCGAAGAGGCGGTGGCGTACAGCCCTTTTTTGAGCGCCAGCGGTGATGGCGGGGAGCAGAACCCGCGCCATCGGGCTCGCACCCCGTCGTCCCCCTCCCGCCGGAATCTTGGGCGGGGGAAGGTGCTTGAGCAGGTCGAGGGCTCCGCGACCTCGCCGCTCGCAGGCGATGCAGGAGGACGGCGAGGCGGGGTGCGTCGTCGCCTCACCTACGGCGATGGTGGCATGCCCCAGGGCGCGCTCCAGGCCACGGGCACGCTCTTGCGTCACCCGCCCGTCGTCCCCGATCCAGAGACCCCAGCTCAGCGTTGGCTGGATGACGTGGCCAACTTGGTCATGACAGCGCAGCAGCGCCTAGGCACCAGCAGGCGGTCTTCCGCCACCGGGACCTCTGGCGCTGCCGCCACCGGCTCTATGTCATCGAAGCAGAGGGCATGGCGAACGACGGCTGACACACGCCGTTCGTCTGCGGTTCCCTCATCAACGCCTTCGACCCAAGAAGATATGCATGGGGGGCCAGACGCCCGGCTCGATATCGAGCACCGGCGCGATGCTCGTCGCGCCGCCCATGCAACGGAAGGCACCTCCTCTTCTGGAGCGCCGCTCCGTTCCGGTCACGGGGGCCGGCCCCCCGTGTCACCGGTCGGTGGTGCTGGCTGTCGAGCCTTCGTGGCAAGCCTTCGGAACGTCTGTTGGCCCCCAAGGTTCCGGCCCACCATCACCGAAAAATATGACGGAAGCGTCAACCCCGCAGAGTTAATCCAGATCTATACGACTGGGATAGAAGCCGCTGGGGGTGACGACAGGGTCATGGCGAATTTCTTTCCCATGGCCCTGATGGGCCAGGCGCGGGGCTGGTTAATGAACTTGCCACCTGCGTCGGTCCGCTCCTAGGAGGATTTCTTCCAGCAGTTCACTACAAACTTCCAGGGCACATATCCGTGCCCAGGCGAAGAGACGGACTTGCACGTGGTACAATGGAGGGACGATGAGTCTCTCCGCTCGTACATCCAGCGGTTCTGTCAAGTCCGCAATACCATACCATGCATCCCTGCACATGCGGTGATCTACGCATTCAGGGGGGCGTGCGGCACAACCGCATGCTCGAGAAGATCGCCTCCAAGGAGCCCCAGACCACCGTGTAGCTTTTTGAGCTCGCGGACCGCGTGGCTCGCAAGGAAGAAGCCTGGACCTGGAACCCCTCCGGCTCTGGAGCGGCGGCTCCGGCTGCCCCCGAGTCCGCCGCTCGCTCAGGGCGGCGGGATAGGAGGAGGAAAAAGACGTCGGCTCGTTCCGACGACGAGGGTCACGTCCTCGCCGTCGAGGGCACTTCGCGGGCCCCCTAAAAGGGGAGGCCCGTGGGCAACAAAAAGAAGGAGGCCGGCACTCCCGGCAGGGAGCGCCCGGCTGGCAGATGGTGCACCGTGCACAACACCTCCCTCCATGACCTCGCAGATTGCTGTGCGGTCAAAAGTTTGGCCGAGCGGACGAGGAAGTGGGAGGAGGAGAGGAGGCAGGAGCGCTGTGAGGGCAAGGCCCCGGCGACTCCCACCGGCAACCGGCGAGGTGAGGCCAAGCAGAAGGCCCCCGCTGAGGACATCGACGATGGCGACGATGACCTGGGCTTTCAGGAGCCCGAGGCCACCGTCGCCACCGTTGATGGGGGAGCGTGCGCTCACGCTTCTCGCCGTAGCCTCAAGGCCATGAAGCGAGAGCATCTGGTTGCGGCCCCTACCCATGAGGCGACGCGGCGGGCGCGTTGGTCGGAGGTCGCCCTCACCTTTGACCAGACCGACCACCCGCCATGCGTTGCCCGGGGAGGGCAGATCGCGATGGTGGTCTCCCCCACCGTCTGCAATGTGAAGTTGGGTCGCGTCTTGATAGACGGGGGCGCAGCCCTCAACATCCTCTCCCCCACGGCCTTTGATGCTATCAAGGCCCCGGGGATGGTGCTCCGGCCGTCCCAGCCGATCATCGGCGTGACGCCGGGGCACACCTGGCCGCTGGGTCACATCGACCTCCCGGTCACCTTCGGTGGTCCCACCAACTTCCGCACCGAGCGGGTGGACTTTGATGTGGCGGACCTCAGTCTGCCCTACAACGCGGTCCTAGGAAGGCCCGCGTTAGTAAAGTTCATGGCGGCTACCCACTACGCCTATCTCCAGATGAATATGTCAGGCCCCAGTGGCCCATCACCGTCCATGGCGACCTCAAAATCGCGCTCGCTTGTATGGAGCAGCGCGCGGACTACCTCGCCGCGATATCCAAGCCCGCGGGCGGCGACGAGAGGCTCAGCGCCTCCACCTCTCCCGCCCCGAGGCAGCGGATGGCCTCAGGCGACGAGGTCCCGGTGAAGGAGGTCGCCCTGGGTGACGGCCCGTCCAAGACCACCCGGATCGGTGGTCTCTTGGATGACAAATAGGAAGACGCGCTCGTCTTCTTCCTGCGGGCAAACGCCGACGTCTTCGCTTGGAGACCGGCGGACATGCCTGGGGTCCCCAGAGAGGTGATTGAGCACCGTCTCGCCGTGCGGCCGGGCGCAAGGCCCATCCGGCAGAAGGTGCAGTGGCAGGCCCCGGAACGCCAAGCTTTGATCCGCGAGGAGGTGGCGTGGCTTCTGGAGGCCGGATTCATCCGTGAGGTCATCCATCCGGAGTGGCTTGCGAACTCGGTCGTCGTCCCCAAGGCGAACGGCAAGCTTCGGATGTGCATCGACTACACCGACCTCAACAAGGCATGTCCTAAGGACCCTTATCCCCTGCCACGCATAGATCAAATTGTCGACTCCACTGCGGGGTGCGACCTTTTGTGCTTTCTAGATGCATACTCAGGTTATCATCAGATTCGCATGGCTAGGGAGGATGAGGAAAAAACTGTATTCATTACTCCTGTAGGAACTTATTGTTATACAACCATGCCCTTCGGGTTAAAGAATGCAGGTCCTACTTTTCAGCGTACTACTCGTATTTCTTTGGGTAGTCAGATAGGACGCAATGTTGAGGCCTATGTCGATGACTTGGTTGTGAAAACGCACAACCAAGAGACCTTGCTCTCAGATTTAGCGGAGACTTTCGAAAGTCTCCGCTCCGCCCGCACAAAGCTGAATCCCGAAAAGTGCATGTTCGGTGTGCCTGTGGGCAAGCTTCTCAGGTTCTTGATCTCTGCCCGAGGCATTGAGGCCAACCCCGAGAAGATACGAACTATAGAGCAGATGCACCCCCCCCCAGCAAGCTTAAGGATGTGCAATGCGTCACCAGATACATGGCTGCCATAAGCCGATTCATATCGAGGCTGGGAGAGAAGGCGCTGCCCCTATTTAAGCTCCTCAAACGCTCCGGGCCGTTTACTTGGACGAAGGAGGCTGAGCAGGCCCTCACTCAGTTGAAGGCATACCTCAGTTCTCCCCCGATCCTGGTCGCCCCGAAGCCAGATGAGTCGTTGCTACTCTACTTGGTGGCAACCCCGCAGGTAGTCAGCGCGGCGTTAGTTGTGGAGCGCGACGAGGACAGCCCTCGATCGCGCGCGCCCCCACCCTGTGTTGACCCGACCCGGGAGAGAGCAGGGAGGAGAGGCCCCCGAGCCGGACGGCGGCCTAAGGCCCCTGACGACCGGATGTGGCCATCTGCCCGCTTGTCCGACGGCGCCGGACGTCCCCGACCCCCAGGAAGGCCCTCGGGCCACTGCGGGAAGGCCGCGCCCGCCACCCTCGGACACAGAAGCCGAGTGGGCCCGGCAAGGCCCCTCGGACGAAGAGCGCCCCGGGAATGGTGCCCTCAACGAAGAGGACAGGCCCCGCCGAAAGGTGCAGCGGCCCGTCTACTTCGTTAGTGAGGCGCTCCGAGATGCCAAGACCCGATACCCTCAGGCCCAGAAGATGCTCTATGCAATTCTGATGGCCTCGAGGAAGCTGCGCCATTATTTCCAGGCGCATTGGGTCACGGTGGTCACGTCCTACCCCCTCGGCCAAATCTTGCGCAACCGAGAGGGTACTGGACGGGTGGTAAAATGGGCAATCGAACTCTCCGAGTTCGACTTGCGTTTTGAGCCACGCCACACGATTAAGAGCCAGGCCCTCGCCGACTTTGTGGCAGAATGGACCCCGGCTCCTGAGCCCGTCTCCGCCCCCGAGGCCAACACGAGCCCCTCGCAGCTGCCTCACGCCGCCTACTGGGTGATGCAGTTCGACGGCTCCCTGGCCCTTTAGGGTGCCGGCGCGGGGGTCACCTTGACCTCGCCGAGCGGAGACGTCCTCAGATATCTGGTTCGCCTAGATTTTCGGGCAACCAACAATATGGCGGAGTACGAGGGACTCCTTGTGGGACTCAGAGTGGTGGCTGGAATGGGGATCCGCCGCCTCCTGGTTCTAGGCGACTCCCAGTTGGTCGTTAACCAGGTCTCCAAGGAGTACCGGTGCTCCGACCCGTAGATGGACGCCTACATCCGCGGGGTGCGGCGTATGGAGCGCCATTTTGATGCGATAGAACTTCGGCACGTGCCCAGGCGGGATAACGCGGTTGCCGACGAGCTCTCAAGGCTCGCTTCATCGCGAGCCCTGACCCCATCGGGCGCCTTTGAAGAAAGGCTTGCCCAGCTATCGGTGCGACCCGACCCCCTAGGGGAGACGGACGCGCCTGACTGGCCCCCGAGGCCCGTCGGAGTCCAGGCCTCGGGACCCGGGGGCGTCGACCCTGGCCCCCCAAGATTGATCGCTTGGATGGCTGAGATCCAGGCATTCCTCACAGATAAGACTCTACCCGAGGACCGCGAAGGGAGTGAACGCGTCCATCGCATCTCCAAGTGCTACGTGCTGGTGGAAGGGACCCTCTACCGGCGTGGGGCTAACAGAGTCCTCCTGAAGTGCATTCCTCGGGAACAAGGCATCGAGCTTCTTGCCGATGTCCATGAAGGCGAGTGCGGAGCCCATTCCGCCTCACGCACCTTGGTTGGCAAGGCCTTTCGCCAGGGTTTCTATTGGCCGACGGCACTCCACGATGCAGTTGACCTGGTCCGACGATGCAGGGCATGCCAGTTTCACGCCAAGCAAACGCATCAGCCAGCCCAGGCACTGCAGACTATACCTCTTTCATGGCCATTTGCGGTCTGGGGGCTGGACATCCTGGGTCCCTTCAGGAGGGCCCCAGGCGGGTTCGAGTATCTGTATGTCGCAATCGACAAGTTCACTAAGTGCCCGAGGCTTATCCGGTCATCAAGATCGACAAGCACTCGGCGCTAAAATTCATCAAGGGCATCACTGCTCGGTTCGGGGTACCTAACCGTATCATTACGGACAATGGCACCCAGTTCACCAGTGAACTCTTCGGCGACTACTGTGAAGACATGGGCATTAAGCTCTGCTTCACCTCACCCACCCACCCCAGAAGCAACGGCCAGGTGGAGCGCGCCAATGCGGAAATCCTCATGGGCCTCAAGACCAGGACCTTCAACATCCTCAAAAAGCACGGCGACTCATGGATCGAGGAGCTGCCAGCGGTGCTCTGGGCGAACCGAACCACTCCAAGCCGTGCGACCGGGGAAACGCCTTTCTTCCTCGTCTACGGCGCGGAGGCAGTCCTCCCATCCGAGCTCACCCTGAGGTCCCCTCGGGCCACCATGTATTGCGAGGCTGATATAGATCAGCTTCGCCGAGACGACCTCGACTACCTGGAAGAGCGAAGGCGGCACGCAGCCCTCCGAGCCGCGCGCTACCAACAAAGCCTGCGGCGCTACCATCAGCGCCACGTCCGGGTCCGATCACTCTGCATCGACGATCTCGTCCTACGCCACGTCCAAACGCGTGCTGGACAGAGCAAACTCTCACCAATGTGGGAGGGTCCGTATCGAGTGATCGGCGTCTGCCGGCCAGGCTCGGTTCGATTGGCCACGGGCGACGGCACAGAGCTGCCTAACCCGTGGAACATCGAGCATCTTCGCCGCTTCTACCCATAGGGGGGTCAGGTGTCGTACCTCGGGCTCAGGCCAACCCCGCGCCCCCCACGGGCACGCAGGGTTGGCCGGGGCTACCACATGCACATACTTGTTTAATTCATTTTCCAGCATTTCAATAACAAGCATTTTCGATTTCCTAAGGACCGCTTCTGTGTTATCGTTTCCTTTTGAAAAGTCTTGACTTGAGTCAGTCTGCTCGTGCTCGACCTTGCCCTCGGTGGCCCGGGTCGTCTAAAATCGCCAGACGGGGCCCAGAACCGAGCCGTGCCCCGGGGCACGGTGAACTCCGGGGGGGAATCGGCAATGGCCCACAATCGGGTCCCCCAAACCCTCGGTCACCGCGCTCCCGGCCTGGTCTGTCTCGACATGCGGATTTCCCCAGGCACTAGCTCTGACCCGCGCCGCTTGAGGCTGGGGCCCGGGCACGAGCCCTTGCTCAAGCCAAGACACAGAAGGATCGCGACACAGACCATCCTTATCTCATACATATAGCAAATGTAACTGACTTAGAAATTAAAATCCTATTCGATTGCAGGTAAAACCAGTCTGTACAAGCATGGGCTCGAAGGCCTCGGAAGAAGAAGGAAAAATTATTAAGATCCGCGGGGGCCCGGGGGCTCACCCCGACGCGCCCGGGTCACCGGCCTCGCCATCGTTGTCGTCTGCGCCATCGTCGCCGCCCTCCTCCTCGTCCGAGTCGAGGGCGAAGGCAAGCCGAGGGGCCGTCCCCTCGAAGCCGTGGACGATGTGGTCAGCGGCGTCCCGGACTTGCGCGCGCGCGCCGTCCTCGGTCCCAGGAGGGAACTCCTCCAGCACCGTCCACGGGGAGAAGTCGGGGTCCCGGGCTTGGTAGCTCGCCAGCACGAGCTCCACCGCTCCCCGGGCGAGGTCCCTTGAGGAAAACTTGATCGTCTCCTCGAGCTCCTCAGGGAGCCTCTCAAGGGCCCCGGCCATCTCCGAGAGGCGTTGGGCGAAGCCCCCCTGGTTGGCGGCATACTTCGCGTACCGCCCGCCCCAGATGCCCGCCCGCCGCTCGGCGCGGTTGAGGCGGGAGACGGCATCCCGAAGCATGCCGGGCCCCACCTCGTTCACTAGCTGGAGGGCCTTAACCCCCCCGGCGGACGAGTCCAGGGCCCCCTGCAGCTCGGCGATGGTGTGCTCGGCGGCTGCGAGGCGGGCGGCTAAATCGCCGTGGCCTGCGGCCGCCCCGCCGCTGCGCACTTGCGCGTCTAGCTCCTTCCCCCGCGCCTCGAGCTCAGAGGCCCGCTGGTTCATCGCGTCCCTCTCGGCACGGGCGCTCTCCAAATTGCGGCGCGCCTGCTCCTCCCGCGCCGCCTCGCGGAGGAACAGGCTGTCCACCAGCCGCTGCGCCGCGGCCTCGGCCTGCTTGAGGGCTCGCCCCCGCTCGGCGAGCGCGTCTTCGTGGAGGCGGAGTGCGGACTCCTGCTCGGCGGAGGTGACCTCGTGCGCCGCCAGCGTCGCCTCCCGTGTGACGGCGGCGGCGTCGCGGTCCGCCAGCGCTGCCTCCTTCGCGTCCAGGGCGCGGGCGCCCTCCTCCAGTGCCTCCAGCTCCCGGGGGCGGAGGTTGAGGGCTTCAGCCTGCCGGCGCAGGGCGGTCTCCTGCGCGAGCAAGCGCGAGGCCCGCCCCCCGAACGCGGTGAGCCGCTCCTCCAGCGCCATGGTGCGGGCCTCAAGGTCCTCCTCGCGCTGGTGGGTCGAGAACTACCCGGGCGGCGTCGAGCTTCCCCTCCAGGTCCGCCACCCGGCTCCCGTATTGGAGGCGGAGGTCGTCCCGCGCCCCATCGAGCACGGCGGTGGCAATGAGGGTAGCCTCCCGCTCCACCTCCACCTCCCTGGCGATCTCCGCCAGGCTCCTGCGACGAGCCTCGAGCTACGAGGTGTGCAGGTGGTGCGCCTTACGGCCTGCCTCCACCATGGCCTCCACGGAGCGCCGCCCCTCCTCGACACGTGCCCACGCCGCGTCGATCTTCGCCCGCTCCGCCTGCAGGGCCTCCATCTGGGCGCCTAGCCCGTCCAGCACCGTGCTGTTTGCTGTGGCCAGGGCCTGCAGGAGGGGCTCCGCGCTCAGCGGGGCGGCAGAAGGAAGAGGGGAGGGCCACCTCGGTGGTGGTGTAGCGCGGCTCGGCTCGCCGATCGACACGCTGGCCCCGGGGGCCTCTCCCGAAGCCGGCTCGCCCGGAGCGCCGCCCGGGGCGTCGGGCCCCGGGTGCGCCCCCTCGGCATCGTCGCGGGCGGCCTCGGGGGTGGCCTCCGCCTCGGGCGCGGTCGGGTCGGGTTCCTGGGCGGCAGGCTCGGCCGCCCGCGCCTCGTGCGCGCGCGCCGCCTCTGCCTCCCGGGCAGCCTCCTCGGCCCGGCGGACCCTGGCCTCCTCCCGAGCGGCCTCCTCGGCCTGGCGGACCCGGGCCGCCTCCCGGGCAGCCTCCTGGGCAGCCTCTTGGGCTTCCCGGAGACGGCCTACAGCCTCCTGCAGGTCGGCCTCCCGCCTCCGGGCCTCCGCGGTCGCCGTCTCCCCGGCCTCGGCCTGGCCGGTCTTGGGGTGGCAGGTGGGGCGGGACGGGATTTCACTGAGGCAGAAGAAAAACAAGAAACAGAAAAAGGTAAGTAAAACCTGCCTTGGGAGTTGGGAGTAAGAATGCGGCCGCTGCGGGTGAGGGATCGAACCTGCGGGGTGGCCGGCTGAACAACCACTTCGGGGGCGTGATGAGGCTCCCCCTGCACGGCTCGGTCTCCCCCATCTTGCGGAGCCGCTTCTTCTTCCGCTCCTGCTCGGGCTGGGGCGTCGGTGCGGCGCCCTCCGGGCGCCTGCTGCTGACGCGCACCGCCTCGCCCCCTCGAGGAGGAGATGGAGGAGGGGTCGCCACCTGCTTCCTATTCCCCTTGGCGTCGGCAGGACGGCTGCCCCTCGGGACCCCGCCGTGGGGCCCAGAGGCATGGCCCCCTCCAGGGGTAGATTGATCCCCTTTGCGGCTGCCGCCCGCGCCATCATGGCCTCGGGGGGCCCGCTCCCCCGACGCCCCGACCACCTGCATGATGGCCAGGATGTTGGCGCGCTCCGGGTCGCAATAGAGGGGGAGGATCCCTTGAGGGATGAGGGATGACTCCACGGAGCTAAGGTTTAGCACCCGTTGGACCACCATCCTGAAGTCTTCGGGGTCCCAGTCCCACTTGCGCCCCTGGTGGGTCCTCAGGAGGTTCTCAGTCCCGGTGTACTCCCAGGTGCCCCGGGCGCGTCGCTGGAGCGGCGCAATCCCGTGGCGGAGGTAGTTGCCGAACACCATGGCCCCCGTGAGCCCCTGGGTTCGCAGGCCCGCTAGGCGGTCCAGGGCGACGTCGTAGCCGTCCCCCAGATCCACCGTCGTCCGCCAGCTAGGCGCCTGCGCCGGGGGCTGGCTCGGGAGTCGGAGGCGCGCTTCGTCGGTGAGGGGGGTGTAGAACCAATCGCTCTTCCAGTCGTCCCACTTCTTGCGAGGGACTCACGGGATGTAGCGGTTCAGCACCTACCCCCGCGGCTGGAAGTAGCAGCCACCGACCACCGTCGACAGCGATACCGGCTGCGCGGTGAAGAACCACCGAAACAGCCGAAGGGATGGGCGGACCCCAATGAACATCTCGCACAGGTGTGCGAAGATGGCCAGCGTCATCACCGCGTTGGGAGTGAGGTGCGCCATCTGGAGATCGTAGAACTCCAGAACGTCCATAAAAAATGTCGAGAATGGCGGGATCATGCCCACCATGGCGAAGGAGAGAAAGAAAACGGACCGCCCCGGGTAGTGTGGCGCCGGGCGTCCCTCGCCCAGTGTGACCACCTCCCAGCCGGTGGCAGATTCCGGCATGAATCGGCGCGGCAGCCCGGCCTGCCTCTCGCTGGTGATGCGAGAAGGCGGCAGCACGCTGCCGTCGAGCGGTGCGGAGCTCCGCGCCATGGCGCCGGCGGAGGGGGAGCTTGAGAGCGAGTGTGTGTGGCAAGCGTAGGGCGAGAGAAACGAAGAGCTAGAGCTCGGAAGGCAGAGGCAAGGAAAAGTGGCGAGAGGAAGGAAGAGAATCCCTTCCTCGGCGCCTTTTATACCCTTGCCTATGCCGCGCTCGATTCCTCGTTTCCCGTGCCCACTACCTTGACCCCTCGTTTCTCGTGCCCACGCCTTCACTAACCCCACTCGCCCGCTTGCGGCGCACACGGCAGTCGTGCGGCCGCGACGGTTGAGGAGGGGCAGATCGTGTGCGCATTAATCGCGCTCGGTTACCGCAAAAAGCACCATCATCACATCCCCAGGCAAAACGGACCGACGTGTCCTGATCCACGCGCTGCCTCGAGTAATGTTGCGGTTACTAAGAGACCGCTCAGTAATGTCGGTCGGCATTCCACGCCGATAAGCGCGGCTCGCGACCGTAGGAGTCTTGCCCGCCTTTGGGGCCAGTCCCACCTGTCATCGGGCCCGAGGGGTGGCGTCAAGCCTAGGTGCCCCCCTTCCGGTGTGGGGCCACCCGGGCGTAACGCCAGGGGCTACTATCGGTGACATGGGACCAGGGGTGTCGAGACCAAAGGGAAGGACGGCCACAGTGATCCACGTGGCCCGTTCCACCGGAGGGGTCGGGCCCGAGGGTGACGTGGCGGCTGCCCTCTCGTTCTCCACCCAGGGTCGAGCCGCTTCCGAATCTGCCCCGAGGGCTGGGGCGCCCCGACCCCCTGTGGTTTTGGTGCCACGCGTGCAGGTTAGGCGAGCGCACTACGCCGTATTCAATGCGGCGTGGCGCATGCCTATCCGGTCCGTGACCGGTCACAGCGAGTGACCGATCGCAGATCTGTCAGATCGCGGGTTAGGTGGCACCAGGCGGCCTGTGGCACGCCTCGCCCTGTCCCGTCAGAATGATGAGAGCCCTCTGTCTCTCGTCTGTCAGCCGGAGCTGGCATGCCAACTCCTGGAGTTGGTACGCCAGTCCCGGTCAGATGCATTCTAGATTCCGGCGCAGGCGAGACGAGAAAGTCGTCCGCCATTTAATGAAGGTTGAAACGGACGTCCCCTGGATGGGCCGGCTGACTGAGCAGAGGCGTGCTGAGGCGTCTGTCAGATGTTGCTTCCGGCAGTAGGAGAGCCCTAATTGTAAAGGAATGTTTTCTTTCTTAGGCAGCTCGTGGCCCGTGTGGTAGCCCCTTGCCATGTAAAAGGAGGCCCAGGCCTAGGAAAAAGGAAAAGAAAAAAAAGGGGGGAGAAAGGGGATGAGACTCTGGCTGACTCGCTCTAGAGGCTGAGCTCTCTGGATCCTTTTCACACACCCAGATCTACCAGAACACAGGAGTAGGGTTTTACGCTTCTCAGCGGCCCGAACCTGTCTAAATCACCTGTGTCCACGCGTTCTTTCTCGCTGAAATCCCTCAGATCAGGGGCTAAGAATCTCACCTTGTGCCCCCGGCCGAACCGGCAAAGGGGGACCTGCACGGTCTCCTGGTGAGGAGTTTCACGCTCCGTCAAATATATTTAATAGAAAAAATAAGAAATTTAAAATCCATATCACCCATATTTTGAAAAGATCCTATCCTTTACAGGGCAACCAAACAACATCCGGTTTTTAATTTATTTAAATAGTAGTTTTATTTTTTATTAATTAACTAAATCATCATCTATATTATTCTTATTTTGCTATATAAATGTTAAAATACATCATTTAAACATACAAGGAACAACCAAACAACGACGAAACTTCAAAAAAATTGGTGTCACCTTAAAAAGCTATACATAACAAAGATTCATCGAACGTTCATTAGAATGCTATTAAGTCATCAAGTGTCACATGTTAAAATTTAAAAAATCTTGGAATTTTTTAAAAAGAAAACATGTAAGCATCAGCAGTTTTCACTTAAATCAATGGCTTATTATTTTTAAGCACTAAAAACATATCATTTCTTAAAAAATAGGAAAAGAATCTGAGAAACCTGAGAAAAAAAACATCCGATCATTGACTTTCAATTAAATCATTTAGGAAAAAAAGAAAAAGATAGTTACCTCCACCTCCCCTCGCTTATCTGTACACAACACTACCCACCCTCTCTCTCTCTTTGTCTCAAGCTCTACTCTCTTCATTAGTTATAAGCTATCAAAATGAATTGATTTAATATGGTCAAATAATCTGAGTAAGCCAAATGATCTTTTCGTGTAAGTGCTCTAAACTATATTATGTCACCATCTAATATATTTTTTTGAGGGTACCATGTGATCATGTAATAGATTTTAGGCGGTGTTTAATGCACTTTTGGTATATCACACAGATATTCAAGCATGTATTCGTAATAAATCACATGCATTCCAAAAAAATAATGCGTGCACAATTATATTTAGCTCTCCATTTGTATTCACGCTAGGCTATATGGAGCCTCGCACACTCTACATAAAACTCTCTACATAAAACTCTCGCACACTCTACATAAAACGTTCCTAGATGGATTGTTTCCAACACTATGCAATCATGTCGGAGTCTACAAACCTATGCATTTAGTATAGTCTTATATTACACCCAATCCATCTATTAAGAAACTATGAGCCTATATCAGTCTTACATGCTTATACAAAAGGCGGCTAATTTCTTTTTTAAAAAAGGTTGACATAAAAGGTGTAACACTAGCTCCACCACTATTAAACATATCACAAATTTTAAATTTAAAATAAGACCTTTAATTGAACTAAATGTCAATATGAACTACATTAATTGAACTAATTGGAGAATATCTTATAACTTCTTTTGTTTCATACTTTTCACTTAAGTTGAAACAACCATTGCCACAACCACTACATCAATTTTTTTAATTAAATGCTTAGATATTAATTTATTTCTCTATCCTATGCCATGGTATTATGAATTTCTCCACATTACTGCAAATATAAGCCACGCACTAAGGTTAATGTACATAGTCGGTTTACAACTTATATTTTTTACTATTAAATTTAATTTTTAAGTGTCAAGTTGATTAGATTTTTCTTTAAAAAAATACAATAGATCACATATATCATAGGGAAACGAGACCTAGGATGCATGTATATCTCCTCTGTCTTATTCATATGTAAGAAATAATTAAATTGCATCAATATAAACCAAATAAAAGGAGGGCTAGCTACAAATAAAACACATTTGTTAGCAATTATATCCTTTTAAGATTCGATAGAAAAAAGTTAGCCCCTAAAAAACACGTACCTTTTAATTTACATTTAATTTGTTAGATATGTTTTCTAAATAGACTAAGTCTGTCTTATTTTAGGTGATGAAGAAGATTATAGATAATTACTTAAAGGATGATTAAATATTATATGGCAAATAGCTAATAAATAGGTTAAAAATTTATCTAAGAACACATCCTATAATGCATGCCCACGCGAATGCGTGGGTTACCTTCCTGTTAGTTCTAATAGTGGCAGGAGGTGGAGTAAGCATCAGAATGTGTAACCCGGCAACCCTTTAAATATACAAGATAGCCACAATGTGACCATGGTGAGATAACAATGTAGTGCACGATTGCAGGGGGTGGATGACGCCATAACCATGGACATGGATTGGGCGGTGTGCTACATTGATTGGGATGGAATACCCATAGTCATAGCATTGTGTTATAGGTTTTGGCTGAACCTTGTCAACAGGAACCATGTGTTAATGTGTAGTTATTTGGCATGTGTGAGTTGACAATTTTATGATAAGACCGGGAAGGTTAGTCATTATTATTTCACAATTCTACATTTGCAACACTATTGATGTTTTTTTTCTCTACAGTCTTTTCGGTACAAGCTCATAATTTGCAATGAACATGATCATTTTTTGTATGCTAATTTTATATATCTTTTTCGGAAAATCATTTGTTAGCTCTAAAGGTCTCAAATTAACTTCCGTTTGATGTAGCATCAATGATCAGCAACTACTTAATTAGAAACTGATGCAGCTATAGTATGAATTGTTTTATGACAGACAACATACGCATGTCCAATTTTCACATGTTTGCTGTATATATAGGAGGCCATCCTTTGCTAATTGTTTGCAAACCACAAAACTATTCACCTTTGCTCTCCCATGGTATATATATGTATATATATAAATCTGCAAATTAAGAATCCCTGAATATATATAGAAGACCAGGAGGAAGATCGAACTCTCTAAGACCTGGCTTGAACTGACAAAAAATCCTGAACCACATATATGGATGAGTCGAGATTAAGATCCATCCAACCAAGACCTAAAAGCAAAGTAACATTAGGTTTGGGACGCAACGGGATTGTCGAACATACAGAGAACGGGAATTTATCTTTGCTTCCGGGCTTGCAGAGAGAACAGCAAGCAATGCAGTAGCATTCATATGTCCTCATCACGGGGAAGTGATGATTCCGCTGCCTCTCGGTGCGTGCAACTCACTCGTTACAGACGGCTGCATATCGGATAATGAGAAGACCGTGCAAAACTAGCATCATCGGGAAACACTCTCTGATTAATTTTTGGATGAAAAGAAATAAGCAGCGTAGCAGCTGAATTGCTGAAATAATGGCAATGTTCTTCGCAACGAGATGGGTACTCTAATTTAGTAGGCCAAGAACACAGTTTCCATGCTGTTGTTGCGAGTTCTTTCGACCAAGATCACATATAAGCGGCGCAGAACGCATCAACATAAGAACCAGAATGTGCACTCTTCCGAACGCCTTTCTGATGAACCAAAGATTTTCATTTTGAAATGTAGTAAATAAATGCCTTTTAGTACTGATATAGCTGAAGAGTTTAGTTAGAGATTAATATATACAGGTGAATCAAAGATTTCTATATTTTTAGCACTGCAAAGAGGATTCATAATTTTGTCAGAATTCCATTGTAGGAGATACCATGCCATATGCCTCGTGGCCTCGAGTAGGGGACCTGCGCTCAGCATATGGCAGATTGAACGGCTAGAATCCAAAGGTCTGGCTTTAAAACTCCGACCGCATTATCGGTAGCAACAAGGCCATCACATCCGGACTTGAGGCTGAGGCTGTGTTTGTTTGTGTGAGTTGGAAACTCATTTCCTTCGCACGGAAAACGAAGCGTCTCATTAGCACATGATTAATTAAGTATTACTAATTTTTTTGAAAAATAGATTTATATAATTTTTTAAAGCAACTTTTGTATAGAAACTTTTTGCAAAAAACATACCGTTAAGCAATTTGAAATGCGTGCGTGTGTAACACGAAAGAGTGCAGTTGGAAAAAAATGCCACCGAACACACCCCTAGGACTTGTTCGGTTAATCTACAAGAGAAAGGAATTTGAAGGGATTGAAGAGCTTCAGTTATGATGTCAGTAACAACAGGAATGAACCTTTAGGTTTAGGATGAGCGAGTAAAGACAATACTACGGAAATGCACAAAAGAGACGGCACTATAGGTACCGGAAATACTAAAACCAGCACCTATTGATTTTTTCTCATCTCTACGGAATGGAAAAATATAGAACCAGCACCATTAAGCAACTATAGGTGTCGGTTGTAGAGAAAACCGGCACCAATGCTATAGGTCTCCCATTTTTAGTGCAAAGGAAGAGGGAGCCAATTGGTCTTATCACCTCCCTCTATCTCTTGCCCGTCTTGCCCCTTTCACCTCCCTCTCTCTATGCCCGCTCATCTCACCTTCCCTCCTGCCTCCTCTCCGGCAATGCCCTTCCGGTGATTCTGATGCCTCCCTCTCCTCCCCTCGTCCTCCGTTAGAGCTGCAGCCCCTCCTACTCCCCTCTCCGTTGCTGTGGCGTCATGGTGTCCACCTCCTTGACAGCACTAAGTCATGCAGATCTAGCAACGGCAACCTCGATGTCCCAGTGAGTGATTTGTTCTATGTGAAATTGTTGGATATCATGTTAAAATTTCTGTGATTTGTGTTGTGCTGTTGGATGGATTTATGTTGGTTTGTGTTGTGTGCTTTGGGATGTTGTTGGATGGATGGTGGTCAGGGTGTGATGGGGAGCGGCACGATGGACGAGTCGATGCATCAAGTCAACTTTTTTTTGCATTTGTGGAACATCAAAGGTGTCGGTTTCTAAACTGGCACCTTTGATTCCTCCTCATCAGTGCCTCATACGTGGTGCCAGTTGGAAAATCCGGCACCAATGGGGGTTTCCCAACCAGCACCAATGTTGTTTTCTGTAGTAGTGACGCCATCTTGGCAACCTTCATCAAGCACTCCTTACTCTGCACGATCAAAAAGTTGCCATTACTTATAAGATTTTAGTCCAATTGAAGATAAATCAAGTAGAAGGAGCTCTCTGTACCAGGTAGAGAGGGCCGCCAATGCTGATATGGTAGGCCTGACTATGGCACTCCGAATCGACAGCATTAGGGATCAGCAGCGTCGTGACTGTGATGGGATCGGAGACTGCCGGATCTAGGCGGTCTTGCCATGAAGGTGGGCGGTGTGATTAGCAGAGGGCACTGCGAGGAGGCACAATGGACGTGACCTAGCGGCGGTGAATCAGAGGCGGCGTTAGGGCAAGGCGGCGTAGTGGACACAGGCGGTAGATGGGGAAGCAATGAATCAGTGACGGGAGGAGGGCACCATGAAAAGTGTGATGGTTGGCGAGGGCTCGGTTGTCACAACAACAAGCGGACAGTGGGGGATTGGCAACGGTGAATCAGTGATGGATGGTGAGGGCTCGGTTGCTGCGACGACGACCTGGTGGTGGGCGATCGACAGGGAATAATCGGTGATGGACAGAGGCTCCATGAGGTGGAGGAGTCACGGTCGGTGAGGGCTCAGTCACCCGACGACGACCTTACGGTGGGGGATCAACAGTGGTTGTCGCGGCGACAGCTATCGGGGATCGGGGATCGAGGGACATCCTGCGAAGGGTGGTGTGGCGATCATGGTGTAGCGGTGAACATCCTGCGGAGGGTGGTGTGGCGATCGGCTGAGAAGACGGTGCTACTGCCAGTCAGCAGGCGATGGCCTTGGTAGAGGGAGGAGCACAACTGCAGCTGAGGGAGGGGTGCTAATGAGGGAGGAAGGAGCCAAGGATGGAGGCGACGATTGCTAGAGAGAGAGTGGCGGACGCATTGCGAGGTTACGGGATGCCAGAGGTGGGAGGTGGAGATGATATGGGGCGTTAGATGTTAGTGAGACGATCCTGACCATTCTATGAAGCATCAAGTATGAAGGATGTGAATTATAGGATAGTAGATTAAAAATCTAAGAAACACTAATCAAGAAAGATGTGACCATTTGTAGGTGACTGTGTACGAAAAATTCATGCTAAATAAAGCATACTACTGAATATTGAAAATATCATCGATCTTCAAATTTAACTACCATTGACTATTAAATTTTAGACATATCTAAAATTTAATAGATCCAAAATTTGGAATTAATAATGAGAGGACTGAAAATGATTTTAATATTTTTAATGTCAACAATACATTAATATATGAAAACAATTTTAATATTTTTAATGTCAACAATATAATATTAGCCGGAGCAATGCATAGGCTTACGAATCTGTGTAAAATAAATAATGAAATTATAAATAACATGGGCTCCTATTTTATAATTTTGAAATTCATAATTAATAAATATGTTTTGTACCTTTAACTCTTAAATTAGTGTTCTATTAATTTAATTTTAAAATTGATAATTGATAATTAGCATGTTGTAACTTTTATGGACACTTTTAATATAATCATCTCAAACAATAACCAATATGTCTAAAATAATATTAGGTCCCATCGGTTGGTCACGGCTTATTATAAGCCGTAATGGCTTATTAATAATTAAAAAATAATTTTGTGAGTAAAACTTTTGTATATATGTATTTAACGACTTAAAAGCTAAATTTTAAAAAACTATGTTAAAAAAACATTAAAATCAATTTCAAAATCAAGTTTTAAAATTTAAATTTTGGCTTTGGCTTATAAGCCGTAGGGCAAATGATGAGGCCCCTTAGAGTTTTAAGGTTTATAGTTTAGACGATTAGTATGAATGAACTTTGGTGTATCAATACTTGAGGAGGAACTTAGTTGTTCCCGTAATTTCTCAGAGTATAAATTTCACTCTTGCTTCACATCAGCACACCCATATATAAAAACCGGATCAAAAGCAGAAAAGTTAAACGCATCAAAACAAAATTCAAAAAGGACAATTTTGGCTCGGTTCTCTGTCCAGTTCGGTCTTGGGTATACAATTTATTGGTTACCACCCAGAATCAGGTTGAAAAAACAGATGAGATTAATTAGTAATGTCTTACTGCCAGTTTTTTGATTCAGCTGTAGGGAAATGGACGATGATTTTATGTATTGTTGAGCTACATAGTTAATTTTGTCTGCCGTGCTGGGGGATGGCCTCACCGATTCTGCTCACACAATGGAGAAGTCACAAGAATTTTTTTGGACTTTAGATCATAGATGATTTCGCTATGTAAAGACATTGCAGCTTTTCTATTCTTCCCTTTCCTATTTATATTAACTACTAGGGAACCTATTTCTAGAGATTGTTCTTGTGATCGTGGGCCGCGCTAACATATTGTTCAGTTGGATTTCCTTATGGACACTTGTGCAGTAAAAGCGGGCCTTTTTATTAAAAAAAATCTTATAGTAATGAGTTGTTATAGAAAACCAAAGAGCCAGGGTAGTTTTTTTAGGAGGGAACGTATCACCACTAGGAAAAGCATTATCGCAAGCGGCCGAAAACGGTGTTCGCGGGCGGGGCGGCCGTCCGCCTGTAAGAAAACGACTGTGAAGATCGCCGATCTTCACAGGCGGGGCGGCCGTCCGCCTACGAAGCTAATTTTCGCAGGCGGACGTTGGCTAGTCTAGTCCGCTTGCGAAAATATTAAGCTGCCGCCTGCAAAAAAAAAAATATCCACCTGCAAAGATAGGTAGAAATTTTTGAAATTTAATAATAATTTGCCCGTTAATAGAAATTCTTACAGGTAGATTATTATGTACATATATTGGAAGATTATCAAGCATTTGGTACTGAGAAATTTACATATATTGCATAACTCAAAAGTGTTGCCAAAATATATATATTATAATTTTTTTTTACATTGTGACTTCAAATATGCCATCTAGTTACATTATGACATAGCAGTGCTCCACTCCCGAAGATTCTTGAATTCGTCACTTGTCGCTAGAGCACCCTTTGGGTCGAAAAAATCTCCTTTCACATGACAGCACTCATGGTGGATGAAGTGGCACAGATCACGCTGGACATTTGTGATGCATGTATCGTCAAAGCTTGCACAACGTTCTAATCTTGGCAACTGCATGCATTGAAGATAAACAATATATTAGTACCATAAATATGTGAAGTTGTCTAGTACATAGTATAGAGACTTACATCCTCTGCGTTAGTCCTGTACCTCCCATTAACCCTAAGGAATTCGTACGCGTAATACCCGCAAAGGACAATTCCTCTAGGTTGCTTGTGACACTTCAAGACATATCATAGAAAAAAATAGTTAAAATTTTCAATTAGTGAAACAATTGAAATACATTAAGTGAGTGGAGTATTACCGGCCAATAGGAGCTCGCGCACGCGTGGTTGACGGTCGGCGGCGGCGGCGGCGGAGCGGTGGAGTGGCGGAGGCGGTCGGTGGAGCTCGGCGGTGGAGCGACCGGCGGCGGCGATGCGGCCGGCAGCGGTGGAGCGGCCGACGGTGTAGCTGGATCGATTTTGGCACGGTGGAGCGGCCGGCGCGAGCTCGAAGGTCGGCGGCGGCGGAGGATGACGGTCGGAGGGCGATGGTCGCAGGCGGGCAGGGCTGGGTGATGGCTGTGGGCACTCGGAAATTATACCGTCTAATGTAATTTGTGACCACCACATAATTTTGATTGAGTGGGATCCATACATGCATAAATAGCCACTCATATCTCAATGTGCCCATGATCACAAATTAACACCATTCGATATAAAATCCATAATGCCGAATAATGAGCAAAGGAGATATTGCTGGGACTCTGTATGCCAGTCAACTTCAGCCTGAGATATGCCCGTCAAACCACACGAAGGCGGCGACCAGATGTGTTACACATCTCAGGAGACTTGACTCAAATTGCGAGAGCTTTACAACATCTCAATTGCTCAAAATTCATACTCGTGCTTAGCTAGTCCCTAGGAAAAGCGACTAGCCTTGCACTTTCATCGCAAGCAATTGATAAACATCACGAATGCATAAATATGGATAAAAAAGACCGCAAGATACATATGTCATAATGGGTTTCTAAGGCCCATCTTACAACACAAAACTATAGTAGAGGAAGTTTCATTAATTCACTTAAATCAAAAGTAAAACCCGTGGTTTGCCAACCATCCCACCAGGCAACCGACCGAAGCAAGAGTCAAGCTGAAAAACTTCTTACCACCCTCACCGCCCTCGGTAGGGTAGTAAGAACAATCAAGTTCTCCAACATCCTCTTCTGAAATTACAGACATCGGGTTAAGTACGGAATGTACTCGCAAGACTTACTCTTTAATATATATATATAGAACAAAGGAGTATGCAAGCTTCTACCTTAGAAGATGGCATAATGGTTCAAATTTTGCATAAAAGCCAATTTAATTGAGCAAATAACAAGTTGAAAAACTTGGAATTTCTAAAGTAACATAATCTGAAATTTAATCACCAATAAGCACAACCGGTGCTCTCAATACCATCCATATATAAGCACAACCAATGCCCTCATCACCATCCATGTCTATAAGCACAACTCGTACTCTCATCACCATCCATGGACAACCATTGTCCAACTATGGCTTATCAATATATCCATTTCATATCCAAGACTAACCAACCCATTTAACCCGGTTTGATGCTAACATAGTTGAGCTAACACATCAAGCGGTCGTCCTGTAACCGTGGACACGGCTATTCGAATAGTTTTACTCTGATCAGAGGGGTACATCTTTACCCACACGAAATGAACAAGAATCAAATGCTTTCACCACCACACAGGTGTGACTCACAAGTGACACAAGCTCATAACATGCCCTTTCCTAGTCCCACCCCAATCACCTAAACTCCGCCTAGGCCCCCGACGACTTAGCCACATGCGTGTGTGATGTGGCTAAGGCGGGCTCACCATCGCGGGAGACACCCCCTGCCAAAACACGGCACGCCTGGGTTCTCCAAAGGAACAGCATCCTCACGATTGACCAGCGTAGCGTAAATGATTACAGTGCAACGTAGTACTAAGCCAAGCCGTCCCATTCCCGGCGTGTGGTAGTACGTAAGGTGCTTGAATAGATGACAACATGTTTGGTCCTTAACAACCCAGACAAGCCTACTTGCATCAGGGAAAACCACAATCCCTTCATCGCCCTATCACTCGTCCAAGTTAAACATATTTTCCATATGAATCATTTAGTGTAAGTAGTCAAATTTTATGCCCATAAATCGCAAATAGTGAATAAGTTCAATCGATAGCTCCATCCATCGATTTTGAACACTACTTGATCTAAGCATGGCTAAGCATCGGTGAAACAATAAAACATTCCCAAATATTTCTATCCCGAGGTTACAAGGATAAATGGCAACAACGAAACAAGGAAGGATATGCAACAATTAGGTATAACCAAATCTAACCATTACCGATAAGTTTGTAATAAAACAACACATGCATAGATATCGTTTTGTAATCAAATCATTTTAGCAAAATAGGGATTCTATATGCTTAGATGCTTGCCTGTCTGCTGTGAAAAACCACACTCTAATTCAGGATCTTGCTCCACGTATTCCGGAACGTCGGAATGTAAATCATTATAATGTACAAAACGAATAAACATCCAAATAATGCGAAAAATCCAAAATGCTCTAAAATGCATGAATTCCTCACAGTGAGTTAGTCATTTCTTAAAATGATTTTATGTGAAGAAAATTATATTTTATCATTGCTATTTTGAGATTTATGAATTTTACAAATTTAACAAAAAGAGGATTACTTAATTGTTTAACTTTGTTTTATAAGGTAGTTTTGTCAAATTCCTTTTATCCAGACTAAAGAGTACACAATTCTAAGGTGAACAACAGTGGATTCATAATTTTGGGATTAACTAATAATTTTCTAGAGATTAAACAAGTCCTAGGTGCAAAATAAATGTTTGTATGTTATTCACAGTTATAATCACATTTTCTGTACACAATTTGGGAAAACTTTATTTTAAAAACATAAAGAGCATAAATTAAGGAATACATAGAAATTTGGTTCACTAAATTTGGATTATAATTGAATTTTCTACAAATTTTACAAGTTCTATGTTAACTATTTGATATTTGAATTTTAGAAAGAAAAATCCTACTGTAAGCATAGGTTTTTATTATACCATATTAATGTTTACAATTTTATGAATCTACTAGAGTTGGTTTCATCTCAAAAGAAGTTATATTTAATTTGATATGAATTTTACAAGTTTGGAGTAATTTTCTGTTGAAAAGATAAAGATTAACTCATTTCTTTTATTATTTTCAAAATAAAAACCCTTGGGTCCACAGGTCAGTCACTGGTTGTTTTGCAGAAAAGCCCCTAGGGTTTGCAGAAACTAACCCGAGTTCCAAAACACGTGCTAAAGCAGTTTCTATTAAGAGTCCTTAAGGTTTCCTATATTTATAATTAGGTCCTGGTCCCATTTGTCATACACAGAATCTTTACAAACGAGACCCTAATATTTTTAAACTTTTGCTAAGCTTAGTCCTTAGGCTCTAATCACATTGGGCCCACTCGTCAGGGACTCGGCGGCTCGGTGGCAGGGCAACAGCACCCCGGCGATCTTCCCGCCGGCGGCAATGGCGAAAGGCAGCAGATCTCCTGGTGTGGCTAAAAGAGAAAACGTAGAGGGTATCAAGACGAAGCTATTGGTAGTTGTCTTATTGGCTGCGGTGACCGGAATCAATGGCGACGACGGCGCAGGCGGCGGCGGCTCTCGGGTTGATGATGCAAGTCAAGGTCCGGCTCGAATCCATGCAAACCAAAGCATGCATATGGTCATATAAGCCTCCTGGAGACTTACCAAAAGGTTGGAAAATGTTGTTGAAGCTCAAACAGCGACGGCGATGGAGAAAGAGCTCCGGCGGCGACAGTGGCTAGCAGCTTCACAACGCTAGCGCTCCTCGGCCTGTGACCCACTAAGAGGAGGTGAGGAATGGCTCAAGAATCCCCTAGAGAGGCTCTACGAGCAAGGAAATGCTTTGAAGCTCACCGGAGTAGCCGGAATTGACGATTTGCGTCGACGGCCGGAATTGGAGAAGACGAGGCCGATCTACTCCTCCACGGCTTCGCGGTCCGATTCCTCTGGTTGGCGGCCTCCTGGGATCCAGACGAAGACAATGGTGCGACGGCTCGGCTTGGCTTGGTTTGGATCGGTCGAACGCCGATGATGTCAAGGCGACGACGCTCTGGAGCTTCGGTGTTCACGACTGCGTTCCGACGTCAACACTGCACGGTAAGAGATGGGATCAACGGGGATAGTCTCGGCATCAACAGATGACCACAGAACACAAAGAAAGAAGAGGTGACCGTGGCTCAACGGTGGTGGCGACGGTTGTTGTTCTCACGGCCGGTGGCAAAGCTGGAGGTGACAGGGGCAAAGCAAGCGCTCTCTCTTGGCTTGGTCGACACAGGGGCGAAATGAGAGAGGAGGCGATGCACTGGAGAGGTTAAGGGCGAGCGTCGGCGGCTGCCACGGCGGTAGACACGCGTCGAACACCAGCGTCGATCTCTTTCCTTCTCTGTCTCTCTCTCTGTGTTTAAGGGCGGCAAAACAATTGCAACCGAGTTAGAGCTAACCCAAGTGACTGTCAAGTGGGTCCATGCGATGCAAACCAAGGCAGTGTGAGAGAGATGGGTAGAAGTTTGGGTGAACTACTGTTAGGGTAGATTTATAAAAGTTTTCCTATTTCTTTTCTTTCTCCCTTCTTTAAAATTTCAAAACATAATTTCTGTGCAAAACAAAATAATGTGGATTTTTCTGGAGGTAGATAAAAATACATAGGTTCCATTTTCTTTCATTTCACACAAAAATAATTTATAATTTAATCTCAGGAAAATAAAGAAATTCAGTTCAGCCGAAATTGGTTTGAATTTTTAAAAGGTCCAAACCTACAAAATAAATTCTGGAAAAATTATATTAATTCATGATAAATAGAATTGTATTTGAATAAATTATATCCTCTATATATTTTCATGTAATAAAATACACATATGAGATATGTATTCGTTTTGCCGATTAGGGTTTAGAATTAAACTATAGTTTGACTGCTTTGACCTAATTATTTGGGGTACCAAATGTACATACTAAATTATACCAAAATTCCAGTGGGATATATATATTAAATAGTATCTACATGAATTTCCCCATGATTTTGTATTGCACCAATTATTTTTAAATATTCACTAAGCTTATCTTTATATATATGTTTCCTATTATAAAATATAATTAAATGATTGTAAAATAATATTTAGATGATTCTTGACCTAATATGATGTGGTTGAGCATGATTTATACTTTTATTTACTCAACTTCATATATTTTACATCCTTATAAAAATACATTAAGTGTTTGCTTCAGGTTTTTAAGTAAACGCTCATGAGTCCTAATATGAAATGCTAGGAAAAGCCATAAACAAGAAAAAGGACTCAAAGATTAACAATACATCAGGCAATTACATACACACACTATGTTTTATTTTCATTCTTGAAACTATCAAGAAAAAGGTTTTAAATTAATCACGAATTTGTAAATCAAAATCAATGTTCTTAGGCTCGCCCAGGGTTTTTGTATGGAAAATTTTAGTGTCTCTATTTCACGAAAATCATTTTCTATATTTTAGATGCAAGAATGGAAATTTAAAATTTTGGGTATGTTACAACGGCGATGGCGTGCGGCAGCGAAAAAATTTGGCAGCTTGACGGTGCCAAAATTTCCAGGGTTCTCGCCTGGACTTAGAAATTTTGGCGCCATGGGCGGGCCCTTATATAGGGAAACGATCTTCGCAGGCGGGCCGTCCGCCTGCGAAGATCGTTTTTACTATCTTCGTAGGGGGACGGTCCGCCTGAGAAGATGTAAACCCTACTCGGCATAACAATCTTCGCAAGCGGTCCATCCGCCTGCGAAGATTGTTACAGAGGTGAATATATTTATTTCAAAATATTTTTTAATTTATTTTTGTAATTTGAAAATATCTACAGTAGTTGTAATAAAAATGGTAATTGTACATACAAATATACAAACCTTAATATTATTACTTTTCAAATGTAAATCTTACTTAAATGTTTGAAACATTAATATGACTACTTTAAATTTTTTAAAAACTTTTCAAACAATGGTAAGTGCACATAAAAAATTGCTACTAAATTTTGAAACCTCTTTTAAAAAAACTTTTAAAATATAAAAAACTGTAAATTTTACCCTAAAAATGGTAATTGCACATAAAAATTAGTACAAACTAATGTGCAAAATGTTGAGTACAATTGTTCGTCAATTTGCAATATGAGCACACATATCCCCTTACATACCACCATTACATAACTAATAACTTCTTAGATGCTTAGATGCCACTCAACAATCATTACCCTTTAACATTTTTGCCCACACTGTCCGTGCGCATGTAAGGCTTCACGTTCTTCTGAGTAGATGTCTCGACATTCTTAATCTTTTGTACAAACTGATTATAAAGTGGCATACTATCGTATTCATTGTAATCTTCGACATCTTCAACCCCATCCACTCCCAAAATCTTTTGTTTTCTTGGTAGCACTATATCTTTCTTCAAATTTGAAGGGTCTTTCACATAAAACACTTGTGTCACGCGATTGGCGAGTACCCAAGGGTCATCCTTGTGACCCACACTCGCAAGGTCAACAACAATAAGACCAAACTTATCAACTTTGACCCTGTTCGGGTATTTTACCCACCGACACTTAAATATGGGAAATTGCATTGTGTGCCCATAGTCGATTTCCCATATTTCTTCAATAAACCCGAAGTATGATTGTTTCTTCCCCACTTCGTCAATTGCCTCCACACGGACACCGCTGTTTTGCGTACAGGTCTGACTATCTTGGGCTCTTGTACTAAACGAGTATCCATTAATGTCATTATCCCTGCCAAGAATTTACTGTAGTTGATAGACCACAAGCCAACCGCTTCATAGTTATTTCATCGGTAGTTTGTCCCTCAGGAAAGTCTAGGTCTCGCAACCAATCTATGAAGAGACGCTTGTGTTCTTTCATTATCCACTCGGTGGTGCGACCCTTATTGTTAGCTCGTAGTAGTTCGATATGTTGATCGATGTAAGGCTCAACGACAGCAAACTGTTGAAGCACGCTGAAGTGAGCTTCTTGAAATGATTTGTGATCATGGGTGACGAATCTCTTCTTTCCTATGGTTCCCCTGCCACTCAATCTGCTCTCGTGTCGGGGCACAGGTACTCCAATTGCATATCCATCTTTGAGGTAATCGATACAGCTCCCGACAACCTCTTCAGTACTATAACCCTCAACCATTGATCCCTCTGGATGTGCACGATTTCGGACATAACCCTTCAAAATTGCCATGTAATGCTCGTATGACCACATTTGATGGAGGTACAATGGGCCAAGCGCAACCATCTGCGGCACTATGTGAACAATGAGGTGCTCCATCATATCAAAAAATGATGGAGGGAAACACATCTCAAGTTGGCACTGTGTCTCATGTGCGAATGTACGGAGATTTCCTAACTCTTCGAGACTAATGACCTTTTGTGACACTGCGTTGAAAAAGTAGCACAACCTTGTGATAGCAACCTTTAAATGCTCCGATTTTATGGCCCTTATTGCAATTGCAAGAAACACGGTGAGCAAGACATGACAGTCGTGTGAATTATAACCAGATACCGAGAAAATTTTCATGGAAATTAGTCGACTGATGTTTGATGAGAAACCTATGGGCACTCTGACATCGCGGAGTGATTTGCAAAATGACTTCTTCTCCTCAGGTGTCAGTGTGAAACAGGCTGGTGGAAGATATACTTTGCCATTCTTCTCTCCTTCTTGAGGGTGTAACTCTTCTCTGATTCCCACTTCTCTGATTCCCATCTCGACTAGGTCCATCCGTGACTGCAGACCATCTTTAGTCTTCTTCGGCATGTCCAACAATGTTCCAACTATGTTGTCAAACACATTCTTCTCTAGATGCATGACGTCCATGGCATGCCGAACCTCCAGATCTTTCTAGTACAGGAGGTACTTAAAGAATATGGAATGCTTCTTGAATGGGGGAGGGAGTTTATCATCTGGCTTCGTACTATCATCTTGCTTCTTACTATCCTCTGGTTTCTTAGTCTTCTCGGGTTTCTTGCGCTTTTTCCCCTTTGATGGTTTCTTAGTCACTTTTCCAAATTCGCAAACAATTTTCTCTGTCATTGCACACACTTTTCCCCCGATGTAGGTTTCGGTGCAGGATCAGTCTCTTCAGTGCCATCGAACTCCGCCTTCATCTTGCGGTACCTGTGATTTGTGCGTAGGAACTGCCGGTGCCGCATGCACACAAGCTTGTTGGAACCCGGGAGATACCTATAGTACGTTACATTCAAGCAGATCACACATCCTATTTTACCTTTAATTTGACCTGAAACTAAAAACATTGCGGGATAATCGTTAATGGTCACGAAGATGATGGCCTTCACTGTGAAGTATTCTCTTAAGTACTCGTCCCACACTTTCAATCCCTCTTTCCATAAATCTGTCATATCTTCCAACAATGGTTCAAGAAATATGTCAATATCAATACCAGGCTGACGGGGTCCCTGTATGAGGATACAGAGTAGTACATATTTTCACTTTTGACAAAGCTAGGTAGGAAGATTATACATAGTCAGAAGCACTGGCAAGTACTATGTGAGCTGCTCATGTCTCCAAAAGGATTAACTCCATCAGTACTCAGGGCAAACGTAATGTTTTGTGGGTCTTTAGCAAACTCTCTATACTGAGCATCAAAGTTTATCCACTGACAAGCATCTGTCGATGTTGGCGTAGAATTTTGACCCACCAGATGTCAAAACGGGTTCCACGTTTCCACGGCGGCCTGGGAGATCTGCTTAGCTCCAGTGCAGGTCCAATGGCTTGCGAGCTAATCTAGACAAGCAAGCTAATTCAACCTTTGTCGGCAATAAACCCTAAAACGAGTTAATCGCTGGCGAGATGGAATTAAAAAGCCATATCAAGATTAGCCAAAACATGATAGACGATGATCACATCATCTGGACTTAACGTGTCTAAAGCGACACGCTAGCCCTGACGATGTAGATCGTCGGGTACGAGTTCTTACCTCTGCTCTGGGGAAGCAAGAACTCATCGGAAGCTAACCTCTTGTGAGGGTTGGCGATGCACCGAAGTAGATTGATTTGTTGTTGAATTGATTGAGATTGAGAGAGTTTCTATGTACAGACTACCGGGATATTTATACCCGAGATTACAACATTGTCCAGATAAGACATGATCATATCTACAACTTAACAAACAAGTCCTTATGGCGGACTCTTGCCATAGATTAGATTAAATCTACTCTAACTACCTAATTAAAGAGATATGATTGCCTAAACCCGAGCCTTATCTCTATTTGGCAATCTCCTTGAAGCTTATCTCAAGCCCAAACCGAGCCCATGCTGACTCCATCAGCTTCCTGCCTCTACCAACCGATGAACGTATTGAATCCGAATCGGCCGATACAGCCTCTCTACTAGCGCTTCTTTCAGTCCGATATGCCTACTGAGTCCGATACGGAGTTGGGTCCAACTCTGGCTTGATCCGATAAAGTAACCGATTCAACTAAGAGCGCTCCCTCTTCTCTGCATCGGTTTTCTCTTTCCTCTCCGAGTAGATTACGAAAATCTGCTGATAACACATGCCCCCCAATTCCGCTTCATTATATAATGTGGCGGAATTAGCTCCGAGGAACCCATCGACTTCTTCGCTAGGGTTTGTCTGAAAACCGTGCAGATCCAGATTCGCAGCTCCCGCCGCCAATTTCGTCGCGCAGTTCCTCATTAGCCGCTTGCGCTTCTCGATTCCGACGACTCCCCGACGTCCTTTTGGCATCGACTCCTTCATCAGCGACCTCTTCAACAACATCTATGGCTTCCTTGCCGTTTTACGCCTCCGAGATCCCCGTGGTAAGTCAATCCCTTTCTGAATTCACATTTTCATTTTCCCGCCGAGTCTTTTCAACTTAGGGTTTTTGCTGTTGCCCCCCGGGTCTTATTTTATCGCTGTTCATGTGCCGTAGGTCTTCAAGAACCAGATTTTAATCCCCACCAACGACAAATCACGTCGGTTCCTTCTAGGCCCCATGGGCAACTCTGACCCAACCTGGCTGATAAACGTGGAGACAGATAGAATCCCGTTCAAGCAACTTAAACCCAATGTCTCCTCATGGAAGCACACTTTCAGATGTTGGCCGTCAAAGCTCAATGGCATCAGGACTTGATACAAGAAGATTGCCGCAGCCAAGCAAGTCCATTGGGACGAGATAGGAATCGACCAATGCATTGCACTATCTCTAGCCGATACCAAAAAGAACAAACCTCTGATGTCGGCAGCCACCTATTTTTGGTCTAGCACCCTGAACACTTTCCTGTTTCGGCAAGTCCGATGACCCCAACACTAATAGATATCAAGATGCTGACAGGATTAGATATCCACTCCGAGATTAATCCCTTCAACCTCCTCATCAATAGCAGCCATAAATTGAAGACCAAGAAGATTGAAGGCTGGTCTGGATATATATCCGAGCACATGGAGCAAGGATCTGTCTTAGAGAGAGCATGTGGCTTTTCTGACTTTGTGGTTAGAAAGATTCGTCTTCTGTGGATCAACTTGTGGCCCCACTTCGAACTGCCAACATTTAGCTCAGGCCCTGGTTGAAAAGAAGCAATTTCCTCTTGGCCGATACCTCCTGGGAGTTGTCTATCGGCTGCTCTATTTTGCCACCCAAGATCTGATGCTAAAACGGACAGTGGCACATGGAGGTCCATGGTGGTTTATCCAACTCTAGCTAACAATCCATACCAACACCATGGTTGATCGGCCTCCGCTATCGGACTCTGCTTTCCCATCGGACTACAACGACAATGAAGATCCTTCAACCAGAAGATGCATGTCCTTTGGAGAAGCAGCCTCAGTATATCCTGGAGAAGATCAATTGGCCGAAGAGATATCCACTTGGTTTGTCCGATTCTATACTGGCCTTCCATCAGCCAAGATGGACATGTTTGTCTATCCTTCGGACTCTGAATTTGAGCTCCCTATCGATCTGACCCTGAGCCAACTGAACGATGACATAGTCTCAAGGGAGGTCTTTATGATCGGCATCAGTCCTTGCCTGCTCCCAGTAGGCATATTTCAAGGCAGAAGCACAAGCTTATCATACGAGTTTTACAACCCCATGGTGGCTGCCAGACAATGCGGGCTTGGATAACTTCCTATCAGTCTGCATTTCCATCGGCTCCTAGAGAGCAGAGGTACTGTCTCATCGGCCTTGATCATGAATAAATCCTTGGAGATCAGAATACCAAACTTGGACGATTGTGACCGATTGTGGTTGAGCGCCTTCGTCCATATCAGCTTCCAATCATGGTGGCAGGAGTGGGTACTCACATCTTTCATCAATCGGCCAGGTTCTATCTGACAGAGCTTGTTGACAACATCAGTCCTTAGGTCCCTGATGCCCCAATTCCATCTGTTAGCAACAGTGGGCAAAGGATAGCTTATGCTCCGGTCGTAGCTCTATCAGAAAAATCTGTTTTGGAGTCAATTATCGGCCTCACTGCTCCAAAGATATCATCACTGCTCCAAGGGCCGATAATTAAAGAGACTACAAAAAGGAAGATGCCAGCAAAAGATAAAATTCAAAAACCCGGTAAGAAATCCAAGACTGACAACCAAGCCGATCTTGATGAGCTAGACCCCTCCGTGGAAGAATTCCTAGACGATCAAGTCATGGAGGAAGAGGTCGATGCAGCAGCCGCCGATCTGCCCGAAAAAGAAAACCCATCGGCCAGCACTACTGAAGAGCCGTCGGTCAGGTCGACTAGAGATCCATCAGCTACGATCACTGTGATTCCACCGGCCGATGACCAAGCTAACGCCGCTCAACCAAGGAGAACTAGACATACAGTCCGCAAGGTTAATATAATCTCTTTCTTGAATTTATGCAACTCCCTTTTGCCGGTCTATTATAACTTGATTTCCCTTTCAGGTCGTTGCATCGTCTTTGCTTAAGGAGAGAACCCAATCGGCCCCATTACCAAGAACCAAGAAAGCAACCTTGCAAAAACGCGAACAAGTCAAGGCCCGATTGAGGACACCATCTCCTTCTCCACCACCCTCTCCAATTGATTCGGTAAGTTAATTCAATTGAGGTCGTATTCCTCTGATAATATGGATTTGATCACCGTTTCCTTGCCTTTCTTCAACCGCGAGCCCATCGCCTGCACCACATCGGCCAACCCCTTCGCCTGCTGTTCCGGAACAACAAGAGAGGGCCGATGCAGGCACAGCCGACGTCCCATCACAAGTAAACCAGATCACTTCGAATCCCTTGTCGATTTTGCTTGACTGAGTCACCCATGCCCTATCTTGATGATTGCAGAACCTAGCCGATATGTTTACTTTTGATATCGGCCAATTTCTTGATGACAAGGACAAAGAGCCACCTAGCACAGCCAAGACGTCGATCTCTGAAGAATTGAAGAGCAGGCTGTCTGATATTGCTAATCGGCTGGAGTCATCGTTAGAATCATTGGAGAACTGTAATCCCATCAGGAGTAGGGTAACAAAAATTCAAGATCAACTGCCTGAAGACCTGATGGAGACCCTGACACCAGCCATCTTCTTGAAACAATAGCACTTCAAGCTTCACAGGGCCAAAGAGAGAATCGCGGAGAGGCGGGAGCATGAAAGCTTGGAATCGGCCTTAACTGCCAGCAAAGTTCAAGTTAACTCTGACAAGATCAAGTTGGACGAGCTGGCTGTTGAGCCGATCGCCTTAAACAGAAGGCTTGAAGAACTCCGCCTCCTCAAAGCAAATCTAGTATTGAAGCTAGAGGCAACTCACAAAGAGATCCAAGAAGTTGAAGTCAGGATAACTGCATCACCAAAGGCCATAGAAGAGCAAACGGTGAAGCTGAAGGCAACGGCCAAATATCTTGCAACCCTGAGCATGTCCTTGAAGCCAATTCCAGGGTCGACAGCCGATGACGCTCAGACAATAGAAGACATCTATCAAATCCGTCGCAAGGCCATTGCGGCTATCCAAAGCTTTATAGGCTGATGTAATATAATTTTATCTTCTTTTTGTAAAAAGATAACTTTATGTTTTGATCAATATATATCTCATCGGCCAATTAGCCGAATATAATCTTGAAGAAGTTTGATAAAGTCTATCGGAAAATTTTTTTGAAGTCCACAATTTTGAATCCATAATTCATCTGATAAACTTGAAGAATTGCTGAGTATATATATGCCCCCCAAATTTTAGAAGATGAGGGCTCACGTTGTAAAATTTGAACTAAGGGCGATAGTGTATATCGGCCATCTAAAGGTGATGCAAAGCGCATCGGCTATTATCATAAATCGGCTGGCAAGCCGATCATGAGTCGATCCATACGCTTGGATAATATTTCTTTAAGTATTTGTCATTAAGAGCTCTGCCATAAACTTCTCCATCTAACCCTTTTAGCAGATAAGCATTGCGAGGAACACATTGATGAATTTGAAAAGGACCTTCCCAATTAGGTGACCACTTGCCGAATTTGGTATCTCTGGAATCGATCGGCAGTATTAATTTCCAAACAAGATCCCCTTCCTCAAATGACTTGGCTACAACCTTTTTGTTATAATGACGAGCAACTCGATCTTTATCTCATTTTATCTTTTCCAAAGCCCGCAATCGGACGTGTGCCAAATCATCTAACTCATCAACCATAAGATTGTGGTACTCATCGGCTGTCAAGTCGTCTTGCAATGCAATCCTTCTTGAGCCGATGTTGGTCTCCCACGGCAGCACAGCTTCATGTCCATAAACCAGCTGATAAGGCGGCACTTGAGTTGCACCATGACAAGCCATCCGATACGCCCAAAGGGAATCGGCCAGCGTGGTATGCCACCGTCTCGGCTGTTCATCTATTTTCCTCTTGATCAACTTGATTAAAGTTTTGTTAGAAGTTTCTGCCTGCCCATTAGCTTGCGCATAGTATGGAGAGGAATTCAATAGCTTGAGGCCCATGCTGTCGACAAACTCAACAAACTCATCGGACACGAAAATTGATCCTTGATCGGTCGTCAGTGTTTGTGGAAGTCCAAATCTGTATATAATATGCTCCTTGACGAACTGGATGGCATCCTTGGAATCAACCTTCTTAAGAGGGAGGGCCTCAACCCACTTAGTGAAGTAGTCCGTAGCCACTAAAATATACTTGTGTCCTTTGCTTGATGGTGGGTTAATCTGTCCGATCATATCTATACCCCATCCACGAAACGGCCACGGCTTTACGATTGGATGCATAGCCGATGCCGACGCTCTTTGAATTGCTCCAAACTTTTGGCAATCTTGGCACCCCTTGTAGTACTTGAAACAATCCTCTAGTATTGTCGGCCAGAAATATCCAACGCGTTTCAAAAGCCATCTCATCTTATGGGCCGATTGATGTGTTCCACAAATCCCTTCATGTACCTCGCTCATAACAACTTTGGCTTCCTCTAAACTTAAGCATCTTAGCAAGACACCATCAATCGTCCGATAGCATAAATCATCATCAAGTAAGACATAATGTAAAGCTTTATATTTCTTTTTCCGTGAGGCCGATTGGGAAGGATTTCTCAAATACTCGATAATAGCAAACCTCCAGTCATCAGCATCCATGGTTGCAATTTGAATCTGAACGTCTTTCGCCATCGGCCTGTATCCTGATGCCCCCTAAGCTAAGTCATTGGCCTCGAAGTTTTGCTTCCTGGGTATATGCCTCATTGTCACAATCTTGAAAGCTTGTAGCAACCCCTTGCACTCTTCATTGTAGACCCTGAGAATATCATTCCTGCACTCATACTCCCCAGAAAGTTGATTAATGACCAATTGCAAATCGCCAATAATTTCTACAGAATCGGCCTCAACTTCTTGTAATAACTGCAAACCCTTGAGAACGGCTTCGTATTCTGCTTGATTGTTAATATAATAAGGCTTGATAGTAAACGCGAACTCAAAGCTTGCCCCCCGAGGGGATATGATGACTAGGCCGATATCGCATCCATGTCTGCAAACAGATCCATCAAAATACAGTGTCCATGGCACAATATCTGCATATGCAATTGAGTCATCTCTATGTTGAATAATGAAATCGGCCAGGGCTTGTCCTTTGATCGCTTTGGCCGATTCATACCTGAGGTCAAACTCTGTCAAGGCAAAAATCCACTTTCCAATTCTCCCTTTTAAAACAGGGGCCGATAGCATGTATTTCATCACATCGACCTTACTTACCACAATGCACTCATTGGAAAGTAAATAATGCCTCAATTTAGTACATGAAAAATATAAGCATAGACATAACTTCTCCACTAGCGTGTACCTTGTTTCAGCATCCAGCAATCTTCTGCTGAGATAGAAAATAGCTCTTTCCTAGCCATCAACGTCCTGAACTAAAACTGAGCTGATAGACTTCTCATCGGCCGATAGGTACAGCCTGAATGGAACTCCCTTTTGTGGAGGAATTAAGACTGGTGGGGCACTCAAATATTCTTTGATGTTATCGAACACCTTTTGCTGCTTATCACCCCATATAAATTCTTGATCATTCTTCGTCTTCAATAATGGAGTGAACGGCTCTATCCTGCCTGACCGGTTTGATATAAAACGCCGGACAAAGTTAATCTTGCCGAGCAGAGATTGTAACTTGGTCTTATTATCTGGAGGCTTGATATTTTTTATAGCATCAATATTCTTCTGTGTAATCTCAATTCCTCTTTCGTGGACCAAGAAACCCAAGAACTGACCGGCCGATACGCCAAAGGCACACTTGTTAGGGTTCATCTTTAGACCATATTTCCTTGCTCTTTCTAGTACCTTGCGTAAATCGGTCAAGTGCACATCATACTCTTTTGACTTCACGATGACATCATCTATGTAAACCTCAATCAAAGAGCCAATAAGATCGCGAAAGATATAATTCATTGCCCTCTGATAAGTGGCTCCAGCATTTTTTAGGCTGAAAGTCATAACAACCCACTCATATAGGCCGATTACCCCCGGACACCTGAAAGCTGTCTTGTGAATGTCTTCCTCAGCAATGAAAATCTGGTTGTAGCCTGCGTTTCCATCCATAAAGCTAATGATCTTGTGTCCAGATGCTGCATCAACTAGCAAATCGGCCAACGGCATAGGGTACTCGTCTTTTGGCGTTGCTTTATTTAGATCTCTGAAATCAATGCACACCCTGAGCTTGCCGTTTTTCTTCAACACTGGAACTATGTTGGAAACCTACTTCGCGTATCGGCAGGGTCTGATAAAGTTGGCGTCGTAAAGTCTTGTGATCTCTGCTTTGATAGCTTCATGCATATCGGCCTTAAATCTCCTAGGAGCTTGTTTAAACGGCCGATAGTCTAGTTTTATAGCTAACCGATGTTCTACAATCGATCGGCTTAATCCTGGCATCTCATGATATTCCCATGCAAAACAATCCATGAATTCTTTCAAAAGATTTATTAACTTATCTTTAGAATCCCTTGGTAGTTTAGCACTTACATACGTCGGCCTAGGCCTATCACCTATTCCTATATCAACTTCTTCAAGTTCGTCGGCCGACGTAAAGCCTAGTCCCAATTTTCCATCTAACTCATCCACCGCATCATCTGTGTAGGGGCTAACTTGTTCATCTGTGCTTCTAGATGTCACACCTTTGTTAAACTAACTGCTTGTGTTCGTTCTCGATTGGCTTAATGTCGCAGTCAGTTACTTTTAAGAAATCGGCCTCCCAAACTCGTTTGGACAGGCAGTCGATTCCTTCCATCTCTCATACCGCAACATCGGCACTGGCCACGTGTACTGAACGATCGGCTTGCAAGATCTCGACTTGGTCCCCTTGCCATTGAATGAGGCACTGATGCATTGTTGAAGGGACGCAACAATTTGCGTGGATCCAATCTCGTCCCAATAACAGGCTATAGGAACCCTTTCCATCAAAGACAAAAAAGGTGGTCGGTATCATCTTGTTGCCCACTGTGAGCTCCATGTTCAACACCCCTTTTGCCTCCGATGCGTTGCCGTTAAAGTCTTTTAACACCATATTGGTCTTGATGAGGTCCTCAGGTACATTTCCAAGCTTCCTGAAAGTTGTATATGGCATTAAGTTTACTGCCGCGCCGCCATCGACCAGCATCTTCGTCATCGGCCGTCCATTGATGAATCCCTTGATGTACAACGGCCGGAGGTGCCTGTAGCTGGTGTCGGCTGGCTTGTCAAACACGGCTTGTTCTGGCGACAATTGTAGCTTAGCCGAAGATTGCTCTGAGTCGTCATCGGCTATTGCTTCATCGGTCATCTGTGTACTGTACTCTGCTGGCAATATAAAAACCATGTTAACAGAAGCCGATGCTATGCCTTTACCTTTTGCAGACGCAGGAGCTTGAGTTGACTTTGAGGTGCCCTCATCGGCCTTGACCACTGTAGATTTTATTCTCCACTCTTTTTTAGTCTTGGCGAGCCGATGGGCGACTGCTGCTTGCTGCTCCTGGATCTGCTCCTTCTACCTCAGCCTCTGAACCCGTCGCTTTTGTGTCTTGCTAAATACGTCACTTGTGCACCACTGAGGGTTCTGGACTTGCTCGTCGTACTTAGTCCAACGGCCATGGTGCATCGGCCCCAGCCTCTCGTGTACAGACTTCCTCTGCTTGTTCGGCCGATGCGCTTGTTTGCTTAAGCTGCCCTGGTAAGAGTCTTCTATGTCATTGCATGCAGGGCACTCCTGGATTGATGGCAACCTCATTCCTTCGTTCCAGCAGAACCGAAAAAACTCACACTCCCAATGGGGATCGTAGGATTTATCTTGGTCGGCATCATCTTGTGCTTGTTCTTCCCGTCTCCGCTGGTATTTTTTGATCAGGCCTTCTGAGGTCTAATGAGGTCGCTTGTTGGTCCGATAGGCACCGCTATCAGCCCTGGCAGCCCACACCATGTTGATTGGGAACGGGTGTCCTTCTATCTTCATCGGCCTCTTGGTTTCATCAAACTTGATCCTACCTTGTTTGATTGCCGATTGTATTTGTTGTCGGAAGATCTTGCACTCGTTCGTATGATGAGAATAGGTGTTGTGCCACTTGCAATATCTTCTCTTCTTGATTTCTTCGACCGATGGCAACACGTGACCCACTGGGAGTTGTATCTGCTTCTCCTGCAGCAGTAGATCAAATATCTTATCGGCCTTATTGATGTCGAAGTCGAACTTGTCGTCTTTGTCGCCCTTCTTGGCCCATTGGTATGTCGTCGGCTTCCTCATCCGGGCCCACTCAGCCAGATCGACGTCGACATCAACTTCATCGTCTTCGTCGGAGGCGTATTGATAGACACTGTTGATCTTCTTCGCGAACATCTTCGCCTCCTGGAATCTTTGCTCGTGGGCCGATACCCGTTGCGCTAGCTGAGCTAGGCTGTCAAACTCTTATGATGAGAACCTTTCTCGTATCGGCCCCAATAGTCCCTGGAATGCCAAATCGGCCAGTTGAGAATCAGTCAGACTGAGGCTATAACACATGTTCCTGACGTCCCTAAATCGTTGTATGTAATCTGGGACCGATTCGTCAACCCTCTGCCTGATGGCAGTGAGATCGGACAGCTTCATCTCTTGTACACCATTGAAGAAATAATGATAAAACTGTTTCTCCAGGTTGATCCATCCTGTGATGGAATTGCAGGGTAGAGAGGAAAACCATGTAAACGCTGATCCTGACAAGGACAGAAGGAAAAATCTTACCCTCAACGCCTCCACGGCCGATGTCTTACTACATTGAGCTAAGAATCGGCTTATGTGCTCGTACGTAGAGACATTGTCTTGCCCCGAAAACTTGGAGAAGTCCGGGATCTTGTATCTGTCGGTGTTGGCGTAGAATTTCGACCCACCAGATGTCAAAACGGGTTCCACGTTTCCACGGCGGCCTGGGAGATCTGCTTAGCTCCAGTGCAGGTCCAATGGCTTGCCTAGGTGCGTTTAGGGCGTGCTAGTTGATTTGATCTGCAATCAACAAGAATAAACAAGTAAACCATGTTAGTAAACGATGGCCGATCGGCCGATAGTCCGATGTCACATCGTGAGAGCCTAGCCGATAGGGCAAAACTATATCGGCTTACTTGAGGTTATAACAAAGTAAATTGACAGATTTAGTCCCATCGGCCCATATTGATGCGTTTATGGCAATTTCAATGGAATCGGCCGATGAGAGATGCATAAAAATAAATACACTAGCTAATACTCTAGTGCAAACTTATATAAGCTAACCGATTGATATAAATATATTAATTACAGAGAAGTCTTGAGAACATCTTGTAATGAATATATTTATATCTATTGATCTACCTGTATAAGTGGCAAATACATGCAAAAATGTAAATAATTACATGTATTAGGTAAGACCGGCTGAAACCCCGGTGCTATCCTTAATTACGATCAAAGACAGGCTTTGAATTAAATATCGAAACACGACTAAGGTCGATAGCAACTCAAAGTGTAGATCGACAATTAACCCAAGGAAAATCAAGCCGTCGATCGCTTTTGGGGATGGTAGATGCATTAGATAATCTAGACAAGCAAGCTAATTCAACCATTGTCGGCAATAAACCCAAAAATGAGTTAATCGCTAGCAAGATGGAATTATAAAGCCATATCAAGATTAGCCAAAACATGATAGACGACGATCACATCATCAGGACTTAACGTGTCTAAAGTGACACGCTAGCCCTGACGATGTAGATCGTCGGGTACGAGTTCTTACCTCTGCTCTGGGGAAGCAAGAACTCGCCGGAAGCTAACCTCTTGTGAGGGTTGGCGATGCGCCGAAGTAGATTGATTTTTTCTTGAATTGATTGAGATTGAGAGAGTTTCTATGTACAGACTACTGGGATATTTATACCCGATATTACAACATTGTCCAGATAGGACATGATCATATCTACAACTTAACAAACAAGTCCTTATAGCGGACTCTTGCCATAGATTAGATTAAATCTACTCTAACTACCTAATTAAAGAGATATGATTGCCTAAAACCGTGCCTTATCTCTATTTGGCAATCTCCTTGAAGCTTATCTTGAGCCCAAACCGAGCCCATGCTGACTCCATCAGCTTCCTGCCTCTATCAACCGATGACCATATTGAATCCGAATCGGCCGATACAGCCTCTCTGCTAGCGCTTCTTCCAGTCCAATACGCCTACTGAGTCCGATACGGAGTTGGGTCCGACTCTGGCTTGATCCGATAAAGTAACCGATTCAACTAAGAGCGCTCCCTCTTCTCTGCATCGGTTTTCTCTTTCCTCTCCGAGTAGATTACGAAAATCTTCTGTTAACAGCCGGGTGTCGAATCATGCCATCCTTCTTGCGCCCTTCTTCATGCGAACGCTTTAGTTCCGCATCTCGCGGATTTGAGTATATCCGTTTAATGCGGTCTTTGACAGGAAGGTACCACATCACAAGCTGCGGGATTTTTCTCTGAGTTCCCTCAATTCTGTTAGACGGTTCTAGGCCAGTATTGCTATTCGATTTATACCGGCTAGCGCCGCATGTTGGACATTCATCTAAAGAAGCGTACTCTTTCCTGTACAGTATGCAGTGATTAACGCACGCATGAATCTTTTCCACACCAAGTGAAAGGGGGCATACGAGTTTCTTCGCTTGATATGTGATGGATGGTAGTGAGTTAGGCCTCGGGAGCATTTACTGCAGAAGTTCTAAAAGACTGTCGAAACTGGTATCAGACCATCCATGTCTCGCCTTTAACCTCATAAGTTCAAGAACTGACCGTAGTGTTGTGAACTCACTGTCATAGCCCTTTGACTCATCATACAGAACTTCCTTAGCTGCCTTCTGTAAAGCTTCAAAGTTATTTAAACCTCTAGCCGACCCCATCAGCACCTCGGGTTCTGCATGACGTAACATTTCCTCTAGATCGATTTTGTCCTCAACAGAACCACCATCGTGCACCATGTCTTCAACTTGTGTCAGAACTACATTTTCAGGCCTGTCCACTTGTTCTTCTCCATGACGTGCTCCTTCACTTTATAAGCATCTTCCCAGGCTATTTCATTCTTACAGTCATCACAAGGACAAATTATCTTCCTCATATTGTTCTTCTCAGCGTGTGCCTTCGCAATACCAATAAATTTAGACACTTCATCTCTATATGGAGACAAAAACCTCGGTCAATGATACATCCATTCCCGACATTCCATATCTCTAAAAAATGAACATAAAATATTTGCACTATTAATACCAAATTTGCAAGGTTTATTGACAAAAACATATCGCTATTCAAAACTAACTAAAGGTTAATTGTAAATTAATAAAAAAAAGTTTATTTCATTTTTTTTACACAAACATGCCAAATTAGTATATTAGGAAAAGCTAAAAAAATCTTATCATCGACATATTACAAACTAATATAATTATTTTTTGATTGCACCAAATAAATAGACATTAAAAATTTTATTCTCTCTCTCATATATATATATATATATATATGACAAGATCTTGATCTAGATTTAGAACTAGGAGGTGGATGCGACAGCAAAATAAAAAAATGAGAATTTATGTTACCGCATTAAACCACTACAACAAGAGGCATCAAGTATTACACATACATCTAACATCAACATATCAAAAGAAAGTAAATTAAAAAACATGGAGCTTTTCCTTCACAATTTTGTATGTATAAATCCATCACAAATTGAGGTCTAAAATCTTAAAAAATTACATACCTAGTGTGGAAATGAGTAGATCTGAGCACCGTAGAAAAATACCCCGAAGATTTGAAGTTCAAAAACTCCCCCCCTATATTTAAGTCACTTTAGGAGAGAGAAACTTCGGGGAGAATGAACAGGGCTTGGGGAGGAAGAAGACTATATGGGGGCATCTTTGCAGGCGGGCCATATAAGCAGCGCTGGCGAAGATCGATCTTCGCAGGCGCACGTTGCCTGCCGCCTGCGAAGATAGATCTTCGCAGGCATCGCTTATATGGTCCGCCTGCAAAGATCGATCTTCGCAGGCGGACTGCCCCCTCCACCCCGGGTATCGTTTTCGCCGGCGGGATTTTGGCTCCAAAGACCATACCCGCCTGCGAAAATTTAACCCCTACGACGCCGAAAATGAGTTTTCTAGTAGTGTATCCTACGTACACGGGTCTTTTCGTGTACATATCGTGCACACCAATTAGCAAATTTCATCAAAAAATCAAAAAAAATTTGTACATATACTTTTAGTAGTATTATATCTATGTGTAAAGTCTTATCTTAAAATTCATTATATATAAGAAGGAAAAAAAAGACAAAATTCTGACATATTTATACTCTCAAGACTGTAAAAATTTTTTATCTTTGTTGTTACGGCTAAAATATAATAAATATAAGGTTAAAACTTTACACATAAGTGTAATACTATTGAAAATATTTAGTACAATTTTTTATAATTTTTGGTGAAATTTGTTAGTTGGTGTTAACGATATATATAAGAAAATGCCTGTGTGGATAGGATACCCACGATCACTCCTTATGACAATTTATGTTGTCCACTTTATTTGACACTACCTCCCTAGATGCATCCATTGATGAAGTGGTACCGCATGTATCGTGCTTTGACCTGTTTAGATGCATATCATGGGGTTCTTCCTCTCGCTCCTCTTCTCCAAGCGAACAGCTACAACAAACTTGACTCCCTTCAGGACAAAGTGGTAAATATATGGCTGTGGAGCCCATTGCATTGGCAACACCTCCAACTGCGCCTCCATCTGTGTGTGAATCCATCGACAAGCCATTTCATTTGCATTCCCAAGATCTACTCTTGAATCTCTTCGTATTAAACCATTTCCATGCATTGATGCATATGTGAGTACGTAGGAAAAAAATCTTAACACCATGTGGTGGTTGTCCTATGATGGTAATAAGCACCTTATTTTATAGTCGTAGTGAGTCCTCGGTGGATGGAACACACGCCGCATATGTTGTATTTATGACTAATCCATGACCTCTGAACCTAGCCATGCGTAGAAGTTGGAGTGTATTGTTAGGGTTACGTAAATTTCTTTATGGGATAAGCAAAGCAAAGTCCATGATCTAACATTGATTTTCATGATAATGTGATTAACATTATGTGACAGACTCTCTGTGAACTTTTAGTTCGTTCAAGTTGATTTTCTTGATTTTTTTCTACTGTGCCTTTCGATAACTGGTTGAGAAATAGCATGCTATTTGGTTCTTGACAATGACATTACATTTAGCAATTTAATCTGTTGATCCTGGACTCCACTGTTTTCATCATGGGCGATCAGTTAGTTTTTCATTGTTGCGGTGTGAATGGGAAGAGGGAGGGTAAACAAAAGGAGAGTTTCTGGGATTTAGATAAAGACGTGGGTCTGGGGGAACTAACTAGGTAGAAATTAATTTGTCTGGATTATGAGTGTTAGTGATATGCCCTAAAAGTAATCATAGAGATGATTGTATCACACACTATGTTTATGGATTCATGATAAAGTGTTGATCTTTACTATCACGCACACATATGGTGGATGTGAGTCTGCCCATCCCACCAAACTGACAATGGGCCCCATCACTCAGGCACACCTAACCCCTCCCAGAGTCCCCCGACTACCGTCAACTGCTAGCTCTCCCCAAAACTATAAATCATGCCTCTTGTCAGTTGCAACACACAACACATCAGAGCTAAAATGAGCATCAACACAATGCGAATCGAATTGAAGGAGGAAGGAGGATGCGTGCGCCTGGCTGTGGCCTGTAGATTGAAACCAACATGGATGACGGAGCCAGATCAAAGATTGAGTGTTGGATGGAGGCTGGTGATCCCGGATCGTTGGTCGAAGGCATAGTTCGAAGGATATATGGCACCAGCGCCGAATCGAAGGTCCACGCCACCGGATTGAGGTCGGTGTCATCGGAATGATGGTAGTTATCACCAAATCGGCCATGAATGGCATTGTATCCAACTTGCCATCGCCCTAGACACTTCAATCTCATGTGTTTGCCGCTTGGGTCGATGCATGGCTCGAGTGCGGCAGGCATAAGAGCTATCGGTATCGGCCGTTGTCAGCTTCCTGCATGCCTTGAATCGATGCGTGTCGAACATCCAGATCCCCATCACTCTCCACCTGGGCATCTGATCCCTGTGCAGCCGTTGACGGATGTATGCTGGTTGCCATGGCCTGTCACTCGATCGCCGCTCATTGGTGGCGCTAGAGGACAGGAACAGCACAAGAAGAGACCGATAATGGAGGAAACGATTGGATCTTGGAGAGATGTTTCTTTCTTTTTCTTTTTTTATTTTTTAAAGGCTCAAATAGTGCTCATCCATTGGGTTTGTTTGAAATATGGTCAAAATTTGGCATATTTTAATCCAGAAAATAAACATACTAAGCATGATATGCGTATAGAAATGTGATCTAGTGATAGTGCTAAACATGAACATGCTAATAACAGAATAAGTATAATCCAGAAACACGTTTAACACTATGGTCAGAAATTTGACATACCCGGAGAACGCGCCAAAACTTTGTGAGACAGTGTTGGTGTGGTTGCCTCTATTGATGGAGCCATTCTTGCCTCCACCAGTGGCGTCATTGCCGCCTCCTCCATTGACACCATTGCCTCCACCGGTAGACATGTTGATGCAGAGGATGCAGAGGTTGCAGAGGAAGCAAAGAGTAGCCCCAAAAACTTGATCGCCCACCTATCCGTGCACGTATTCAAGCGAACAGAGTTTCGAACGCCTGTGCATGCAGGTGATCAAAACTGGAGAAGCAGAAGCAACACAGGAACAAGAACAAAAGGACAGGAAAACCAAGGAGTGTTTGCGAGAGAGAGGATTGAACTTATTTCTATCTGTCCAAGGGATGTGACTTATATAGTGCACGAGAGGGTAACGTTCCGGCAATCAAATCGGGATTGAATTCCCATCCGTTACTAGATTAACAGCGGCGGAATAAATCCGATTGATTTCCCATCCGTTGCGTGTATTTATGAGTGTCTTAATCTTCGTCAGTTACGTTAAAAATCTTAATGTTACGGAGAGAGAGAAAGATCAGCAGCAGCTAGCAAGCCAAGCCAAGCCAAGCCACACCACGTCCACGCCCTCGCCCTCAGCCTGGCTCAACGCGCGCGCGCCCATGTAATTTATTGCGATTAAATTGGGCCTAGCCCATTAAACCAACATGGGTGATGTCCGAGGGTCACACATGGAAGTTCGTTGAATATATCTACGTTTGCAACTTTTACAAAGTGGACATTGCACATTGGTAAATAAGAAAAGCAGAGATGATCTCAAGTGAAAGGCAAAAAGTACTCGAACCAAACTAATGGAAACTATAAAGTCCTTATAATTATCCACTCACATGAAGATAGGAGATTGGGAGTTTGGTTTTTTTTATTAGGTGATGACAAAGTGAGTGGTATTTTTATTTTACAACTGTTCACAACGGATTTTCTACCTGTAATGTAGATATATATTGAATTTACTCATATATATCAATTATGTTGGGTCTCTAGACAATTGTGTTTTATTGTGCCAAAGTTTTCATTAATGTATTCACAGGAAACATATAATGTCTAAAACATTTCATTCGAAGCAAAATACAGTTACCGGTGGAAACCAGTGATTGCAATTTTCGGTTCCAAATTTTGGTAATTTCGCTCCTTCCATCACACAGATATCTTGCTCAATATTTTTATTTTTTTCTATTTTTTTGTAAATTTGGTTGAACTTATTCAAATTCAGTCAAAATTTGTGAAAATTTTAAATAATTTCATGCAAAAAGAGTTCCAAAATTCCTGGAGTTCCAGTGGCCCCAAAATTTCGAGAACTTCAATGGAAAACGAAGGTGTAAACAATGATGGTAACCAGGCACCAGTTATCGATTTTATAGGGCTATTGGTATTTTCTTTGGTCGATACTTCCTTCGGTTCATGTATAATAGGAATTAGAGAACAAATAGAGGTGTTATTTGTTTCAGTATTATATATGCGTAATCAACTTAGGTTTTTTTCAAGTCTCTAAGAGAGTCCGTTGCAACGCACGGGCTATTTGTTAGTTGAAATAGATAACTTATTATTGATCAGTGAGTTTGTGACTTGTTCATGAGACTCTTTGTGTATGTTGCTAGTTCTAAATGATCCCTGCTTGTATGTTATTGTCAATGGCGCAATTTGGCAATTTGCATTAGTTAAGACCAGGTCAAAGATGGAATTCATACCGTGATTTCAGTAGATTTGGTTGGCAAGATTGTTCGGATTTGCATCAAGCTTTTGTGACAAGGAAATAGAGTCCTGAGTCGATGGAGTTGTGTTGGAATCGGGCTCAGATAGTTTATTTTGTTATGTTAGCCACTCAATGTCGTGTTTGAGTCAAAGTCTGTAATAGTAGTTTCCTTAATTAGAGATAGAGTGCTGAATTAATCCGATCGTAATACATTTGGATTTAGTATAGCCTATGAGTATAAATATGTACACCCAGAGTCTTGGTAAATTAAAAATAATTCAATACAATTTTTGGCACATCGCCACCCTTTTACTCTCGACGAGTTCTCAGTTTCAAGTTGGGCTGCATCGGTTGAGTTTGATCTCCGACAAGAAAGTAAGTATCATCACCTTCGCTTGTATCAGTGGAATTAGCACTTCCTCAATTTAGTTCGATATACTAATTTTGCCTTTGCTTGCGTTGCTTCTCCGATATATCAACCATTTTGAATAGCATTAATCAATTAGTTTAAATCTATCTAGTTTGTTATTAATCCTAAACTGTCTTGGTCAGGTCCAATCTTCTGGGTTATAATTTGTTGGCTAGATTTACTGAAGCCAATAGGTGCTAAACATTGTTTCATTGGAGTTTCAGCCGATGAGTTATTAGCTTATCATATTATAAATTGTTATATTTGCTAGATCTGTAAAGTTCAATATAATACTAGTTACTATGATTATTATCTTCAATCTAATACTATCTCGGTTAGATCTGATCTATCTAGATTGTGGTTAATAATTATAGATTGCTAGTGATTTATATTCTAATTTTTTATATCTGATATTAGTTTATATGGTTTCTAGAGCTTTGATAAGCTTCCATTCTCAACACATCGGCTTGTATATAAAGATACATATATTTGCTTAAAACTCTAAGTTGATTGTAATAAGTATTAGAGGATTTGGCAAATATGCTACATCTATATTTCGGCCGATGTTGTTTCAAATCTGTTAATAGTTAAGTTCCATCGGTTATAGCCGATCGATCCGAAATTCCATCGACATCGTCTTGGGCAAACCATACTGTATCAGTCCCTTGGCCGATTGGACCCTTGATCTAATATTCCTTGTTTTATTCTTGTTAGTTGTAGGATCAAACTAACTGGCATGCCTCAAATCCGAATTGATAGGACTTGCACTAGAGTAAGCAAATCTCTCAGGCCTTCGTGTGTGCGACGAATTTCGTGTCAACAGTTATGTGAGGAACAAACATGATTACAAGATCAGCACATGTATTGATTGATGGTCATGTATTATAGATCATGGTATGGAAATATCAAATCAATAATGTGGATAATGTGTTTGAGAATATGTTGTTGGATAGATCCAACCTAAGGCACTGCATGATTACAATGTACCATCAGTTGGTCTCAAGTAGTGTTGGTGTAAAATCCCCATACCTAAGATTACATGGTTCTCAACATATGTAGTAGCTTATTTTGGGATTATCAAATGTTGCTTCATAACTAGATAGTTATAAAGCTAGTCTTCGGGTTTCCATCAAGCATGTAGTGAGATGTGAATAATCAAGATGTGATTTGCCCCTCCTAGTTAATAGGAGAGATATCTTCTAGGCCTCTTGATGTAATAGATTACCAAAGTGCACAGCCATGCCGAGATGGCTGAGGAGTTAGTCACGGGGAAAGTAATCTAGAATAGGATCAAGTGAATAATTGAGCTATTGAGAGGATGACACATATCTAGCCTAGAGCTTACACAACTAAACTTAAGGTTCAATCGAGATGATCTTTGTGTATGTTTGGCATCTCAATATGTTTTGCTAGGTGCTGCTGTTGACACGTGGATCGAATAGGTGTTTATGGATTGCAACCAAGTATGCATGAACCTATAGGGTCACACATTTAACAGGTTGGAACATGACAATTGGATGGAGATCCAATAATGGCTTAATTCGGATAATGATCCGAGTAGGACTCCTAATAGGCTTTGGAGGCCTAGTTAAAGGTCCTATATATTAAGAAGCAAGGGGGGGCATGCAGATGTGACTCTCAACATGTCAAAACTCTAGCCACCACTTCTACTCACGAGCCAAACCCTAGTCGCGTGCTAGGCATTCCTTCCCTAGACGTGCGGATACAGGTAGAGATGTTGTTGTGTTGCGGCGCTAATAAACATGGGAACGTAAGGAGGAAAACATGCGAGTATATAGTCGCACAAGGAGGGTTGATCGGGCTGCTACGATAGACTACATCCACAACACCGACGCGACACGTTGAACCTGTATGCTCCAACTCTTCTTCTGCTGCTTAGCACGTTGGGCCATACTATTTCACAATCGAATATGTTTATGTGTTGTTTATCTATCTTATTTTGATGCAATTATATATGTGACATGTTTACATGATGCATAGGATAGAACCCCTTATAAAAATTAAGTTTATGATGTTGTTCCAATAGTTGCACATATTATGGTTGTGATCATCATAAGGTAGGTCTGCCAAAGCAGGATCCCTGTGATTATCATATTGAGGTAGGATTGATGTTGGACATCTATAAGCGGAAACTGTTGGTTTACTTGACAAGGTTATCAAAATGGTTTTGAACCTTGGGGCATAGATTGGGCCCGGGGCATAGAGATGTCACCAAATTATATGAGAATCGCGTATGACTTGATTAGCAAGATGTTGCTTACATGTTTTACTAGTCATCTCGCAGCGATGCCAAAGCTCATTAGTGATAGTTAGAGGGAACATTATACATAATGGGAGTTTCTTTTATTAAACTGTTTAATGGATGATAAACGTAAACACGGTGCTAAACTTTGCATATTTTCTGTTGTAGATCATGGCTTCTAATGCATCATCCAACTCTAATTTGTGGGCTATTTTTGAAAAACAAAAGTTGAATGAAACAAGCAAGAGCGCAAAGAGTTTGTGCTCGAGGCTCCTTATCCTAAGGATCTGCACACGAATGCTAATGCTGCTGCACGTAGGGACCACGAGAAATGGAGTAGTGATTTTTTTGATGTTGGCTGGCTCGTGCTTGCTATAATGTCCTTAGAGCTTCAGAAGCAATATGAAGCATCGTATGCTTACACTATAATTCAGGGACTACGTAGTATGTTTGAGAACCAAGCTTGGACTGAGAGGTTCAATACCTCAAAGTCTTTGTTTCTGTGCAGGCTGCAGAAGGAAGTCCATTGAGTCCCCATGTGATCAAGATGATTGTTTATATTGAGAGTCAGGGAAAGCTTGGTTCCCACATAGCCAAGAGTTGGCTACTGATGTGATTCTCCAATCACTCCCTGTGAGTTTTGAACCTTCATCTCTAACATTCACATGAACAGTATGGGCAAGACCTTGTTTGAACTGCATGGGATGCTAAAGTTAGCTGAGGAGAGGTTTAAGAAAAACCTGAATGATATGATTATTACACATAAGCGCAAGACCAATATAAAGAAACTTTTTCAAAAGAGGAACTCGACACCCGATGAGATCGTGAGCAGCTCCAGCTCTAATACCAAGGATCATAAAATTGGGCCCGCAAAGGATACAAAGTGTTTTCATTGCAAGGAGGCAGGTCACTAGATGAAGAATTGAAAGAAGTACCTAGAACACCTCAAGAAGAACTAGGTGGATGGAAAGGGTTCCACCTCATGTATAAATGTTATAGAAATTTATCTTACCACTTCCTCTAGTAATTCTTGGGTATTTGATACCGGGTCAATTATTCACATATGCAACTCGTTGAAGGGGCCGAGAAGAAGCAGGAACTTGGTGAGAAGCAAAGTTGATATTCATGTGAGGAATGGAACAAGAGTTGCTGCAGTTGCGGTTGGCACTATGCCATTATGTTCACCTTCAAGATTAGTTGTGAAATTAAATAATTATTATTGTGGTCCTGCTTTGTGTAAGAATGTCATCTCTGCTTCGTGTTTGAAAGCAGGGGATCATGCTTTTGGATCCGAGAACAATGGTTGTTCAGTCTATTTTAATGATATTTTCTATTTCCATGCGCCCTTGATGAGTGGCTTATAAATCATGAATCTTGACAAGAAACTAGTCTATAACATCAATACAAAGAGGCCACATCCTAATGATTTGAATCCCATATTTATTTTGCTTTGTCACTTAGGTTATATAATGAGAAACGCATGGAGAAGCTCTATAGAGATGGCCTTATAGACTAATTTGATTTTGAATCATTTTAAGACATATGAATCTTGTTTACTTGGCAAGTGAACTATTGGGACTTATACATACTGTTGTATATGATTGGGACTTATACATACTGTTGTATATGATTGGGACTTATACATACTGTTGTATGTATGGACCAATGAGTAGAACAACCAGGGGTGGTTTTCAGTACTTCATTACCTTGACTGACGACTTTAGTAGGTATGGCTATATCTATTTAATGAGGCACAAGTCCGAATCCTTTGAAAACTTCAAAGAATTTTCAGAATAAAGTAAAACATCATTTAGGCAAGAAAATCAAGTTTCTACAATCAGATCGTGAAGGTGAGTATTTGAGCCATGAGTTTGGTAATTGTCTAAAGGCATGTGGAATCATTCCATAGCTGACTCCACCAGGAACACCCCAATGGAATGGGGTATTTGAACAGAGAAATCGTACTTTGTTAGACATGCTACAATCAATGATGAGCCATTCTGATTTGATATTATTTTTGGGGGGTTTTGCTTTATTGGCCATAGTGTTCAAAGTAAACAGGTTCATAAAAGTTAGCAGAAAAGACACTATACAAGATATGGACTGGGAAACGTCCTGGTTTGTCTTCCCTAAAGATTTGGGGTTGTGAGGCCTATGTAAAACATTTACAGCCGGACATGCTTACACTTAAGTCGGACAAATGCTTCTTTGTGAGGTATCATAAGGAAATGAAAGGATATTCTTTCTATAATTCAGAAGAAGGCAAAATGTTTGTCGCCCAAGACATTGTCTTATTGAAAAAAAAGTTTCTTTCAAGAAGGGTTAGCGGGAGCACGGCAGCCATATGTTGATTGCTTTGGTTATGCATGAATGATATGTTTTTTGATAAAAAAGGACTAATCTCTTCTTCTTTGTAGGTTATTTACTTAGTTGTCCATTCGTTTCGTACTAGGCTATAGATCATAAGTCCGGTAAGCAGGATTTGCTGCTTGCGGCATGACTAAATTTGGGTTAGGCAGTTTTTTAGCAAGTGACATAGGTGACGTTGTAGTCTATGGATTGATAGCCTTTAAAAGTTGTATCTTTTGAATCTAGAGGCTGTGACATGTGAGTGTGTTTTTTGCTGTGTGCATGTTAGCTATACGGAGGCTGAGAATATGGTCAGTATAGTTGTATCTCCTCGATATAGCTCGCTAAGTTCAATAAAAGCTTTTATTATAAAAGAAAACCAATTTCCTGATAATTTGGTATCAGATGCGACAAATAGGATCATCTCTCAAATCTACATAATAAGACATCTCTATGTTTTCCTTCATAGGATCATCTTCATCTGTATTGTTCCTTGATCAAAGTATCTGCTCAATTAAACTACATAAACATTCGCTGCCGGTTTTGGTTTAGATACTTTCGAACAGACTGACTGTCACAACCTAATTAATTTTAAGCCAAGAAGTTGAGCAATAACATGAATTAGCAGTGCTAGCAGAAAATAAGCGTCCTGTTCTCATCTCCTCCAATAGACACTACTGGAAAAGTGATCTTTGTCCGGATTACAAAAATCACATTAGTCCCGGTTCGAGATCATTTCTAGTCCCGGTTAAAAAGTACGCTGGGAATCTATGATCTTTAGTCCCGGTTTACTTTTTGTCAGGCCGTGTCAGGCCGCCGGGCATTTTTAGTCCCGGTTGTTGTTACCAACCGGGACTAAAAATCAAATACCTTTATATTCTCTTCTTCCTCCTCTAGCCCGAGCCATTACTGCAAAGGTCGCGAGGAGGAAGGGAGGTGGTGTCAATTTTTTTTGTGAAAATATTTTGGTGATAATATATAAATCGGAGTATTCTAAACTGTTAGCAACTTCATCCAGAAATGATGTATGCTTAGCATATTTCATTTATAGCTATGTTTCTATACATTATTATCTCTAAAATGGTTTATGGAAATGATGAGAGAGAAAATTTGTTTAGCAAAAATGAGGTTACTTTTTAAAATTAGAAACAAGTGGATAAAAATGTTATAAAAGAGATGACAAAGGAAAAATATAGAAAATTACGATAAAAGGATAGAAAACTAAATTAATTTAAAAATCGTTAAAATAGTTAGAAATAACTATGACACATTAAAGATATGTTTAGAACTTTAAAAAAATTTAAATATCAATAATATGTGGGATTATTGTATAATTGTTCTATGATTACTTATATATAATTACTGTACGATTATTTAATTAGTTTGACTTTCGTGGATTTGTTTTTACAATTTTTGTGCATTTCAGGTAAATGGATAGGCAATGGATGTATACCGCGGACCAACGATCGTCAGAGTTTATTGAAGGCATGCGTTATTTTTTGAGTGTTGCCAATGCCAATAAGTATAAGGGTTTTATATGCTGTCCATACAAAAAGTACAAAACCAGAAGGAGTATTCTACATCAAAAACTATTCATGTCCAATTGTTTGGGTTGGAATTAATGCCAAGCTATAATTGTTAGACCTTACACGGAGAGTTAGGGGTTGCAATGTAAGATGATGAAGAAGAAGATGCGAACATTCCTAACTGGGCTCAATACGGTGGATTTGAAGGAAATACAACAGACAAGACGAACGGGGCTGATGAAGATAACGACGGTGTGAATGATCTTGGTCAGATGTTGTGCGATGTAAAGAAGCACTGCGAAAGTGAAAAGGAGGTCCAGAATTTGGAGGGTATGTTAGCAGACCACAAAAGGTCCTTGTACCTAGGTTGTGAACAGGGGCACAAAAAGTTGGGTACCATGTAGGAATTCTTGCAATGTAAGACAAAAAATGGTGTGAGTGACAAAGCATTTGGCGAGTTACTGAAACTCGTAAAGAACATTCTTCCGGAGGGAAACGAATTGCCCGAAACAACGTACGAAGCTAAGAAGGTAGTCTGCTCTCTAGGTCTGAAAGTACAGAAGATACACGCATGTCCAACGATTATATCCTCTATCGTGGTGAGGAGTATGAGAACTTAGAAGCATGCCCTATTTGTAAGACACTACGAGACAAGATTAGATGACATGACCCAGGTGATGTTGACGGATAGCTTTCGAAAAAGTGAGTTCCTGCTGAGGTGATGTGGTATTTTCCTATAATACCACGGTTGAGGTGATTGTTTAGGAACAAAGCGCATGCAAGAATGATGCGCTGGCTCGCAAAAGAACGTCAACAAGACGGGATGCTGAGACACCCAGCTAATGAGTTGCAGTTGCGGAACATTGACGATACAACTTCGGAGAGGATGCACAAAACGTAAGGTTCGGTTTAAGTACGGATGGCATCAATCCATTTAGAGAGATGAGCAGCGGCGATTGCACTTGGCCTGTAACCATGTGTATCTACAACCTCCTCCCTTGGCTATGCATGAAGCGGAAGTACATCATAATGCCGATTATTATTCAAGGCCCAAAGCAACCTGGTAACGACATTGATGTGTACCTAAGACCATTGGTTGAAGATCTTAAACTTCTGTGGAAGAAATAAGGTGTCACCGTGTGGGATGAGGACAAACATGAGCAATTTAACCTACAAGCGTTGCTGTTCATAATCATTAACGATTGGCCCGCACTTAGCAACCTATTCGGACAGTCAAACAAGGGGTACAAGGCTTGCATCCACTATATGAATGAAACTGAAAGTATGTATCTGAAACATTGTAGGAAGGTTGTGTACATGGGTGATCGTCGATTTCTTCTTGCAAGCCACCCTGTCCGAAAGAATGGCAAGCATTTTGAACAGAAGGTACATCACTGTACTAAGCCTAAACATCGTAATGGAAAAGCCATGTTTACTATGATGAAAGATCTAAAAGTAGTATTTGGAAAGGGACCTAGCAGCAAACATATAGCAAGTGAAGATGATCACGCGGCGACGTGGAAGAAGAAGTCTATTTTTTGGAAGTTACCTATTAGGAAGTCTCGGACGTCCGCCATGCAATTGACGTGATGCACGTCACTAAGAACCTTTGCGTCAACCTGCTAGGCTTCCTAGGTTTATATGAGAAGTCGAAAGATACACTTCAAGCACGTAATGATCAAAAGCATGTGAAACAATGCAATGGCCTTCATCCGGAACCAAAGGAGAAAGGAAACCATTACTTGAGTCCGGCCAGTTACACTCTGAGCAAGGCAGAGAAGGAAAGTATGTTTGAATGGTTGGAGAGCATCAAGTTACCATCTGGATACTCCTCAAATATAAAGGGAATAATAAGCATGAAGGAAAAGTTCACAAACCACCTAAAGTCTTATGACTGCCACGTGTTGATGACACAACTACTTCCTATTATAATTCAAGGTATCCTTCCTGATAATGTCCAGATAACAATAACAAAGCTATGAGCTTTCCTCAATGCAATTTCACAGAAGATCATCGATCCAGACTGTAAAATCAAAGTGTGTTTGATTCTTTTGTTGTGATGAACAATTGGCATATGAGGTTATTGGTTTTATCATTTCGAGATTATTAGCAAAGTGGTTTTTGAGATGATTAAATTTTCAGACGATGAACAGGGACTGTTGTTGGGTCCGGTCAGACCGGCGGTATGTGTGTGGTCAGACCGGCCAGCCTGCTGTCTGACCGACCGACTCTGCGTCGGTTTCGGTTTAGGGTTGTTTCATTGGATATACGTGGTTAATTCATGTTTATGACTTCTAGATGGATACTATGCGTTTGTAATACTGTTGTGTGCTAACAATGAGTTAAGTTAGAGATAGCTTGTGCTCGGATATGGTTTCTTTGTTTGATTCATGTGTAGGTAATCTTTACGTCTCGGGAGAGTATTGCCGGTGATGGATCGGGAGTCAACTTGGAGATAAGGTGACGTCCGGATGGTCAGATATCATGCGGGATACTTAGGCTAAAGATCAATGCACGTGGTTGGTGAAGATTTCATATGGCATACAATGGAAATATTGTGTGCGTATGTGATGCAGAGTCGAATCTGGAAGGAGTCTAAATTTGGTACAATTGGAATATGTAAAGTTGGTTTCTTGTACGGGAAGATTTTTTAGGTGGGTTAGGACTTCTTGTATGAGTTTGGTTCGTGGCTTTAGGCTGCCTACCTCATGTATAACTAGAGAGGGAGGGTGTGGCCTCGCGGTATCGCTTTTGAGAGCATTGAGTTATGAGTTTGGTTAGGGTTTCGAGTTTAGTCGAGATTTTTATGAGGAGTGCTATTGTTGCACTTTGTAAACATAGAGAGAAGTAATAAAGTTGTCATCTATTTTAAGAGATCTTCCATTTGCGTTTGCCCGGGTTCGGCGGTCTAACCGGCGAGACACCGACGGTCAGACCGGTGCTTCGCAGCGGTCAGACCAGTGGGGATACGGCGGTCAGACCGGTGACGGCGGTAGGAGGCAGAGGCGACTTTGGAGCGGTCAGACCGGGAGATTAATACCGGTCAGACCAATGGCACAGGCGCGGTCAGACCGATCTATATCGATTTGAGGATAACTTTTAATTCTGCTAAAAGTTTTGGTTTTTGGGTACTACAACCATTCACCCCTCTCTGGTTGGCTTAGTTCTTGCTTTTCGATCCTACAAGTGGTATCAGAGCCTCGTTTTTCTTGTTTGGATTTTTACCGATCGAGAGTTTTAAGCCATGGCTAACAAGTTTTCAACTAAGCCACATATTTTTGATGGTTCAGATTTTGCTTATTGGTATGACAAGATGTAATCTTACATTATGGCTCAAGATTATGATGTTTGGCAAAAGGTTGCTCTTCCTTATGTGATTCGTGATCAAATTTCTACTGAAGTTTTGAAAACTAAGTTTAATAACAATTGCAAAGCTCGTAATATTTTGTTGAGTGGAATTTCTCGTTCGGATTTTGATCGTGTGTCACATCTTAAAACCGCCCATGAGATTTGGAATGCCTTGAGAAACTTTCATCAAGAAACTACTAACATTAAAGAACTTCGTCGAGCTCTTTCCAAAAGGAATACATAAAATTTGAGATGAAACCTGGCGAAGCTTTGGATGATTATCTTGGTAGATTTAATAAGATTTTGAGTGATCTTAGATCTATTGATTTTGCTTATGACACAAATTACACACAATCTGAAGTTTCTCGTCACTTTTTGAATGGTCTTGATATGTCTATTTGGGAGATGAAGGTTACATCTATTCAAGAGTCTGTTGATATGTCTACTTTGACGTTGGATTCACTTTACACAAAACTCAAAACTCATGAGATGAATATTTTTTCTCACAAGATAGATTCTAAGTCTAGTGCTTTGGTTTTTCCCTCGACTTCTTTGGATGTTGGTGCTTCTTCGTCAAATTCTACCGCTCTTACTTTGATTAATGCCATGTCCGATGAGCAACTCAAACAGTTCGAGGAGGACTTGGTTTTGGCTGCTAACAACATTTCTCGAGCTATGAACAATGTCAGGTACAGGAAAAGAGGAGGTCAAACTCGTTGCTTTGAATGTGGTGCACTTGGTCACATTCGTTCACATTGTCCTAAGCTTGGGAGAGGCAAGAAGGAAGACAAAGGTGGAGAGAAAACCAAGAACGACAAGCCCAAGTCGAACAGCACGTTCAAGGGTAAGAAATCCAAGAAGGTGGTCAGGAAGGTGTTGAGTCAAGTCTATGCTGCTTTTGAGCCATTAAGCGACACGGATTTTGATAGTAATGAAGGCAAGGAGAAGGAAAAGAATATCTCTGGTGTTTGCTTAATGGCTCGTGGTGAATCGGATTCAGAGTATGAGGACAATGAGGTGAGTTCCGTTGAGGAAGCTATTCTTGTTTTAAGTGCAAAAAATAAGAAGTGTGAGAAGATGTATAAAAAACAAGAGTTCATGATTGAATCTCTAAATGCTGAAATTGATAGATTGAAATCTCTTATTCCTGATGATGATGATTACAAAAATTGTGAAATTTTAATGAATGAAATTTCAAAAATTAGAGAAATTAATATTGCTCATGATTTGAAATTGAAATCTTCTGTTGCTCTTGGATTTGCTATGTACACACGCACTTTGGATGAATTGTTTTTAACTAAAAAATTGTTGAAAAATACCAAGTTGCTTTTCATGCTAGTTTGATGTTTAACATGATTTGTGCTAAAAAGTTAAAACAACACAATATTTTGAATTACTCAGCATCTACACTGAATAAGATGAGATCGAAAGATGCTTTGCGTCGTGTTGACTATATGGAAGACATTGTAAAATCTGATGAAGTGCTTTCTTGTCCAAAATGTTGTAAAAACAAAGGTGTCATGGTAGATTGTGAAAATTGTACAAATTTAGAAAAAGAGGTTTCTAATTTGAAAAGTTCTTTGGAAAGATTTTTTGAGGGTAAGAAATAACTTAACATGATTTTGGATCAATCTAAAGTGACTAGCTATAATAGGGGTGTAGATTTTGATGTTCATGATTATTTCACCAAAAATCAACCCAATATTTTGAAAGTGACCGAACATGGTCAAATTTTGACAAAATCTAATGTTGTGAAAACAGTTTTTAAATCTGCTGGAATTATGCCCTCTCTTTCTGCTACACTAAAAGAAACTAAAACTAATATTTCAAAACCATTAACTACTAGGGAAAAGTATACTTGTTCCTTTTGTGGTAAAGATGGTCATCTTGTTGGTTTTTGATTCAGATTAGCACGAAAACAAAAAAAGAAAGAGAGATTTCTTTTGCAAAATCTAAGTGGCAGAAATCTGGTTTCCCTCAAGGAAACCGGTCAGACCGCAATGGGTTGCGCGGTCAGACCGCCGACTAGTCCGACCAGCTGCTGAGCGTCGGTTAGACTGAGCTCTGGTCAGACCGGCAGGATAGAAGCAGTCAGACCGGCCTCCGGTCAGACCGGCTACTGTACTTCGGTCAGACCGGCCTCGAAGAAATTTTTTTGAAAATTCTCAAACTGTTTTTGCTCGTGGATATATGCCTATTGGATCTACTGGTCGTGTGTCTCAGTACTGGATTCCTAAATTTCTTTTATCTAACCCCAGTACTGAGGCTTCGACATCTTCTTGTGTGTAGGCTTTGGTGGTGAGGAGTGAGAACGTGTGGATTGTGGATTCCGGTTGTTCGCGGCACAGGACTGGTGATAAAAATTGGTTCTCCTTCCTCAAGATGGCATCCAAGACAGAATCGATTATCTTTGGTGATGCTTCTACTAGTGCCGTTCTTGCTACAGGATTTGTCAAAGTAAATAACAAATTTGAATTGAAAGAAATAGCTTTGGTTGAGGATTTAAAATACAATTTGCTTTCGGTTTCACAAATTGTTGATGAGAATTTTGAGGTTCACTTTAAGAAAAATAGAAGTAAAGTATTTGATTCTTGTGGTGTCTCTGTGTTGAATATTTCTCGCTTTGGAAGAGTGTTTAAAGCTGATTTTGAAAATCCTGTTTCACATGTTGTAACATGTTTGGTTGCTAAATTCAACAAAGATTTGATGTTTCGGCATCGTAGACTTGGACATGTTGGTTTTGATCATCTCACTAGGTTAAGTGGTTTGTGTCTTGTTCGTGGTTTGCCTAAACTTAAGAAAGATCTTGATTTGGTTTGTACACCATGTCGTCATGCTAAGATGGTTGCTTCTTCACATGCTTCTATTTTTTCTGTGATGACGGATGCACCGGGACAACTCTTACACATGGACACTGTTGGTCCAGCTAGAGTGCAATCTGTTGTAGGAAAGTGGTATGTGTTGGTTGTTGTTGACGATTTTTCTCGATATTCATGGGTTTTCTTTATGGAAAGTAAGGATGAGGCTTTTGGACACTTTCCGAATTTGTATCTTAGATTGAATTGTGAACTTCCCGGTTCTTTGAAGCAAATTAGAAGTGATAATGCTGGTGAATTTAAGAATACTTCTTTTGAACAATTTTGCAATGAAAAAGGTCTGGAACATCAATTTCCTTCTCCTCATGTTCCGCAACAAAATGGTGTTGTTAAAAAAAATCGTTCTTTGGTTGAGCTGGCTAGAACAATGCTTGATGAGTATCATACTCCTAGAAAATTTTGGGCCGAAGCTATTAATACTGCATGTTATATTTCCAGTCGTGTTTTCTTGAGATCAAAACTTGGAAAAACTTCTTATGAGCTTCGTTTTGGACATCAACCCAAAGTTTCACATTTGCGTGTTTTTGGTTGCAAGTGCTTTGTCGTGAAATCTGGCAATTTGGATAAGTTTGAGGCACGTTCTACCAATGGAATGTTTCTTGGTTACCCCGCTTATTCTCGTGGCTATCGTGTACTTGTTTTGGAGACTAACAAAATTGTTGAGACTTGTGAAGTTACTTTTGATGATGCTAGTCCAGGAACTAGACCAAAAATTGCAGGTACATTGTCACAGGTTCAGGGGGAGGATAGTAGTATTTTTGAAGATGAGAGCGACGACGACGATGAGGTCGGCTCGGCCGGTCAGACCGCCGGCACACCTTCAGTTAGACCGGTGCAGGAGACGCGGTCAGACCGGCCAGGGTCATCGGCTTCCGGTTCTGTTGATGCTGATCGGGATGGTCCTCCAGAGGCTACAACTTCGACCAGTGAGGGTACAGAACGTGAAACAACTTCAGAAGTCGCTGCTCCTTTGTGCATTCAATAACAACATCCGCCGGAACAAATTATTGGTAATATAGGCGAGCGGACTACAAGGTCTAAGGTAACGACTCATGATGTTTGTGCAAATTCTGCATTTGTTGCTTCTTTTGAGCCCAAAGATGTTACTCATGCGCTAACTGATGAATCGTGGATTAACGCTATGCATGAAGAACTTGAAAATTTTGAGAGAAACAAAGTTTGGACTTTAGTTGAACCACCTTCTGGACATAATATTATTGGAACCAAGTGGGTTTTCAAAAATAAACAAATTGAGCATGGTTTAATGTGCGAAATAAAGCTAGACTTGTTGCTCAAGGTTTTTCTCAGGTGGAGGGTTTGGATTTTGATGAAACTTTTGCTCCTGTTGCTAGGTTTGAGGCAATTAGACTTTTGTTAGCTTTTGCTACTTCAAAAGGTTTTAAATTGTATCAAATGGATATTAAAAGTGCTTTTCTAAATGGCTATATATAGGAGGAAGTCTATGTTAAACAACCACCAGGTTTTGAAAATCCTGATTTTTCCAACCATATTTTTAAATTGTCAAAAGCTTTGTATTGTTTGTAAACAAGCACCTAGGGCATGGTATGATAGACTTAAAAATATTTTGCTTGCAAAAGGTTTTCAACTGGGAAAGATTGACAAAACTCTTTTTGTTCAAAAGCATGGTGATAATCAACTTTTTGTTCAGATTTATGTGAATGATATTATCTGTGGTTGTTCTACTCACGCTTTGGTTGTGGAGTTTGCTGAGACTATGCGTAGGATATTTGAGATGAGCATGATGGGTGAGTTATCGTACTTTTTGGGATTGCAAATTAAGCAAACACCTCAAGGTACGTTTGTGCATCAAACGAAGTATACCAAGGATCTTTTGAGACGTTTCAAGATGGAGAATAGCAAGCCAATCTCTACACCAATTGGTTCTACTGCTGTGTTGGATCCTGATGAAGATGGTGAAGCTGTGGATCAAAAGGAGTATAGAAGTATGATTGGATGTTTGTTGTATCTAACTGTTTCTAGGCCAGACATACAATTTGCTGTGTGTTTGTGTGCACGTTTTCAAGCATCTTCTCATGCTTCCCATTGTCAAGCGGTCAAGCGAATAATGAGGTATTTGAATCATACACTTGAATTTGGAATTTGGATATTCTGATGCTGATTTTGCGGGTTGTAGAATTGATAGGGAAAGTACTAGTGGAACATGTCATTTTCTTGGTACATCATTAATTGCATGGTCTTCTAGGAAACAATCTGGTGTCGCACAATCAACTGTTGAATCAGAATATGTTGCTGTTGCTAGCTGTTGTTCTCAGATTCTTTGGCTTATTTCAACATTGAAAGATTATGGCCTTGTTTTTGAAAAGGTTCCTCTGTTTTGTGACAATACAATTGCTATTAACATTGCTATGAATCCTGTACAACACTCATGCACAAAGCACATTGATATTAGCTTTCACTTTTCGAGGGATCATGCTGAGAAGGGAGATGTTGAATTGAAATTTTTGGATACAAAATTACAACTTGCGGATATTTTCACTAAACCATTGGATTCATCTCGTTTTTCTTTTCTTCGTGGAGAGTTGGGAATCATTCACCTTTTTGGCATGGTTCGAGGGGGAGTTTTTGTGCTCTTGGTTTTATCAAGCAACAGTTGCAAGAAACAAATTGAAAGAGAGCTTTGTATTATACATATAGTGTTTTCTTTGTTCATGCTAGCAATACTTTGAAGGTTTATTTGTCTATTTTATAGCTTGTATGATTTTTAGTATTTTCATAAGGTTTAGATATTGCTTTTAAGTAAGATGATGCATGACACTTAAATTTCATATTTGAATTAATGAAATATGCAATATTGATACTAATACATAGGTTGGATTGTAAATGCTTATATATATGTTTTGTTGATAGTAAAACGTTTGAATTCATGAATCTTGATTGCATTATTGAACTTAGTTGTCAAATCTTTGGTTTATGATTATACTTTAGTATATGCTTGCTATATAATTGATGGGTTTATCTTCTCTTTGTTGCAACACATGACATGAATTACTATATGTATGTTATTAAGCTCTTGAATATTAACTGAACTTAATTCCTATGCTTGATGAAATCGTTGTCAAAAGGGGGAGAAGAGATAAAAAAATGCAAGTTTTCGTGGTTTTTCGTTTTTCTTTCTTTTTCAAAAGGAGGAGATTTTTAACAATTTTTGTTTTTATTTTTCCAAACACCAAAACAAATATTTTTGATGGATTTGCCAATGTGTTCATCAAGGGGGAGATTGTAAAATCAAAGGGTGTTTGATTCTTTTGTTGCGATGAACAATTGGCATCTGAGGTTATTGGTTTCGATATTTGGAAATTATTGGCGAAGTGGTTTTTGAGATGTTAGAATTTTCAGACGGTGAATAGGGACTGTTGTTGGGTCCGGTCAGACCGGAGGTATGTGTGTGGTCAGACCGTCCAGCCTGCGGTCTGACCGGCCGACTCTGCGTCGGTTTCGGTTTAGGGTTGTTTCATTGGATATCCATGGTTAATTCATGTTTATGACTTCTAGATAGATACTATGCGTATGTAATACTGTTGTGTGCTAACAATGAGTTAAGTTGGAGATAGCTTGTGCTCGGATATGGTTTCTTTGTTTGATTCATGTGTAGGTAATCTTTACGTCTCAGGAGAGTATTGCCGGTGATGGATCGGGAGTCAACTTGGAGATAAGGTGATGTCCAGACGGTCAGATATCATGCGGGATACTTAGGCTAAAGATCAATGCACGTGTTTGGTGAAGACTTCATATGGCATACAATGGAGATATTGTGTGCGTATGGAATGCGGAGTCAAATTTGGAAGGAGTCCAAATTTGGTACAATTGGTATATGTAAAGTTGGTTTCTTGTACGGGAAGGTTTCCTAGGTGGATTAGGACTTCTTGTATGAGTTTGGTTCATTGCTTTAGGCTGCCTACCTCATGTATAAATAGAGCGGGAGGGTCTGGCCTTTTGGTATCGCTTTTGAGAGCATTGAGTTGTGAGTTTGGTTAGGGTTTCGAGTTTAGTCGAGATTTTTATGAGGAGTGTTGTTGTTGCACTTTGTAAACACAGAGAAAAGTAATAAAGTTGTCATCTACTTTAAGAGATCTTCAATTTGTGTTTGCCCGGGTTCGGCGGTGTAACCGGCGAGACACCGACGGTCAGACCAGTGGGGATACAGCGGTCAGACCGGTGATGGTGGCAGGAGGCTGATGCGACTTTGGAGCGGTCAAACCGGGAGATCAATGCCGGTCAGACCGATCTACATCGATTTGAGGGTAACTTTTAATTCCGCTAAAAGTTTTGGTTTTTGGGTACTGCAACCATTCACTCCCTTTTCTGGTTGGCTTAGTTCTTTCTTTTCAATCCTACACAGACAGTTTAATAGCCCTTGAAAATGACGTGGTGCAATGTCTTGTAAGCTTTGAGATGATCTTTCCACCATCCTTCTTCTATATAATGACGCATCTTCTATGTCATGTTGTTAAAGAGATTCATATTATCGGTTATGTGTACCTACACAACATGTTCCTTTTCGAGAGGTACATGAGCGTTCTGAAGAAGTACGTTTGTAACCGTTCTCATCCGAAGGCAAGCATCGCCAAGGGGTATGGAACAGAGGAGGTCATTGAGTTCTGCATAGAATTTATTGAAGACCTTCGTCCAATCGGGGTGCCCGAATCAATCCACGAAGGGAGACTACAGGGAAAGGGGACTCTTAGAAGTAAAGCAATAATGACTATAGATAACAACTTATTTCGTAAAGCACATTTCACGGTTTTGCAACAATCTTCGTTGGTGGCTCCTTACATCGAGGAGCACTTGGCCATTGTTTGCTCCAGAAATGTCGGAATGTCCGATGCCTGGATTAAACGCCATCACATTGATACTTTCCCCGCTTGGCTGTGACAACATCTCATGGTTAACAAGACGATTGACCAACAACTAGCCCTCTTGGCAAGGGGACCGTCTTGCTCGATCTTGACATTCCAAGGATATGACATCAATGGGTATACATTTTACACAAGAGCCCAAGACACAAAAGCACGAACTAGAACAGTGATGTTCATATCGATGCCATGAGATACAATGGGACAACCAGCTCGTATTACGGTAGCATTGACGAGATATGGCAACTCGACTATGGACCTCTGAAGGTGCCTCTGTTTTGGTGCCAATGTGTCAGGCTAACTAGTGGAGGCGTAACGATTGATGACAGTGGGATGACAACGGTTAACCTTAACAAGGTTGGATACTCAGACGAACCATTCGTCCTAGCCAATGATGTAACGCAAGTTTTCTACGTGAAGGACATGTCTAGCAAACCAAATAAGGGGAACGGGCCTGACGAGCCAAAGCACCACGTGGTTCTCCCAGGCAAAAGAAAAATCATTGAAGTCAAGGACAATACTGATGTAGATTACGATCAGTTTGACGGGCAAACACCGTTCGCGGTGACGGTTGACTCGAGCATCCTCCTATCAAATGAGGACACCCTTACTCACGCAACGATCACAGCGAAGGAACATTTGTGAGGAGAAAGTACGTGAGGTCAACTATCACGCTGTAAATTATTTTTAATGTAATGACCTAGGTTGTTGTATGATGATATAAATTATTTTGAATGTATTGAATTATTTAAATCGGGCATGAATTGTTTATATATGATTATTTAAATTTAAACTGTCAATTTTAAGCTATTTAAATCGGGCATATGTTATTTATATATGATTTTTAAATTTTAATAACAATTTTAAACTATTTAAATACCGCATATGTTATTTATGTATGATTTTTAAAATGTAATAGCAATTTTAACTATTTGAAATGTTTTGTTATTGTAGTTTGTAATTATTTATCCCGGTTGTTAACCCTAGCTAGGAAAAAAAATTTGGAAATAGCAGGAAAATATCTTTAGTCCCGGTTGGTGGAAACAACTGGGACTAAAGAAATCTATAGTCCCGATTGTTGGGCACAACTGGGACTAAAGCTCCCATTTCTAGTCTAGATTGTTTCTACCAACCGGGACTAAAACTCCCGGGGTATATATATTAAGGCAATCGTCTTCTCCGGCACGATCCCACACTTAGCCGTTTTCAGCGATATCTTCGCTAAGCGCCATCACCGGCTAGGGTCTTCGCCATCGCCGCCGCCGTCATCTCGCCATCGTCGTCGTCGTTGCCACCACCGCCGCCGTGTGTCGCCGCCCTTGCCGCCACCTTCGCTTCAAGGTTAGGCCCGATATCCCGGCCACCTCTCCCTCTCCAATCTCTCTCTCCTCCGGGCGGCCCCCGCCGCCACCGATCTTCTGTCGCACCGTCGTCGTCGCCGCCTTACGCCGCCACCGCTGCCGTCACTACCGACGCCGCCGCGACACTGCCGCCACGGCCGACGCTAGCTGCCGCGCGCCAAGAAGGTGTCACCGCCACTGCCGCTGCCACTACCACCGCGCGCCAAACGTGAATGACCGAATGAACGAACGTGAACAACCGATTGACCGAACATGAACGAACGAATGACTTTAACGAATTTAACGAGTTTCACAACTGAACGAGTTTAACGACTTTAACAAGTGTAGCGACTTTCACGACTGAACAAGTTTAACGACTTTAACGAGTTTCGCGACGTTCACGACCGAACGACTTTAACAACTTTAGCGACTTTCACGACCGAACGACTTTAACGACTTTAGCGACTTTCACGACCGAACAAGTTTACCAACTTTAACGAGTTTAAGGATTGAACGACTTTCACGACCGAACGACTCTCATGACTTTAACGAGTTTAAGGATTGAACGACTTTCATGACTCTAATGATTTTCACGACCGAACGAGTTTAACGACTTTAACGAGTTTAAGGACCGAACGACTTTCACGACCGAATGACTTTCACAACCGAACGACTTTCAGTACTGATGTATATGCAATCTACATGTTTTAACTAATTATTTTTTTTGTCAGAATTACCTGATCCAGCTACTGACTGCCGACGTCACTCAAGCTTACGTGGTCCCAAGGTCTCCAAGCAAAACTAAGGCAAGTTACATGAAACTATAAAAGTTTTCGTACATTCCTATGAAATGGATTAGCTATATTTAAAATGTACACATGTAGGTTTCATATTTCTTAACTAGGTGAAATTTAACGTAGGTTTCATATTTCTTAGGTAGGTGGAAATTAGTTGGTCATTGGAAAGATGAAGGGACGTGGACAACGAGGTGCCACGAGGAAGTTAGAGGGGAGACACATTATTACTGAAGTGAATCCAGACAGCCGAGCTGTTGCCCCTATCGATGCAGCAACGAAGTTTATGTCACACAACGGTTGGGTCGTGAGGGATCACGTGCCCATCAGCATAGTAAACTGGCTCCAAACAAGGGCACCTGGGGATGAGGAGGAATAACCTTATCTCTCTGATACAGAGAAAGAAATGTTGTGGACCACGATGCTTGAGACATTCACGGTCCCGGAGGCAAAAAAGCAAAAAGTGAAGGATTGGACTTTAAAGAATATGGTCGAACAGTTCTAGCAGTACAAGAAAGATTTCTACGAGAAATATATTGTGAAGGGCCTGACACCTGACTTTGACAAAATGACCAAGCTGAAGGATCATTGGAATGCGTTTCTCACATACAAGACAACGGAGCAAGGTCAATGACAGATAGAAAAGAATAAAGGCAATGCCGCTAGAAAGAAGTATCATCACTGGCTAGGGTCAGGCGGCTATAAGAAGGTAGTGCCGAAGTGGGAGAAAATGGAAGCAGGGTTGCTAGAAAGAGGTATCATTCTGGCCACAGCCGATTGGCCGGAACGATCAAAGCATTGGTACTATGCTTATGGTGGAACGCTCGATCTTGGTGATGGCTCCCTGATATTTAGCGTTGAGATTCGCAAAGCAGCAAGCCGACTGACGGAAGCAGTAGAGACCTCTGCTCAGAAAATATTCAAGCCCGGCAGAGAGAAGGATGAGCTTACGCTCGCACTGCAGAATGACGAGTATACAGGCCGAACACGAGGAAAAGGCTTGGTTCCATGGAAATTTGGATTTCAAAATGACATCCGCATGTACAAGAGTCGCGTGAGGAGCAAGAGAGATACTGCGGCGAAGTTGACAAATCTTGATTATAGGGTCGCGACGCAAGAGTTAAGGATGCAAGAGGTGGTGGAAAGATGGGTGGACCAACGCCTGGCCGAATAGCAGAGGGAGCAGACCCAACAACATGTTCCTCCGGTCATGGTGAGCCCCTCAGGCAATTGCAACAGTTGCGTTTCCATAAGGCAAGTAGGGGAACATGGCATGCAAGCTACAACATGGCCAGCTCACGACGAGCCACCGTGCCCCGTTGATGAAATCACGCAGCGGACATAGTCCCTTCAAGAACATATCACTCAAAGTATGCTCGTAGTTTTATAATAGATGTCTTGTACATTGCGAAAGTTGGTGCATATGTTAATTACTAATTAACCTCGATTCTCATGAAGGTGGTGTCGGGCATGGCCATACCAGTGGACCCTTCAGGGACATACCATTGCAGGCCGATTCTACTTGGATACTCAAGGATCGAAGTAGAACTGGTGGAATGAGGGTTCGAGGACCTCGAGCTGGACATCCCCGGAGGAGACGGGGAGATGAAACTAGGAGACACAGCCCGCGCCATTATACAATGGTGCAAGCGGCGTCCTGGGCGAGAAGCGGCATCCGTTCCTACATCTCCTCTGCCTGCACTGTCTCCTCCGCCTCCTCCGCATGCACTGTCTCCTCGGTGGGCACCGACTCCTCTAAGGTCTCCGCCGTGGGCATCGTCTGCTCCATCTTCAATGCCGCAACTAGCTCCAAGTACACGAAATACTTGTCCACCTCGTTCCATGCCAAACGTACACGAAATACAAGTCCAGCGTACAAACGAAGAAGCAAAGACTTAACGAGCCTAAGCTCCCCGCTCTCAAGACTAGGGCATACGACCGCACTCCTGAGGAGACTGACGAGATCGTAAGAGCGCAAGTGAAGGCGCACTTCAAGCCACGAAGTCCAGTAAAGACGATTCCTATAGACCCGTCATCTAAGGAGTTCTTTAAGAATATGAGCACAACGGTAAAAAGACCTTACTATCCGACTATGACCGATCAACAACGAAGCCTTTTAAGAAGGCAAAAGAAAAGTCCAAAGAGGTCCCTCAGCTCAAAAAGCAACCAAAACAATCGATTGATCCGTTGCTACCGCCTGGTGAAATGGAGATAAGACAATTTATAGAGGAGACGGGACTAAACAGGGAGCAATTGCTGGCCGACACACTAATAAAAAAGCAACAACAGAGGATCTAAAATACAATTTACCCTCGGTGAACCACTTGTCAAGCCTGATCAGGTTCAAACCCTCTCTACACAGATGTATCGATTCCATTAATACTACATGGAAAAATCAGCCGCCAGAAGTGTGATGTTCGGTGCGAGGGTAAAACAACTCACATTACTTCCAAGGAGATGATGAGTTGTGGGTCCGTTTCCAGGAAATCTTCGACGTGTACCATCGAGATGCCCTCGACATCTCTCTTCTCAGTCTATGGGTTCTATAAGTATTGTTTAATTAATTTTATTTCATTCCTTAGCTCCATGGATGTAGCATCGAATGATTGCAGTGTGTAGATAGCTGATGAGAACGTCCTTTTTTCCCGTTATAGAATGAAGATTCAAATATGCCGTATGTAGGGAGCTTTTAGGGTTGGATTCATGGACCCCCGCAAAGTTAACAATATGGTGAAAAATGATTTTGAGCAAGAAATAGAAGATAATATTCTTCATTTCCTAGTGCAACAACATTTCAAGACCTTCATACTATTGTCGTACAATACCTCGTGAGTTTTTACCTCCTTTCATACCAATTTCCCTATCGTACTCATATCGTGACATATATATCATCTCACACAATTTACAGATTTCACTGGGTACTTTTTGTTATAGACCTTACTAAAAGTAAACTCCATGTTTATAACTCAATGGATAAATCGAAGGAAACTTTCACCAAAACTTTTGAAGTGCTAGATAGGTAATGCAATCCATTGCACTGTCATTATGAGTGTTGCTATTTCTACTATATATGCGGATCTCGGATAATTAATCATAGCATGCAACTGTGCATAGGGCATGGACACGGTTCCGTACACTCGTCCGCGGGAATTTCAAAGAAAAACTAGATTTCAGGATGAACTTTTCAGTGAGTACATGCTCCAAAATTATATTGAATCATTTAATTTGTTCTAAAATAAAAATATATATTATATCTGTCATTTCGATCTCCTTTAATGTCCAAAACAGAAGCAATGACGAACTTATACAGCTACTATATTCATACCATAATACATGGAATCAACAGTGATAAGGATCTCGATGTACGTAAACATCATTCATACATTATGTCTCGATTTCTTATTGATTTCATATATTTATATCTCATTTTTTGAAATGATAGGTTCTTTGGATGATGGAGCAACTCCCCTACGATGCATTTATACAGGCTGTTCAAGAACAACTGATGTGATTTATCATGGATCAGGTTATTGATCCCACGGAAGAATTCCACCACGATGGAAAACCTATTCGTTAGCCCCACCCACGATTAGAATAGAAGAATTATAATATATATATACATACCATAGATTTTATACGTATATGTAATTACTTATATGTCTGTATATATTTTGGTAATCTATATATCTATATATTCACTTATGTGTCTCTACATATTTTGGTTATACATATATACATATGTAATATATATATATATATGTATTTATACATATATATATATGTAATATATATGTATAAATACATTTATTACACATATATATATATTATATTATGCATATATATGTATTTATACATATATATATATATACATAATATATAAACAAGCAGCAAGCAGCATATGCAATTTAAAAAAAAGGTAAAAATATTTTTAGCCTCGGTTGGTGTTAGACCAACCGGGGCTAAAAATCCAGCCCCGGTTGGTAACACCTGAGACTAAAGATGGATTCCCCAGTGGTGTATGGAATCCTATGAATGACTTGTAGGAAGAATATCCTATAGTAGCGTCGGTTAATGAAAAGAGAAGACTTAATATTTACTATATCGTACTAGTAATTATCCGAGCTGAATTGATCTCTGCTGTGTGGTACCGTGGTAAAATTTTCTGAAATTTTAATTTCAACCGCACAAGGTGGCTCACTTTAGTCTGATCAAATTGATTGGGGTGCTCGGTTGCATCATAAAACTGTGTGCTTAATCTCCATTTTTTTAAGAGAATCAGATGCCAATTCAACGACTAAAACGAAATTATAACCACAGAGGGCAATACCGCATTAGCAATACCAGTAGTGCTAGGTTGCTTGCCGCATGAGCCTTTCCTGTCTTCTCTTTTGATAGACAAGTTTCATCAAAGATTGATGGAAATTATTTAGTGTGTGACATCAGGAAAAGATGTTCCTCGCGGCTCCAATTAAGTCTCGAATAGGACTGTGACAGACAGCGCTGAACAGAAAGAATTAAGCCTGATCAAACTTAATAAGGTTTCAAGTTCTGTCTAGCAGAATGGATCAAGAATTCAAGGCAACATATGGCAGGAAGAATTTCTACCACTGCTACAGAAAACCAAATATGTACAAACTTAGTTTCTCAAGTGCCTAGTTTAAAAAAATAGTATGTGTTGGTTTAGGACAATAATTTGTTTAGTTTGAAAGTTTGACAATCACTAATTTTTCTCTCAAGTACTTAGTTTAAAATAATGGTATGTGCTGATTGGCTTTATAAGGCTGTATTCTTTTGTGTAAGTTCTCAACTTCTCTTTCTTCGTTTTTCGCGCGCACGCTTCGAAACTACTAAACGGAATATTTTTTGTAAAAATTTTCTATAAAAAAGTTGCTTTAAAAATCATACTAATCCATTTTCTAAGTTTTTTAGTTAATACAAAATTAATTATGTGCTAAACTGTTACATCGTTTTGCGTGTTGGGAGGTACGAGTTCCTAACCCATACCTCCCAACACAGAGTAAAGAACTCTCATAGTATGACAAACTTATTAGCCTTTTATAAACGTAATATAATATACACTTACTCAATTTCTTTATGTTATTGTCAATATAAAATTAATGGTGAAAGTTTCAACAGTTTGACTGAATCTTCTAAATGTCAAATATTTATGTTATAATTCTAGCGACCATCATGGGCATTAGGTACTGGCTGGATTGATTTCTTCACTATGGTACCGACCGCAGCAAAAGTTCAAGATGATCATCATCTGGATTATTATACCATGGTCAAAGTGCACGCGTAATTAAAGAATCTGCGAAAATATTAGCTGATTTGTTTTCGAGAGGAAAAAGCTGATCATAACTTATAACTTCAGAAGATGATGAGCTATAGCATGAACAGTAGTGCAAGCACCCCGGCCATGCCGCTCTCATCTCCTGAGGTGCAGAAAGTTCAGCACCGGCAGAAAGACGGCGATCAACGGGCACTGATGATCTGTATTGCAGTGCAAAAGGTTCAACGCCTGCAGAAGGTTCCAGCAAGGTCTGTATTGCAGTGCAGGATGGCTCGAGGATTCAAGACATTTCTGGTTGCAGAATGAATTTCGACCGTTGTCTTGTTGCTTTTGACGGCACAGTTTGCAGAATAGGAAAGTGCAAGTGTGACAGTTTATTCTGACCCATTCCACAGCAAACACTTGCCACATTCCTTAGTCCCATGCTTATAATGAAGTCCTTAGATGATTCTTGCATCAGTGCTGAAAGATAGCGCATAGAGAAGGTTCAATATAATGGAGAAAACAAATCAACAAGTTCTGGACAAATGGAACACTTTTGTGATTATTCCTACCTAGTTTGTGATTATTCCACTACTACAAAACTACCTTTTGGTGCCGGTTGGAAACCGGTCATAGGTATCGGTTTCTCAGCCGGCACCTATTGGTCGGCACCAATGACACTAGGTCATTGGTGCCGGTCATAGAACCGGCACCTTTTGCTCTCACTGATTCAAAAAAAAAGTAGAAGCCGGCTCCAAGCCGAGCCGAACAACAATCACATTCCCCGGTCCCATACAACCCATCACAGAACAATAATCACAGAACTACATCACAACAATCATAGAACCTGGTCAACAACAACAATCACAACAACACAATCCATCACAGAAATACACAAGAAAGAACAACTTAACACAGGCAAGAACAATCCATGCACGAACTCACTCTCCACCGATGGAAGGTCGACGAAGAGGGAGGCCGGATCTGCACCCCGTCGCCCGTGAGGAGGCCGCCCGCCATGTCCCTTGGCCACCGCCGCCTCACATCGCCGCCACCAACCCACCACCCCGACCACCCTCTTCCCAGATCTAGCTGCCTCCGGTGAGGCCGACGGAGAGGAAGAGGAAGAGGGGACCGGATGCATGCGCTGATACTCGCTGGAGGGAAGCGGCTCGCCGGAGTGAAGAGGCCGCCGCCCGCGGTCACCACCATCTTTTGCAGCCGCCCACCACCTCCCCTCCCACCGGATCAAGCGAAGGGGAGGCGCCGCCTACCACCCGCTGCTCCTTGGGCACCTCCCCCCCGGATCTGGCGAAGGGGAGGGTGTCGCCCGCCACCGCCGGGTCACCATGCATCATCGAGCGAGAGAGAGACCAACAGAGAGAGAGGAGAGCGATCGAGCTGGATCGCACTAATCGGTGGTCTTATCTGCTCATGGTGGGCCCCGTCGGCTCGGCTTGTCCACTTGCCGACTCGGCTCAACTCATAGGTGCCGGTTTTTAAGGAAAACCGGCACCTATAATATATTATAGGTACCGGTTTTTAATTAACCGGCACCTATAATATATTATAGGTATCGATTTTTTTAAAAAAAATCGGTACTAATAGTATTGGTGTCGGTTTTTCTTTAGAACCGGCACCTATAGTTGTTTAAAGGTGTCTGTTCTCTATTTTTTAAACCGTGGGAGGTGGGAAAAGGTTAATAGGTGTCGGTTTTAAATAAACCGGCACCTATAAGCCGGTCCCTATGAGGGTTTTTGTAGTAGTGTTCCTACCTAGAGTAGCTATAGGAGGATGCATTCACTATTGTATTAGAAGTGGTTCTACTGCATTTTTGTGTTATGCAGATACAGACCATAGGTGTCCTCCTGCATCTATGCCGACTGGTCACTTCGCCTCCTGAAAACCGGCAAGTAATCTACGAGATATTTCCAAGAAATCAGGACTGGACCATCTTCCACGTGTACTGACAGATAGCTTATCTATATTTTTTATAAAATTATAACCCATTAAATCTAAAGCTCAACCTGCAATCATACCACATCATCATCGACTAGCAATAATTATATATCAAAACTCATGTAAGAATGCAACATCATCTATACTTTATTAAATTCTACGAATCATGATGCAAGCATATCCAAACATTACTCCTCATATCATTTTCACAACATTTTGACATATTTATCTATCATTTTCATCATACTTAAAACATATATCTATCAATATATTCCGCAGCAAAACGTGGATATCATTTATTTATTTCATAATTAATACTAACAAACCCTAATTCTTTATTAATTTTTTTCTATCTTTTGTTTCTTGCAATGCAAATCTTGACCAACAATATAACATTTTATCTGCAATCTCTTACAGAGTCTACTAATTTTATTTCTTTTCAAACATAGCATAACAAACCAGTTTAATTTGTTGTTAATAATTAATATACTTTTTACTCCTAACTTGATTGGTGAAAAAAATATATTGAAGATTGCTTCGTGATTCCCACAGCGAAGCGCGGGAAATCACATATTTCTTACTAATCTTGTGCACAATTACAGTGTCTTAGTTACTGCATTGCACAAGATTCGTGTGCTTGGCTGCATGTTCAGAAGTGACCGATTCAACCGGGTCGTAGCTGTAGCGCATTTTCAGTTTTTCTATTTTTTTTTCAGTTTTCAGTGGCCCATTGTAGGATGGCACAATGTGCGGATCGGGTGTTTTCGTGGTCACCTATTGCATGTTAGTATGTTACAAACTCCAGGTTGTGGATGGAATAAATACAAGACAACACCGAAAAAGGGTTGCCATGCGTTACGCAGCGCACAACTTCTCTCGCTCGCTGCTGGTTTTCTCTGAAACTTGTTCTCCGGCTTACCGTTCATCGTCTGAAAAACTTCAGACTTAGCATTTCTACCCACCAGATCAAGTGAGGGCGGGGCCAATTTGCTGCACTGACTACGTACAGATCAATGAGGAGTAACACACCTGCAATCTGGACGGTCGAGAACTGGTGGGGACAAGACTGAAGTTTAAAGATGGTGAGAAGTAGATCCACTCTTCTTTTTGAGCAAGAAGAACATGTGCCATTGTTTAGCAAGGAGAGAAGAAAATGCGTCCTTAGCCGTCTCACATGCAAGGAGTGAAAACATAGTTATTTCATAAATAATTAAATACTCGCTTCGTCTCATTTTGAAAATCTCTTATATTTTGGGACGAAAGAAGTACGAGATGAGTTATGTCTTATATGTCAGTTATCTGAATATGCTACTGCCAGCCCTTATTGTGAACCATTTCTAACCGTGAATGTCTCCACAATAGAATGTTTCTCAGTGGTATGGCCACCAAACAGTAAATACTCCCAAGAATTACCGACAAATATCGTAGAGAAACAGCAGGAGCGAGTTCGCTGAAGTGGCAGCGAGTGGAAAACACAAACCCTCTGTATCCCCAACACCTCGTAATGAGTTCCATAGGGAGGTTTGGATGAGATTTTCGGTGATACGAAAAAACGAGACAAGCCACTGGCATATATGATTAATTAAATATTAATTATTATAAACATAAAATAGGTTTATTTGATGTTTGAAAGAAACTTTTATGTAGAAAATTTCGTTCAGCAGTTCACGAAGCCAATCAATATATTGAATCTACGCTCACTCGGGTCAGTGTTGAATGAACTCCTTCATTGATTCCATCCTCATGGAGAACGAAGAAGTAACCTTTATGAGCTGTTGTTTTCTTATTTTTTACGATTACATGGTAAACACACATAAAACCACACTCATACACCCACGAACGTGCCCTTAACACATATTTGAAGAAGCGAAAACCAGCGACATATTCTTAATCTCCCTAAAATCACGTTGAAAGCTCATCTATACGTGTGTAATATTCGTGGATATCAAGATTTGAACTCTCGTGAAGCCATGCACTCATGACTCCATCACCATACCATTAGGATTTCTCCTTCTGAATAGCTATTTATAACTCAGCCATGTCTTCATGTGAATCAATAAGTCCTTGTTTCCATGTTAGGGTAAGTAGGGAAAAGTGAGGTTCAAACAGAACCCCATGGTGCTTTCCCAGTAGGATGCACCAAGATTCATAGCTGAAGTGATGGCCCATCGATCAACGAACACTGTAGAAATTAATTAGTCTTACCTAATATTTTTTATTATCAATCATTGCAAATCCAAGATTGTAAGTTAATTTTGTTGATTCAAATAGTAGATGACCAACGGTACTGGCTTAGGTGACGAAAGAGGAGACCTACTGTTTACTAAATTATTGTGACTATGCCTGCTGAATTTTTTCTCTACTTTGTGGTACATACCTTTGGCATAAGTTTTTGAAATTATATATAATGCCAGGGAGAGAACAGAACTCTGCCTTTACCTTAATATGATCATGTTTTGTAGGATCCAACCAAAATAACTAACCCTGTAAGAGAAGGTAAATGGTAGGAAAATAAAAAATCAAAATCTTTTTAAGAAATAAAAAAAACTTTGACCTTGATGAAATCGGTCCGACTAGCTTGTACGTGCTGATCCGACCGGCCGCTGGCACGACTGCTGTGCATAGGCCAATCCGACCACCCATTTGAGTCCCTGCCTGCCTGATCGCCGCCACCAGTCCGTCCTCTGTGTACTCACCGGTTCGACCACCCGTCATTCGGACAACACCTATGACTTCGGTTCAACCATTCGAACCTAGAAAAACACGTCTCGATAAAACTCATGAAAATAAATAAACTTTATTGCATCATATTGCGTTTATAAAGCGAATCTAAAATACTCTTCTCTTAAATCATGAACTAGAAGCCTCAAAGCAAATTTTAACTTTTCTCTCCAAAAGTCACCTTCTAGTTTGTCACTTTGAGCCTCAACCACTCATCTATTTATACCGACAAACATAGTTGTCCATAACCAGAAATTCAACTAGAACTAGAAATCCTAATCACATAGGAAACCCCTCAAACTAGGAAAATACACATCCCTTTACAACTCTAGACTCCGATCTTCTCAAGTTTGGACTCCAATCCAAATTTAACTCCAGTTCCCATAGACACACAACTTCTATTGTATGTCATATGAAAACTTTAGCTCCACGTGTATTATTATATAGACTTGGTCTCTTGTATGATCTCCTTGACCGTCTGAACCTCAAATTCTGTCAAGCCTCGAGCAACACCTACACAAGAACAAACCAAGAAATTGTATCCGAGTACAAGTTCTCATCCAACTTGATTAAATATTAGCATACAACAATATCACAAAGGTATAAAAACCGTCTACAAATCATAAATATTAAGCCATCATAAGAATCCACGAAAATAACCCAAAACCAACTCCAACACAGAGCCAACCTAGTCAGACCGTTAGGTGGGTGCTCGGTACGACCATTGCCCAGTCCAACCGGCAGCACCAGCCTGATTTGACCGGCCACATCAAGAAGCAAATATATATCCTATTCACAATCATTGTTTGGTCCAACCGGCAGTACCATACCAGTCCGATTGGCCGCACCCAGAGAGCAAACCACTTCGCCCATTTTCAACACAATCGCTTGCTTTTTACAATTGTTCATCACCAAGACTAAATCAAAACATTGATTTCACATCTTCAATTGTATTGTTCCATGATCAAAGTGGTGCCAAATTAATCTGCATAAATTTTAGCTGTAGTGCATGTTTTGTGTCGAGATGTCATTAGCATTGTTTTCAGCATGAATTTCAGCCCCTTTTTTGATGCTTTTGGTTGCATGGCAGTTTGCACAACAGGAAAATGCCAGTTGTACATTTGTACTGATATTGCTCAGCACGCTTTTGCTGTATTCCTTATGCCTCCCACGATTATAATGCAACTCTGTGGATGATTGATTCTCTGTTCAAAACCAAAATATATATGACATATATATAGTGCATACATATGACACCCCAAGTAAATGCTAGACTAGGCAAGTTCAGCATAATGGACTACTTTTGTGATTATTCCTGTGAAGGAAGACGCAGTGCATACATATGACACCCCAAGTAAAAGGTAGACTAGACAAGTTCAGCATAATGGACTAATTTTGTGATTATTCCTGTAAAGGAAGATACGCTAATTTGACAATAACAGTGGCTGTACTCTATTGTCCCTAATTCCTAAGAATATTAACTTAGGCAAATATTTGCATGCTACTTATGTTAGTATCTATGGGTATATATGAACAATGTTGGTATATACCGTTAGTCAAGACCGAGTCAAAGAAGAAACTCATGCCATGTTTATAGTTGATTCGGTTAGCAAGTTTATCCGGGCTTTTTATTAGCTTCCGAAATAATAAAGGTTTATTTTAGTTTCTATTTTCATAGATAGAGTCCTAAGTTGATGGAGTAGTGTTAGAATCAGACTTAGTTAGTTTTTTTTTCCTACAAGGTAGCCGATAGGAGTCGTGTCTGACTAAGTCAGACATGTATCAGCCTAAGGGTATAAATTGTGTGCCCTGAGATTTTTTTTGTAAATAACAACAGTTCAATATACAACTTTTGGTGCATCGCCAACCCTAGATTTAGTCTCGACGAGTTCTTGTTTTTGAGTCTAGGCAACATCGGTTCTGATCTCCGATGAGAAAGTAAGTTATGTCAACTTCGCTTGTATCGACGGAATTAGTACTTTCTCGATTAGATCCGATCTATCAAGATTGATTGCAATAAAGTTAGACATTTATGTATGTATCATATTTAAGTTATGGCCAATGTTATTCTGTTTCCCTTATATCTAAATTTCGTTGATTATAGATGATCGATCCGAAATTCATCAGCATCAGCTGGGCACATGATAATATATCAGTCCCATAGCCGATTGGCCCCACGATCTAATTTTTGTGTTTCCATCTAGTTAATTGCAGGATCAAACTAACTGACATGCTCTGAACCCAATTTGATGGGACCTGCACTAGAGCTAAGTACATCTCTCAGGCCTTCATGTGTGTGATGAATTTTACACCAACCCGCTTTTTGCACACCTGGGCAGGACATTTTTCCGGCTACATGGTTAAAGATCTTGATCAAGAAGGGATAATCCCAATAACTATGGATAAGTTGACTAATGAGCAGAAGGCTTTGATTAATAAAACAATTGAAGACTACACAAAACTTTGCTTAGAATCATTCAACATGACTCGACAAGGTCCGATACAAAAAAAATCAACTTCCTTGGAGACGGGATTTCAGGAATTGCTATTTGGTTCTTATAAAGCAATTGCTTTATACTATATCAATGTTGTTTGGCCGCCTTGGTGTGTTTTTCTGATTAAGACCGAAATTATGGCTTAGGCTGTTTTTATTTTGGTCATATTTTACAGGCAGATGGTAAATCTATTTATGGGTTCTATTAACTCGGATTTTATGCCAGAAATGCCTTATACTTATGAGGATGGTGAAATTGTGTGTATCGAGAGGACTTCGGCATAGCTGTTTAGGCAGCATTTGCACAATGTGATGCTAGAACTCGGGGTCATTATGCATCGTGCCTTATTAATGAGGTTATATGCTATATATTTTTTCAGGGTGCTTTTGGCTTTGGCCAAGCATTTATTTATATAACATCACTCGGGTGGGTGAGATTATTAAAGTTCTGGACTATATGCTTAGTTTGTTTAAGCAAACACATAGTCAGGGGCTACACCTAATTAGGTGCATCTAGTCGATGCACCTGGGTATATTTTTTATGATTTTTTCAGCACTTCACAGCCTTTTTATTGGATTGATTAAAGTACTCGGGAGTCCCAGGCGAGATGATGGAAGCACTCGGCTATGGAGGCACTCGGCTATGGATTAGTTGGGTTCGAGGCAGAGTTATCTCGTCGACTGTGAAGGTCTCAGGGGCTACTATGGAGATTATGGGTACCATATACCCACACGGCTAGCTTATCCGACTGATTATAGGGGATTGGTTATAGATGATGATTATGTAATGGCTTAGGACTAAAGTATTACGTTACCTTGTGTATTAAGGAACGGCTTATAGTCCTAAATCGGTAATGTTATGGATAATGTTTAGGAGTCCTACACCGTGTGTAGTTTGGTCTCCGACTTATTAGCTTGTCTCTTTATCCTATATAAGGAGGGCAGGACGTTCCTTGAGAGACACAGAGCAATAGCAATTAGCTAGGCTTTTCTTCATATACAACCTGATCACGAGATCAATACATAACTCGGCGGAAACAATCCCCGAAGCAGGAGTAGGGTATTACTTCTTGATAAAAGGTCTGAACCTGTTTAAATCTTTTTCTCTACTAATCCATCGTGTTTGGCACTTGTGCGCTACTCTCTTTCTTCATTGTCGAAATCAGGTTTCGACAGTACAAATTTCCCACAAGACACAACTCCACAACATGTTGCTATGCGCTTTAATACCACCACGGTACCTCGGAAAGAAGCTGTGACATGACCCTTTGCATAACACACCCAAACAAAATGACACGCACTAAGCATCTATCTCTGATAGGGATGGCCAGCTACCTAGATGAGGAGACTACTTAGTGCCCAAAGAACCGTGGTCTTATTGTCTGCCACCTATGGACTTAATTGTTTGCCACGCTATAAAAAATAACATAACGTGGTGCCTTTTGCGGGACATGTTATACTACAGATCCAACTGTTGCTCATGCTGACTTGTGGTTAGTATGGTTAATGCTTCACAACAGTAACTCGCGAACCGGTCTTTAATTGCCATGAGCACAACCATCACATCCGCATGCTCACAACCCGCCATTAGTCAAATTTTAGTCGAAATATTAATTCACGAACCATGACAAACCATTGTGAGCTATCATTTATTAACCATTATTAATCATAGATGAATAATTAGTTATCCCATATAAAATGATACTATCATTTCTATGCATGGCTTATGCATGTGTGACTTGCCTTGCAAAAATCGGTCTTCAAAGATTTTTTAACCTTCTTCGAAAGAAACGGCCTCTCTGGGAACGTTAGAAACTAGAGCAAAAGAACAAAATCAACAAAATAGTACAAAAACAAGCAAGAACAATACATGTGGATATTTTTAATAGATAGATCTTGATTTGAGACGAATTTAGGAACACAAACCGCATTAATCCAAGTTACGATTAATTAGTTATGAATTTTCTATGTTTAAATAGATTTAAATCATTAACATAAACTATATTAGAATTATGATGCAATTTACAATTATTTTTATACTGAAAAGGTGGAATAATGACATCAGTCCTCAGATAATGTCATGTGGGACCTGCACGTCAGTGAGTGAGGAGAGTCGGCCTATCATAAACCTAGTCCACAGAGAAGGTCTACGGGTTCACCGAGCTCAACGGGCGAGATCGTTCTTGACCGAGAGTTGACTGGAATCCAATGTATAATTTTTGTACACATAAGTATATACTTTATACAACATATATATAAAAAATTTATGTATGGCAAAAAAATTTGACGTATAAAAAAGTATGCATGTATACAAAGTTTTTCTGCGTATGGATACAAAGTTTGTATACACATAGGCTGAATAGGTGGGACTATATACAAACTTGATACACATTTGGTAACGGGCCGAATTGATCACGTGGGCTTCGCCAAAAAAGGAATTCTGAAAATAGCAAACAGACCAAAACAAAAAGCGGACCAGCGTCACCTAGGCCGAAAATGGAAATGGGGGACCGGCAGGGGGCTGGTCGTGTGCCCCTAGCTGCGAATTAGGAATTTCAGGCCACCGATGCTGGAGGAATTTTTAGCATTTTTAATTTTATTTATTTAAAGATTTGCAAAAATAATTTTCCGTTTTAAAATATTGCAGAACTAATCTCCAATCGCCCTCTGGGAGGGCGCGATTTAAAAATCGCCCTCCCAGAGAGCGATTTTTCTGACGTGGCAGACGGCCGTTGGGCGCCGTCTGCCGCGTCGCGGCTTTTTTGCAAAAAAGTCCCTTGCCGCCCTCGGCAAGGGCGATTTTTCCCCTCCCGGGGGCCGCCCTGGCAATTTTGCAGGCGGCCCCCTTGCCGCCCTTGACAAGGGCGATTTTTACCGGGCGGCCGCCCTGGCAATTTTGCATGTGGCCCCCTCGCCGCCCTTGCAGAGGGCGATTTTTGCCCAATCTCGCCCTCTGCAAGGGCGATTTTTGGCCTGCTCCCTATATAAGCCGAGTTCGTTGACGACGGCGTCATTTGCAGCGCTCGAGACTCCAGAAGAAAAAACAGAGAGAGGGGTGAGGAAGAAGAAGGAGAGCGGCGAAGCCCTGTCGGTGTGCATACTCGATCGCTGGTAAATACAATATCCCGCTATATGTTTGTGTTATTTATTTTGTGTAGATTATTATAAAAAAAGAATATTTTGTGAATATTTGAATAGTTGTTTATTAGTAAGATCTTGATTTATAAATTAGGGCATGATATAATTTAGGGAGTTTGACCTAGAACGAACCGATTTAGATGAACCTATAGAATATATTCTGATCTATGTCTATATTATTTAAATAGATGTGTAGCACTATAATCTGGATTTTAAAATGTAGGATATATCCTTACCAATGTATACATTTCTTTGTATAGAATTTTGTTTAATATTTGAATAGATGTGTAGCCAGGGTTGGACTTACCGCTGGGGGCCCGGTTACCGCCACTCAGCGGTACGGCGATTACCGGCGGTAACCGCGCAAAACCGCGACAAATTTGCAAATCGAAATTTGAATTCAAAAATTCGGGCAAACCGCGGTATCGACCGCGGTTACCGTGCGGTATGGCGCGGTTTGGCGCGGTTACCGCGCGATGTGTGACGGGCCGCACAGTAACCGGCCGGCACATTTTTTTTTCTTTTTCCAATTTTCAAATTTATTCTCCGTTTTACTCTCAAATTTGAATAAATATTACTCTTTTTTGAGAAATTTCTTCAACATAAAACACTACAAATCAAGCACTACCATCACTATTTTTTTTGATTTTTTTCTTTTTTTTAAATTTTTGAATTCGGCTGAAATTCGTTAAACCGTACTACGCGGTACGAGTAACCGTACCCTCGCGGTATGGGCGGTAACCGCGGTAACCGCGCGGTTACCACCGGTAAATCAAACCCTGTGTGTAGCACTTAGTTATTGATTTATAAATTATGACATGATTTATTTGAGGGAATTTGACCGATTTGGATGAACATATGTAGAAAATAAGTACGATTGGCGGTACATATAGATGAAAAAACCAATTCGGTATATTTTAAGATCTAGAACAGAGAACATAATGTTATAGAATTTAACTTAGGCACAGATTGATCTAGGCAACATATTCGTATTACGAAATAAACTCAGTTTGAATCTGTTTATCAGGCGCAATGGCAAGCAAGGTCATATTTCAGATAGTTCACGGTGAAGGCAATGTTAGATATGGTCGAGATGGTGTTGATCTGTCAGAATTTAGTATGAAATCGAAGGGCATCGATAGGCCAGCCGATAAAATATTTGAGTCAGTCTATAGTTGGTTACTACATGGATTTAAAGTGGATACAAGAGTGAACACAATGTCCCTATCCGTTGTAGTCAGTCGTGCAACAGAAAGATATTATTGGGAACTAATGCCTATAGATAACACCGAGTCCTGGAGACGTTATGTGGAGATGGCCTTTGGAAGATCCTGGCCCCTTGTTATTTTTGTGGCATTGCATGAAATCGATTGCAGTGTTACAGTGCAAACAAAGGATGGTGAAGGTCCTAGCAATGCTGTGGAGAATGTTGGACCATCGATGCGAATTGGGGGTAACGAAGCAAGGTTGGATGAGGCAATAGGCGTGGCGGATGAGGGGGAGAGAATCGAAGCAATTGTTGAGGAAATGGAGAGGGAAGATTCTAAAAATGAGCAGGCGGAGGGCGATGAATCATCGGACGAGGAGGAAGATGTAATGCCCGTTGATTGGACAAATGCTGATTTCTCTCAACTTGTTATCTCAGAGGGGCAGCAAGAACCCTTTGAATACAAAGATAACGAGGTAATCCAAGGTGCCAAGTATGCTCATAAGGAAGACATGAAAGAGGCGGTGAAGCATTGGGTGGTCTCCTTGCATAGAGAGTTTAGGGTGGTGAAGTCTACGAACTATGTGTATGACGTGAAGTGCACAAAGGATGATTGTCCGTGGCACATTCATGCATATAAGGAAAAATGGAATGACTATTGGAAAGTGAGCATTGTTGGTGAGCACACATGTTGGTTGCCAGGGGTTGATAAGTATCACCGCAACATCACCTCAGCTTTTGTTGCCGGTGAGATGTACAGCGATGTGGTTTGTAACACGGACTTTGAACCGGGCTCCATTATCAGACACATTGAAAACAAATTCAAGTATACTATAAGCTACTACAAGGCTTGGAGGGCGAAACAAAAGATTTTGGAGATGAGGTATGGCACATTTGAAGCATCCTATGATAATTTGCCTTGTCTGTTAGGCACCATTGCTTAGAGAAACCCCAATACCTATTGTGACATTCAGACCTTTCCGTCGTCTAATGACCCGAGCAAGAGCGTGTTGCAAAGAGCCTTTTTCTCTCTGGGTGCTTGCATCAACGCATTTGTGCACTGTCGTCCTGTGTTATGCATAGATGGAACCTTTTTGACAAGCAAATACATAGGTCAGATACTGACGGCAATTGGAGCCGATGGGAACAACCAGGTGTTACCTATGGCGCTTGCATTTGTCGAGAGTGAGAACACCGAAAGCTGGTATTGGTTCTTGGAGAGAGTTCGCTGCCAAGTCGTGCGTATGAGGCCCAATGTTTGCCTCATTCATGATCGTCATGCGGGCATGTTGAAGGCAATTGACTACCTACAGAATGGTTGGCCGGAGAGGGGACTTCCAGCTAGGTGGCATGATGTTCGTAGTAGGTGGTGCATGCGTCATATGGGAGCCAATTTCTACAAGCAATTTAAGAATAAGCACCTGATGGATCTATTTAAGAGGCTATGTGGTCAGAATCAAGAGAAAAAATTCAATGAGTGGTGGAGGAGGTTGGATGAGCTGACAACAAAGCAAACCGACGAGCAATCTCGTCGGCCACAGGATGACGATCCTCCAGTACCTCTCGGTCCACTACATGATGACCCGCCAACAATGAGAAGAAGGTCCGCATCATCAATACATAATTTCTCGCAGTGGATAGAGAATGAACTGAAAGAAATGTGGTCTCTGTTGTATGACACTGACGGGTCTCGGTATGGTATAATGACAACCAACCTGGCCGAGGTGTACAACTGGGTGATGCGAGGAGTGCGAGGACTCCCACTGGTCGGTATTGTGGAATTTATCCTTTATGGCACTCAGGCATACTTCAGGGACAGATACAAGAAAATTGCCCCTTTGATGGTGGATAACAACATTGTATTTGGGAGTGTGGTGACAAAGTATATGCAAGATAAAATAGCAAAGGCTATGAAGCACATAGTTATTCCCCACGGTACCCAAGTTCATAGGTACGAGATCATGTGTGTGGACAGGAGAAGGCGCGGCATCAACCGTGTTCAAGCTGTGTAGGAATGTGTGCTTCATGCGGAGGGCGGTTGCAGTTGTAGCTGCATGAAGCCCAAGCTTAGACATCTGCCTTGCTCACACGTACTTGCAGCAGCTGGGGATTGCGGCATACTTCCCGATATCTATGTGTCACCCTACTACAGGAAAGAAGCAATATTTCACACATGGAAGGAGGAGATATATGGGTTCGGGATATCTGGATCTTACACAACTCTGAGGTCACAGGTGTTATACATTCCAGATCCGTCGAAGTTAAGGCTGAAAAAGGGACGGCGTCAGTCGAGACGCATCAGAAACGACATGGACAAGTTGGAGGCGGGGGGGAGGACTCTACGGTGCAGCAAATGCGATGAGCGCGGGCATACTTACAAGAAATGTCTGAAGAATTCGCAATCTCCAACCGTCCCAGGTTCTAGTCTATCTGGACAGGCAACCGATGGCCGCCGTCCATCGGGAGAAGGAACAACAACGAGGCGACCACGTCCTAGGCGTTCGCGTGCGGCCATTACGTCATCCGCTGGCGATGCAATGACTTGATTATTCCTGTCAGCCTTTTAGTCTAGCGATGATCCATTTGATGTAGTATTTATAATGTTGTTGTCATTTGTCATGTGTGTAATATTTATCCTTGGGAGACATGAACTATTGTAATGCTATTGTCATTTGTCATGTGTGTAATATTTATCCTTGTGAGACATGAACTATTGTAATGTTGTTATCATTTGTGTAGTGTACCTTTAGCGTTATGAATTACCATTGTAATGAACAATTTGTGTAATGTTTTTTGTTATCAATTGCTTATTTCTAATCACTCTTATGTATGCAGGTATGACGGACCAGACACCAGCTCTCCTCAGTAGGGGACTGGACAGGAGCCACCATTCGTACTTGTCGGCGGTGCAGGGTGTGCAGCTTACGACCTTTCGTCCACGCCCGTCGCGAGAGTTGTTGCATGCTGATCCGCAACACGTTCCGTGGTATGATAAAACTTAATTACTTGATGGAATTTTTTGGCTATTTGAAAATATGTGGTACTAATGTTGAACTCGACGGTACGCAGGTTGCGTGAGGCAGGCCTGATAGCGATATCCAGGCTTGTCGAGGCGCGGACGGACGAGAACGACCCGGCCAAGCGCTGGGATACGGACCGGTCGCTGCTGGCTACTTTGGTAGATCGGTGGCGGCCAGAGACGCACACCTTCCATCTCCCCTGTGGGGAGATGACACCTACGCTGCAGGACGTCACGTACCTGCTTGGGCTTCCACTGGCCGGGGAGGCTGTCGGCCCAGTGGACGGTGCGGGTGGCTGGAGGAAGGATATCATGGAGCGATTCGCTCTCGTGATGAGGCTACCTAGGCTCCCTGCAGTTGCTCCTCCGAACATGTACACCACCACCGGGCCTACAAAGGCTTGGCTGCTGCAGTTCACAGTAAGTTAACTTTTACACTTTGTTACTTTCCTAGAAATCTAACGAGTTGTAACATCGTTTGCTTTTTGTTGTAGACCGACCAGCTCCACCCCGACGCCGACGAGTACTCGCTCAGATGCTCCTTAGAGGCGTACCTACTGTGGATGTTCGGTTGGGTGATGTTTACCAGCACCACCGGGCATGTAGTAGACAGGGGCCTGATCCACTATGCCCGGGCGATCGCGGATGCGGAGCTAGGGGCCGTGCCGCAGTGGAGCTGGGGTTCGGCAGTCCTCGCAGCCACGTACCGTGCGCTGTGCGAGGCCTGCTGCAAGACGGATCCTGGAGCGATTTTCGCGGGCTGCCCTCTCCTTATTCAGCTCTGGGCAGCTGAGCGGTTCACGATCGGCCGACCGATCGTCGACATCGCTGCGTACTGGTTGACGGTGGTGCCGTTGGTGTTCGACATCTTCGTCGAGCCTCACTACCCTTACCGTGTTATGAGGCAGTTCAGACTGAGGCAGGGCTTTCCAGTGAACGTACCGATACCCGTCGCCCCTCAGGACCACCAGTGAGTATTTCTCTTTCACCTTTACTATTATTATGCCGACTACTTTTGAACGTTCGATGACCATTATGTTCTTTGCAGGTTGACTCGACGAGGACAGCACGCAGGGACACTGTGGGCACCTCGGATCTAACCGTACGTGGAGGACTGGTTGGTAGCCACCGAGGAGGTGATTGCCGAGATCCACCCACACTCGGAGGAGAACTACACTGCCTACCTTCGGTGGTACTTGCCGCGCACACGTGCCCGCGTCACCTTCACCCCGGCCGCTCCACAGCTACACCAGGCGGGCGTCAGGGACACCTACCCCGTGTACCGTCACCAGGAGTACTTCCTGGGGGTACGTCCATGTTTCTCGGACTTCTTACTTTCTTACTACGCGGTTGGTATATATGAGAGTGACAAACCTAATTAATAATGATTCCCGCAGGCCTACGCTGCACGTGCCATGAACGCCGACATCAACGCGGTGATACTGAGGTTGGACGCAGGACTGCACCTGAACGACGTTGAGCAGAGGTTGACGTTCGAGCGGATGCAGATGAAGATGCGTTCGATCTTGCGCGTTTTCTCGTGTCGTTCGGCCGTGGACGCGGTACTTCCGCCGGCAGCTGCAGTTCCCCGTCCACGCGGCCCGACACCAGGATCGACATTGCACGGTGCTGGTGTGTCCACAGGTTAATTTCGTACCTTATCAGTACGCAAAACCTTGGCCATGTTATTGCAAAACCATATCAGTAGGTCCGACGCTGCCAATAGGACACTCAGCTGGAGCAAGTAGATCGTCGATCCGTCCGCCGTTCGCGAGTCGGCCCAGCACGTCGGCCTTTGTTGGAGCGAGCGGTTCGTCCATCCCTCCTCCCTTCAGTCAGCCGCCAGGTGAGCAAGCGTCTTCCGATGAGTACTACAAACGTACTATTTTGGCCGAATGTTCCTTAACTTTTGACATCGGCAGGAGGATACTACTCGACGAGGATTTTCCTCGCAGGCGGGCGGGTCCAGTGCAGGCGGGTCCGGTGCGGGCGGGTCTGGTGACGGTGACGACTTTGACGACCTGGAGGACCCAGAGGACCCAGAGCAGGACGTTCTCAGTGCCTCTCAGCTTGGTGGAGCACCACCACCACAGAGCCATGAGCAGCCACAGGAGACGGCCGCACCAGGTGCCCGCGCTGGTCGTGCCGTGCCCGCTGATAGGCTGACGTACTCTCAGGGGCACATTAGAGCGCAGGCTAGGAGGGGTAGGGGTAAGAGGCCTCGCCAGTAGGCTACGAGTGCTTCCTGTTTGTAATATTTACAGTTAGTAACTTTTTGTTACCTCTTTGTATATAACTCTATTCGGTCGTCGCACTCATATGTCACGAAAACATTTCATGTCATTCGCTACCTCTACTCAACGAAACGATGAAAAACTTTCGGCGCGTAACAGAGGGCTACGATTGATCGCTATCAGTTTTTGGCCCGTGACAGACGTTTACGATACGTCGCTATCATCTTTCGGCGCGTGAAGGCGTCCCGACTCAGCTTTTGCCGATGCTTTGTTCGACAGAATCATTCAATTTGCGCTGCCGCGTGAACGGCAAGAAGGAAAGGGAAAATGGAAGATACGCTTAACGTCGTAGAAGGGTTCCATAGGAAAGCCGAGGATCGACTCGTCGAGTCCGATTAATTTGTATCATGTATGCATGGGATAGGTTCCGCTGTTTAATTACGTGCAATAATTGTTACGAAACATATGCCATGTATTGTATCGTTCAGATTTCAAGTACTTTACGACAAACTAAATAACATTTTAAGTTCGTTATTTCGCTACACGTTGCGAGGTTGTAATGTACGCAACATTATTCATCGATACACCATACAACTACCAACTCGTGCATACTACTGAGTGCAATGAGGCCACTTTCCCTTCCTCTGCACATCGGGATTCTCCTCCATTGCTGCCTTCGCTCGCCGCGCACGCTCAAGCTTCCACTCCTGCTCCTCCCTGTACGCAGCAATACGCCTCCTTTCCGCCTCAGCCTTGTGCTCTTTTTCTGCGGCCTCCTCTTTGCGTCTCTGCTCTATCTTCTCCTTGCACTCTGCATCCCATCGCCGCATGTACTCCAACCGCTCCTTGTTTTGCGGCTTGATCTCGGTGTCGATCCACTGCTCAAAATCACATAGCGGTGGAGGGGTCTGCAACAAATGCAATGTTTAGTAACCAAATAAGTTGTTCAAGACTACTTAATACACCAAATAATTATTACAAAACATCAGTTTCTCACCATTAGGTTAATGCGGCGTATCTCAGGTGTTGGCTCAAACACAAAATTGGTACGCATCCAGTATCTCTGCATGTACATCTCCTCTTCATCGGACTTGGCTACCTTGCAAGTATCACCGCACCAGCACATGGGCACTGGAACACCGCTAGGCAAAGGCAATGGGTTGAAGACATTTTCAGTCTTCGGGTGATAACTACAAGTCAACAATAAATGAAACACCCTAACCCGTTAATCTATGATTCCTCATTTCATGCACAACGAATAACACATAATATCACAGAAACGATTTATATTACCTTGAGTTGGTAGCTTTTCCACGCCTTGGCATCCTACAGTTTAAAAAAACAACTATCAAATATTGTACACACCCTTAATACTTCTCATTGTACGGTCAAATATAGTACTACTACAAACCAAACGTGTGCACAACAAATCTAGCCTAAAATTATTCACACTTCTAAGTGCTATAGATCCACTCACAAATTTCAACATATCTACTCACAGTGCTACAGATCTACTCGCAAAAAATCTAGGGTCTGCATCTAAGTGTTACAGATCTACTCACAAATTTCAAATACATGGTAATTACACTAGTATGCGACACAAAATATAATCATACACCGGGATATTGTACTAACCTGCGATCGAATAAGCACAGCAACAACGCTTCGCGGCTCTTCTCCTTCTTCCTCACCTCTCTCTTTTTTTTCCTTCAATTGTGACCGGTTGAAATGAGCACTTCCTCGGGCCATTAGGGCTTTATGGGATGCCGACCAAAAATTGCCCTTGTAGAGGGCGAGATTAGGCCAAAAATCGCTCTCTGCAAGGGCGGCGAGGGGGCTGCCTGTAAATTTACCGCACCCCTCTATAGTTGTAGTTGCACTTTTTCCATATTCTCATCGAGAACAAACAACTGATCAGCTTTGATGTGTTTCAGTAGCAAATTACAAGGAAATTTGTTTTCTTACAAAAAATACTACAATTTATCTGTTGCATGTTTCATATTACAAATCGTTTTGATTTTTTTTCAATCAATCTTTTCAAAAGTTTAATCAAGTTTATAAAAAATTATAGCATAATCAAGTTTATAAAAAATATAGCAACATTTATATTATCAACTTAGTTTTATTATATTTAACGTTACATATATTTTGATAGTTTTTTATGTTACAAATATTGTTATATTTGTATAACCTTACTTAAATAAAGTTAAAATAGTTTAACATGGGAAAAATTCAAAAATCATCCTTTTTGCACGCGGACTCCTACCGCACAGGCAAAAATCGCCCTCTGTAAGGGCGGCAAGGGGGCCGCCTGCAAAATTGCCAGGGCAGCCGCCCTTTGGCAGGCGGCCCCCGTACAGGGAAAAATCGCCCTTGCCGAGGGCGGCGAGGGACTTTTTTGCATAAATGCCGCGACGTGGGCAGACGGCGCCCAACGGCCGTCTGTCACGTCATCAAAATTGCCCTCTGCGAGGGCGATTTTTAAATCTCGCCCTCCCAGGGGGCGATTGGAGATTAGTTCTGCAATATTTCGAAACGAAAAATTATTTTTGCAAATCTTTAAATAAATAAAATTAAAAATGCTAAAAATTCGACGGTGGAGAGAGAAGGCATCAAGGTGAGTGCCAGGAGCAGCAGCTATGGCATGGTAGCTTAGGAAAAATGGGGAACGAAAGAAGAGACCAAGAAGGTGGTATTTATAGGCCTGGGAGGAGGAGACCGGCACCGGGACTAGAGGATTTGTTGATTGAAAAACTAGGGTTTTTCCTGAGTTCACTGGAATAGAAACGGCTTTGATTTGTTGGGCTTTCCTTGAGGATTCAAGGGGGTTTCTTGGGGGAAATGTAAAGGAGATCGAGGGGAATCCGTTTCTGCAATCAATTTGGGAAGAAGAGCAACAGGGAGACCGGATCGAGCGGGATTGCCTGGAGGTGGCGTCAGGTGCTACTGGGACCCTGTCCCAAGCATGAAGACGACATGCTGTAGGCGTGGGGCCCATGCGGCAGAGAGAGGAGCAGCAGAGGGACATTAGCTGGACTTTGGGAGAGACAGGAGGCGAGCTGGGTTAGTAGCCCAAAGTGAAGGGGATAGAATTAGACTTGTTTGGGAAAGGAGGAGAGAGGAGGGCTGGCTGGGCCAGTTGGAGGAGGGAAGCTAAGGGAACTTGCGGGAGAGAGAAAGGAAGAACAGGGTGAAAATGGCCCAAAGCTGAGGGAGGGTTTTAATTTGTTTTCCATTTAAATAAATGCTGAAATGATCTTTGTATTATTAAATTAGTGATTGAGTGTAATTAATCATGGAGAATTTAATAAAAATTAAATCCAGCCATATTTCATTTAGGAAATTTCATTTCCCACATTTACTTTACTTGTAAATTAATGTGCACTTTAGGATAAATTCTAATAATACTTTATTAAATAATTTATAAATCTTGAAACAAAAATCAGGCTGTGGCAGGCAGCCTCAGCAGCAACAATATAAAGAACAAACTCAGTATCTCCAGTATCAGAAAGACCACAAGATCCAGGTCAGTATCGGCTAGAAGGGTTTAATCACTACCATCAGGGTGAAGGTAAGTATCAACCTCAAAGGAATCAATATGCTCCAGGGCCAATGCTATGCTGGTAACAGAAACGAGGAGTGGGCCGACAAAATTGCTAAGATTATGATGAAATAATTTGGGTTAAAACCTAAGGAACATACCTGTATGTATTGGCACCCATATCCCGATTGGTTTGATAGGGTTCCATTACCAAACAGGTATAGGGTACTGGAGAATATTGAGCATGTTAGCCGATTGTTAGCACAATGTGTTGAAGCATCGGTTGAAGAGACTTTGAGAGTTAGGTTTTTTCCATTGTGTCTTTCTGGATCAGCTTTCATATGGTTCTCTTCTTTTTCATCAAATTCTATTAAAAGTCGGGCTGATCTAGAGAAGCAATTTCATAAATATTTCTTTGCTAGGGTACAAGAATTGAAGCTTACATATTTAACATCCATCAGACAACGATCGGAAGAATCGGTTCTTGATTATATCCAGAGGTTTCGTGATGTTTGGAGCCGATGCTATAGCTTGAGTTTGAGTGAGGCACAATTGATGGATTTGGCTTTTGAAGGTATGCTAGGGCCTACTAGGAGAAAGTTTTCTTTGCAAGATTTTGAGAGTTTATGCAAAAAGTATCAGCTCATGAGCAACAATTCCAGGAATCAAGGAAAGAGAAATTCTCCAAAAGGGTAACTAATGTCAATAATTATGCTTCAGATTCATATCAAAATCCAGACCAAGAAATCGGCTTGGCAGAGTGGTCGAGGAACAAAAAAAGTAGTCACTTGTTGATAGGTTAAAGATGCTGGCAAAGAAGATAGATATGATTTTGACATAAACGAAGCCGATAAAATATTTGATCTTCTTTTACAAAAGAAACAAATTTAGTTACCCTAGAAGCATGTTATTCCATCGGCTGCAAAAGGCATAATTCAACTTCTCATCATACAAATGAGTGAAAACTATTTAGGTAGCAGATTCAATCGACTGTTAAGCAAGAAAGAGTTAACATTGATGAGGGGAAAAAGCCGATGAAGATTGATGGGCATCCTTTTCCAATGAATATGGTGCGTATGGGGCGATCGGATGATGAAGCCAATAGAAGGAGTCATCAGGATCACAGGAATTCAAGACCCAGTGCATCAGATATATTCAAAAATATCAGAAGAAAAAAGAAAATTTAGTTCAAAGATATCATGATAAAGGAGAATATGGGTATAATCCGCATTGGGATTATGAGTTTTTCAATTTTGTTGGTGTCAAGGGACGAGATTGTCGTCGATTGAAGATTGCCCAGAGTGCAACAATAAGAGATCAAACTATTATCATGGGAGTTTTTCTCTTCAGCATGTTCGAGGTGATCGAGATTCTGGAGATTATGGGTACCATATACCCACATGGTTGATCTATCCGACTGAATATAGGGGATAGATTATGTATATGGAATATGTAACGGACCATGATCTGGGTATTACGTTTTCTTGTGTATTAAGGAACGACCCAAAGTCCTGGTTTGGTAATATTGTAAAGTAGATTTAGAAAATCTATACTGTATCTGGCTAGGTTTCTATCTTTATAATCCTGCCCCCTAACCTATATAAGACGGGCATGAGGCCCTCCAAGGACATAACAACAACTCGATCGTCAGATCAGTAAAACACCTGACGGATACAATCCCTGAAATAAGAGTAGGGTATTACTTCTCGTCGAGAAGGCTGAATCTATCTAAACCTTTGTGTCTTCACCCATCCACTTTAGATCTCATACGCCACCCCTTTTCTTATTGCCGATTTCTAGATTCGGCAATTGACGCGCTGGGTAGGGGTTGCATCGAGTTTTTCACCGACAAGTGCAATGGGATCGACTTCAGGAGCCGATGACTTTACCTTCCCTCCATGCCAGGTGTCACGCCCGGAAATTCACTACCAGAATTTCCGAAACTGAATGTGTATTAAAACCCCTGTCCAGGACCAGCCAGGGTACACAGACGACAATGTTGACATACAGATCCACGTCTTACAAACAGAGTAAAAGTCTTACAGAAATGCAGCGGAAAAACGAAAAGACACCCTAAACTAGAACAGGACTCTTGCAGCGGGCTGACACCAATCCACAGGCATCCTCGACGACGGACGAAACCTACTCCTCTGAGAAGCCTCCATCAGACGCATACTCCTCTTCTGGTGTGGGGAAAAATTGAGCAAGACTGAGTACTACCCACGGTACTCAACAAGTCATGCCGGAAAAGGAGGCATGATGCAAGATATTCCAAGGAAGGCAGGGGTTTATTTGCATAAAGTAAGCATTTAAAAACAGTAGTTGAAAGCAGTAGTAAAACGTTGAATTAATTGATCAATATTAAACCATCACTGTCCAACGCTATATCCACGTTGCGACAGGCCCAAACCATCCACCTGAACTAAACCAGTTCCAGTAATTCCAGTTATTAAGAAAGTGAGACTAATCACGGTGAATCTGGTCGATCGCCCATAACCGCGGGCACGGCTATTCGAATAGTTCTACTCTGATCAGAGGTGTACATCTGTACCCACAAGACACAGCCTCAACATCATGTCAACCATGCGTCGCGATACTGGAAAGTACCCGAATAGAGACTGTGACAGGACCCTTCGCATAACCCCCTCTAACCAGCCGTACCACACCACAGGTTTCGCCCCCACCTTTATATCCAAGGTAGGCAGCCCCCTCTCGTGCCACGGTGAATCCGGCAGCCGATCAACGGGTATGTCCCCCGCCGACCCAACTCCATCACGCCCACCCTATTCTGGTACGTCAGCCAGAGACAGCTACACTACAAGTCCAGCCGTTGCCCACGCTGGCTTGTGGTACGCACGGTATTTCTTCCAGGGTTTCCCGCGAACCGGTCCTTAATTGCCATGGGTGCTTCCATCAAAACCATGCACCCACAGCCCACCATTAGCATATTTTAGTTAAATATTATTACCATGGTGGCTCCTAAACCAAAGTGTCACCATAGGGACTACATTAATTAATTATTAAGGTGATCCCCTTTAGTGAGCTAGTTAGCTAAGCATGGCTAAGCACTCCTAAAATCAGCGAACAATGAATTAATTACCCAAGCTATCAAAGTACATGATAATCAATATAATTGGCTGAGCACCATAGGTATAATCCCACATGAAATGACATTGCGAAATAATGCAGTGTTTACGGAAAAATAAGACATTTGTAAATATAGGTACAATATGATCAATGTGAAGCATGACTTGCCTTGCTCCTGAGCTGAGGCTACCTCTGCGACGATCTCGAAATAAACGGGCGCGTCGGAGGTTTCGGAATCTACGCGACAAACAAAGCAAACAACAATACATGCTATAAGTCTACTGAAACAAAGCACAAAAGTATTTTTAATGGATTCTCTGCATTTTTATGAATTTAATGAAATTTGAATGGACTTAAACGGAGCTCGGATGAATTAGTTATGAATTTTTGAAGTTATCTGTGTTTTTACTAAAACAGAAAAATCCTTAATTGATTTATTGCGCAATTAATCCCAGGGCTGGCGTCAGCGGCGGCGGCGGCCGGTCCACCGTGGACTCGGTCCACGGGACCGTGGCGGCGGCGGTGCACCACGTGGCGCACACGTGGCGCCGACGCGGCAGCCACGGGGCAGCCACGTGGGCGGCCACGCGGGACGGAGGGGGACGGCCGAGATCGGCCCGAGTGGCCGATCTAACGGCCCAGGGCGCGCGGGCGGCAGGCGGCCGGGGCGGCACGGCCCCGAGCTCGGGCGGCTCGGCCATGGCGCGCGGCGGCCGAAGGCGGCGGCCGGCGGCGCGACCGGTGGCCGGAGGCGGCGGCGCAAGGGCGGCGGAGAGCGGCGAAGGCGGCGCGCACGCGGGGAGGAGCGGCGCGGCCGGGAGAGGGAGAGGGAAAAGAGAGGGAAAAAGGGGAGGTGCTCACCGGGCTCGGCCGGAGGCGGAGAAGACGGCGGCGCGGGCGGCGCAGGAGACGCGAGCCGGCGGCGCAAAAGGGCGGACGGGGTGCGGGAGAGCGCGGCGAACGCGGCGGACGCGTCGGCGCGGCTCGGGGACGGCGCAAGCGGTGGGGAGCGGCGGCCGGAGACGGCGGAGGCGGCGGCGCACGGGGTCGGTGGTGGCGCGGGCGCTAGGAGGCACGGGAGCGGCGGCGGAAATGGGAAAAAGGGAGAGGGGATACGGGGGTGGTTTTTATGGGCGCGGGGAGAGAGATCGTGGCCGAGGGGCGCGGAATTCCACGCGGCGGAGTGGGGAGAGAGAGGAGGAGAGAGAGAGGCGGCCGGGAAAAAGGATCCCGCCCTCTCTCGACGCGGCGGCTTGCGGGCGGAGTGGGCGCGGGGGGCGCGGCGTGGGCGCGCACGGTGCGCGGGGCACGCGGGGCGCGGGGAAGTGGGCGGGACGGCGGCCGGCGTTGCTGCCCTGGCCGCCGGCCGGAGGAAGGGGACGACCCCGACAGGTGGGGCCCACCTGTCGGTGGTCCGGGCCGGGGAGGCCGAACGGGGAGGGCGGCTAGCGGGCCTCGGCCTGCGGCCGGCCCAAGAGAGGGAGAGGGGCGCGGAGGAAGGAGGCCGGCTGGGCCGGCCCAGCGGGAGGGGGAAAGGGCGCGCGGCGCGCGGGCCGGACTGGGCCGACGGCCCGAAAGGAAGAAGAAGAGGAAAAAGAAAAAGAAAAAGAAAAAGAAAGGAAAAGGGATTTTCCTGGGATTAATCAAATTCCGAATTTGATTTTAATTGGTTTAAAATTATTTCCAGGGCTCTGAAAATTCCTCTAAAAATCCTGTTAATGTATTTTGACATGGGGAACTCAAGAAAAATTCCACCTTGTCATTTTCACTTCTTTAATGCATTAATTAATTAGATTTTTCTCCAGATTAATTAAACAATTTCTTCGATAAATTATTAAACTCGATTTTTACGATTTAGGAAAACTTCAGGGTGTGACAAACCTACCCCCCTTAAACGGAATCTCGACGCCGAGATTCGGAAGTGCTGGCGAAGAGATGCGGATGGGCTACCTTCAGTTCATCTTCTCTTTCCCATGTGGCTTCTTCCTCAGAGTGATGGCTCCACTGAACTCTGCAGAACCTGGTAACTTTGTTTCTGGTTCTCCTCTCGCTGGTTTCGAGAATGCGGATTGGCTTCTCCACATAAGTCAGGTCCTCTTGAATCTCGATCTGATCCGGGCTGGCCTGCTCTTCTGGTACTCTCAAACATTTCTTCAATTGCGAGACGTGAAACACATCATGAATACCAGCCATGTTGGGTGGAAGCTCGAGCTGGTAGGCAACTTCTCCTCATCGTTCACGGATCCTGTATGGTCCCACAAAGCGTGGTGCCAATTTGCCTTTAGTTTGGAAACGGTGTACTCCCCGAAGCGGTGTGACGCGAAGGTACACGTAATCCCCTGCTTCGAAAACTAACTCCCTTCGACGATTGTCGGCATAGCTTTTCTGTCGAGACTGTGCGATTCTCAACCTTTCTCTGACGGTTCTGACCTTTTCTTCTGTGTCGCTCAAGACTTCAGTCGCAAACAGCTGTCGTTCCCCGGTCTAATCCCAAAAGAGCGGGGTGCGGCACTTCCTACCATACCACGCCTCAAATGGTGCCATCTGCAAGCTGGCTTGGTAGCTGTTGTTATAGGAGAACTCGGCATAAGGCAAACTCTTGTCCCATGCTCCCCCAAAATCGAGCGCGCAGGCTCTCAACATATCCTCCAGTATCTGATTTACTCGCTCAGTCTGACCATCGGTCTGCGGATGGTAAGCCGTGCTAAAATTCAAACGAGTTCCCAATTCTTCTTGTAACTTCTGCCAGAACTTTGAGGTGAACTGGCTTCCTCGATCCGATACGATCTTCTGAGGCACTCCGTGCAAACACATGATTCTTGCGAGGTAGAGTTCCGCTAGCTTTTTTCCAGAGTATGTAGTGTGCACAGGAATGAAATGAGCCACTTTCGTGAGTCGATCCATGATGACCCAGATAGAATCATGTCCAGACGACGTTTTTGGCAAACCTGTGATGAAATCCATTCCAATTTCCTCCCATTTCCATTCCGGAATTTGGAGAGGCTGTAACAGTCCTGCAGGCCTTTGATGTTCTGCTTTGACTCGCTGACATACGTCACAAAGTGCGACGAATTCAGCTATTTCTCTTCTCATGCTAACCCACCAGAACTTCTCTTTGAGGTCTTGGTACATCTTGGTACTCCCAGGGTGAATTGAATACTGAGTTTGATGGGCTTCCGTGAGTATTAACTCCTTTAAATCTTTGTCTTCCGGGACGCACAGTCTTTCTCCCATCCATATCGTGCCATGCTCGTCTTCGGAGAAATCTCGGGCCTTTCCAACCCTCATGTTTTTCTTGAGCTCTGCTATCTCCGGATCTTTAGCTTGAGCTGCTCGGACTCGCTCCACGAGCGTGGGTCGTGCTTCTAGAGCAGACGCAAACCCGTGTTCAACAATACCGAGGTTCAGCCGTTCAAAGTCTTGTTGCAATTGGCTGCTCATCTCTTCCATACTGGTAGAATTACAGTAACTCTTCCGGCTTAAAGCATCTGCCACTACATTCGCTTTTCCGGGATGGTAGTGGATTCCCAGATCATAGTCTTTAATCAATTCCAGCCATCTTCGCTGATGGAGATTTAAGTCCGGTTGGGTGAAGATATACTTCAAACTCTTGTGATCTGTATACACCTCGCATCGGTTCCCTATAAGATAATGTCTCCAGATTTTTAGGGCATGTACCACTGCGGCTAATTCCAAGTCGTGAGTGGGATAATTATTTTCATGTGGACGCAACTGGCATGAAGCATACGCGACCACTTTGCCTTCCTGCATCAGCACACATCCCAGCCCTTGGCGAGACGCGTCGCAATAAACCTGAAAGTCTTTCGTCTGGTCTGGCAGAATTAAAACTGGTGCCGTTACCAACTTCTTCTTAAGTTCCTCAAAACTTTTGTTGCATTCTACGGACCACTTGAATTTTTCGTCCTTTTTCAACAACTGTGTCATTGGCTTGGCAATTTTGGAGAAATTCTCTATGAACCGACGGTAATATCCCGCGAGTCCTAGAAAACTCCTGATTTGTGAAACCGTGCGTGGAGGCTTCCACTTGGTAACCGACTCCACATTTGATGGGTCCACTGCCACTCCTTGAGCTGTTATGATGTGGCCTAGGAACTGTACCTCCTTGAGCCAAAAGTCGCACTTGATAAACTTGGCATATAACTGATGCTCCTTCAATTTCTCGAGCGCTAAACGAAGATGCTGCTCGTGTTCCTCCTTAGACTTGGAGTAGATGAGTATGTCATCGATGAAGACCACAACAAACTTGTCCAAGAATTCCATAAACACCTTGTTCATCAGGTTCATGAAGAACGCTGGTGCGTTAGTGAGTCCAAAGGACATAACTGTGCACTCGAACAGTCCATACCGAGTGACAAAGGCAGTCTTCGGGATGTCCTCTTCTCGGATCCTCAACTGATGGTAGCCTGATCGCAGGTCTATCTTAGAGAACACTGTTGCTCCTTTTAGTTGATCAAACAAATCATCAATCCTGGGCAACGGGTATTTGTTCTTAATAGTGACATCATTAAGTGCGCGGTAATCGACGCACATCCTCTTGGTCTTGTCCTTCTTCTCCACAAAAATTACCGGAGCACCCCAAGGTGACGTGCTCGGGCGAATGTATCCCTTCTGTAACTGCTCATCCACTTGCTTCTTGACTTCTGCCAACTCGTTGGCTCCCATTCTGTAAGGTCTCTTGTGTATCGGAGCGGTTCCCGGTACTAAGTCGATCCGAAATTCGATCTCTCTTTTAGGTGGCATCGTCGTCAGATCGTCCGGAAAGACTTCAGGATACTCTTTTATGATTGGGATACCCTCCAGCTTCTTAGGGATTTTCACCACTTTTCTGGTCTGCTCCTCGGTAGCAACATGATTCAAACTTGTTGCGGGCTTATGTGGTGCCGGAGATCGGAAAGTAATCTTTTCTCCCTTGTCATTGGTTAGAGTGACGGTGCGTCTTGCGCAATCGATCACTCCCCTATGTCTTGTCAGCCAATCCATCCCAAGAATGACATCTAGGCCTTTTGATTCAAGAAGGATAAGGTTGGCTAGAAATTGTGACCTTTGGATCTCTATGGTCACTGAGGGGCAGTAGTGAGCGGTGTTCATGTTGTTACCAGGGGTATGAACCCGCATAGGTATCTTAAGTTCCACTACTGATAACCCATGTGCCCCAGCAAAATGCTTGGAAATAAAGGAGTGTGTTGCACCAGAATCAAACAATACTGTAGCAGAAGTTGAGTTGACGGGAAACGTACCCAGTACGACGTCTGGTGCTGCCTGGGCTTCCTCGGCCGAGGCATGATTTACTCGTGCTTGCACGAACTGGGATCTGGCGCGCTTGGGCTTCGGGCACTTGTCGGCGAAATGTCCAGGCTCGCCGCAGTTGAAACACGTCAATGGTTTTCCTCCAGGGTCTCTCGTGGGTTGAGCCGGCTGAGTCGGCTGTGCAGGTGCCATTGGAGGGCGTGGAGCAGGGTTGCGATGCTGCTGTCCACCACTATTGTTAGGACCACTGCTGCTGCTGGAGCGGAAGTTCCCAGAGTTGTATGGCCGGTGCTGGCGGACAATCATGGTGGAGGGTCCACCCTGCTGTCCGGGCACGAAGCGGGGCCTCTGACTGTTGCCTTGGTGTGCTTTGAATTGAGCCGCTTTTCTCTTGCGGTCCATCTTGTTGCGCTGGTCTTCTTGACGAATGGCCTTGTCAACCAGCTTCTCGAAGTCGGCGTAGTCTCCCGAGATTAGCTGGTTGGTCAACTCATCGTCCAGGCCGGAAAGAAACTTTTCCTGCCTCTCTGCATCAGTGCGCACATCCTCTGGGGCGTAACGCGCAAGGCGGTTGAACTCGTGGAGATACTCAGTCACCGTCCGGTTACCTTGATGGAGTGACCTGAATTCCCTCTTTTTCTGGGCCACGATGCCATCAGGAATTTGGGCTTTCCTGAAACTGCGGCAGAATTCCGCCCAAGTGACTTCCATTCCGGGCGGACGGGTGACCAAATAATTATCCCACCATGCTGAGGCGGGACCCTGCAACTGGTGGGTAGCAAAGGCGACCTTCTCTTGGTCGTTGCACTAAAGAAGGTTGAGTTTCTTTTCAATGGCATGGAGCCAGTCATTCGCCTCCATGGGGTTGGTGGTGCCTGAGAAGGTGGGCGGTCGCACGCGAAGAAACTCCGGCAGCTTCGACTGGGGTGGTGGAGGAGGAGCATTCTGCTGGTGGTGCTGCTGTTGTTGCTGTTGCATGTGATGCATCATCTGCTGCTGCATTTGCTGGTGCTGCTGCTGCATCTGCTGCATCATGGCAGTCATCATTGGGTCTGAGCTGCCAACACTTGCGCGATCGTCGGGTTTTCCGGTGGTGGTGGAGGTGGTGCATTGCCGGTGGAACCGTTGACATGAGCCCCTCCTGCGGGCTCCTCGTTGCCGCTGGTGTTGCCGCTGGTTCTGGTGTTCACCATCTGGAGTAGGCCGAACCAGAATAGAAGAGAAGAAAAAGGACTGCTTAAGAACTAAACTTTATTATATTATTAATTTAACTGTAATTGTTCTGATCTAACTTAAAACACTTAAAAAGGCAAGCAGAAATCCTTAATGAGATAGCCATACCATAGGCACATGGTATCGACCATCGGCTAAACCCCAAAGCAACAAACCTAGCACACCGAACTAGCAAGCAAGCAAACTAAGAAAAACGGGGAAACTAAGGGTAACGAGCCTAATGCTCGGAACGGCTCTTGCGGTCGGTGGAGTCGTAACCAGGCTCCTGTTCATCTACAGAGGACAAGGGATGGGAATCAACGCATGCTCAAATCCAATTTTAAAAACAATTTTTAAAGAACACAGGTTACAAAAGAAAATTTTTGATGCAAGGAATACATTTTTTTTTCTAAAATCCCAAAGACCACAGTTCCCAAATTTTTCCCAAAGCAATTTAAAATTTAGGAAAAATGCACAAGAAAAAGTTTTAGAGGGCTCTTAGGGTTCCAGTTGGCTTGTCCTACGGTCAAGGTCGGCTCTGATACCAACTTGTCACGCCCAGAAATTCACTACCAGAATTTCCGAAACTGAATGTGTATTAAAACCCCTGTCCAGGACCAGCCAGGGAACACAGACGACAATGTTGACATACAGATCCACGTCTTACAAACAGAGTAAAAGTCTTACAGAAATGCAGCGGAAAAACGAAAAGACACCCTAAACTAGAACAGGACTCTTGCAGCGGGCTGACACCAATCCACAGGCATCCTCGACGGCGGACGAAACCTACTCCTCTGAGAAGCCTCCATCAGACGCATACTCCTCTTCTGGTGTGGGGAAAAATTGAGCAAGACTGAGTACTACCCACGGTACTCAACAAGTCATGCCGGAAAAGGAGGCATGATGCAAGATATTCCAAGGGAAGGCAGGAGTTTATTTGCATAAAATAAGCATTTAAAAACAGTAGTTGAAAACAGTAATAAAACGTTGAATTAATTGATCAATATTAACCATCACTGTCCAACGCTACACCACGTTGCGACAGGCCCACCTGAACTAAACCAGTTCCAGTAATTCCAATTATTAAGAAAGTGAGACTAATCACGGTGAATCTGGTCGATCGCCCATAACCGCGGGCACGGCTATTCGAATAGTTCTACTCTGATCAGAGGTGTACATCTGTACCCACAAGACACAGCCTCAACATCATGTCAACCATGTGTCGCGATACTGGAAAGTACCCGAATAGAGACTGTGACAGGACCCTTCGCATAACCCCCTCTAACCAATCGTACCACACCACAGGTTTCGCCCCCACCTTTAAATCCAAGGTAGGCAGCCCCCTCTCGTGCCACGGTGAATCCGGCAGCCGATCAACGGGTATGTCCCCCGCCGACCCAACTCCATCACGCCCACCCTAACCTGGGTACGTCAGCTAGAGACAGGTTACACTACAAGCCCAGCCGTTGCCCACGCTGGCTTGTGGTACGCACGGTCATTCTTCCAGGGTTTCCCGCGAACCGGTCCTTAATTGCCATGGGTGCTACCATCAAAACCATGCACCCACAGCCCACCATTAGCATATTTTAATTAAATATTATTACCATGGTGGCTCCTAGACCAAAGTGTCACCATAGAGGCTACATTAATTAATTATTTAAGGTGATCCCCTTTAGTGAGCTAAATTAGCTAAGCATGGCTAAGCACTCCTAAAATCAGCGAACAATAGATTAATCACCCAAGCTATCAAAGGTATATGATAATCAAAATAATGGGCTGAGTACAATAGGTATAATCCCACATGAAATGACATTGCAAAATAATGCAGTATTTACAGAAAAATATGACATTTGTAAATATAGGTACAATATGATCAATGTGAAGCATGACTTGCCTTGCTCCTGAGCTGAAGCTACCTCTGCGACGATCTCGAACTAAACGGGCGCGTCGGAGGTTTCGGAATCTACGCGACAAACAAAGCAAACAACAATACATGCTATAAGTCTACTGAAACAAAGCACAAAAGTATTTTTAATGGATTCTCTGCATTTTTATGAATTTAATGAAATTTGAATGGACTTAAACGGAGCTCGGATGAATTAGTTATGAATTTTTGAAGTTATCTATGTTTTTATTAAAACAGAAAAATCTAAATCGAATTATTGCGCAGTTAATCCCAGGGCTGGCGTCATCAAGGGGCGGCGGCCGGTCCACCGTGGACTCGGTCCACGGGACCGTGGTGGCAGCGGTGCACCACGTGGCGGACACGTGGTGCCGACGCAGCAGCCACGGGGCAGCCACGTGGGCGGCCACGCGGGACGGAGGGGGACGGCCGAGATCGGCCCGAGTAGCCGATCTAACGGCCCAGGGCGCGCGGGCGGCAGGCGGCCGGGGCGGCACGGCCCCGAGCTCGGGCGGCTCGGCCATGGCGCGCGGCGGCCGAAGGCGGCGGCCGGCGGCGCGACCGGTGGCCGGAGGCGGCGGCGCAAGGGCGGCGGAGAGCGGCGAAGGCGACGCGCATGCGGGGAGGAGCGGCGCGGCCGGGAGAGGGAGAGGGAAAAGAGAGGGAAAAAGGGGAGGTGCTCACCGGGCTCGGCCGGAGGCGAAGAAGACGGCGGCGCGGGCGGCGCAGGAGACGCGAGCCGGCGGCGCAAAAGGGCGGACGGGGTGCGGGAGAGCGCGGCGAACGCGGCGGACGCGTCGGCGCGGCTCGGGGACGGCGCAAGCGGTGGGGAGCGGCGGCCGGAGACGGCGAAGGCGGCGGCGCACGGGGTCGGTGGTGGCGCGGGCGCTAGGAGGCACGGGAGCGGCGGCGGAAATGGGAAAAAGAGAGAGGAGGACGCGGGGAGGGTTTAAATGGGCTCGGGGAGGAGAGATCGGGGCCGAGTGGGCGCGGATTTCTCGCCGGAGTGGGGAGAGAGAGGAGAGAGAGTGGCGACCGGGAAAAACGGATCCCACCCCTCTCGCGCGGCGGCTGCGGGCGGAGTGGGCGCGGGGAGGCGGCGCGGGGGCGCGCACGTGCGCGGGGCACGCGGGGCGCGGGGAAGTGGGCGGAGACGGCGGCCGGCAGTTGCGGGCGCGGGCGGCCGGAGGAAGGGGATGACCCCGACAGGTGGGGCCCACCTGTCGGTGGTCCGGGCCGAGGGAGGCCGAACGGGGAGGCGCTAGCAGGCCTCGGCCTGCGGCCGGCCCAAGAGAGGGAGAGGGCGCAGGAGGAAGAGGACCGGCTGGGCCGGCCCAGCGGGAGGGGGAAGGGCGCGCGGCGCGCGGCCGGACTGGGCCGACGGCCCGAAAGGAAGAAGAAGAGGAAAAAGAAAAAGAAAAAGAAAAAGAAAGGAAAAGGGATTTTCCTGGGATTAATCAAATTCCGAATTTGATTTTAATTGGTTTAAAATTATTTTCAGGGCTCTGAAAATTCCTCTAAAAATCCTGTTACTGTATTTTGACATGGGGAACTCAAGAAAAATTCCACCTTGTCATTTTCACTTCTTTAATGCATTAATTAATTAGATTTTTCTCCAGATTAATTAAACAATTTCTTCGATAAATTATTAAACTCGATTTTTACGATTTAGGAAAACTTTAGGGTGTGACAGCAGGCCTATCGGTCGAGGACTTCGGCAACATCTCTCTTCTAAACTTGGATTCAAAACCAGCCGGGAAGGGACCACATCTACTCGGCCCCGTTTGGGTTACCAAACACCGCCGAAATCTACTCGAAGTTACGCCCCTCTGAGTTGGCTTCAAACCACTTGGGGGAATCATTTACATCAGCTCGCCCTCATGGCTTCTCCAACAATGTGACGATGTATCCTCAGATCACCATGCCACTTCCTCCACTGCTCGCTGCAACATTTGGATGTAGATCCATTTCCCCTCATAGGTCCCGATCGAAACTAGCTTTGGCTTCATCCGGATTGGGCTTCAGAGAGGTGGGTGTCATGCTCTAACCACTTGGATCTTGCACCAATACGAAGATCGCTGACTACTTTAATTCTTTCAATGACCACAACGACGGCACCACCGAAAGCGTGGGAAATTTTTGAGTTCAACGACGACTACACCCCACTTCTCTTCGTTGTGTTCTAGGCAGTTGCAATCGATGACGAAACACAAGCATGGCTTGCCAGAAAAGCAGGGGAGGAATGTTCAAAACTTGAAGAGGAAACCAAGTGCAAGGAGGTGGTAGATCGGAGGAAGCGAGATCTCACCCATGCCAGGCATATTGCCTGCCACGCAATTCTTCAGACCTGTGGCAACAAAACCAATGTTTTCGTCATGCCTCAACAAATCACGATTACAGCAGTTACCCTGCTCGATACCGTCATCGACATGGGTCCACCTAATGTGACACCGGTCTTGAATAAAGTCAATACCAAGATCGTCACTATCGTACCCCCGAAAGCTGGAGGCAGTCGTTGGGCAGAGGAATCTATTGCAAAATCACCCGTTGGCAGCCGTCTTCCACCTCTACGCTCTAGAGATTATCGGGTCCCCGAGCACAGCAAAGGACATACTGGAACTAATCTACATCATCGCGACAATAATGAGAGACAAGGTCCGAACCGGTCGGCTGACAACCGTGATTGACGCCACGAACCACCTCCTCATAATAGAAATCCTCGCGGCAACCCCAACTACCATGACGGCTACTAGCAGCGTACACCGAGCGACCTAAGGCATGCACCTAGTCAGTGCTACTGTGAAAGGGAGCATCGTACTTATCATCATGAGCGAAGATATTCTTCCGACAACGATGATGAGGTTGTTCCAGCTTTTACCCGCGAACTACATCGAGTGGATTGGCCGACTAGTTTTAAACCAATAGGGATCCAAAAATATAATGGCAAGACTGATCCTGAGTCATGTCTCATCGTCTATATCTTGGTCATCCACGCAACAGGAGGAGATAGTAAAGCTATGGCAAATTATTTGCTCGTAGTGCTCTCCGACTCTACTAGGAGTTGGCTGGCTGGTTTACCAAGGGGATCAATTGACTCTTGGGGCTAGCTTCGTGACCATTTTATTGCCAATTTTCAAGGGACTTTTGAGAGACTAGGGACACATTTTGACTTGTATCACATGATTCAAAAACCTAACGAGTCCTTAAAAGACTACATTTGGCATTTTTCTAAAGCCCATAACAAGATCTTCGATATCACCGATGACGTTATCATCGCTACCTTTCAGAAGGGAATTTGTGATGAACTACTCATTGGAAAATTTTGGTGTAAGCCCCCAAGGATAGTCAAGAAGCTCTTTGAGACAGCCAATTCTTATACTAAGTCAGACGAAACCATCAAAGCATCACGTCAAGAGAAGCAGTCGGGAAGTAGCTGGTGTCCCAAGAAAGACAATGGCTACAACAATAGCCAGAAAGATTGCAAGCGTTAGCCTGAGGATCTAGTGGCTACAACCTCAAACCACCAGCAGCAGCACCCATCCAGCAATACTTATGACAAGATTATGAACGGTCCTTGTAAACATCATCCAAATCACAAACATGCGGTCAAGGACTAATTCATCTACAAAAAGTTTGCTGAAGAATATGAGGCCCAACTTAAGTCGGCTGCTAGAGAAGGCACTTTGGGAAACAAAAAGGATGATGACGATGGTGGTTCAAGAGCTTCTCAAGACCCTAGAGCCGAGTTAAACCATATCTTCAAAGGTCTGCTCGCCAATGAGTCCAAGAGGAAGCAAAAGTTAACTGATGGGGAAATAAATGCCATCCAATCTGAAGTAGCAATCATGTTGACCGCTCAGATCATCTAGACCGAGTGGCTCACCAAGGGCGGTATCCCCTAGAGTTCGACCTAGTGGGTCGCAATGTCAAGTTGAAGCGCGTCCTCATTAATGGTGGCAGCACCCTCAACATCCTCTTCGCCAAGACCCTGGACGAGATGCAGATTCCGAGATCCGAGTTGAAATCAAGCTCCGCTCCTTTTCATGGGGTTATCCTCGGGTTATGTTCAATACCACTTGGGCAGATCACTCATCCAGTCACATTTGGCACCCGGGAAAATTTTCGGACAAAAAATATTTACTTCGAAGTTGCTTACTTCGAAGCTGGCTACCATGCCATACTGGGAAGGCCGGCTCTCACCAAATTCACGGTCGTTCCCCACTATACCTACCTGATGATGAAGATGTCAAGACCACGAGCAGTAATTTCTCTGCGCAGTGACGTCAAACAAGCCTTTACGTGCGACAAGGAAAGCTGCGAGATGTCTCAATTACGTGAGAGATCACTCGGCTGACAGGAGATTCGACTGGCTGCATCAACATCACCACAAGGAGAAATCCCTAGCAAGAAGCTACCAAAGAAAGGAGAAGGTGACATCAAGACCAAGAAGATTCCACTCGATCGAGAGGATCGTTCCAAGACTGCTATAATCGGAGCTGAGTTAGATTGTAAATAGGAAAGCATGCTCATCACCTTCAAGCTAATAAAGATATATTTGCCTAGAAGCCGTCTAATATGCCTGGTATTCCTAAAGGGTTGATTGAGCACTCTTTAAATGTGAGAGAAGATGCGAAACCTATCAAACAACAACTCCGCCAATATGCGCAAGATCGGAGGAAAGCAATCAAGGTAGAGTTAACCAAGCTCTTGGCAGTAGGATTCATCGAGGAAGTTTACCATCCCGATTGGCTGCCTAACCGAGTCCTTGTTTGGAAGAAGACGTGACAACTGCCAATAAATATGGATTATACAGATCTCAACAAGTCTTGTCCCAAAGATCCTTTTGGTCTACCTCGCATTGATTAAGTTGTTGACTCAACAGCCGGCTGCAAGCTTCTTAGTTTTCTCGACAGCTATTCGGAATATCATTGGATCAGTTTGAAGGAGTATAATTGCTTGAAGACCTCGTTTGTCTCCCCGTTTGGTACATACTGCTACATCACGATGCCTTTTGGGTTGAAGAACGCTAGAGCTTGGGGAGCGAGGCATGCCTTTCTTTAGGCTACTAAAAAGACAGATGATTTCTAATGGATAGCTGAAGCCCATAAACCCTTTGAAGACTTCAAAAGTTTCCTTACGACACCTCCCGTACTGGCTTCACCGAGTTCTCAAGAGCCTTTGCTACTTTACGTGTTGGCAACTCCCAGGTAGTCAGCATAGTGTTGGTTGTCAGCGAGAGGAAGAAGGACATATCCAAAATGTTTAGAGACCAATTTACTTCATTAGCGAGGTGTTGGCTGACTCTAAAACACGTTATCCACTGGTGCAGAAGTTATTATATGGAGTTCTGATCACGGTCAGGAAGTTGGCTCATTATTTTCAAAGCCACTCGATTACTGTGGTTACATCTTTTCCACTTGGCAAGATCCCTCACAATCGACAATCTACAGGGCGTATTGCAAAGTGGACTTTGGAGTTGATGGCGTTAGACATCTCTTTCAAAGCGCCGACATCAATTAAGTCTCAAGTTTTGATAGATTTTGTTGCTGAGTGGACCGAGTTACAGGAAGGGACACTTGAGGAGAAGCTAGAGTATTGGACCATGTATTTCGACGGATCCAAAAGAGTTATTGGCACTGGGGCTAGGGTTGTTTCGATTTCCCTAACTGGAGAGCGAACGTGTTATGTTCTTCAAATTCACTTCTCGACATCGCATAGCATGGCTGAATATGAAGATTTACTTCATGGGCTACACCTTGCTGTATCCATAGGGATATGCCAGAACATACTGCGTGGAGATTCACATCTGGTCGTCAATCAAGTGATGAAGGATTAGTCTTGTCTCAATGACAAAAGGGCCGCTTATCGCAAGGAGGTTCGCAAGCTGAAAGACAAGTTTGATGGTTTGGAGCTATCTCATGTTTTGTGTCACAACAACGAGGCTACTGATCAATTGGTGAATCTTGGATCCAAGTGAGAAGCTGCTCCAACAAATGTTTTTTGTTGAATACCTTCATGAGCTGACTATTGCAAAGAAGAAAGTTTAGGAAGAAGACATATCAAGACAAGTCTCGATGCTGGATACCGACTGGAAGATGTCTTTCATCAAATTTTTGACTAAACAAGAGTTCCCTCAGGACCTGAATGATGCCAAGTAGATTCATCGTCGCTGTTAGTGTTATGTAATCTCGGAAGACGAGTTGTATAAACGCAGTCCATCTGGATTCTTACTACGATGTGTTTCACCCGAGGAGGGACGTCAGTTATTGGCGGATATCCACTTGGGTATATGCGGTAGTCATGCTGCGACACACGCTTTGATGGGTAAGGCATACAGGCAAGGTTTTTCTGGCTTACAGCTATTACTGATGCGGACAAAATCGTTCGGACAAATTCATGTTTCGGCTCACAAAGATGACCCTAGTTCATCAACAGTTGGGGCCGATTCATCAAGATTATTTCAAAAATGAGGAGTTTCATCAGGAAGAGAAGACACAAAATCCTCAATGGTGCCCAAGTGGAATTATTACTAAAAATCAGAAGAGAAAGGTTCAACGATTGAGGAGCAAAGAACAGATAGAGGAGGTTGAAGAAGAAATCAATCATCAGCTGAAGTGAACAAGAAAAGAGTGGCGTGTTAAGGACAAAACTGCTAAAGCCAATGAAGCAGGGACCACAGCCTCCAATCATTATGGTTTTCATGTTGCCTATAGAGTATAAAGCACCTACATCCGATGATGAAGAGTATAAGGAATCAATGGCATAGTTAATTTTGACACTGTAGCAGGTTGTATTTGAGACACCAGAGGAGTCAAAGCATGAACATATTAGGCCTTTGTATATTAAGAGTTTTGTCAATGAGAAGCCGATGTCAAAGATGTTGATCGATGGAGAAGCAGCGGTTAATTTGATGCCATATACTACCTATCGGAAACTTGGAAAAACTCTAGAGGATCTCATCAAGACAAACATGGTTCTAAACGATTTTGATGGGAATTCATCGAAGGCAAAAGGAGTGTTGAATGTGGAGTTAACTGTTGGCAGCAAAACAATTCCTACTAAGTTTCCTGTCATTGATGGAAAGAGATCTTATAGTTTATTGATTGGTAGGGATTGGATTCATGCCAATTGTTGTGTTTCATCAACAATGCATTAGAGCTTGGTTCAATAGCATGGAGTCTAGGTAGAAATCGTGCCGGCCAATAGGCCAGTTAATGTTGTTATATCCGATTTATCTATTTGGGAGCTAGAATGAATTGATTGCTTATCTAGCAATGTTTGGGAAAGAGATTACTTAAAAGTGTTCGATTATGATATATAGCTGATCAGTGATGAAGAAGCACAATTGTTACTCTGAGGGCACCATGGATGATATTAAGGGTAAGTTAGAGCTTGAATTTATGTCGACCGATGAATTAGAGAAAGTTGATATTGGATCAGGTGATTACTAAGTTACCCGATGGTTTCAAGATAGAGTTAGTAAATTTGTTAAAGGAGTATAGAGATTACTTTGCTTGATAATATCTTAAGATGCCAGGATTAAGCCGATCGATTGTAGAATATCGGCTACCTATTACTAGGCTTTATGATGCTAAATTTATTAGGCATTGCCGATATGGTGAGTGGGTTTCTAATATAGTACCAGTGCTAAACAAAAAGGGAAAACTAAGGGTTTGTGTTGATTTTCGAGATTTGAACAAGGCTATTCCGAAGGATGAATACCTGATGCCGATTGCTGATTTATTGGTTGATGCGACTTTGGACATTAGATTATTAGCTTTATGGATGGCAATGTAGGATATAATCAAATTTTTATGGCTAAAGAAGATATTCTGAATACTGCTTTTAGGTGTCCTAGGGCAATCAGCTTGTACGAGTGGGAAGTTATGACTTTTGGACTTAAGAATTCTGGTGCTACATTTCAAAGAGCTATGAACTATATCTTTCATGATATCATTGGCTTATTAGTAGGAATTTATATTGGTGATATGATTGTGAATTCCAGAGATGTTGATGGGCATTTAGCCGATTTGCGAAGAGTGCTAGAGAGAACAAGAAAATATAGGTTAAAAATGAATCCAAATAAATGCGCTTTCGATGTATTGGCGGTTCAATTTTTGGACTATATTGTTCATGAAAGAGGGATTGAGATCTGTCAGCGAAGTATTAATGCTATCAAGTATATAGAGCCGCCAATTGACAAGACGAAGTTGTAATCCTTAATCGGGAAAATTAACTTTGTAATAATGTTTATTTCAAATTTATCGGGAATAATCGAGCTGTTTACCCCCAATCAAGAGTTCGTGGGTGGAGATAAGTAGCAGAAGGCATTGGATGAAATCAAGGATTATATGAGTTCTCCTCTAGTATTGGTGCCACCACAAAAAAGAGATTCCATTTAAGTTATATCTATCGACCGATGAGAAGTCTATTGGTTCAGTTCTGATCCAGGAGTTTGATGACAAGGAAAGGGTTATATTTTATCTTTGTACACGAATTTTTGATGAAGAAACAAGGTATACTCCAGTAGAAAAATTGTGCTTATGATTGTATAATTCATATAAAAAGTTGAGACATTTTCTAATGTCAAATGAGTGCACAATAGTTTGTAAAACTGATGTAGTGCGATCTATGGTATCGGTTCCAGTATTGAAGGGAAGGATTGGAAAATGGATTTTTGTCTTAACAGATTTTGATCTACGATATGAATTGATTAAAGCAGTCAAGGGACAGGCCATAGCCGATTTTGTGGTACAACATCGAGATGGTTCTATCGGCTATGTGAAACCGATGCCATGGACTTTCTTTTTTGATGGGTCAGTTTGTACACATGGATGTCACATTGGATTAGTGATTATTTCGCCTCGCGGGGCAAGCTTTGAGTTTGCATTTATGATCAAGCCATATTATACTAACAACCAGGCACAATATGAGGCAATACTCAAAGGGCTCCAATTGTCAAAGGAACTTGGAGCCGATACAATAGAGATTGTTGAAGATTCATTATTGGTATTTAATTTGTTAGCTAGGGAATATGAATGCAAGGATGAAGTATTAAGAGTATATCATGAGAAATAGCAAAAGTTGATGCAACATTTAAAGATGGTATCGATGAAACATATTCCTAGAGAACAAAATATTGAGGGAATGTTCTTGCTCAAAGGGCATCGGGTTATAAGTCGATGTTGAAAGATGTAGAGATAGAGATCGTAAATGTTCATTATGACGATTGGAGAGGTGAAATTATTGTATATTTGAAGAATCCATTTCAGTCGGTGTCAAGAAAATTGAAGTATATGGCTCTTAGGTACGTATTGTTTGATAATGATTTATACTATCAAATGTTTTACTCAAATGTTTGAATTTGGAGGAAACCAAAGTGGTCATGTGTGAAGTTCATGAAGGAATTTATGAGACACATCAATCGGCCCATAAGAGTTGGCTATCTTTGGCCGACGATGTTAAAAGATTGTTTTAAGTACTATATGGGTTGCCAGGATTGTCAGAAATTTAGAGCAATTCAAAGGACGCCAGCATCGGCTATGAATCCAACAGTGAAGCCTTGGCCGTTCAGGGATTGGGGGATCATTATGATTGGCCAGATTAATCCACCATCAAATAAAGGACATTAGTATATATATTGGTGGAAACCAATTATTTCACGAAGTAGATTGAAGCAATTCCATTGAATAATGTTGATGGCAAAGATGCAATTGGGTTTATAAAGAAACATATAATTTATCGGTTTGGGATTCGTTAGACAATAACAACAGATCAAGGATCAATTTTTGTAGCCGATGAGTTTACAACGTTTGTTGACAGCATGGGGATTAAGCTATTGAATTCTTCTCCGTATTATGTGCAAGCTAATGGGCAAGCAGAGGCGTCTAATAAAAAGCTTGATCAAGTTGATTAAGCGAATGATTAATGAATAGCCAACGAAGTGGCATACTACTTTAGTCGATTCATTATGGGTCTATCGAATGGCACATCATGTTTCTACTCAAGTATCGCCTTATCAGTTGGTTTATGGGCATGAAGCTATTTTGCCATGAGAAACTAATATCGGATCAAAAAGGATTTCATTACAAGATCAATTAACTGCTGATGAGTATTATAAATTAATGATTGATGAGTTGGAAGATTTGGCTTAGAATCGACTACGCGCACTTGAGAAGATTAAAAGAGATAAGTAGAGAGTTGCGAGGAATTATAATAAAAAGGTGGTACCAAAATCTTTTGAAGGAGAGTTGGTTAGGAAATTGATTTTGTCGACAGGGACAAGAGATAATAAGTTTGGAAAATGGTCATCTAATTGGGAAGGGCTCTATCGGATACATCATTTTGTACCACGCAATGCATACATGCTTGAAGGACGTAATGGAGAAGTATTCTATAAAGCACTTAACAGAAAATATTTGAATAAGTACTATCCCTAGTGTCTGAATCAATTTTCAATCGGTTAAGAAAAAGGCCGATTGAAGAAAAGCCGATGCTTGGTGCATTGCTTTTGGATGGCTGACATTTACTATCGACCTTAGAAAAAATTTGTAGTAGACCCAAATATTGTAAAACCTTGGATACATGATTCAATCGGTGAAATGGGGTCCCCTCTGTCTTTTGAGATTATTTTGGTCGTTTTTGGATTTTTCATGCATTCATCACTTCATTCTTATTCATTGAAACTAGCTTGGAATAATTTTAATAACAAATCTGTGTGTGCAAAAGTCCTGGAAAAATTCACAAAATTACTATACATTCGAAAAACTCCCAATTAAATTGGCATAATTTTATCAACTGATCTGATACCTCAAATTATTCAGTCAAACCAGTCAAAATCTGGAATTTATCCTTATCACATAGCCCTATTTCGAAATTCACCATAGTAAAACCATAACTCTTCTGCTTGTGCCTTTGTACCAGAGTGTTCATCATCACTAGCTCTCCACACAGTAATTTTACATAAATTTTTACTCCATGTTAACTGTTCCAAATCCTGCAGACAAGGACACCAAGTGATTCAAATTTAGGACTTCATCTCTCTCTCATTTTGGCCTCTTCTCTCCAACTCCTCTCTATTCCAGTGGGTCTTGGCACCTCATGCCCCACCTGAAAGCCTCATATATCCACCCAGGGAACCACTCAGCCTTCCTACCTTCTCTTCCTCTCTCCCTCTTCTTGTAGGCTTTTGTTGAACACACGGCGTGCGTCTTCTTTTGCAGTAGACAAAAAGCCCACACAATTTTCCACCGCGCCAAGCCGAGCCTTCTCTGTGAAGCCTAGCCGTTAGCAGCAGCTGCAGGTGAGCCTAGACACCGTGTCTCCGTACCCGTCGAACTCCTCGTGCCGTTCTCCCCAATCAACGAACGAGTAGGTGCGCCTTCACATTCCTAAAGCCAAACCGGCCAATTCTTCATGACCCAACCGCGCATCTCTTTCTATCACTCATCCTGGCACCTCCCTGATGCCACAGCACCTCCCAGGTGCCCTGTTCCATCCCGCTCTGCCCGAGAACGACGAGACAGAGACAAGGCCGTAAACTGGGCTCACAAGCAGCGCATCCAAACTCTGCCTTTAAGCCTACCCTTGCGCCAGCACTCTCTCCTAGCTTGCCTCTTCACGTTCCAAGCAAACCCAGGGAAAGAACTCCCTTGGGACCGCCGGAATGCGAGCGCCCGTGTGGGCGCCGGCGAGCACACAACGCCGCGAAAATTTCTCTGGTGAGCCTTTTGCCCGAACCAAGCGCATCATCTTCTTCCTTGTCCTCCATTAACTCCATTTTACCCCTGTGACAGCGCTAGGAGGTACCGTCCACCGTGACCGTCACCGTGCATCGTGCCGGATTGAAACCGTCGCTGCAAATTTCAGGATTTTAAACTTTGAAAGCTTATAACAGAGGCATATGGGCTCGGATTCAAATGATTCTTTCACCTAAATTCCTATAAAATCATCCTATATCTACTGTATCAGTACCATGCATGTTTGTGCATTTTTAATTTTTGGTGTTTATTTTGTGTTCATTTGAATTTTGTTTAAATTTGAATAGACGACGAAGTTGCAGCTGTAGAAGAGTGTGAGCAGGAACCTGAGACTTGTGAGGAGTTCACTGAGCAAGGCAAGTCCTATTCAATTCCTCCTTCGATCATATCGTATGCCTATATTTTTGCAAATGCTATATTGTTTAGAACTTAGAAGCAATGTTGAAAAATTTGGGTACCAGTAGAACAACTCCTAGTTGCTGCACTAACCACCTTGATATTTGTTCATCTTGCTGTTGATATACCTACGATAGGTTGAGGTACTGTCCAAGTGCCAATTTGGGTATATTCGAGTTATTACTATAGCTATTGCTTAGCCATGCTTAGAATTTCGCATGTTTTAAATGATAGAATATTCACTCCTCTAAATTGGGTTATTTAAAAATGTTGGACAGTGGTGTTGCCTCTGTTATTTGTGAAATTTAAAACTGAAAATAATGGTTTTAGACTTGGACGGCATGTGGTGTGGTTGTAGTTGCACACCGATAGGGGGAGTGATCGTCCGGGTTGATTAAGGACCGAGCTATGTGTCACCAACTAAGATTTACAATGCAACCACATGTGTTATTTATGGGGTAACCTTAGTTATGAACTTGCTTATTGTCTAACCTTGCATTGGGAGGCCGTTCTACGATGGATTAGTCGGAACGATGGTTTATAGGAGCTACCTAGTGCGGTTTGTGCCTAGGCATCTAAGTGTATCCAATATAACGGTTAAGTGCCTCGTTGAGGGAACGGATGGTTCGCCTCATGGTGCTAGGTCCAACGAAGGCCCCCTGGACTAGCTGAAATAGGGTTGCTCCTAGTGTGGGTAAGCACTTGCCGTGCTTATGCAAGGCTAGGCTTTGAGTAATGTAGTAACTTCGTCATATGCTAGCAAATTGGGTATCGTTTGGTACCGCGTGACATGGTTTACATGGTTGCTAGTTTGTATCATGCAGGTACAGTGCACAACCTCTGCAGGGTGTTGAACTAATCGATTAGCCGTACTCACGGTCATGCGCTACTTGGTGAAATGATAAGAGTTTAGTGTTGGTGATTTCATAAATGTTTTGTGAAATTGGCATGGTGGAAAATTGGTGATGATTTCTCCTGGTGTGGGCTGAGAATAAATTTGTTACTCGCTGCCATGGAGGGCACAAGGATGATATTATTATGATGCTATGTTACTACTACTATTGTTCACTTAATGCTTTACAAATTGCATTGCAATCTAATAGTAGTTACTATCGTGAATCAAAATTTGCTTTATGCTGAAATTTAGTCCACAAACATAGCCTTCTTTGATCTTAGCTTTCAATAGACGTAGGCTTCCCAATATTTGGATAGGACTTGCCAATACGTTTGTATTGACCCACCTCTTGTTGTTTATAGAGCTTGATGAAGGAAATGAGATGCCTAGTGATGATTTGAGGATGGTTCTTTCTAGGGTGATTCCTAGTCGGTTGCCTGTGGTGGTTTGGTAGATGGGCATACTAAAGAACATATATTTTGCTACTCTTTCCACTGCGTTTTACACTCTTTCATTTGGCCGGTCGGCCCTACCTATGGTATAAGACTTGTGCACTTGCTAAGTTATATGAACCATGTTATCTATTTATATGTGTATTATGTGTGGATGTGCTGATCAGGTTGTGGATGCGTGTACTAGCCACTGATCATGGGACTAGTACGGTGTACGCTCCGGGTATTTGGGAATTCCATCCCCGGGTGCTGACAAAATTAGCAAGGATTACAAGTATCAAGCAAAAGATGGCTTAGAGCCGATAATTATATTACAATAGTATTGTTCAACATTTGATTGCAAGATAGAAATTTGCAATGTTTAATTTATTACATCAACCCAATAATTTTTGGAGTGCCACTATTGCGTGCAGGCAAATTTGATCAACTTCATCGATTGTGCGGATATCATCGACATCGGATCCAGGCACTGGTTTGATGGTTCTGCATTGACCAGCAACATGACGGATGGATGCTTTTAGCTTGGCCTTTTGGTCTTCGATTGCCTAAGGAATATTGGCCAATGTTTGTTTAGCCGATTCCAGATCCTTGTGGGGTTGCTCAGGATGTACCAGCAGATCGGCTTTTTCAGTTCTTCAATTTGAGTCTTGGTGGCATCTGGAGTGGCGATCAGTTCATCAAGCTTGGCCTTTTCAGTTTGGGATTTCTGCCGATCAATTTGCAACGCTGCTTCTGAAGATCACAAGTAAATACAATTGGCGGTATGTTGACGACCTCGCAAGACTTGTAGCCGATGTCATTCCAGAAAAACTGCTAGAGTGAGCGCGTCGAGGAGTTCATTGGGTAGCTAGTTTTGGATCTCATTAACTCCACTTCCAATAGGAAGGAGAAGTTGCCTTATTGATATTCTCTTGTACGTCATCATCTACATCCTAGTCGATGTCAAACGGAAAAAGATCGGCTGTGTTCTGCAATTTAGAATTTGAAGTTAGAGACAAACATGGATAGTATAAAAATCAGCAGAATGAAATATACTATTGGGATCGATGCAGGATCAAGTTGAGTCAGCTCATCATGATGGATGGGATCATCAAGGGTATGTTCGCTGGATACATTATGAGATGCGGCGGGCGATGGAGAAGCTGATTGAATGGATGGCTGGAAAAAGGATGCTACTGTTAGCGAAGGAAGTTTTGATAAGACAAAGTTTTGAGAACTTACCGATGCATGGGGAGATGAAACTGGGACTATTTGCCTCGATGCTTGATCAGGAATAGTGTTTGTTTCATTTAGTTGATCACTGGCAGCATCAATGCCGACATTGGTTTTATCGTTAGCAGCAGCATCAGGATCAATGGCATCGGCTTCAGCATCTTCTATGCCTTAGTCTGCAGTGTCATACGCATTTTCAACCTCTTCTTCTAGTGCTTCGTCCATAGCAACTTCCACTTTTGGATCGATCAAGGAAAGATCATCGGCCGCATTGGAGGAGTTGATGGCTTGTTTCTTTTTACGACCTGGATGCATAGAAACTTTCTTTCTTTTCCCCCTCGGGCCTTGGATCGGTTCTCGAATCACCCCTCTGAGTAAAGACGATGGCGGAGGCACATCAGCGCCGAGGGCAGAAGAAGCTGATATAGAAGTGTAATTGATCGGGAGACCGCAAAAACTTATTGTAGGGGGATCGATATCGATAGCCTGAAGGAGAGAAGTTTGTTGATTAGCATAATAATACGTAAGTAAGATAAGTGTGTATGAAGATATACCTCAGTATCGAGTGTTGCAAATTTGGGATCAAGTAAGACCAGGAAGCTAGATATGGGGAGGTTGAAAAGGTGTTGTGGATTAGCATAATAATGCATGGCTATCAAAGTCTTCAAGGAAACTAAGTGGGGTCCCTTGATCTACTTTAGGTGATCAAATTCGAGGGCACTTGCTACCGGGCCTTTGGTTTGGATCTTGTCTATGAAGAAGAGACCAATGGGGAGTTAGCCAAAACCCAGCTGATGAGAGGCGACTCAAGGATTGTAAAATTCATATGAGACTCGAGAAGTATGACCAGTTGATACCCTAATTGGAGGAATGCAAGGAATGATCGCCGATACAAAGATTTCTCTGGCATCTTCATCAGAGTTGATCATGTTGGGATTGAAGTAGGCGGGGAGATCGAAAGTATCGATATCTTTGTATGGATACCACATTCTGGTATTTTTGGAAAAGCCATGGTAGAAGATGTCAAACCAATAGTGCATGTCATCGGGTGTCAGCTTGCTACTAGGGTAGGCCGATGCTGATTCTCCAAGAGACATGCATCAACGACGGGTAGGATCTACATCTTTTGCATAATTGGCAGGAAAGGATATGCTGTCAAGAGGAGGCCTCTTTGCTACTTCAAAGGTGTAATGTATTAGCCACAGTTGGATGAACCACCATGGGGCCGTCGATATGGCCAACAGGTTGACTAGCAGATAGCTTCACTAATACTTGATGGAGCAAATAATAGGTGGCACCCAAGAGATATTTGCCTAATGGCATTATTTTTCCATCTGCAAGAGAGTCTGCTATGTGTTGCATATTTGCCGTTGGTCCGAGAGTTCATCCTCAGAAAACAAATCGTTCTAGCCAAAGGGTGTGGAAGGTAATGTGTTCTCGATTGGAAATAGAACCTGAGGTCTTGGCATGTTTTGCGATGTAATTAGACCAGCCTTTGTGTCTAGCCTGTGGTTGCACTTAATCTTCATACTAACAAGACTGACCGATCAGGATATATTTAAACCAGTGAGCATGATGATATCCATCAGAGTTGGCATCATCGATCCATGATTGAAGAGAAATGCGTTCAAGGTATTGGACCAGAAGTAGCTAGCCTATGGGATTCATCTTTTTTCATTTCAGCTAAGGATAATTTGATACATTGGGCAAGGCCGATATAGGACCAGAACTGGTACTTATAGGACAGCAGTCGCCGATACCAATTTCTCCAACCCGATAGCTTTGAAGGCCAAGATCGGAAGCTAATATGCCAATACGTGATATTAGGGTTTCATTGCTTGAAGCAGATTCTGTTGGTATCGGCATTAATGAAATCGACTTCATATACTAGAATACTGGCCAATCAATTATAGGATGGCTACTTGGTTTCTTAGGTGCTACAGCGGACATGAATAGTAAAAGGTGAAGAACATGAAGAACACGGAACCTGAGAGCTTAGGTTTGACTCTATAATGCAGTAAAGGATGATGAAAAAAGGGAAAGTTTGAGAGATCATTACCTCCGGGACGACTCTAGCAGTGGCCATTGGATGTAAAAGGTGTTTTGCCGATTGAGAAGTTTGCTTGGATTAGGTCATCAGAGAAGAAGAGACAAAAAGCTTGAGTTCGTCGGCGTGGAGAACGAAGGGTTTTTAGCAGTGTGATGATTGCTGGTGGAGAGCAATAAATTTTATACTACACGATGTATTAAGGGCTATGCTGGGCCAATGCAGGTCTATTGGGCCAATTGCTTAATGGGAGATACAGGTAATTTCCGAAGCATGTCTATCCATACTTTGGAATTGGGGGATGTGTTAATGGCAAAATTTGGCATATACTGTTAGTCAAGATAGAGTCAAAGGAGAAATTCATGCCGTGTTTATAGTTATTTGGTTAGAAAGTTTATCCGGGTTTTTGTATCAGCTTTCGAAATAAGGAAGGTTTATTTTAGTTTATATTTTCATAGATAGGGTCCTGAGTCAATGGTGTCGTGTTAGAATCTGACTCAGTTATTTTTGTTTTCCTACAAGGTAGCTGATAGGAGTCGTGTTTGAGTCGGACTTATATTAGCCTAAGGGTATAAATTGTGTGCCCGAGGTTTTTTGTAAATAACAACAATTCTATATAGAACTTTTGGTGTATTGTCAACCCTAATTTTAGTCTTGATGAGTTATTGTTTTTGAGTTTGGGCCACATTGGTTTCGATCTCTGGCGAGAAAGTATGTTTCGTCAACTTCACTTGTATCGACGGAATTAGTACTTCCTTAGTTAGGTCTGATATACTAATTAACCTTATGCTTGCGTTGCCTATCTGATATATCAGCTCTTGCTTCGCTTTCCTAGTTAAATCTAATACATCATTCACTTTGGGAAACACTAATTGGTTAATTTAAATCTACCCAGCTTATCATTAATCTTGAATTGTCTTGGTTAAGCCAATCTTCTAGGTTATAATTTGTTGGCTACATTTATCTAAGTTGATAGGTGCTAATCATTGTTTCATCAGAATTTCAGTCGATGAGTTATTTGCTCATCATAATTTAATTCACTATATCAATTAATCCACAAGATCTAGTATAATTGGCTAGTTGTTTTTTATCTTCAATCTTATACTATCTCAGTTACGTTCGATCTATCAAGATTATGTTAAATAATCATAAATTGCCAGTGGTTATATTTTAATTTGTTATAATTGATATCAGTTTACCTTCTTATATATAGAGTAATGATAAGTTTCATTTAATATCTAGCATTGGGTTGTATCCAGAAGATAGATATATTCGTTTAGTTCCTACTTTATTGCCTTAAATGCTATACTGTTTCGGTTAGGTCCAATCCATCGAGATTGATCGCAATAAAGATAGACATTTATCTATGTATCATATTTAAGTTTTGGCCGAAATTATTATGTTTCCCTTATATCTACATTTCGTCGGTTATAGCCGATCAATCCGAAATTCTATCAGCATCGGCTGGGCACACAATACTATATCGGCCATATGGCCGATTGGCCCCATGATCTAATTTTTGTGTTTCTATCTTGTTAGTTACAGGATCAAACTAACTGGCATGTTCTAAACCCGAATTGATTGGACCTGTACTAGAGCTAAGCAGATCTCTCAGGTCTTCTTGTGTACGATGAATTTTACGTCAACAGACTGCCAAACATATAATTCTTGATGATCTGACTGTGGAAGCAGTAGCAAAGCTAGGGAGGGGTGGAGGGAGGTCTCGCGTCCCCCAGGCTGTTGTTTCCCCTTGAGGATTAGCTCATAATCATGTTAATCATGTGATGGACTTAGGTGTATTCGGCCTACTTCCACTTAGCAAAATATGTTCTAGCATGCATACTTGGTTTGACATTTGGCTCTATTTTTATAAGCACCTGTTTGCCGATGTATTTTTTAAAACTTTTTATATGCAAACGATTGTTTTTTTTTTGCAAACAATCGACCCAAACATTCTACTATTTATAAGAGCATCTCCAAGAGATTAGCTAAAAAGACTAGTCAAATTTACTGATTTAGCTACTCTCAAAAATAGATTTGACTAACAAATAACAGAGTAATCCAACAGATTCTTTAAAGATGGCTAGTGAGGTAGGCTAGCTAAAAATAGCTAGCGAATGAGGTGGGATGGAGAGCCACTAAATTTGGAGGGTCATTTACAGAGTCTGTTGGAAACGTTTTTTCTCTAACAATAGCTAAATTTAACTTTAGAAAACGATTTAGCTTGTCTCTTGGAGATGCTCTAAAAGAGCTTGAAATTGATATGTGCTTTATCATCTATCTATACCTTCTAAATAGTTGGTATCCACTAGCAATTATTAGGAGTTAAAGCTTAACATGCAAGTATACCACATTATCACCCACTAGCCATTACAATTATAGATAATCTTAAATCACATGCAAGCATGGCATATCATATACTAGCAACCTCGCAAGTTAAACTAGAGCCATAACTTTAGGTTTTTAGACACAGACAATCAGAAATATTAGTTTGATGAATGAGGACTGCCTCGCCTTTAATGTTCTATTCCCCTACAATCAATTACTGATGTTGGACTAGACCTAACAGCTGTTTGCTTATTGAATCAATTGTACAGAAATGCACAATGATTTGCTGTATTGACAAGCTACTTTACACTTTGTGAATTTGTCTGTTATGATATACCCTTTTCTCCACTTGTATGAACGTGGAAATGTTGAGTGCTTTGTGCAGGAGTGGTGTTCTTGTGTCTAGTGTTTTCGAGTCCGGTGTGGTTTGGCTTTTGTTTGGTCATTAAAAAGTGAGAGCTGGCAATCCCAGCTCGCCTTCTGTATTATATTTTTCTGCTTATTTTTCAGGAGTCTATGAACTCTGTTTTTGGCTGTCATAAAGCCGGGTCAGAAAAAAAGTGTCTCCAATCTAAAAATGCTTTCTCCATGGTACGATTTACAATGAACTACTTGTCAATTGAGCCTCGACCTATTCCCATGGCTTGCATTACATACAATCCAAACATCGCTAGCATTCTCCTTGAAATACTCCAAAGCACATCAAGAGATGCACGTGCTCTCTTTGACTAGCGGACAGGGAACAGATCATCATAGATCACGCTGCTTTGGTGGCATTCTCACATTTGCAAACTTCATCACCAGCTGTTTCCAGAAGAAAGAAATTACAAAATGGCTGGCGAATAGTCCAATCTAGTGCACAATCTATTCCCCGTACCTCTGACTCCTAATGACCTACACCAAGCGAACGTATATATCGGTAGTGTGGTGTAGGTATCAACAATCGATTGGTCTGTTGGACAGGGAACAAAGCTGTATGTATATAACAGTTGTGGACAAACAAACTTCAAGAAGTGTTCTAGTGTTACTTTGTTGTCTTTATGGCTCTCTTAATATCTATACATGCACTACTAATGTTAGTTGATAGTTGTAGGTGATCTACCGAGACTGCGAGTGATATTTATATAATGGTAGTAGGATCACTGTCAACTATGTAATGGTTTGTCTAACTAGCTTAATGATTCGTAGTTTGTGGGCAATGAAAGTAGTAACTTCGGGCCTCTACACCAGCTAAAGAAATACACACAATTATATATGTGGCTACAAGGACCAATTATATCCTAACAAGTAAAATCATGCACCCCACCACTAACTAATCACCATGCATGGCTAATATCATTTCGGGCCCCTTTGAATTGCAGGGTAGAAAAACGTAGAAAAACAAAAAAATGCAAGAATCAAACTAGCATGTTTTCCTAATCCTACTGGAACTGAAAACACAGGGAACACGAAGAGAAACCCTTTGATTCCACCAGAGAAAAATTTAACCAAAGGAATGTTTATAACAGGTCTAACATCTGGCTTATTTTTCTATGGATTTGACCATAGGAATAGAATCCTATGAAAAATTTCCTATATTCTTCATACGAATCAAAGACTCTATAGGAAAAATCCTTAAGGAAATTGAATCCTTCAAAATCCCTTTGCCAATCCTCCACTTCAAAGGGACCCTTTATGTATTATATTGTCAATGCTGATTTCAAGATATCTCACAAGCAAAGGTCCATGCATACACCTAACTTATTTTCATGACAGTTTCGCCTGGCAGAATGGCGAAGAAGTGACACAACATCCGATTCCATTTGATAAAGAAACATATGGGCGGAATATACAAACTGATATGTTGATTCCAATAACATACGAGTATCCATCAGAGCAATTAGTTTTGTTTAGAAAACCAGCAGTCTTATTTGTTATATAATATATACCATTTATGTAGAAGAAAAACTTCTAGCCACGAATCTTGTTATGTTTTGATTCATAGTCAGAAGTTCGCTTTTTTTTTTTTACAGAGGAAGTATCTGCTAATATTAGAAGAACTCCTGACCACTGCTTAAAAATCTATTTTTTCACACGGCCAAAATCTATTTTTTCATGCGGTTGGATCACCCGTCTACCCGAAAAAGTCTGTGAAAATAGCTTTTTATCCATGCAGGTGGCGCACCAGCATGCAAAAATCTAATTTTCACATGCGGGTGCTTATGTCGTCCGCACGTAAAAATAAAAATCCAAAAAAAATAAAAATCTCAAAAAAATTGAAACCCCAGCTCCCCATGATATCGGTGGTGCCGATCCGGCCATCTCGGCGCCGGTGGCGACTGCCAGAGCCAACGCGGGCCCGTGGCAGCGGATCGGACCGCCTCGTCGTCGGTGGCGGCGACGCCGCTCCTGACCGCCTCCTCATCATCGTCGTCCCGGCTGCCTCCTCGTCAACAGCAACGCCGCCTAAGGTCACCGAGCCGTCTGCTCGTTAGCGGTAGCGGCGCCTCCCGGTGCCACCCAAAGGAAAGGAGATGAGAGGAAGAGAGAGAGGAGACAAGAGGAGAGAGAGAGGAGAGGATGTGGTGCAAATAATATCAGGAGAGGAGAGGAAGGGAGAGAAGAGAGAATGAGAGAAAAAATCTATGGAGATGAAGGGGTATTTTCGCATGGAGACCACTTAAGAGGCCCGCATACAAAAATTTACTTTCGCATGTGGCCCCTTAAGTGATCCGCATGTAAAACCATGCTCATTTTTGTATACGACTCATTAAGAGGTCCGTCTGCGAAAATAGATTTTTGTATGTAGGCCTCAAAAGAGCCGCATGCGAAAATGGAAAACGATTTTTGCTGACGCGAGCAATTACGGTCTGCCTGTAACCTACAGAGGTACACGTACAGAAAAATTATTTCTGTACTAGTGTACATTTGTGGATGGTGGAAGTAGGACACAATAGTGTGCTTTCCTTGATTATTCAGAAGATGAAAATATCTAACTGAAGAGGAAGGAAAGGAACGAAGAGGAGCAGGCATATGGGCATCCTGAAAAGTCCTTCCAAAATTATGAATGGTTCCTATGCTAGCTTATGGGCATATCCTTCTGTCTCTCCAAAATCTTTTACTTGTTTATACGGCAGCTAGCCTAGCCCAGCTCAGCCTCCTCTATTCATCACCTCCGTATTTGACATTGCTGACTTTGTAATGGCCTTCTGATCTTAAATTTCATTGCTTTTCCCAAATCTATTAAAGTGTTATGCTTGTTTTTCTAAGCAGCCTCAACACTAGTTGCTATCTAGTATTTCTTCGTGCAGATACGAGCATAGTCGTTCAGTGACTTAGATATATACCTTTGCCGCAGTCTCCCGCATTGCCTAGAGAACATGCATGTTAGTTGCAAAAATAAGCGTACATTCGTAAATTCGTTTTGGTGATTGATGGTTCATATTTATTTGAGACAGAGCAAGGGCAGTGTTCAGTAATCCAAGTGAGCTGCACAATGCCAGTCGAAGTTCTTGTGGTTAGGACAACGTTCTATGCTGGGCAGCCGGGTTTACCGCTGTGTCCCAACTTGTAGTATACATCTACTGTACTTCTACACGCAACCATGTGCATGATGACGCAGCAAAACAGCATACAAATCTCTGATCCAACGCTATAAGATAATTCGGATGACGTGGCTGCGCCACAAGGCTAGAAATTAAATAGGATTTACTAGAAAATGGGTGCGTCGTTGGCGCGCCGACTAATATAACCCGCGGATATTATAATTTATTTATTTAGAATGTATAAATATTGTACATGTGTTTTTAAGTATATATGAGATGGAATAAAAATGAATCAAGCGACGGTAATTGTGTTGGTATTTGTGGTATTTATATTTTGAGAAATCTAGTAATATTTATTTCCTGATAAACATATTACACTAAGATTAACATAATTTGGACAACGATTTCAATGTTTATCTATAATCACTAAAGCAATAGAAACTTTGTTGTACAGATCAAGCATACATCAGGCCGGCTAGCTATTGGAGCTGTATCTTACACAGTTGAACTATTCTTAAATTCTGATCAATAAACACAACTAAAGTTAAAGATAAACAATAGATCCATAAACAAAAGCAATAGAAAATATGCGTGTAGTAAATGCACGTATATTTATTATAGTAAATGCACGTATATTTATTATTTATTTGTAAAAGAGTTACATTTGGAAAAGATCTTCAAGCGATTTTTAAAGTTTATGTATGTCAAGACTAATAAAGACATTATGTTTGTAAATGTTTAAATTACATATAAAAGAAAGCAAAACGAATGATTATGCCAAATTTATATTGGTTGATTGTTGATTTGATTATTAATAAGATATGGATAAAAAGTGAAGTCTTACATGAAAATTGCATGGGATTTTAATAAATTAGAGGATTTATATCCTAAAAGTTGGCATTTTTTTAAATGGTCATACTTGTTATGAAAAAAATAGAAATTATTTTGTTCCCTTCCTCCTTCATGTATTCTTTTTTCCCTGTTTTCGATTTTACTGGGTTTTTAATCACAAATGAAACCAGCACCCCTGGCATAATCCAACCAAACTGCCACCCATTTAGACTCATGGCCCAGCTGCTTGGACGTCACACGTACGGGCGCACTTATGCCCGACAGGAACAGCTGTTTCGTTAATCGAAGAAAACATAGATATCACATATCCGTCTCTACACCATCGATCCTTATCCACACATCAGCACCACTCCCCATAAAGAAAAAGAAAAAAAGGAAAAGAACAATTAGTCAAAGCGGCGGAAGCTCCTCTCCAATAGTCCATAGCGAAATCTCTCCCCACTCATCTCTCTCTCCTCTCCCCTCTCATAACTCTCCTCCATGTCTTCCTCCTACAGCAATAGCACCAACGACCGTGGCAACGGGGGCCTAGCCAAGCCACACCAACCTAGCCACGTGGGGGGCACTGACAATGACGATGACGATGACTACTCTGAGGTTGAGCTGCTGTCCATTTCTTCTGCGGACCTAACTCACAAAAGTTTCCAGAACGATGAGTCAAGCAACTTGAATGCCGCCTTGAAAAAGTATGGTTCGAAGTGGTATATCTCTTCAAACGTTTGTTCGAAGGGTGGAATGTGTTTCATGTATTTTCGGGACGATAGTCTGGAACGATATGAAAAATCAGGATGCCTTTCTTACGCAAAGAACAGTATTAAATAAATATATATAAACCTTAGGTCTTATATGGAAGAAATCATTTGAATGATTTGAAAAAAAGATGAATCCCTACCCTCTCACCCCATCACCCAACGATGGAATCCACTTGACCTCAGCCACTCAACACGATGGAGTACAGCAACGGCAGCGGCAGTGCTCTCCTATTCTCCCTCATCTCAATGGAGGCGGTGCTCTCGAATCCTCCCTTCTCTCGATGACCAACCTTCCCTCAACCCCATCTCAGCATGTCGGCAGCAGTGCTCCCCTATCCTACTCGGCCTGATGGCGGCAGCTCTCCACCCCGCGGTGACATGGCGGGTGGCGTCGAGGGACGATGGGGATTTGGACGACGATGAGTCTAGGAGCTTTCCTTTGTGGTGAGTGCTTCAGAAGCGATTATAGAGGTTGCTATCTGATTAGGGATTTTGAGTCCTTTTAGTCTCTCAGATTTTGGAGATTTTTTAAACTAGGGTTTTGAGCGTTGGGGAAATATAGGGAATTTCATTATATTTTATCCCAGATTCTACCTCTTTGAGTCTGATTTAGGAAGAAACCCACATCAACATCAACAACAGCACAGGCGCGGAGGACCGATAGCTCGACCGGCGTCGTTGCAGTGCATCATCCACAGATCTGACACCGGGTAGGCGTGTAGGTCGATTAGTGCCTTTTCTGGGTTTTTTTTTTGCCTTCCATTTTTACCTTTTCCTTCTCACACTCTGATCTTCATTATTTTTGTCAGTTTTGATTGATTGAAGAAGACCTCTTATTTCATGCTTTGATGTTTATTTTTATTTCAATTTGAAGAGATTCCAAGGGACAAATAGTTTGAAATCCTCTAGAATTTAGATGAATGTTTGCACGGGAAACTACATAGGGTTCTCCACCTTCTCTCCATATGGACATGTGGCAGATTTTGGGAGAGATTCAAACCGAAATATTAGGGCACCACGTGGCCCAATGGAAAGCAAGGGATTGGACCCTGAAATCGGTATTAGATATTACAGTTAGTGAGGATCAATTGTATAGTATAGACATATAGGATACTCCGTGTCGGCACCCGGCAGCATTGTACATCTCTCTTAATGCTTCAGATCATGAACATAAAAGGTAAAGCATGGATCATGTGTCTCCAGTCATATATTAGGCCTAAGAAGCATCAAGAATTCTTATATCGCTTTGCGAGACCACGCCTTGCAAGAACACTAGGTGCAATGTGCATTCCTCTCGGTGTGATGCTTTGGGATTGGGGAATCCATGCTACCAGAATCCCCCGCCGGAATCACATTGTAAAACCTGCAAGCATATCCATTTCCATGAGTTGGACAAATAGTAACTTCTACTGCATAACTAGTCTTGCTTGTACAATGCAGCAGCAGCTAGACAATAGTACGCAACACATGTTTCAAGGCTTGTATGTGTGCGCACCACGTAGATGTGGATGCACAGCAGAACGTAGAAGCAAGGTCTAGAGGTATAAGTAAACTATTGCATGCTGCGGTTCAACTATGAAGTCGGTCAGTCAAATGACAGAGTTACAGACATGTTATGTCTTCTTGGATGGATGGATGAGATTGGATGTTCAGATTAAGGACTCATATATATTCTTTTGACTACACTTGTTTTTAGAGAAGAGGAATTCGCTAAATATAAACCCAACTAGTTTAGAAAAAAATATATCTTTTCGACCTACGATGCACATTGAAACTTGTTCTCCAGCCTTGCCATTGATGCCACTGTAGCAAAGTTCCAGATGGCTCATTACTTCGCTAGAATAGGTCTTTGGGCCTGGCAAGCCAATGGGAGCAAACTGGCGGATATAGGTTACCCCTGGGCTGGGCCTCTTTTTCTTCAAAACCTTGTAGTCCATGCTTCAAATGCCTTGTATGGTTGTACCATTGCCACAGGCTGAGGTGCAGAGCACGCAGCACGGACGTACACCCATTCACGCCACTAGAAAATGAGCTAAACTAACAGACCATGCGCACTATAGGGGAGCAATTGATCGATATTGCCTATCAATATCGACTATCGAGTAGTCTTAGGTTTGGGAAGCACATGGAATTCATAGGGATCTTAGATGAGCAACCAAGCTGCCACATATTTTCACCGCTTCAAGACACGCCTGGTCATAATGCCTTCCAAGTCCCGTCGCAGCGTGCACCACCCGACATACTCGTCATCGCTAAGACAAGAAGTTCACTATTTTGTAATACATAATTATATCAGGGTCACGAAAATTGCAGAACTTTGAAAATGATAAAAAAATTATCAAAACTAGTCATCAACCCGTGCGTTGTATGGGCTGAATAAATTAATTAACAATAAAAACTGATGAATTAAGTTGATAATTTAAAAACACAACAATTCATTATTGAAGTAAATCAAAGAAAAAGCATCACATGGAGCATTGCACGGATGTTTAAATAATAAAACACCATTCTCAGATTGCAATGGGTTGTTTTTTTCGCATTTGCATCATATGTCCAAACAAATTTGTCTGATTCTTGAATTAACATCTCAAGATCCAAATTTATAGTAAGTGATAGCGTGTTGAGTTCTAATCATCATGTTTTATAGTCCAAACATGTAAAGAAACCCAATTTGGAAATGAAGTTCAACCCAGAATTTGATGGAGAAAATAGCATCGAACCTGAAGAGGCCCCGAGGCCGTCGCCTATGCCCAATCGCCCAATCGATAGGAAAGACATGCCTCCAACGCATCCTGCTACCTCCATCCAAAAATGTAATCATTTTTTAGGTGGGCATGGATATTAATAAGGTAGATGTAAATAATTGGAAGAAGGTTGTGATTGGTTGAGAAAAGAAAGTAGGTGACTAAAATAAATGATGAATGGGTATGATTGGTGGAGAGGAGGTGGTAGATGAATAAATAGCTTCATTTTGGAACAAAGTATTGTGCAAGAAATATCTATATTTTGGGATAGAGGTAGTAATTATTATTTCTCGTTGTAGGTGAAATACTTATGTATCACATAGAAGAATACCGATGAAATTAAAACTAAAGAGTTGAGTATGTAATATTTGGATTGCATAACAAAGAGAAGATCCACAGATAGACTCAACAATTTTGGATTTTGAAAATAGCACATATAGATAGACAATGGACTGTAAAATCACCCAATGACATCAATAATTTGAAATTAACACCGTGTGAAATTTTTGATATGAACCACTTCAACTCAGTCCAAGATGGCCCATTTATTCACCTGCTTTTCCCCTTATCCAATTGAATTTTAGCCTGCAAAGTAAGACAAAAGCAAATCGAATTAGTAGTTAACCAAGCAGAATGGTAGACATATGTAGTCAATCTTTTGGCACAATACCAAAGAAAATAATCTGCGATAGGAAATCTGTTGAAAAATATCTATGCAACAAACGGTAAAGGTATCAGGGTGTAATGGTCTAATGATAAGCTATATATGAAAACTATACTCTTCAAAATGCAGCCCGAAAAAAATAAAAGTACCAAAGTAATTAACTTTAGGAATAATGACAATATACCTAACCAGCGTAATTTGCAATCTAACAGCATTACCGTATGAACAATAAGCTGAATAAGAGCAAATTTATTAGAGAGTGTGTTAATCAAATTAATAATTCTAATAATTGTAATACCTCAACAAATTATGAAAATCAAGAAACATGCTGTCTTAACAGAATACTTATGGGATTTATGTATATGCAATAACAATGGATGGATGAACATTGTCGATCTGTGAATTATAACATCTCAACTGGTGATTGTTAGGGTCAAATATGACGTAGTAGGGGAATCCTGGTCAATGTAGGTTTAGATGAGAATGCATTAGGAAATATAGTTCCAACCAAATCTTCATTAAGAAAAACAGCACGCGATTATCAGAGCTGGATAATAGCATCTATTATACTTGACTATAGAACGCATCAAAACTTCTACAGCACTAATTAATCCTTGTTTTAAAAAACGTATGTACAGATTGAGACATCATTGATCAGGTTAGAAAGAAAGGGTTTTACCTGTATATTTCGGGCAGTGTACTGTATATGACTGCACCATCGCCGAAAAGAATAAAGTATATATATTGTCATGCCGGCCGTCGTCGCTGGCGAAGGTCGCCCATTTGCTAGCGTTTCTCCTCGGGTGATTGCTTGTTACTTGAGATCGACACATAAGATTGTCGATAGTTTGAGATGGATAAATAGATTAGATCGGCAAGGAGAAAAGACCAAACGAAAGTTCTTAGAAACACGTTTTTATATTAGACTAAATATGTTTTTATATTATTCTTAGAAACACAGCACGCACACGACTAAATATATTTTTATATTTTTTTAAGAAACACAACACAAATGCTATCTCTATGAGCATCTCTGAAAGACTAAGTCAACCTATCTTAAGATTGATAGCACATCTGAAAGACTGGGCCGACATATTTTGAGATTAACTCTATGCGCATCTTCGGAAGACTGGACCGATAAATCTTGAGATTTACGAAGTCATCACGGGCGCTTGGCTGTCGAGGGGTACGTCGCCTACCACTGAAAAAATCTTGAGATTGATAGTACCTCTGAAAGACTAGGCCGACATATCTTGAGATTAGCTCTTTGAGCATCTCCGAAAAAGTGGGCTGACAAATCTTGAGATTTACGAAATCACCACGGGCGCTTCGTTGTCGAGTGGTACGAAACCTACCACTGAAAAAATAATTATATCTTAAGATTAACTCTACGAGCATCTCCGGAAGATTAGGCCAGCAGTTCTTGAGATTTACGAAGCTCCACAAGCGTTTTGCTGTCGAGGGGTACGTTGTCTACCACTGATTGACTCTATGAGCATCTCCGGAAGACTGGGACAACAGATCTTGAGATATACGAAATCACCACGGGTGCTTCGCTGTCAAGTGATACGTCGCCTATCACTGAAAGAATAATTATATCCTGAGATTGACTCTATGAGCATCTCTAAAAGATTGAGCCGACAGATCTTGAGATTTACGAAGTCACCACAGGTGCTTCGCTGTCGAGGGCTACGTCGCCTACCACTGAAAAAATAATTAGCCATAAATACGAGCAGTCATGTTAAATCTAGGATTTGAACCCAAATGTGTTGATTTCACAAAGAGAAACCTAAAAAATTAAGCTACTCTCACTTCGCATATATTTTTATATTATATTTGTGTTATGTTAGGAAACACCTATATTTTTCTATAAAATTAGAGTCAAACTTGATCCAGAAATAAAACAAAAATGACTTACACATGGAACGATTTGAGGAGAAGGCAATACACATTTGAAAATAAAATGGCAACGCGATTCATGGAAAATCAAAGTAAAAAATAAAAATTCTACATAATTTTTCATGTCATTGAACCCTGCATTGCATGAGTTATTGGTTTCTATGTTATAAATAAAAAAAATGAGTTGAAGTTTCTTATCATCCAACGCTGCTAAATGCAACAATTCTCAACCCGTATGTAGCATAGATTTTTCTTTTTGCTGTTATAAACATTTATAGAAAATTAGATTGGAGTTCTAATTATGCAAGCAGCTAAAACACTGGTTATTTTTTTCTCAACACTATTTATGGCATGAATCCAATATATTGTTTCGTAGGAAACTAATTAATTGATGAACCAGAATTATGGTTACCTGATGACGTTTGAAGGAGAACGGTAGATTAAATTAAGCTTGACTAGCGAAGTCCCATCTGCTCGAGTTCCGGTAGTTCAGCTCAGGATCGATCCAGTGATCCAAATAGTCATCAATTGAGATGAAGATCGCTCTGTTAAGAAAAAAAATAAATAAATCCTTGCGGGAAAAAACCACGGACGTCGACCGACAATAATCACTATTGAAGAGTTGATTACAAACGTAAGGAAAAACAATAGAAACATCATCCCTTTCTGTACGGCTTACAAGAATATATATAGGAGATAAAAGAAAAGATTTCTAATAGGAAACGATATGAAATCCTACTAGGAAACTAATTCGAATATATTGTAGGTCTAAATTCGGATAATATATTTAAGAATCTCCATCTTGAGACGAATTTTCTCTTGTAGCATAAAAACAATAAATCACCAAGAAATATCTCATGCAGATAAAATCACCGTGCGCCAAATAGTCTCTAGGACTATACTGTAACACCAACCAAGTTTGAATAAAGCTCAAACTTAGTAGCAGAAACTGACTTTATCATCATATCAGCTGGGTTATCATGAGTACTTATCTTACATACCTTGACATCACCTTCAGCAATCACACCTTGAATAAAGTGATATCTCACATCAATGTGCTTTGTTCTCTCATGAAACATCTGACCCTTAGTAAGACATATTGCACTTTGACTATTACAAAATATATTAATGCAAGACGTAACTCCATAAAGCTTAGTGTACAAACCTCTAAGCCAAATAGTTTCTTGACAAGTTTTAGAAATTTTCTTCGCTGCACCCAAATCCTTTATCTCAAACTCACTACTCAATTGTGCCTTCAATTTTGCTATATCTGATTTGTCTTTTACAGCAATTAACATATCATTGACGTAAAGAAACAAATATATAGTTAAACCATCAAAAACTTTGAGATAAACACAGCTATCAAAATTGGATCTTCTAAACTTCTGAGAAAGTATGAAAGAGTCAAATCTCTTATACCACTGTCTAGGTGACTGCTTCAACCCATAAAGAGATTTCTTCAACTTACAGACTAGGTTTCTTTTTTCGGAACAACAAAACCTTCAGATTGCTCCATATAAATGTCTTCTTCTAACTCCCCATGTAAAAATACAGTTTTAACATCTATTTGCTCTAGTTCATAATCATGGATTGCAGCAATACTAAGTAAAATACGAATTGAACTATGCTTTACAACAAGGGAAAGACATCATTGAAATCAATACCTGAAATCTGGCTATAACCTTTAGCAACTAACCTTGCTTTGTACCTTGCCTCATCAGTTGGAGATATACCTTTCTTTCTTTTGAAGATCCACTTACAACGGATAGGTTTCTTCTCCTTTGTCAATTTCACTAATTCCCAAGTACAATTCCTTTCAAGTGACTCCACCTCACCATGCATAGCGGTTATCCATCTATTACAATCATCAGAAACAATAGCCTTAGAATATGAAGAAGGTTCTACATTACGTTCAATTTCCTCTGCCACACTCAAAGCATAAGCAACAATATTCGCTTCTTCAATATATCTTTGAGGGGTTTAATATTTCTTTTGGGTTTATCTTTTGCAATAGAATGTTTTGGTGACTGCTCAACAGTAGAAGAATCTGAATCTTCACTAACAGGTGCATCTTGGTTAATAACAATATTTTCTTTTTCTGGTACATGCCCTGAACTTGATCCACCTGCACACTTGCTTTCTACTGACTCTCAATAGGGATATTAGTAGAAGGTTTGTCATGCAACATAACTGATTCATGGTAGACAACGTTTCTACTAATCACAATCTTTCTAGTTTCAGGACACCATAACTTATAATCTTTCACACCAGAAGAATAACCAAGAAAAATACACTTAATAGCTCTAGGCTCCAATTTACCATTATCAACATGAACATAAGCAGTATAACCAAAAGTTTTTAAGTCTGAATAATTTGCTAGGGAACCAAACCATATCTCAATTGGAGTCTTCTTATCAATGGCATAACTGGGTGACCAATTAATAAGATAACAAGCAGCGAAAACGGCTTCCGCCCAAAACTGTTTAGACAAACCTACATTTGACAACATATAACGAACATTTGATATAATTGTCCTGTTCATACGCTCAGCTATACCGTTTTGTTGAGGTGTATGAGGAACAGTGTAGTGACGCACAATGCCTTCAGACTTGCAGTATGATTTAAATATCTTAAAACATAACTTCATCCCATTGTCAGTACGAAATATTTTCACCTTCCTTTCAGTTTGTCTTCCAACCATAATCTTCCACTATTTAAATGCATCAAAAGTTTGATATTTGTGCTTCAAAAAATAAGGCCAAACTTTTCGCGAAAAATCATCAACGATAGTCATCATATAACGAGCACCTCTAATGGATGTCTTACGAGTAGGCCCCCATAAATTAGAATGCACATAATCAAGAATACCTTCTGCAGTATGTGTAGATGTGTTGAACTTCACGCTCTTATGCTTGCCAAAATTACAATGCTCACAAAATATGAGCTTCCCGATGCCTTGTCCATCTAGCAATCCTCGCTTGCTCAATTTTCTCAAACCAATTTCACTCATATGTCCAAGACGCATATGCCAAAGATTAGTAGCATCGGAATTAGATAATGAATCTGAAACTGCAGCAAAAATACCTAATATAGTTATACCTCGCAGATGATACAGGTCGGCAGTTTTAATATCAATTTTCATCACAACAAGAGAGCCTTTAGTTACTTTCAAAATTCCGTCTCCACCGGAATATTTGTACCCTTTACGGTTAAGAGTACATAAAGAGATGAGACTTCTCTTCAAATTTGGAATATGCCGCACATCTAACAATGTTCTGATACAACCATCAAACATCTTGATCTGAATTGTTCCAATACCAGCAACCTTGCATGACATATTATCACTCATCAAAACAGTACCACCTTGCACAGAGTCATAGGTGGCAAACCAATCCCTATTCAAGCACATGTGATAGGTGCATGCAGTATCAAGAATCCATTGGTCACTAGTTTGTGCACAACCAGCATAAGCCAATAGCAATTCTACACCAGACTTATCATCAGTAACAACTGCGGCTTTACCTTCCTCTTTTTTATTACCTTTCGGTTTATAATTTTTGGTTCTTGTCTTTATTTTGTAGCTGCCAACACTCAGAAATATCATGTTCATCTCTCTTGTAGTATTTGCATGACTTATATCTGTCTTTGGATCTCGATCTCCCACGGTAGCTACTTGAACTTTTATCTCTTGATTTATTTTTTGTGTTCTTATCCTATTGTCTGCCTCGAACTGCCAAGCCTTCTGCTTGTGAACTTGAACTTTCAAAGGGTGCCATCTTCTTCATCTTTTCTTTGGCATGCAAAATTTCATAAACTTCTTTCAAAGTTAAAGTATTACGACTATAAAAAATAGTATCTCTGAAATTTGCATATGAGCTAGGCAACGAACGCAATAGAATAAGGCATAAATCCTACTCGTCATACTTTACCTCCATAGACTCAAGGTCAGCAACAATTTCCTTGAAAGTGGAGAAATGATCCATTACAGACTCATCATCTTGCAACTTGTGCAAAAATAACTTTTGCTTCAGGTGCATCTTACTGGTCAGATCCTTTGTCATACAAATCTATTCCAGCTTCAACCACAGCTCAGCGGCTGTCTTCTTCTTAAGCACCTCCTACAAAATATCGTTAGATAGACGAAGATGAATATATGCCATATTCTTACGATCCATTATCTTGTCATCATTGAACCAATTCTGAGTTCTCTTGGCAAATCTAGATAGCGCATCATCGAGGTCTTGTTGTGCAAGAATGGCTCGCATCTTCACTTGCCACAGTGAGAATCATGTGTCTCGGTCTAGGAGCGGTAGATCATACTTCAAACTCGTCATGGGAATTAATCCTGAATTTGCCGATAAGAAATTAGGGTAAACCTAGCAAAAACGCGAATCTCTGGGTACACTTCTTGGGTGCACAAAACGTAGATCTGAATTATTCCTGGTACACAAGCTTGGGTGCACCTAGCAATTTAAACGTGATTAAAAATTCACATAAACAGTAGTGCTCTACTCCTCTCATGGGGTAGCTGTTGTCCTACTTTATTTTCCTCTAACAATCCACTCGCGTGATCAGCTGGAGATTGGATGCATCCATGATTGGAGATCGGATCGGCTGCACGTAATTATATCGGATGAGAAGCTTAAGTACCCTAGGCTTTAAAAACAGAGGTTTTATAGGATTTATACGAAGGCCCATGGTGTTTAACACATAAATGTTTGATGGGATTTAAAAGAAGCCCCATAATGTTTAATACACATCGTATGGTCTTGATAAGACTTAAGTACTAATCAGACCTTTACGATTAACATGGAGTTTTCTCTTAGTGTTTTATTGATATAGGTATAGATAGATCTAGACATACTTTTCTATGTTTGAACATTCAACCATTCTATGTTTGAACATTCAACCAGGACCCACTGAGATTTGCGAGTTTTGGTTCTTAAATTGATAATCTAGACACAAACTTACGATCAATTCCTCCGTCACCAGCCTGAATGGTTAGGAAAGTGATTGAACAGAGTTGAAGGTTGGTTCTTTACTTCTGTGTCGAACGTAAGTTCTTCAGTTTCATTGTGCCACAGCACAATAAGTTGTAAAAGAACCATGTGGGTGGGATAATGGGAGCCCAAGTTGTTTTTATTATCATAACATTGCGAATCATGTAATTGCCAGCAGAATAATATGATGGTCAGATCATAAGTGATTAATGGATGTCGTGTATCCGTAGCTCTTTCTGTGCATATGCTAATAATTCCCTCCATATAGAGATGGTCACTATATGTTATTTATTTTAATTTCCGAATAGAAGAGATAAACTAAATCATGGCTAGTTGGATTGACTCTGCATTTAGATGTCTTGTATGTCACCCCAATATACACTCAGCGCATAGAGTGGACCTTATATGCCTATGCCTGGAATTAGAAGTATTGGTACGGTAATATTTGTACTTGGTTAATGTTGGGAAAATTTGATCTAAGATCAACCCATTCAATCCTATTAATAGTACACAAAAAATGCCTCATTAGGAAGAGCGCCATTCAACATTAATATATATGCGGTATCTCCAAGGTAATGGTGTGCGTGGAACATATATGAAATAAAAAGAAAACATGACATCGATTACGGAGAGTGTAGTGTACTAAGATTGGGAAGCACTTGGAAGTCATATCTCACCGAGGACTCTCCTGCCTGTTTTAGCAACTGGTAACTCGTCTGGTCATCGACTCGTCACCGTCACATGCGCCCACTAGAGTACGCGTCGACGAAGTGTTCTTCCTCCTACTTATCAGTTGAGAGGAGTGGATCTGTCCACTACAACCAACAGAGTTGGAGGTTGGTTCTTTACTGAGTTGGCGGTATACTGAAGTTCTTCAGTTGTTTTCCTTGTAAAAGTACACCTAGCAATGTGACTTTAGGTAGTATAAAGTGATTTATTAGTTCCATTCTTTCAGGATCAATTAAGTCTGTAATTAAGCAAACCTGTATCTCACGTGTACTGTAATTTGTACTCCACATCGATTCCCTGTTCCTGTTGTTCCATACAGTAATTGAATGTCGCATGGTATTTCCATCTTCTATGTAATTATATAACGAGCAGTGAGTACCTAAGAAAGTGTAAATCCACAGTACATAATAATCTGTGGCGAGTCAGAGCAAGGAGGCGTCGTCGTCAATCCCAGCGGTGTGAACGTGATATTGTAGGCTTGGGAAGCATTGGGTATATGTGTCTCGACAGGAGTACGTAGACAAGCTTAATTCCTTTCTTCGTATACATCTGACGACGGATGCAAAGACAAGCCAATCATTCTCGCTGGTCACGGTGTCACCGTAGTACAGACACGGGGTAGCTCTGCATCGGCTGGTAGAGTAAGGTTGGAGGCCATTGAGCTGAATGAGCAGGTTGCATTGGAGCCCTTGGTCCCATTCAATCACTCTCAACACTCTTCAACTCGACTATTGCACAGGCCGGTTGACAAGTACAGCAAAGAAAAACTGTATTGTTGTGATCTGCAGAAAAGATAAATTAAAACTTCCTAAATAGGGTGGCTCCGTATTTAGATATGTCTACCGCGGCATCACTATTCTCAGTTCATATATATATACTCCCTCCTTTCTAAATACCAGGCATATTACGTTTCTTTATAGCACGATACATTGATGAATAATTTGCTCTATTGCAAAATCAGTTGTGTGATACAAAAGCAAAATGTAAAATTACATTATACTTATTGTAACTACTATAATATTAACAAAAACCAACATGGGGCTCGTTGGCTAGCGCAGCATGCCTTCACACAAGAGGTCGTGGGTTTGACCTCCACCTTGCGCAGCCGCACAAATTTTTTGCCTCACTCCTTTGCACGAATCTTCACATGATCTGACAGTCCGTGAATTGAAAGGTTTAGGGGAGCAAATCCGTACCTAAAATAGGCGACAGGGTTTGCCCATTGTATATCGAATGAGATCAAATGGAAATCGGCTCGTCTATTCCCGTCTCTATTTTCTCTTCATGACACTCTGTTTCTTCCCATACATTATATGCTGTGAAATTTGATCTATTTTCTCTTCATGACACTCTGTTTCTTCCCATAAATTATATGCTGTGAAATTTGATTTTTTTTCTTTTTATTTTAGCGTCTCCACCATTTTTGTACGTGGGCGACTTAAAGTGCCACCTGCGAATTTTAACAGACATCTCTATGTCTGTGAAAATCAGTTTTCGAACATGGATGAAGGGCCACCTTAAAAAATCGTCGATTTTCAAGCCTCTTATCAGGGGCGGAGCATCTGACTACCTAAAAAAAATATTTTTGCCGCCTGGAAAAATATGTTTTGCTGTATTACACACTGTGCAAGTGGTTCGCACCTGTACAAGTCACGCCTCGATGTAACACTTTAGAAGTACAGCCGCTTGCTGCTAAAACAGTGAAGCTTACTGCCACCTCCGCACTCTCGCTTCCATCAATCCGAGCGCAACTGGCACGAGGTTTCCCAACTGATCAACTCGATTACAAGCCGCATGTTAACGAAGCGAAGCTCACAGTACCGACGATGGTGGTCGCGGAAACAGTCTGGGAGACGACATTGAAGGCCCCTCCACGGGCATGTTTGGTTGTGTAGTTAATTGGTAATCTAAGCAAGCATACTTTTTTTTTGAGTGGCTAAACAAGCATGCTTGATACAAACATTTTGCATAAGACTTTATGCTGTTTGGTTGATGAAGTATATCAATAATTTCATTTGCACCAGGTGGGGAATATCGAAAATAATAATTCAGCACCTGGGAATTCAATGTGCTCATTCTTACTGGGAGCCCAAGCTGTTGTTTGTTGGAGATAACTGGGCTGAGGCTTAGCTCTGAACTACGTGACCTTAAAACTGTGGTCTCGGTGATTCTAATGAGCTTGTACCATCGACACACATGTGCCTTAGGCAGCGTACACACATCCAGGCTATTGAATGCCTTTCATGTCCCGTCGCCGTCTGCTCCAATAGACGACCGACTTCACTGTCGATGCCGCATGTAAGCTACGATCGACTTCACTGTCGATGCCGCATCTCGCACCAGAAGTGGCATGCCCCAACCAGCTCCCTTCTGAGCGATGCCTCGTCACGTCCATCACCTTCGGGGTGTCGTTCCCACCGAGCGCCTCTTTGGCATCCCGCCCGACTGGCTCGATGCCATCGTCGTGCTCTTTGAGGGTGGTGGTGGTGGTGGGTCAGCGCTAGGGTTTGGGGCTGGCAGCAATGGGGAGGGGGAAGAGGGGAGGAGGATGGAGATCAGGGATAAGAAGACCCTGTCCGACAGCGATGTGGCGGCCGGGCGGTGGCTAGTCCAGGTACAATCCCCAATCCCTTCTTCTTGCCACCGGGCGTGCACCATGGCCTCTGACCCCTCCACCAACAATGGCATGGTCACCTACACGCTTGCTGCCCTCATCCTCCACGACGCCAGCCCGAGCGACGGTTGCTCCCCTCCCCGACATGGCACTGGCTCCGGTTCTCTCCCGCGTCCACACTCAAGCAATTCTTTCTTGTGATTTGTGAATGTTTTATGGGGATTTTGTGATTGAGGATGTTGATTTGGTAACTAAAATAGGATATTCTTGATTTCGGTTCGTGATTTATTTTGTGATTGCAATTGAGTGATTTTATCATTCGTGATGTTTATTTTTAGAATTGGGGGCAATGGGATTTGGAACAACCGTAGATTCATCGAGCGGCTTGTTTTTTTTATTTGCCGCCTCCTTATTGGTGGCTGTTGTCAATCTGGCATTGATGAGCTTCCGTCACCAGCGTCGTCTCCATGGTATTGGTTGTAAAATCCGGTACTAGGTGATTTTTCAGCCAGCACCAATGACCTTAATAGTTCACCCATAGATAGCAAAATAAATCCCATAATAGTTCACCTATAGATGGACATTAATTATATCATCATTTAATTTTTCATAAAAGATAAACTAAATATTGGCTAGCTGGCTTGGCTCCGCATTCAGATTTGTCTTGCATATAGCATCCATATATATTATAATCAGCTCGATCATACAGCCAAGGTTCTATGCCTTGAAATGGAAGTATCAGTGCGCGTAATATTTGTACTTGATTGTTGAGGATAATTGCTCTGCAGGAAACGATCAGAATCCTATTAATTGTACAGAAGAAGTACACATCAGGGACAACAGCATTCCACACGAATATATACGTGGTGTCTCAAAAGTCATCATGTGCATGAAACATATATGAAATGAACAAAAACATGACGTCAAATGTGGAGTGTACTAAGCTTGGTAGGCATTGGGAATTCATACGTCACCATGGAGTCTCCAGCCCTCATTTGGCAACTGGTGGCTTAAGTCGCCGCCACCACCTACCGCGCGTGCCTGGTGGAGCACCTATCGGCGCTGAGATCTTCCCTCATCTCATCAGTTTGCTGCATACAGGTGCGTAGAAATTCTGAGGCGACGAGCTATAATCGAACACAGAGGAGCTACTGTGTTCTAGCTTTTGGAGCAATAGCTGAGGGTCCACAATCCAGTCGATGCACAAAAGAATGTACAAGCAAGGTCCATACTCCAGAGCTACAAATAAAGTAGATGTATAAACTTTTCGCTACGTTTCTTTTTATGAAAGAATATGAAGCTAAGTATGTAGTTCGTATTACGAAACTTCTGTCAAACTTTTCGCTACATTTCTTTTTCTAGCATTGCCATTGGTTGAAAAAAACTAGTTTAATTATGGCGTATTTCTCTTCCCAACACGTACATCGAGCCTTCAGTGGTGATGGAGATGTCGAAGTGAAGTAGATGCCTTGATCTTGGATTGCTGCTAGCTGGGCCAGAAAAGGATGCGGAGCCAGTTTAGATCAAATTGGAAGGAAATATCTTACTGATAGGCGAACAAGAATGTTTAGCGACAAACCTACAAAAAATTTAAAACTCTCACAACAAAGACAGACGTCTTACAACGATGGGGTGGCTAGTGGGCGCACGCCCCCCGCTTCCACGTCGTCACGATTAGCGGTAATTAACGTTAATTATGGTAATTATCAGTAATTATGATAATTAGCATTATTTTGAAAAATATATATAAATAATTTAGTTAAAAGTTTTAAAAGAATATTTCAAAGTTAATAAATTTGTAATTGAAGGTTTTTAAATTTGAGTTGAAAGTTTTTAAATTTTGAGTTGAAAGATTTCAAAATTTGAGATGAAAATTTTGAAATTTTATGTTGAAAGTTTTTGAAATTCGAGTTGAAAAGTTTCAAAATTTTGAGTTGAGAGTTTTGAAATTTAACTTAAAAGTTTTCAAATTTTGAGTTGAAATTTTTAAATTTTGACTTGAAAGTTTTCAAAATTTGAGTTGAATGTTTTGAAATTTGACTTCAAAGTTTCAAATTTTGACATGATAGTTTTTGATTTTTGAATTTTATCTTATGATTAGAAAATTTTCAACTCAGTTTTGAAAACTTTCAACTCCAAATTATAAACTTTCAACTCATATTTAAAAACTTTCATCTCAAAATTCAAAAATTCAATTTAAATTTTAAAAACTTTCAACTCAAATTCAAAACTTTCATCTCAAATTAAAAGGATGAAAGATTGATTTTCTAAAATAAAAAAATTCATGAAAAAAAAGCAAAATAAATGAAAAAAAAAGACGTGGCCGGCGTGGGGCGCTCCAGGAAGCGAGCTGGCCCGTCTGCGCCAATTAGCCGCCCTGTACAACGATAACATCTACAAAAACTCAAGCTAAAACTAAAGGAAAGGTAAAAAGATTGATCCTTGTGTATGGAGTGCCGTCTGAATTGAATCGTCATAGCCATTATAAAAAGAAACACAGGACAATCAAATTGAGCTTGCTCGGAGACTTTCGGTTAAACCACTCGATCACTATGTGTCATACCAAAGCAGGTCGCCGGTCAGACCTATCAATCAGGCACGGTCAGGCTGCAGTATGAACGTTGGTCTGTCCGGCCTTTTGCAAAAAAGACTTTGATAATTCCAAATTTAGCCCAAATTAATTCTAAATTTAGTCTACATCATGATTAATGCCATCTTCCCAAGGAGGTTCATAGTGTAGGATCGAAACATAAAAACCAATCCAGTCTGACCGACAAACATAAACAACCAAATCTTTTAGTGGAATAGAAAGAAACCCTCAAACATGATGAAATCCAGTCTGACCGCATGTATGCGTTGGTCTGACTGACCGACGCTGTTGGTCTGACTGACATAGAAGCTCCAGTCCAACCGCCCCTGCACTAACTTCGTCTGACATGGCCGGTCTGACCGCTGGGTAATCGCCATTCTGACCATCAAAGTGGAGAAAAAACACAAATCGAAAAAATCTTGAAATTAAATTAGACCAACTTTATTGCTTCTAATCGTGTTTACATAGCGCAACAACAACACTCCTTTTTAAATATTTGACTAAACTTGAAATCTAGGCTAAACACTATTTTTTTCTCTAAGTTATTCTCTCACAGAGTCGATACCGCTAGGCCTCAACCTTTTTCTATTTATACCATGAAGTGCCTGTACAAAAGCGAATCCAACATGAATAAGTAGTCCTAATCCAATAGAAAACCTACCCATGAAAGTATCAAACTTATCCTACAGCAATTCAAACTTCAATCTTCCCAAGTTTGAATTCCATTCAAAATTTACTCCACATCCATATGCATACAATCCCTTTTGTATGCCATATGTAACCTTTACTATCTCGTGCATTGCTCTTTAGCCTAAGAATCTCGTATGATCTTCTAATTATTTGGACATCAATCCTGATACATCATCAGTAATTCTCTTCCGAGGCATCCAGACACGCCTACGTATGAATAAACCAGAAATCATATTCGAGCATAAGGTCTTTTCTAACTTGACTCAACATCAGCACACAACAGTATTACATATGTGTAGTAATCATTTAAAAGTCATAAACATGAAGTAATCATGAGTGTCTAAAGAAACAACCTAAAACCAACTCCAATTAGAAGCTAGCTGGTTTGACCGCCACCATCACCCTGGTCTGACCTCACATACTCAACAAAAACCCTGTTCATTGTAAGAAACATTGTTCAAGTAATTGTTTGGTCTGATCAGTAAAGAAAGTCTGGTCAGACCAGCTCTATGCAGAGAGCGAAAACCACTTCGCGAATAAAACACCATATCATCAAAACCAATATAAATCAAATCATATGCCAATTGTTTATCGCAAAACATCAATCAAGACATTGATTTCGCATAGAGAACTCATTAGACTAGGCTTTTGTGTTTCGGTAGGCAAGTGGGTTGGTATAGCAGTATAGGTTGTGCATAAGGCGAGGGATATCGATCAACAATTATTCATGCATCAGGAACTCCGTGGGCTGCATAATTGGAGTCCAAGTTAGTTTTTCTCTGCAACAATTGGGTTAGATTTCCTCTGGACTGGCCGGCTTCTTTTTTAAAACTGTAGTCCATGCTTCAAATTCCTTGTGGGGTTGTACCACACACACCTGCCACAGGCAGAGGCGCAGAGGAGTTACAAAATGAGATGAGCTTGTAGACCATGTATGCAATTGATCAATATTTGCCTACTCTCTTTGTCCCAAAATATTGAGTAGCTGTTATATATACATTTTGGGATAGAGAGGTATCAAGGAGTCTTAGGTTTGGGAAGCATAGCGAATTTATAGGGCTCATGGAACATATGGCATCCGAGCAACAAAACTGCCATTCTGCCTAAAATTTCCATTGAGGCAGGAGATGCCTGGTTATTAATAGTTCTTGACTCATACGTGTGCACGTCCATACCTATTCGGTTCTTCTCTCACAGTTCTTGTTATTAATAATATGTTAACATTTATAATTATGTAATTGCCAAGTAGATTAACTTGGTAGGTTACACGGTGCTTCTTTTCGTCCCTACTAATTCTCCTGTAGGTGGTCATCATATCATCTATTTTTGTCTGTAGAAAAGATAAACTTAAATCTTGGCTAGTTGGCTTGGCTCCGCATTTTATACGTTTTGTATGGTATCCCTATAAACTCTCAGCTCATACAACCAAGGTTTTATACCTAGAAATGGAAGTAATGGTTCTGTAATTTTTGTACTTGGTTGTTGGCACTACTACAGAAAAAGCCTTTCCGTGCGGGCCGAAAGGCACCTTTCCGTGCGGAAGGCCTGCCCGCACGCGCGAAAAGGTCTGGGAAAAGACCATTTTCGCGTGCGGTCGGCCCAACCGCACGGGAAGATCCATTATCCCGTGCGGGCCGCTTAAGCAGACCGCACGGGATAAGCGATCTTCCCGTACGGTCGCGTTAAGTGGACCGCACGGGATAATAAACCAACATATAAAATAATATTTTATATGCACATAAAATAATGGGTGGATCGCTTATTCCGTGCGGTCCACTTAACGCGACCGCACGGGATAAACGATCTGCCCATTATTTTATGTGCATATAAAATAGTATTTTATATGTTGGTTTATTATTTTATGTGAATATATATATTACCTTATCTCTCCCCTCTCTCTCCGTCTCTCACTCTCAGTAATAGTATACATATATACACGCATGGCTCGTATTAAGAATATTGAACGTAAATAATTTTTTTTTCATGGAATTATAAGATATTAAATTTGTACGCATGCATCACATATGTATATAATATACGTATCATCGCGTCTCGCAATTTACAGAAGTTTAAAAAACCACATAAAATATATCCTTAATTAGAAATATTTGTACTAGCTAGCTACTATACATATGTTCTTTTTCCCACTCTCTAAGTCGTTTGAAGGTATCCTCCGTCGCAAGCTGGCTCTCCGCATCGTAGAAATCGCCCAAATGGTTGCAGACATCGCGGCGGATGAAGCGGCAAATATCTGCACACAAGTTTAGTATGGTTCGATCGTCGAACCGGTTCGCTACAACTGGAACGGACGGGATCTGTTTCAGAAGGAATACACATTGTTATAGTTAGGAAAGTTATACCAGATCTTATAATGTGTGAAAAGATATTTTCTCTCGACTTACTTCTTCAAACTTTGTAGTGTATCTCCCGTTGAGTCTAAGCATCTCGCATACGTAGTATCCGCATAAATTAGTCTGTGGTGGTTGCTTAAAACACTATGTTGAAAAAAATTGTATACTTCAATATTTTGAGTGAAACAAGTATATGTAAGAAATGTCAGAACAAGAGACATGTAATTACCGGCCATCTTGTCTTCACGAGAAGCTTCTTCTTTTGTGGATTATTAACTGGTCCACCGTGGTCTACGTAATATCTGTGTGCTCTATAAAGACAAAACAATTATTTGAGTCAATTATGTGTATTCGAGAGTACAATAGCCAACATTTAGTAAATGGTGCATAACAGGACTTACAAATTTAATATAACAAGAAACTCTGTAAATGTTTCCTCGCCATAGTGCGCCGGATCCAGCACTACGGCCAGGTGGTCCCGTGGATATACCAGAAAAAGTATGTAATGATCGCTGCAAAGAAGATATGTTAGTTGTATGTGATATCGTACTAAAACATAAGTACTACAGAAGAATCATACGTACCGCAGCGCGTAAGGGACGAAGAGGACAGTTTTGTCTTTGTGCGCAACCATCGCTCTGCCCAAGTACAGTGCTACGCCGACCATCTTTTTCTTGTGCATTTTTTCGACGACCTCTTTTTTCTCGGACGTCGTTTTACCTTTGAGCTCAGCGGAATCTGCACGAATATTCACCGTGTGTTCCGTCCAGCAAACCCTTGTTGGGTTTATGTATCCTACTGGATGGTTGGCCTTTTCAGCGGCGTGGAATTGCATCCTAAGTAATAAAGCGGGAAATTTATCAGAAGTTAGTTAGGAAGTGAATTAATATATGACATTAATTACGAATGACTTACAGGCAAAATGCAGCAACGAGATTTATATCCATTTTGTCCAGCTTGAATAATGTGTGAAGGTCGTTGAAATCGATTACCAGCATCCCATTTGGGCCACTGGTGAAAGCGTTATCCGGGACCTTCACAGTAATCATGCCCAGGCCTTTTTTAGATGCCTTCAGATACCAGTCATGCATCAGCCTCATTTCCCAAGGCAGGCCTTCCATGAGCTTCGGGGGCAGGAACGGCTTCCCGTGCACGTACTTTGTTGGCACCTCGTCGGAAGTCCAGTTTTGCAGGTCCTCCATTTGATTTTTCACCGATTTTTGTGAATCCGACAAATGTGGAGTTTCATCCTGCTTCTTGTCAGTCGACGCTCTCCCCCTGAAAGCCTGGAATACTAACCTTTCCTCGTATACGGCCATTTTTTCCTTATCATAAGTTGACCTAATCATTGTCGGGATAAGCCGACGAGGTTCAAGCTTGGTCGGACTTGGAAGACTTGCGCTTCTCATAAGAGGCCTTTCAGGTAGCGCCAATGCAGACTGTGGTGTCAGAGGAGGTTGTTCTGCTTGGACTTCAGGGTCTGATAGATGTGGTGAACCTGGACCTAAAGGATTAGGGGAGGAGGGATGTGGGGAGGCAGGCCTATTAGTTGGCGAATCTTGCCCTGGTGGAGAAGGTGGTGCAGGCGCAGCAGCTATCTTTGGAGCCGGCAGGCGTGGGGTTGAAGGCGATGGACCGACCAGCAGTATATCTCGTCGATGCCATAGTATAAACTGATTCACCGCATCCCCAAGCAATTGTATCCCGTCCGGTGTTGGAATATCTATCTCTAAACTGGTATGCTCTGCATGCACCTTGGCCACTTGCACCCTTGCATATTCTTCAGGGATTAGCGTGTTCTGAATTTCGCGCCCTGGTATCGCAAGCCCTGTACCCACCTCCTTTCTCTTCCCGGCCCTTCCTATCGGCACAAGCAGGCTGCACGGCGTCGGGCCAGTTATGTTGTCTACTGGATAAGGTGCGGTGTCCACTGACCCGACACTGCTTGGCACCTGTACTGTGGGTTCTTCGGATTGCTGGAACAATTGCGGGAAGGCTTGACGATTTTGAGCAACAAGAGAGTAGAAATGTTGTTCAACTTGTTTTGCTATCCTCTCTTCCAATTTTTGTTTGTACCTGTCCCGTTTCTTATAACCCTTAGCTTCCTCCGGAAACCCTTCCTTCCAGCTCGTCCTTGACGATAGGCCCCTTACTCGTCCGGAATGTTCAGGGTTGCCTAATGCAGCTGTTAGTTGATCATGTTCTCTCTTGGCAATGAATTCCCCTGTTTTCTCTTTTTCCGCAATGTCCTTAAGACTACTGGTCACACGCTCGATATCCGGATTCTCGAACTGGATCTCTCCCGCATCGGTGACTTGCCCTGTGCTCCGTGCCCAAACCCAGTTTTTGCTTCTTTCCTTTAGGGCATCTACAAGCAGGGGCTTGCCTTGGGCGGCAAACTTCTCTTCAGTTGCCCGCCACTTCTCTACGTGGCCATCGTAGCCGCTCGAGCCCAACCGGTGCGGGTATTTGTTCCTTTTAGCTAGATCGGACATCTTTTTCCTCCGCGCTAAGGCTTCCGGGCTAGTCATCTTTGCCACAAAGGTGTCCCATTCGGCGGTCGTAATACCACCGTAGTCGGCGAATGGAGTCTTGTTCTGTTGCACGTAGTGAGTGTTCAAGTCCGATTTCCACTGTCTCCACCGATGCGCCATCGTTTTTAGGGCAAATTCTTTTCCCATAGCCTCTGAACCTAGCGGATAGACAAGCCACTTCTGCAACTCATTCCACATGAAGTTCTTCCTGTTGTCATCCACCTGCTCCCAGGAATCTACATTCAAAGGGCCGTGCGTTCTGGCCACCACACCGCAGGTGGTGCTGAATTTAGTCATTGCTACCTTGGGCTCTACTGGTTTCCCATCCTGGTTCAAAGAGGTGATGTAGTATGTCTCCTTGGGGGTTTGTGTCTTACTTCTCTTAGCACGTCTTCTCTTTTGACCGGACGTTTCTCCGGTGTCGGTTTCTACCGGACCGGACGTTGCCGTGTCCGTCTCGGCTTCGGCTATTACGGCAGACTTGGCAGCCTTTCTTTTTGACTGCCGTCTTGTTTTCATCTGTTCGTACATCAGAAAAAGTTAAACGCGACCGAGAGTGAAACGGCTTAGTTTATAACACTACAACTCGACTTACTGCTTGCTCCATAGGGATGTAGTCCGGATCTTCTTCAACCGGTGGTGCTGGCGTAACTTCGACATGGCACATCGGATCGCTCGGTGTCTGCCATGTGCCTTCGCTCGAACCCTCTTGCGTTGGTTCGACGTTGGGTGCATCGGAGGGAGCTTTCTCGGTCGACATTTGATCTACGGTTGGTCGTAACATAATTAATTTTATTTTCATCTTATTTTAACTAAAATACCAGGCGGACGAAATATTATACATAATATTAACATTTTTAGAGTATTAAAATTTGGAGCAAAATTTAAACATCACATATATTATACATATATTTACAAACAATGCTAATATTATGTATAATACAAATATTATGTATATTAAAAAATGCTAAAATCATACATATATTAAAAAATGCTAAATATATATTAAAGTATATTATACATATATACATAAATAAACATCTAATTTACAAACATCACATATATTATACATATATTTACAAACAATGCTAATATTATGTATAATACAAATATTATGTATATTAAAAAATGCTAAAATCATACATATATTAAAAAATGCTAAATATATATTAAAGTATATTATACATATATACATAAATAAACATCTAATTTACAAACATCACATATATTATACATATATTTACAAACAATGCTAATATTATGTATAATACAAATATTATGTATATTAAAAAATGCTAAAATCATACATATATTAAAAAATGCTAAATATATATTAAAGTATATTATACATATATACATAAATAAACATCTAATTTACAAACATCACATATATTATACATATATTTACAAACAATGCTAATATTATGTATAATACAAATATTATGTATATTAAAAAATGCTAAAATCATACATATATTAAAAAATGCTAAATATATATTAAAGTATATTATACATATATACATAAATAAACATCTAATTTACAAACATCACATATATTATACATATATTTACAAACAATGCTAATATTATGTATAATACAAATATTATGTATATTAAAAAATGCTAAAATCATACATATATTAAAAAATGCTAAATATATATTAAAGTATATTATACATATATACATAAATAAACATCTAATTTACAAACATCACATATATTATACATATATTTACAAACAATGCTAATATTATGTATAATACAAATATTATGTATATTAAAAAATGCTAAAATCATACATATATTAAAAAATGCTAAATATATATTAAAGTATATTATACATATATACATAAATAAACATCTAATTTACAAACATCACATATATTATACATATATTTACAAACAATGCTAATATTATGTATAATACAAATATTATGTATATTAAAAAATGCTAAAATCATACATATATTAAAAAATGCTAAATATATATTAAAGTATATTATACATATATACATAAATAAACATCTAATTTACAAACATCACATATATTATACATATATTTACAAACAATGCTAATATTATGTATAATACAAATATTATGTATATTAAAAAATGCTAAAATCATACATATATTAAAAAATGCTAAATATATATTAAAGTATATTATACATATATACATAAATAAACATCTAATTTACAAACATCACATATATTATACATATATTTACAAACAATGCTAATATTATGTATAATACAAATATTATGTATATTAAAAAATGCTAAAATCATACATATATTAAAAAATGCTAAATATATATTAAAGTATATTATACATATATACATAAATAAACATCTAATTTACAAACATCACATATATTATACATATATTTACAAACAATGCTAATATTATGTATAATACAAATATTATGTATATTAAAAAATGCTAAAATCATACATATATTAAAAAATGCTAAATATATATTAAAGTATATTATACATATATACATAAATAAACATCTAATTTACAAACATCACATATATTATACATATATTTACAAACAATGCTAATATTATGTATAATACAAATATTATGTATATTAAAAAATGCTAAAATCATACATATATTAAAAAATGCTAAATATATATTAAAGTATATTATACATATATACATAAATAAACATCTAATTTACAAACATCACATATATTATACATATATTTACAAACAATGCTAATATTATGTATAATACAAATATTATGTATATTAAAAAATGCTAAAATCATACATATATTAAAAAATGCTAAATATATATTAAAGTATATTATACATATATACATAAATAAACATCTAATTTACAAACATCACATATATTATACATATATTTACAAACAATGCTAATATTATGTATAATACAAATATTATGTATATTAAAAAATGCTAAAATCATACATATATTAAAAAATGCTAAATATATATTAAAGTATATTATACATATATACATAAATAAACATCTAATTTACAAACATCACATATATTATACATATATTTACAAACAATGCTAATATTATGTATAATACAAATATTATGTATATTAAAAAATGCTAAAATCATACATATATTAAAAAATGCTAAATATATATTAAAGTATATTATACATATATACATAAATAAACATCTAATTTACAAACATCACATATATTATACATATATTTACAAACAATGCTAATATTATGTATAATACAAATATTATGTATATTAAAAAATGCTAAAATCATACATATATTAAAAAATGCTAAATATATATTAAAGTATATTATACATATATACATAAATAAACATCTAATTTACAAACATCACATATATTATACATATATTTACAAACAATGCTAATATTATGTATAATACAAATATTATGTATATTAAAAAATGCTAAAATCATACATATATTAAAAAATGCTAAATATATATTAAAGTATATTATACATATATACATAAATAAACATCTAATTTACAAACATCACATATATTATACATATATTTACAAACAATGCTAATATTATGTATAATACAAATATTATGTATATTAAAAAATGCTAAAATCATACATATATTAAAAAATGCTAAATATATATTAAAGTATATTATACATATATACATAAATAAACATCTAATTTACAAACATCACATATATTATACATATATTTACAAACAATGCTAATATTATGTATAATACAAATATTATGTATATTAAAAAATGCTAAAATCATACATATATTAAAAAATGCTAAATATATATTAAAGTATATTATACATATATACATAAATAAACATCTAATTTACAAACATCACATATATTATACATATATTTACAAACAATGCTAATATTATGTATAATACAAATATTATGTATATTAAAAAATGCTAAAATCATACATATATTAAAAAATGCTAAATATATATTAAAGTATATTATACATAATATTAACATTTTTAGAGTATTAAAATCTAATTTACAACATCACATATATTATACATATATTTACAAACAATGCTAATATTATGTATAATACAAATATTATGTATATTAAAAAATGCTAAAATCATACATATATTAAAAAATGCTAAATATATATTAAAGTATATTATACATATATACATAAATAAACATCTAATTTACAAACATCACATATATTATACATATATTTACAAACAATGCTAATATTATGTATAATACAAATATTATGTATATTAAAAAATGCTAAAATCATACATATATTAAAAAATGCTAAATATATATTAAAGTATATTATACATATATACATAAATAAACATCTAATTTACAAACATCACATATATTATACATATATTTACAAACAATGCTAATATTATGTATAATACAAATATTATGTATATTAAAAAATGCTAAAATCATACATATATTAAAAAATGCTAAATATATATTAAAGTATATTATCATATATACATAAATAAACATCTAATTTACAAACATCACATATATTATACATATGTATAATACAAATATTATACATAATAATACGTTCACAGTTATTAATTATCAATAAAAGAAATTTTCCAACATAATTAAGTTTTTCATATTTCAGAAATAAATCTCAACATATTTCCATTAATCAGTAACCCTAAAATCTAAAATTCATGATCATCGCAACTTTTATGTTTTCCTTTAAAGCTAACAAGTTTCCTTTTCCTTCTATCTTCGCATTCACCCAATGAAATTTTACAAAAACGGAAGCAAATGAAGGAGATGATCGAACACATTACCTTTTATATTGATTTCAATCGAAGATTTTAACTCTAGAATCTCCCACCAACAGAAAATGACTATTTTTTGAGAGAGAAACCGAGTTAAAATAAATTCAAATATCTTCACATTCAACCAATAAAAACTTTTAAAAGTGGAAGCAAATGAAAGAGGAGATCAAGCATGGTACCTTTTGTATTGATTTCAATTGAAAAATACAAGTTGAAAACCTTCCCCCCTACAATTGCATTTTTTTGGAGAGAGAAACACCAAGTTCAAAGTGCCACTGTCGGGGGTGGGAGCTGTTTTATAGAGCATCATCGCGTGCGGTTGACCTAACGAACCGCACGGGATAAGCATTATCCCGTGCGGGTCCTTAAGCGGACCGCACGGGATAATATTATCTCGTGCGGTCGGCTTAAGAAAGCCGCACACGATAATGAGTTATCCCGTGCGGTCGTCTTAAGCCGACCGCACGGGATAACTCATTATCGCGTGCGGTTCAACAGCTGGCCTCCTCGGGATCGGTTTTTCCAGGCGCGGCCACTTATGGCCCGCCTGGAAACTGTTGGGGGCCTCGTCCAGAAAGCCCCTTTCTGTAGTAGTGTGGGGACAATCAGTATCCAATTCATCGTACAAAAAAATGCCTCATTAGATAGAGTGGCACTCTGCATGAACATTAATGTGGTGTCTACGAAGTCATCATGTGCGTGGAACATATGTGAGATCGAAAAGGGAAAAAAACAAGACGACCAATCCATGTATCGCGGAGGGCGTCCTATGCTTGGGAAGGATCGGAAATTCGATCATACAGTATATCACTCAGGGGTCGTCTCTGTCGATCATTTCGTAACTGGTGGCTTCAGCCATCGTCGTGGCCTTGTGCACCTGGCGAAAGCACCTTCTGACGCTGAGCTCTTCCTCTTGCTAATCTGCTGCCCGTGTTGGTACGTAAGAATTAATTGACAGACGTCGAGCAATCTACTACATCGAACGGTGGTGGAGGTCGGCTCTTTACTGAGCTCGCATATGACTTAGGGGTTTTATGGTACTGACTTAAGTCAGTCTGCTTGTGCTCGTCCTTGTCCTCGGCAGCCCGGGTCGTTAGAAATAATCTTGTTGTACTAGGTGATCATGTTTATTTTGTTGCATAGCGTTGCATTTAGTTGTTGTAGTAGACTAAGTTCTCAGTTGCATGTAATGGTTGTTGTGGCGTAGCGAGCTAATCTCCCGTGAAGCACAAAGTGGTAGATAGTGCTTGTAGTAGACTGGCAGCCAAGTACATCGTGCATGCATGTTGGAATTAGTCTCATGCTCGTGCGGTGAATTAGTCTAGCATGGATTAATTAGTTATGCATGCACGTGGTGGATTAGTTCCTTGATTCATGCAGCAAGCACATCGCCAGGACTTGTGGAGATGCGACCAAGGACGTGGGGCGTCGTGTGCGAAGGAAGCGGATCAATTAGCTTATCCAGTGTGTGCGTTATTAGTAGTGTGTGTGGGTTATAAATAGCTGCTCATTGTAATCATTTTAGTGCGAAGAAAAGCAAGAGAAAAGGCACTAAGTTGTGTGCGATGCCACAAAATACTCTGTGTTGTGTTCTTCTTTCTTGTGCTCTTCACGTGTAAGTGTGATTTGTGTCCACTACATTCGCGTGAGTTCCTTTGATTCCCAACAGTCTAAACCGCCAAACGGGGCCCAGAACCGAGCCGTGCCCCGGGGCGCAGTGAACTCCGGGGGGGAATCGACAATGGCCCACAATCGGGTCCCCATAACCCTCGGTCACCGCGCTCCCAGCCTGGCCAGTCTCGACATGCGGATCTCCCCAAGGCACTAGCTCCGACCCACGTCGCTTGAGGCTGGGGCCCGAGCACGAGCCCTTGTTCAAGCCAAAGATGCAAAGGGATCGCGACACAGACCATCCTTATCATGCGCTTATAGCAAACGTAACTAACATAGAAGTTAAAATCTTGTTTGATTGTAGATAAGATGAAGTCAGTTATACAAGCATTGGCCCAAAGGCCTCAGAAGATGGAAGAATAAAAAATTAAGATACGCGGGGGCCCGGGGGCTCACTCTGACGCAGCCGGGTCGCCGGCCTCGCCGTCGCTGTCATCGTCGTCCTCCTCCTCGTCGAAGTCGAGAGCGAAGACGAGCCGAGGGGCCGTTCCCTCGAAGCCGAGGACGATTTGATCGGCGGCATCCCGGACTTGGGCGCGCGCGTTGGCCTCGGTTCCGGGGGAGAATTCTTCCAGCGCCGTCCACGGGGAAAAGTCGGGGTCCCTGGCTTGGTAGCTCGCCAGCACGAGCTCCACCGCCCCCCGGGCGAGGTCCCTTGAGGAAAACTTAACCGTCTCCTCGAATCCTCGGGGAGCCTTTCAAGGTCCCCGGCCATCTCCGAGAGGCGCTGGGCAAGGCCCCCCCGGTTGGCGGCGTACTTTGTGTGCCGCCCGCTCCAGATGCCCGCCTGACGCCTGGCGCGGTCGAGGCGGGAGACGGCGTCCCGAAGCATGCCGGGCCCCACCTCGTTCGACAGCCGGAGGGCCTCAACCTCCCCGGCGGACGAGTCCAGGGCGCCCTGCAGCTCGGCGATGGTGTCCTCGGCGGCTGTGAGGCGGGCGGCCAGATCACCGTGGCCTACGGCCGCCCCGCCGCTGCACGCCCGCGCGTCCAGCTCCCTTGCCCGCGCCTTGAGTTCGGAGGCCCGCTGGTTCAGCGCGTCCCTCTCGGCGTGGGCGCTTTCCAGATTACGGCGCGCCTGCTCCTCCCGCGCCGCCTCGCGGAGGAGCAGGCTGTCCGCCAGCCGCTGCGCCGCGGCCTCGGCCTCCTTGAGGGCTCATCCCCGCTTGGCGAGCGTGTCTTCGCGGAGGCGGAGTGCGGACTCCTGCTCGGCGGAGGCAGCCTCGTGCGCCGCTAGTGTCGCCTCCCGTGTAGCGGCGGCGGTCTCGCGTGCCGCCAGCACCGCCTCCTTCGTGTCCAGGGCGCGGGCGCGCTCCTCCAGCGCCTCCAGCTCCCGGGCGTGGAGGTCAAGGACCTCGGCCCGCCGGCGCCCGGCGGCCTCTTGCACGAGCAGGCGCGAGGCCCGCCCCCCCGAGCGTGGCGGTGCGCTCCTCCAGCCGCCATGGTCCGGGCCTCAAGGGCCTCCTCGCGCTGGCGGGTCGCCGCCTCGATCTCCACCGCCCGCCGCTCCCGAGCAGCGGCGGCGTCGAGAACTCCGCGGGCGGCGTCGTGCTTCTCCTCTAGCTCCGCCATCCAGCTCCCGTATTGGAGACGAAAGTCGTCCCGCGCCTCGTCGAGCATGGCGGTGGCGATGAGGGCTGTCTCACGCTCCTCCTCCACTTCCCGGGCGATCTCCGCCAGGGTCCTACGGCGAGCCTCGAGCGGCGAGGTGTGCATGCTATGCGCCTTGCGGCCGGCCTCCACCATGGCCTCCACGGAGCGTCGCCCCACCTCGACGCACGCCCACGCCGCGTCGATTTCTGCCCGCTCCGCCTGTAGGGCCTCCATTTGGGCGCTTAGCCCGTCCAACACCGTGTTGTTGGCCGTAGCCAAGGACTGCAGGAGGGGCTCTGCGCTTAGCGGGGTGGCGGAAGAAAAGGGGGAAGGCCGCCCCTGTGGTAGTGAAGCCCGGCTCAGCTCGCCGGTCGGTGTGTTGGCCTCGGGGGCCCTTCCCGAGGCCGGCTCATCTGCAGCGCCGCCTGTGGCGTCGGGCCCCGGGTGCGCCCCCTCGGCGTCATCGCGGGCCGCCTCGGTGGCGGCCTCCGCCTCCGGCGCAATCGGGTCGGGGACCTGGGTGGCAGCCTCGGCTGCCGGTGCCTCGTGCGCACGCGCCGCCTCTGCCTCCCGAGCAGCCTCCTCAGCTCGGCGGACTCTGGCCGCCTCCCAAGCAGCCTCCTCGGCTTGGCGGACTCGGGCCGCCTCCCGAGCAGCCTCTTGAGCTACCCGTAGGCGGCCTGCGGCTTCCTGCAAGTCGGCCTCCCGCCTCTGAGCCCCTACGGTCGCTGCCTCTCCGGCTTCGTTGCCCGCGGGCCGGCCGGCCTTGGAGTGACGTGTGGGGTGGGATGGGATTTCGCTGAGGCAGACGAAAAATATGGAACAGAAAGAGGTAAATGATGTTGGTCAAAAAGCTATGGGGTCAACTCACGACCCTCCTCTAGCTTGTACCATGCATTAGCTTAAGGATGGATACACAGTGCGGAAGTGCCAAGGCCTTCCATGTCATCTCGTTGAGTGCCCAAGAAGACAAAAGTTTCATCAGCTAAGGGCCATGATATATACTACATATATTTGTGTTATATACTTCGTGCTGGCACCAGGCACCATTTCATGAGCATATATGGTTTCTCTTAATGTTTTGTAAGAACCTGAAAAGCGAGATATGCAAGATGGTGCGTCGAAGCATATATTAGTCTTAGGAAGCTTCAGGAATTCGTCTGAAGTAGTCATGATACGTGGCCATTAAGTGCAAGAGAGTGCAGCGGAAGATATATATGAAACCATGTGTAGGATTATCTCTCCTCTCCTTCCCATTATATTGGTTGTTTTAACAAAGCCCTTTTTTTTTATCATTGTTGGGAAGATATTATACTCGAAATATCATAAATTCACACAATATCACACCATAACAAGTGCCATGCACATACTCTACCGGCCGTGAAATACGTCTATTTTAATCTTATTCCAATTAGCAAAAGCCCGACAGTTGGTTTGCCACCATATATTTCACATCAAGGTGAGTATACATTAAAAAGGTCGTTGCAAGCATAGCCTTGCGAAGCATAATGAATTGGAAAGCATAGGCAGGAGACCTATGAAAGCATATTGGATGGCTGTATTGGGATGTATTGGGAAGCCTAGCCAGGAGACCTAGGCAATGCCCAGTAGAGATGTCATGTCTTCTTGTAACTCCAGTATCGCATGTTTAGTCATTTAATTGCCCTAAGCAACGACATGCCTGATACAAACGATTATGCAAAACCACACAACACCAAATGCGTCCCAAACACACGCTTGAAGAAACGAAAACCAGTAACATATCCTGATTTTTCTAAAATCATATTGAAAGCCTACATGCACGTGTGTAATATTATTCGTGGGCAGGGGCGGAGCCAAGTTATCGAGCGGGAGTTTCCAGGAACCCGGGCCAAACACAAAAACTGATAAGGCCCACTACCACCAGGAGCTTAGCAGTAGCAGCATGTAGCACTAGCAGGCTAGCAGCAACCAGCAAATAAGGCCCATCCACTGGCCGAAGCCCATAGCCGAGCGCCCGAGAGCGGTGCTTCCCCTGGAAAGCCTCGCCGTGAAGCGGTTAAGTGGTGTCTTTTCGTCCTCCGCGCACTGTTGATCTGTTCCGCTTCGGCCCTCATCGCTCGCTATCGCTGTCTTGCCGGTCACCGCCGTGCGCGCGCGTGACGTCATATGCTAAGCCTTAGTTCTTCTCATGCCACTCACCGCTCCCAATTTTGCTGCTTTGCCTCGGCGCCCCTGATGGAATATGGTCGTCTTTGGCTAGGGCTTTGATTGCTGCCTTGTCAGATCAGATGGGACGACACCGGTGGCCAGCAAGGCAGCAACAACTGGAATCCTGGAGCAGGGGAGCTCACCGGCCTGCCTCCCGCCCTCCTCGGCTCCATTTTAATCAGTAACCACAGCCGGCAGCAGCTACCCAACTTAGAGAGCAAATGAGTTGAGTTCTAACTTTTTCTGTGGATTTTCTTAGTATATATTACTATAAATTGGAGAAATGGTGTTTAGAGTTGAGCAACTATTTAGAATAATATTGTTCTAGAATTATACATGCCGCTATACCGAAAGGAAGCTAGGCACCTCCTGATTTTGCTCTAGCTCCGCCTCTATTCGTGGGTACCAGAATTTAAACTCTGATAAAGTCATGCACCCATAACTACACCAACACACCACTAGTGCTTCCTCCTTGTGAGTAGCTATTTATGACTCCGCTGGTTTCCATGTGAATCAACAATCCTTTATTTCCTTGTTAGGGTAAGTAGGAAAAAGTGAGGTTCAAACATAATCCCATGGCTATGCTTTCTCAGTAAGATGCACCAAGATTCATAGCTGAAGTGAATAATGATGTATTTATGCCCCATCGATCATCGAACACTGTAGAAATTAATTAGACTTAACTAATATTTTTTATTGTCAATCAATGCAAATCCAAGATTGTCAATTAATTTTGTTGATTCAAATAGTAGATGACCAACGGTACTGGCTTAGGTGATGAAAGATTAGACCTACTGTTTACTAAATTATTTTGACTATCCCTGCTGGATTGATCTCTACTTTGTGGTACATATCTTTGCATAAGTTTTTGAAATTATATATAATGCCAATGAGACAGCAGATCTCCGCCTTTACCTTAAGATGATCATGTTCTGTAGGATCGAACAAGCATAACCAAACCTACCAGAGTGCATGAATGGTAGGAAAATGAAAAATCAAAATCTTTTTGTGGAATAAAAAAAACCTTTGACCTTGATGAAATCGGTCCAACTAGCTTGTATGTGCCGGTCCGACCAGCCACTGGCCTGACCGCTATGTATAGGCTTGTCCAACCACCCGCCTGAGTCACTGCCTGCCTGATCACCGCCACTGGTCCTGCTCTATGTATTCGCCAGTTGGACCACCCATTGTTTGGACAGGACCTATGAGTCCTGTCCGATTGTTTGAATCGAACCCAAACAAACAAGCCTTGATAAAACTCATGAAAGTAGGACAACTTTATTTCAACAAGTAGTGTTTACAAAGTGGATCTAAAGTATTCACCTCACAACTCATGAACTAGAATTGAAGCCTCAAAGCAAACCCTCACTTTTCTCTCCAAAAGTCGTCTTCTGCTTTGTCACTTTGAGTCTCAACTCCTCATCTATTTATACTGACAAACATGGTTGTCCATAGTCAGGAATCCTAATCACATAGAAAACCCCTCAAACTAAGAAAATACAAATCCCATTACAACTCCAGACTCTAATCTTTCCAAATTTGGACTCCAATCCAAAATTGACTCTGGTTCCCACACAAACACAATTTCTATTGTATGCCATATGAAAACTTCACCTGCACGTGCATTGTTATCTAGACTTAATATCCCGCATGATATCCCTAACTGTCTGGACCTCAAATTCTCCTAAGCCTGCTCCCAATCCGTCACCAACAATACTCATGAAGTCTCAAGCAACCCCTACAAATGAACAAACCAAGAAACTGTATCCGAGTACAAGTTGATTTAGCATTAGCACACAACAATATCATATATGTATAAAAACCGTCTAAAAATCATAAACATTAAGCAATCATAATAATCTGGGAAAACAACCCAAAACCGACTCAACATAGAGCTGGCCTAGTTAGACTATCGGGCTGCTTGGTACGACTACCATCCGGTCCAACCGGCAACACCTGTCTGGTCTAACCGGCCACATTAAGAAACAAATATCCTATTCACAATCATTGTCTAGTCCGACAAGCATTACCACGATGGTTCGATCGGCCGCACCCAGAGAACAAACCACTTCGCCCAATTTCAACACAATCGCTTACCTTTTACAACTGTTCATCGCCAAGACTAAATCAAAACATTGATTTCACATCTTCAACTGTTCATCGCCAAGACTAAATCAAAATATTGATTTCACATCTTCAACTGGATTGTTCCATGATCAAAGTGGTGCCAAATTAATCTGCATAAATTTTAGCCGTAGTGCATGTTTTGGATCCAGATGTCATTAGCATTGCTTTCAGGATGAATTTCAGCCCCTTGTTGATGTTTTGGTTTGCATGGCAGTTTGAACAACAGGAAAATGCCAGCTGTACATTTCTACTGATATTGCTCAGCACGCTTTTGCTGCATTCTTTATGCCTTCCATGATTATAATGCAGCTCAGTGGATGATTGATTCTCTTCTCAAAACCAAAATATGTACTTTCATATATATAGTGCATACATATGACGCCCCATGTAAATGGAAGATTAGACAAGTTCAGCATAATGGACAACTTTTGTGATTATTCCAGTAAAGGAAGACAAGTTAATTTGACAGTAAAAGTGGTTGTACTCTATTGTCCTTAACTCCTAAGAATATTAACTTAGGTAAACAGTAGCATGCTACTTATGTTAATATATAAACAGTGTTGTGACATCTCAACCAGGAAGAGGGTGCCAAATGTATGATTCTTGATAATCTGATGGTGGAAGCAGCGGCGATGCCAGGGAGGGGCAAAGGGAAGCCTGCCCTCCCCCAAGCCGTTGCTTCCCCTGGAGGATTAGCTCATAATCATGTTAATTATGTGATGGACTTAAGTGTATTAGGCCTACATCCACTTAGCAAACCATTTACTAGCATGCACGCTTGGTTTCACATTTGCCTCTATTGTTATGCACCTGTTTTCCCATGAATTATTTGAAACTTTTTATATGCAAAAGATTGTTCTTTTTTCAAACTAACAACCCAAACATTCTATTGTTCATAAAAGGGCTTGAAATTGATATGTGCTTTATCATCTATTTTTATATAGATACAACTCACCAATTACATTAATTACTACAAATGAGCTCTTGCATTTAGCTGCATCATCAAACCATATTTTCCATTGGATTGACGTGTGTATGAGTTGTCAACCATTATATCAATATTTTTTAGTAAAGTAGTTCTAAAACCCCAATGCAGCACGTGGATATACGCTAATGATCATTATAACTTAGCAAGTCGGCACTGCTCATATCTAAATCCTAGCTTTGCCATTGGGTTGAAGAAGGAGGTTGGGTTCGATTAGGTATTGTATTCCGTTCATGCTTTACTGATCACAAGAAATGCATCTATTTAGGCACGTAAAAACTTAAAATTGGGCTGAAATAAGCTGAGATGAACAATGTGATTATGTCACAAGATGTTGTTGGAGTTAAGACCCGCCCACCACAAGTAGGCCAGCTCTATGTCACTGGGCCTAGCACCCATGCAAGTCAAAGTAGAGCCACAACTTTAGATTTTTAGACATAGACAATCAGAAATATTAGTTTGATGAATGAGGATTGCCTCGCCTTTAATGCTCTATTCCCCTATAATCAATTACTGATGTTGGACTAGACCTAACAGTTGTTTGCTTATTGAATCAATTGTACAGAAATGCACAATGATTTGCTGTAGTGACAAGCTACTTTGCACTTTGTGAATTTGTCTGTTATGATAGACCCTTTTCTCCACTTGTATGAATGTGGAAGTGTGGAGTGCTTTGTGCAGGAGTGATGTTCTTGTGTCTAGTGTTTGAGTCCAGTATGGTTTGGTTTTTGTTTGGTCATTAAAACGTGAGAGCTGTTCGATAAAAAGAAAGTGAGCTGGCAATCCCAGCTGGCCATCTGTATTATAGTTTTCTGCTTATTTTTCAGGACTCTACGAACTCTGTTTATGGCTGTCACAAAGCCAGATCAGGAAAAAAGGTCTCCAATCTAAGAAATGCTGATACAATGAACTATTCATCAATTGAGCCGCGACCTACTCCCATGGCCTGCGTTGCACACGATCCAAACTTCGCTAGCGCTCTCCTTGAAATCCAAATTAGCACATCAGGAGGTGCGTGTGCTCTCTTTGACTAGCAGACAGGGAACGGATCATCAAAGACCACGCTGCTTTGGTGGCATCCCGACATAAAATACAAAATGGCTGGTGATATATCCAAGATAGTGCATAATATATTCCACATACCTCCGACTACTACTGACCTACACTGAGTGAATGTGTATATTGGTGGTGTGCTAGGTATCAACAGTCGATTGGTCTGTTGGAAAGGGAACAAAGCTGTATATATATAACAGTTATGGATAAACAAATTTGAAGAGGTGTGCTAGTATTACATTGTTGTCTTTATGGCTCTATTAACATCTATACATCCACTACTAAAGTTAGCTTATAGTTATAAGTGATCTACCATGACTATGCAAGTGATATTTATATACTAGTAGAGTATAGTGTGGCTCACATAGAATTCAATAGGACAACTGTCAAACATGTTGAGGGTGAACTGACTTGGTTATGGAAAAAAAATGAACAACTGTTCAACTATGTAATGGTTTGTCTAACTAGCTTAATTGTTCGTAGTTTTTGGATAATGAAAGTACTAACTTCCAGCCTCTACACCAACTAAAGAAATACACAGAATTATATTTGTGGATACAAGGACTAATTAAATCCTAGCAAGTAAAATCATGCACCCCACAACTAACTTATCACCATGCATGGCTAATAACATTCGGGCCCCTTTGAATCACATGATAGGAAAAACGTAATAACAGAAAAAATGCAAAAACTGGAGGAGCATGTTTTCCTAACCCTACTAGAACTGAAAACACAAGAAACAAGAAAGAGAAACCATTTGATTCCATCATAGAAAAAAGTTAACCATAGAAAAGTTTATAAGAGGTCTAACATCTTGGTTGTTTTTTTATGGAATTGACCATATGAATACAATCCCATCGAAAATTTCCTATCTTCTTCCTATGAGTCAAAGGACTCTATAGGAAAAATCCTTATGAAAATTGAATCCTCCAAAATCCCTTTGCCAATCCTCCAAAGGGTTCCTTCATGTATTACATTGTCAATGCAGCTTTCAGGATTGCCCGCAAGCAAAGGTCGATACATACACCTATCTTATTTTCATGACAGTTTCGACTGGCAGAATTAGTAGAATATAAAAACTGATATGTTAGGTTCTAATACCATATGACTATCCATCAGAGCACTAGTTTAGTTTATAAAACCAGCGCCAGTCTTATTTGCTATATAGTAACTATTCTCACTGCGTTGATCTCTGGTCGGTGGCACATAGACCATGGCAAAAATTTTCTGAAATTTGAATATCAGGCACACAAACCATCGTCATCAATATTCTTGCATGGTCAGGTGTGAGCATAAACTTTAGCCAGTTTTATTTTATATAGTTTTCAATGACAATCAGAAGCTTGTTACAATTTACAATCTTAGAAAGTCGAACAATAGCTAGCATGAACTGCAGTGTTGGACTTCTGGCCAGTCCTAGCAGCTATTGCCCTGCTCTCATCTGCAGCACAATGGTCCACAGGCACAAGGCTACAGTGCAGCCTCATGAAACTTTACAAGGCTTCAGTTCATGTCTAGTCAAATGGACTTAAAATTTGAGTGTTCAGTGCTCAGGATGAATTTCGAGTTTTCGAGCAATGTCTAGATGGTTTTGATTCCATGGCACTTTGCAAAATAGAAAATTCCCAGCACAAGAAATTATTCCAGATTATAAAAGTTAATCGATATAACGTAATGACGACAAACCTTCTCGATCGTTTTAGTTATTGATCACCAAAGACACACCGGATGACAAGACAAGAACACACGATATTTGTTAACGAAGTTCAACCAAAGCCACATCTCCAGGGCTCTAATTAAGGGCGATCCTCCCTAATCAATAAAAAACCTAGCTGCTACTAGTCCATGGCCTCGCCGCCATCATCTCCATGCTTGTCTGTGCTACATTGTAGTCGTCATGATTACATCATGGTACCTTTATCTTTACAAAGGGTTGCCAGGTTACAGAGTCCGACTCTAACTCTATTCTACATCTATTTCAACTCCAAATCTCACTGTAACCAAATAGGACTAGTATATTCAACACCTATTGTAACACCGGAAGAGCGGTATATCGCATTGATCACATTCCTTATACTTCGAAAGCTTATGACAAGGTAGCTACATGACTGTTGCTTGATTCCATGTATAAGGGTTTATGCTGCATATATCACGTCTATAAGGGTTTATGCTGCATATGATGTGGATTACTTTCATAGTATATTTTGAGTCAGTCTAATGTGTATGTGTTTTGTTGCTTATGCTGTTCAGGAGACAAGAGTACCCAATGTCACTCTGTAAGATCATATGATTCTTTGGAAGCTCTCTCCTTTGGTGCCCTGAATCTCGGTATATGCTCTCCTGGGATACTGTAGGATCAAATAGTAAGAACTAAGCCAACCAGAGGATGGGTGAATGGTTGGAGTATCCAAAAAACCAAAACTTTTGCGGAATAAAAAGTTACCCTTGAATCGATCGCGATCAGTCTGATTGAAGTACATGCGTTGGTCTGACCGCCTGGAAGCCTTTGGTCTGACCGGTGTAGTCGCTCCGGTTTGACCACCCATCATACCGATGTCTCCTATCGCTGCCGCTGGTCTAACCGCCGTGGTGCCGCCGGTTTAATTGCCGGTATCTCGCTGGTGTGACCACTGAACCCGAGCAAAATACAAATTGAAGATCTCTGAAAGTAGATTGAACTTTATTGCTTCTGTTCGTGTTTACAAAGTGCAACAACAACACTCCTTTCACAAATCTTGACTAAACTCAAAACCCTAACTTTTCTCTCAACTGAACTCTCTCAAAATCAATACCGAGAGGGCTCAACCTCCCTCTCTATATATACCCATACATAGGCAGCCTAAAGATATGAATGCAACTTGTACAAGAAGTCCACATCCCCTAGGAAACTTTCCCGTACAAGAAATAAACTTTATAAAACCAATCATACCAAATTTAGACTCCTTTCAAATTTGACTCCTCATCCACAATCTCCCTACCGTATACCGCATAGAATCTTCAGCACCAACTTGATATCCTGATCGTCCGGATGTCATCTTCTCTCAAGTTGATTCCCGATCGATCACCGGTAATGCTCTCCTGTGGCATTAAGACACACCTACACATGAATCAGACAAGAAACCATATCCGAGCACAAGTTCTCTACAACTTGACTCAACATTAGCACACAATAGTATTACATATGTATAGAAATCATCTAGAAGTCATAAACATTAATTAATCACGAGTATCCAAATAAACAACCCGAAACTGAAACCGACACAGAGCCAACCGGTCTGTTCGGCAGCGACTGCTCGGTCTGATTGGACCCAAACTGACAATTACTGTTCATCGCCTGAAAATCACTAAAACCACCTCAGCAATAATCTCCAAATATCAAAACCAGTTGTGTCAAATACCAATTGGTCATCATAAATTAATAATCAAACGCACTTTGATTTTACAATCTCTCCCTTGATGAACATATTGGCAAACCCATCAAAAATGTTGTTTTGGTGTTTGGAAAAATAAAAACAAAAAAGTGGTAAAAAGCATCAGAGTGCTCAAAAATTCAAAAGAAAACTTCTCGCCAGTTTGAAAAGAAATAAATTTCCCTCAGCGAAAAGCATGCACATTTGTATTTCTTCTCCCCCTTTGACAATGATTTCATCAAGCATTTGCATTATAGTCATCATATTATCAAGAGTTTAGAAATATACCGAGAGCAATTCATATATATGTGTTGTAGTACGAAGAAGATAATCATTAACTAGATAACAAGCATGCACTGGAGTATAATTATGAATCAGAGATATTACAATTAAGATCAAGTCAACAATCAAAATTCATGATTTCAAATGATTTATAATGCAATATATTTAATAGTACATATATTGAAAGAAAAACCCCTAAACATATACCCATTGCATTATTACTCTTTCTCAAATTAACTCCATCAAGAGAACTTTCAGCATTAATTTGAGCTTTTTGTTCTCATTTTTACATTGAACATCAAATTCTCTCAATTATTTCGGGTACGTACTTCTCGTCAAGACTGTTTCAAGGATTCGACCCATTATTTTCCTCATCGCGAATACATTCTTGTCGTCAAGACTGTTCCAAGGATCCGGTATTTATTTTTACCTTTCTTATAAGTTAATAAAAGCAATATTTGCACTTGCGGCATTTGGAACAACAAAGAGCAATTTGAGTAATAACAATCCAACAAGCATATATATAAGCATTGGTCATCTAAATTAAGCATTAGCTTTAACATCGCATATTTTCTTAATCTCAATAAAAGAATTAGTGTCATGTATCATCTCCCATAAAAGCAAAGTCCAAGTCTCATGAAACGACTAAAATCCATACAAGTTATACTAGCAACAAATAGATCTCAATCATATTGCTAGCATGCACATGAATATAAAATAGGCATATAACAAAGCTCTCTTTATGATTTTCTTGATAAAACCAATAGCACAAACTCCCCTCAAACCATGCCAAAAGGATGAATAACTCTCAATTCTCCAAAAACAAGCAAAGCGAGAAGCATCCAATGGTTTAGTGAAAATATCAGCAAGTTACAACTTTGTATCCAAAAACTTCAATTCAACATCTCCTTTGTCAACATGATCCCTCAAAAAGTGAAAGCGAATATTAATATGCTTTGTGCGTGAGTGTTGTACAAGGTTCTTAGCAATGTTAATAGTACTTGTGTTACCGCAAAAGAGAGGAACTTTCTCAAAAGCAAGGTCATAATATTTCAAAGTTGATGTAAACCAAAAAATCTGAGAACAACAACTAGTAGCAGCAACATATTCAGATTCAGTTGTTGATTGAGCAACACTAAATTGTTTCCTAGAAGAGCATGCAATCAATGAAGTACCAAGAAAATGACATGTTCCACTAATACTCTTTCTATCAAATTTTTAGTTAAAAACAACTCATCCAAAGTGCATGTATGTATGACAGTTCCAAGAGCAAGAGAAAATTTTAATCTCAAATCATGTGAAGCATAGATATCTCTTATTTTTGAAATCTCACATAATAAAACCTCATAATTTTCGTAATCATCGTCGTCAGGAATAAGAGATTTTAATCTAGCAATTTCGTAATTAAGAGATTCAATAGTAAACTTTTGTTTTTTAATCATCTTTTCACATCTTTTATTTTTTGAGTTAAAAGTCAAAATAATATATACAAGAAACTCTCTAGGGGGATTTACCTCATTGTCTTCATGCTCCGAGTCTGATTCACCACGAGCCATGAAGCACATGCCAGAGATGTTATTTTTCTTCTCATCATCTCCATCTCTCTCAAAATCAACATCACTTGAAGGCTCAAAAGTTGCATACACTTGAGTGATTTCTTGGACTTCCTTTCCCTGAACGTGTTTCTAGGCTTATCTTCTTGAGCTTGTCTCCTTTCTCATCCTTCTTGACTCTTTCTAGCTTGGAGCAGTGCGAATGGATGTGATCTAGCTCTCTGCACTCAAAGCAACGAACTCGACCTTCTCTTTTTCTGAACTTGACATTGTTCATACCTCGAGACAACTTGTTAATAGCCAAAGCCAAGTCCTCCTCGAATTGTTCGAGTTGATCATCGAACATGACATGATTAATAGTAGATAATGCATTATGAGTCGATATAGAAGAGCCATCAACGAGAGAAGGTGAAGAAGAAACCAAAGCACTTGATTTAGAGTCAACTTTACGAGAAGAATATTCATCTCATGAGTTTTGAATTTAGTGTAAAGCGAATCTAAAGTCAATGTAGACATGTTCACAAACTCTTGTATAAAAGTAACTTTCATCTCCCAAATCGACATAAGAAGTCCGTTCAAGAAGTGCCGAGAAACCTAAGATTGAGAATAATTGGTATCCAAAAATGAATCAATAGATCTAAGATTACTCAAAACTTTGTTAAAGCCTCCAAGATAATCATCTAAAGCCTCTCCAGATTTCATCTCAAAATTTCATGTAATCCTTTCTAAAGACATCTCTGTGATGTTCCTTGATATCGGAAATACCTTGATGAAAATTGTTTAAAGCATTTCAAATCTTATTCGTAGTTTCAAGATGGAAACACGAACAAAATCTGAACAAGAAATACCATTAAGTAAATAGTTGCGAGCTTTACAATTATCTTCAAATTCAGTTTTTAAAGCAGTAGTATTGATCTGAGCAGGAATTTCATAAGGATTAACAACCTTTAGCCAAATATCATAATCTTTTGTCATCATAAAACCTTTCATCTTTTTGCATCAATAAGAAAAATACAGCCCAACGAAAACTTGTGGCTTATTTGTAAACTTGTTAGCCATGGGAAAAACTCAAGATCGGTAAAGATCCAAAGAAGAAAAGAAGGCTATGTGTTGGCGTAGAATTTCGACCCACCCAACAAGAAAGCGGGTTCCACGTTTCCACGGCGGCCTGGGAGGTCTGCTTAACTCCAGTGCAGATCCAATGGCTTGCCTAGGTGCGTGTAGGGCGTGCCAGTTGATTTGATCTGCAATCAACAAGAATAAACAAGTAAACCATGTAAGAAACAATGGCCGATCGGCTGATAGGCCGATGCTGCATCGTGGGGGCCTGGCCGATAAGGCAAAGCTATATCGGCTTACTTGAGGTAATAATATGATGGAACTGATAAAATAGATTTAATCTCATCGGCCCATGTTAATGTGTTTATATCAAATTACTGGAATCAGCCGATGAGGGTTGCACAAGGATAAATACACTAGCTAATACTCTAGTACGAACTTATACAAGTCAATCGGCAAATATAAATACACCAATCACAGAGAGATGCTGAGAATACCTTGTAACCGATATACTTATATTCACCAATCCACCTGTATAAGTGGCAAATACATGCAAGAACGTAGCTAATCACATGCATTAGGTAAGACCGGCTGAAACCCCGATGCTATCCTTAATTACGATCGGACAACAGGCTTTGAGTTAAACCTCAAAACACGACTAAGGTCGATAGCAACTCATAGTGTAGATCGAGAATTAACACAAAGAAAATCAAATCGTCGATCGCTTTTGGGGATGGTAGATGCCTTAGATAACCTAGACGAGCAAGCTAATTCAATCGTCGTCGGCAATAAACCCTAAAACGAGTTAGCCGCTGGCGAGAAAGAATTAGAAAGCCACATCAAGATTAGCTAACACACGATAAACGACGATCACATCACCAGGGCTTAACGTGTCTAAAGCGACACGCTAGCCCCGACGATGTAGATCGTCGGGTACGAGTTCTTACCTCTGCTCTGGGGAAGCAAGAACTCGCCGGGAGTTAACCTCTTGCGAGGGTTGGCGATGCGCCGAAAATAGATTGTGTTTGATTGATTGTATGATTGACTGAGAGAGTCTCTATGTACAAACTACCGGGATATTTATACCCGAGATTACAACACGGTCCGTGTAGGACACGATCTTATCTCTAATTAACAAACAAGTCTTTGTGGCAGACTCTTGCCAAAAATTAGATCTAAACCTACTTGATTTACAAGATACAATTGCCTAAAACCGAGCCTTATCTCTATTTGGCAACCACCTTGAAGTTTATCTCGAGCCCAGACCAAGCCCACGCTGACTCTGTCAATTTCCAGCCTCTATCGGCCGATGACCATATTGAATCCGTATCGGCCGATACGCTCTTCCTGGTAGCGCCTCTCCCAGTCCGATACGCCTACCGAGTCCGATACGAGACCTGGTCTGACTCCAATCCAGCCCTTCTCTTCGCGTCGGTTTCCTCTTCCTTCTCCGGGCCGATTACGAAAATCTGCTGTTAACGCATGCCCCCCAATTCCGCTTCATTATATAATGTGGCGGAATTAGCTCTGAAGAACCCATCGACTTTGCTAGGGTTCGTCTGAAAACCGCGCAGATCCAGGCTCATAACTTCTCGCCGCCGATTTCCTTGCACAATTCCTCGTCCAGCCCTTTGCACCTCGCAATTTCGGCGACTCCCCGGCGTCTCCCTGGTACCGATCCCTCCAACAGCGACCTCCTCAACAGCAACAATGGCTTCCGCACCGTTCTATGCTTCCGAGATCCCCGTGGTGAGTCAATCCTTTCTGAATCCACATTTTCATTTTCTCGCCGATTTCTTCAAACTAGGGTTTCTGCTTTTGCCCCCCGGGTCATTACCTTATATCACTGTTCATATGTCGTAGGTCTTCAAAGATCAAATCTTAATCCCCACCAACGACAAATCCCACCGGTTCCTTCTAGGCCCCATGGGCAACTGTGCCCCAACCTGGCTGATAAATGTAGAGACCAACAGAGTTCCTTTTAAACAAGCCAAGCCCAATGTTTCTTCTTGGAAGCACACCTTCTGATCCTGGCCGTCAAAGCTTAATGGCTACAGAACCTGGCACAAGAGGATTGATGCGACCAAGCAGGTTCACTGGGACGAAATAGGAATCAGCTAATGCATCACTCTGTCCCTGGCCGATACCAAGAAAAATGAACCACTTATGTCAGCAGCCACCTATTTCTGGTCTAGCACCTAGAACGCTTTCCTGTTCTGGCAAGGTCCGATGACCCCAATGCTGATTGACGTCAAGCTGCTAACAGGACTAGACATCCAATCTGAGATCAACCCCTTCAGTCTCCTAACAAACAGCAACCACAAGTTCAAAACCAAGAAGATCGGAGGTTGGTCTGGGTACATTTCTGAGCATATGGAGCAACGATCAGTCTCAGAGAGGGAACACGTGGCCTTCCTGACACTATGGTTGGAAAGATTTGTTTTCTGTGGATCAACCTGCGGCCCCACTACAAATTGCCAACACTTGGCTCAAGCTCTGGTTGATAAGAAACAAATCCCTCTTGGCCGATTGTTAACAGCAGAATTTGGTCAGCCCCGAAGTCCTCATCGGCCCAGGATCCATATCGGCTCAAGGTTGGTATCGGCCTAGAGTCTTAAATCGGCCGATGGGGGTTATCTTAAACCAATCACCAACAACAGTCAGATTCTTGTTAGATTCGGGAAGATCTTATCCAGAGAAGACCGAGTTCAAGAAGGATGCGGCTTGTATCTCTTAATTAGGAAGAGTTTGTTAGTTTTCTGTTTTATCTCTAGGAAAGTGTGTAAGTGTCCGGCAAGGACTTTATTTGTTTCCTTTCATCCTTAGGAAAGTTTGAGTCGTAATCTGTTAGGATCTTTGTTAGTCTATGGGTATAAATATGTAAGCCCAAGGTTCATGTAAAATCATCTCACGATCAATATAACTTCGGCGCATCGCCAACCTTTACTTTTCGTCTTCTTCGGCGAGTTCATGCCCTTCCTGCAAGGGGTAGGTCTCGTTATGGTTGCCTGCGCTGTCGGGGCTAGGGCTTCGATGTTCTGATCTCATCAACGTAAGCACCTACTATCATATATCTTAGGCAATCTGGTTTGGCTTCTCGATTTAGCCTTATCGGCCGAGATTCGCTTTAGGGTTTATGCCGGTATTGATTAAATCGTTTTGCTAGATTAGATTGGTTAGGGTATCCACCACCCTGAAAATCAGTCAAGGGCTTGATTGTCTAGTTCTTGCGTTTCTTTTCATAATTAGTGCTGCATCAGTTCGGTTTGACCTACTAAGTCATGATTAGAACTGTAATCTCTAGCCTGCTTGTTGACTGCCAATAAGGGTTTTATCGGGGTTTCAGCCGATGAGTTATTTGGACATTGCATCGGCCTAAGAGTTTTACATATAGATTGGATCTGGCCGATGACAACAGAGTATTTATTGTTTATTTGCTTATTGAGAGTATATGCCATCGGACCTCTGGCCGATGTGTGCTTTAATCTTCAGATCAATGTTTATTTTATCACATACTTGGATTATGTTATATTGCTGTATCATCATGTTAGCGTTGGCCGATCGTCTACATATAGATGTTTGCTCAGTGTGCAGCCGATGGATCAAATCCTAACACTGCATCGGCTGGCATCGGCACCGGCCGGAACTGTGCCATCGGCTCATCGGCCGATTGGTTGCTTTTGCCCTATCGGCCTATCGGCCGATAGACTTTTTATTCTGCTGTTTCGCATATCTTGTCAGTGGCAGGATCAAACTAACTGGCACGCCCGCGCTTCATCAATTTTAGGACCTGCACTGGAGCTAAGCAGATCTCCCAGGCCTTTGTGTGTCCGCACGCCGGATCCTCATCGGCGGTACGGATTCGGCGTCAACACATTTTTGGCACGCCTGGTGGGACCGTGTTTTTGACAACAGTTTTTTACACGGCTCGTGGAACCTACAATTGCAACAAGATGTCTGAGAAGGAAGTCAAGGCCAAAGAAGAGCAATCTCTCAAGCCAGTAGAAGAAGAAGAAGAGCCGATAGACGATGAGACGCTTCAAAAGACAGTTGATGAAATCGTTCGTCGTGCTGTGTTTGATCGATCTGGAGTCTTGGTGAGTACATTATATGGTTTGATCGAGAAGATAGTTCCCAGAGTGATTGCTTTAAGGAATCAGATTGGGGGGCAAATGGACGAACAATCTCAGCATTATCGGCAACAGCAATATTGGCTCGGGGGGCAAGCATATCAGCCTGGAGAGCCACATCAACAATATCGGCCAGAAGAGACTGAAAGATATCAGTCTAAAGAAGATTGGACTGATATGATTGCAAAGGTAATAGAGGAACAGTTTGGAATGAAACTTAAGGATCAGACTTCTGTATATCGGCCACCGTATCCTGAGTGGTTTGATAGGGTTCCATTTCCAGGCCGATATAAGATTCCAGACTTTTTCAAATTTTCAGGGCAAGATGATATGTCTACGATGGAACATATCAGCCGGTTCTTAGCTCAATGCGGGGAGGCATTGGCTGAAGAAGCTCTGAAAGTTAGATTGTTTCCGTTATCTTTGACTAGATCGGCCTTCACATGGTTTTCGTCGTTGTCACCAAATTCTATCAGAAGTTGGGCCGATCTTGAGAAGCAGTTTCACCTGTACTTCTTTGCTGGGAACAATGAGTTGAAGTTTTCAGATTTAATCTCAGTCAGGCAGCAAGAAGGGGAATCGGCTGTGGAATATATTCAAAGATTTCGTGATGTCCGCAACCGATGTTATAGTTTGAGCCTAAGTGATGAACAACTAGCAGATCTTGCGTTTCAACTAGCCTACGGATTCGGCGTCAACACCGATATCTCCTGGGAGCTGTCTATCGGCTACTTCATATTGCCACTCAAGATCTGATGCTGAGGCAAACTGTGGCGCATGGAGGACCATGGTGGTTTTTCCAACTTTGGTTAACTATCCATACCAACACCATAGCCGATCGGCCTCCACTATCAGACTCTTGCTTCCCATCGAAGTACGCCGATCATGAAGATCCCAGAACCAGAAGGTGCATGTCTTTTGGAGAAGCGGCCTCTGTCTATCCTGGAACAGATCAATTGGCCGAAGAAATGTCCACATGGTTCATCCGATTTTACACCGGCCCCCCATCAATTAAGATGGACATGTTCATCTACACCTCAGACCAGGATTTTGAACTCCCTGACGATCTCCACTTGGACCTGGTGAATGATGACATGGAGTCACGGGAATCATTTATGATCGGCATCACCCCATGCCTGCTCCCAGTAGGCATATTCCAAGGAAGAAGCACTAGCCTGTCCTATGAATTCTGCAATCCCATGGTGGCTGCTAGACAGTGCAGGCTTGGATAACTCCCCATCAACTTATACTTCCATAAACTCCCAGAGAGCAAAGGCACGGTCTCATCAACGCTGATCATGAGTAAAGCACTGGAGATTGAAATCCCAAACTTGGGTGACTGTGACCGATTGCATCTGAGCGCCTTCATCCACATCAACTTCCAAGCATGGTGGCAAGAATCGGCTGCTCATATCTTCCACCAATCGGCCAGATTTTATCTAACGGAGCTTATCCAGGATATCAACCCTCAAGTCCCTGACGGCCCGATTCCATCCGTGAGCAATAGTGGACAGAAAATTTCTTATGCTCAAGCCGTGGCTCCATCAGGATCAACTATTCTGGAGTCAATCATCGGCCTTACTGCCCCAAAGATATCATCACTACTCTAAGGGCCGATGACCAAAGAAAACCCCAAGAGGAAGGCGCCAGCAAAAGGAAAATCTCAAAAAACCAGCAAGAAAGCCAAGACTGATGATCAAGCCGATCTTGATAAACTAGACCCCTCCATGGAGGAATTCCTTGATGAACAAGTGATGGAGGAAGAGGTCGATGCAGCAGCTGCCGATGCACCTGAAGAAGAAAATCCATCGGCTGAGACTACTAAGGAACCATCGGCCAAGACCACCGCAATCCCACCGGTCGAAGACCAAGCCGACACCACCCAGCCAAGGAAAACCAGGCACGCAATCTGCAAGGTAACACATTTTCTTTCTTGAATTTATGTAATCTCCTTCTGTTGGTATGTTACACCTTAATCCCTTGCAGGTTCTTGAATCGTCTTTGTTGCAGGAACAAACTCAATCGGCCCCTTTAGCAAGAACTAAAAAGGCAACTTTGCAAAGGCGCGAACGAGCCAAGGCCGGATTGAGAACTCCTTCTCGTTCTCCACCACCCTCTCCAATTGCTTTGGTAAGAGTTAATTTTACATTGTCCCTTTAGCAACATAGATCTGCTCACCATCTTCTTGCTTTTCTTTAGCCGAGGGCTCCATCACCTGCACCACATCGGCCAACCCCCTCGCCTACTGTTTCAAGACAACAAAAGGAAGCCGATGCAAGCACAGCCGACGCCCCATCACTGGTACACCAGATCACTCTGATTCCTTTGCGATTTCCTTGTCTGACTAGGCTAACCACACCCTATATTGATGTTTGCAGAACTTAGCTGATATGTTCTCTTTTGATATCGGCCAATTTCTTGATGACGAGGACAAGGAGCCACCCATCATAGCCAAGGCGTCGATTTATGACGAACTGAAGGACCGGCTGTCCGATATTGCCAATCGGCTGGAGTCATCACTGGAGTTCTTGGTGGAGGATTGCACTCCCATCAGAGTCAAGGTACAAGAAATTCAAGATCAACTGCCTGAAGACCTGATGGAGACCCTGACACCGGCCATCTTCTTGGAACAATACCGATTCAAGCTTCACAAGGCGAAAGAAAGACTCGCGGAGCGATGGGAACGTGAGAGACTGGAATCGGCCCTATCCGCTAGCAAAGCTCAAGTCAATTCTGACAAAACCAGATTGGATGAGCTAGCTGTTGAGCCGATTGTCTTGAAGAACAGACTTGAAGAACTCCGCCGCCTTGAAGCAGACCTAGAATCGAAGCTAGAAGCCACGCGCAAAGAAATCCAAGAAGTTGAAGCCGGAATAGCTGCATCACCCAAGGCCATAGAAGACCAGACGGCAAAGCTGAAGGCATCGGCCAAGTACCTTGCAACCCTGAGCAAATCCTTAAAGCCGATTCCAGGGTCGATGGCCGATGACGCCCAAGCCATAGAAGATATTGATCAAATCCGCCGTAGAGCCATTGCAGCTATTGCAAACTTTATAGGGTGATGTAATATATTTTGTGTCCTTCTTGTAGACAGATATCCTTCTATTGTAATTAATCTCATTGGCCAATCAGCCGAATTAGATCTCAACCTAAAAAAAGTCCAAGTCTGAAAAATTTTGAAACCCATAAACTTGAATCCTTGAATCAATCTAACAATCTTGAAAAATTTCTAACAATCTTGAAAAATTGCGCCTCGCACTTATATATATGCCCCCCCAAATTATAAAAGATGAGGGCTCATGTTGTAAAATTTGAACTAAGGACGATAGTATATATCGGCCATCTAAAGACGATGCATAGTACATCGGCTGAGATCATAAATCGGCTGGAAGGCCGATCATGAGTCTATCCATATGCTTGGATAATATCTCTTTAAGTATTTGCCGTTAAGAGCTCTGCCATAAACTTCTCCATCTAATCCTCTGAGCAGATAAGCATTACGGGGAACACATTGATGAATCTAAAAAGGACCTTCCCAATTAGGTGACCATTTGCCGAATTTATTATCTCTGGAACCAATCGGCATTATTAATTTCCAAACAAGATCCCCTTCCTCAAACGACTTGGCAACAACTTTTTTATTATAATGACGAGCAACTCGATCTTTATCGCGCTTTATTTTCTCCAATGCCCGCAATTGGACATGTGCCAAATCATCTAACTCATCAACCATAAGATTATGGTACTCATCGGCTGTCAAGTCGTCTTGCAAGACAATCCTCCTTGAGCCGATGTTGGTCTCCCACGGCAGCACAGCTTCATGCCCATAAACCAGCTGATAAGGTGGCACTTGAGTTGCACCATGACAAGCCATCCGATACGCCCAAAGGGAATCGGCCAGCGTGGTATGCCACCGTCTCGGCTGTTCCTCAATTTTCCTCTTGATCAACTCGATTAAAGTCTTGTTAGAAGCTTCTGCCTGCCCATTAGCTTGCGCATAATATGGAGAAGAATTCAATAGCTTGATACCCATGCTTTCAGCAAACTCAACAAACCTCCAGTCATCGACATAATGTAAAACTTTATACTTCATTCTTCGTGACGCCGATTGAGAAGGGTTTCTCAAATACTCGATGATATCAAACCTCCAGTCATCGGCATCCACGGTAGCAATTTGAATATGAACATCTTTAGCCATCACCCTGTATCCTGATGCCCCCTGAGCTAAGTCATTGGCCTCGAAGTTCTGCTTCCTGGGTATATGCCTCATCGTCACAATCTTGAAAGCTTGTAACAACTCCTTGCACTCCTCATTGTAAACTCTGAGAATATCATTCTTGCACTCATACTCCCCAGAAAGTTGATTAATGATCAACTGTGAATCACCAATGATCTCTACGGAATCGGCCTCGACCTCTTGTAATAACTGCAAACCCTTGAGAACAGCTTCATATTCTGCTTGATTATTAGTATAATAATCTTGATAGTAAAGGCAAACTCGAAGCTTGCCCCCCGAGGAGATATGATGACTAGGCCGATACCGCATCCATGTCTACAAACAGACCCATCAAAATACAATGTCCATGGCACAATATCTGAATATGCAATTGAATCATCTATATGCTGAACAATAAAATTGGCCAGGGCTTGTCCCTTGATCGCTTTGGCCGATTCATACCGTAAGTCGAACTCTGTTAAGGCAAAAATCCACTTCCCAATTCTTCCTTTCAACACGGGGGCCGATAGCATGTATTTCATCAGATCGGCCTTACTTACCACAATGCACTCATTGGAAAGTAAATAATGCCTCAATTTAGTACATGAAAAATATAAGCACAAGCATAGTTTCTCCACTGGCGTGTACCTTATTTCGGCATCTAGCAACCTCCTGCTGAGATAGAAAATAACCCGTTCTTTGCCGTCAATAACCTGCACCAGAACTGAGCCAATAGACTTCTCATCGGCCGATAGGTACAGCCTGAACGGAACTCCCTTCTGTGGAGGAATTAAAACTGGTGGGGAGCTCAAATATTCTTTGATGTCGTCCAACGCCTTTTGCTGCTTGTCACCCCATGTAAACTCTTGATCATCTTTTATCTTCAATAACGGAGTGAACGGCTCTATTCTTCCTGAGAGGTTAGATATAAAGCGCCGGACAAAATTGATCTTGCCGAGCAGAGATTGTAACTTGGTCTTGTTTGTCGGAGGCTTGATCTTCTTTATAGCGTCGATATTCTTCTGTGTAATCTCAATTCCTCTTTCGTGGACCAAGAAACCCAAAAACTGATCGGCTGATACGCCAAAGGCACACTTGTTAGGGTTCATTTTGAGACCATACTTCCTTACTCTTTTTCAAGTACCTTGCATAAATCGGCCAAGGGCATATCATACTCTCTTGACTTCACGACGACATCGTCGATGTAAACTTCAATCAAAGAGCCGATAAGATCATGAAAAATATAATTCATGGCCCTCTGATAAGTAGCTCCAGCGTTTTTCAAGCCGAAGGTCATAACAACCCACTCGTACAGGCCGATTGCTCCCGGACACCAGAAGGCTGTCTTGTGGATATCTTCCTCAGCCATGAAAATCTGGTTGTAGCCTGCGTTCCCATCAATGAAGCTGATAATCCTGTGTCCAGACGCAGCATCAACTAGCAAATCGACCAACGGCATAGGGTATTCGTCCTTTGGTGTTGCTTTGTTTAGATCTCTGAAATCAATACACAGCCTGAGCTTGCCGTTTTTCTTCATCACTGAAACTATGTTGGAGACTCACTCTGTGTATCGGCAGGGTCTGATAAAGTTGGCATCGTGAAGTCTTGTGATCTCTGCTTTGATAGCTTCATGCATATCGGCCTTAAATCTCCTAGGAGCTTGTTTAAATGGCCGATAGCCTGGTTTGATAGGTAACCGATGTTCTACGATCGATCGGCTTAATCCTGGCATCTCATGGTATTCCCATGCAAAACAATCCATGAATTCTTTCAAAAGATTTATCAAATTATTCTTATAATCGCTTGGCAGGTTAGCACTTACATACGTCAGCCTAGGCCTATATCAACCTCTTCAAGTTCATCGGCCGACGTAAAGCCTTGTCCCAATTTGCCTTCTAACTCATCCACTGCATCGTCTGTGTAGGGACTAGCTTGTTCATCTTGGGCAGTGGATGTCCCCTCTTTGCTAAAGCAACTGCTTGTCTTGATCTTCAATCGTCTCGATATCGCAATCAGTTACTCTGAGAAAATCGGCGTCCCAAACTCGCCCGGATAAGCAGTCGATTCCCTCCATCTCCCAAACTGCGAGATTGGCATTGGCCACGTGTACTGACGATCGGCCTGCATGATCTCGACCTGGTCCCCTTGCCATTGTATAAGGCATTGGTGCATTGTTGAAGGGACGCAACAGTTTGCATGGATCCAATCCCGTCCCAACAACAAGCTGTAGGAACCCTTTCCATCGAAGACGAAGAAGGTGGTGGGTATCGTCTTGCTGCCTACGGTGAGTTCCACGTTTAGTACCCCCTTCGCCTCAGACGCGTTACCACCAAAGTCTTTCAGCACCATGTTGGTCTTGATGAGGTCTTCAGGTACTTTTTCAAGCTTTCTGAAGGTTGTGTACAACATTAAGTTTACCGCCGCGCCGCTATCGACCAGCATCTTCGTCATCGGCCGCCCATTAACGAATCCTTTGATGTACAACGGCCGGAGGTGCCTGTAGCTGGCGTCGGCTGGCTTGTCGAACACGGCTTGATCAGGTGACAACTGTAGTTTAGCCGAGGACTGCTCATCGTCGGCTACCGCTTCATCGGCCGTCTGCGCGCTGTACTCCGCTGGCAATATGAAAACCATATTAACAGAAGCCGATGCTATGCCTTTACCTTTTGTGGACGCAGGAGCTTGAGCTGATTTGGAGGTGCCCTCATCGGCCTTGACCACTGCAGATTTTATTCTCCACTCCTTCGTGGTCTTGGCCGGCCGATGGGCTATTGTCGCCTGTTGCTCTTGAATTTTCTCCTTCCTCCTTAGCCTTTGAACCCGCCGTTTTTGTTTCTTGCTAAACACGTCGCTTGGGCACCACTGGGGGTTGTGGACTTGCTCGTCGTCCTCAGTCCGTTGATCATGGTGCATCGGCCCTAGCCTCTCGTGTACAGACTTTCTTTGCTTGCTTAGCCGATGCAATTGCTTGCTCGAGCTGCCCTGATAGGAGTCTTCTACATCATTACATGCAGGGCACTCTTGGATGGATGGCAACCTCATTCCTTCATTCCAGCAGAAATGGAAAAATTCGCACTCCCAATGAGGGTCATAGGAGTTGTCTTGATCGGCGTAATCCTGTGCTTGTTCCTCCTGCCTTCACTGATATTTTCTAATCTAGCCCTCGGAGGTTTGATGAGGTCGCTCGCCGGTCCGATGGCCCTCGCCGTCGGCCTTGTCCGCCCACACCATGTTGACTGGGAACGGGTGTCCTTCTATCTTCATTGGCCGCTTGGCATCATCGATCTTAATCCTGCCTTGCTCGATGGCCGATTGGATCTATTGTCGGATGATTTTGCATTCGTTGGTATGATGGGAATATGTGCTGTGCCATTTGCAATACCTTCTCTTCTTGATTTCTTCGGCCGATGGCAATATATGACCTGCTGGCAGCTGGATCTGTTTCTCTTGCAGGAGTAAGTCGAATATTTTGTCGGCCTTGTTGATGTCGAATTCGTATTTATCCTCTTTGTCGCCCTTCTTGGCCCACTGGCATGTTGTCGGCTTCATCATCCGGGCCCACTCGGCCAGGTCAACATCGGCGTCTTTTTCATCATCTTCGTCGGAGGCGTACTGATAGACTGTATTGATTTTCTTTGCGAACTTCTTTGCCTCCTGGAATCGTTGCTCGTGGGCCGATACTCGTTGGGCTAGCTGACCTAGGCTGTCGAATTCTTGAGAGGAGAACCTCTCTCGTATCGGCCCCAGTAATCCTTGAAACGCCAAATCGGCCAGCTGTGAATCGGTCAAGCTGAGGCTGTAACACCTATTCCTTATGTCCCTAAATCTTTGAATGTACTCTGGGACCGATTCATCAACCCGTTGCCTGATGGCAGTAAGATCAGGTAGTTTCATCTCTTGCACGCCGTTATAAAAGTATCTGTGAAACTGCTTTTCCAGATCTATCCATCCTCTGATGGAATTGCAGGGTAAAGATGAAAATCATGTAAATGCTGACCCTGACAAAGACAGAGGGAAAAACCTCACCCTCAACGCCTCTATGGCCGATGCCTCCCCACACTGTGCTAGGAATCGGCTCACGTGCTCGTATGTAGAGATGTTGTCCTGCCCTGAAAACTTAGAGAAGTCCGGAATTTTGTATCGGCCTGGCAATGGCACTTTGTCGAACTCCTCGGGGTACGGGTGCCGATACACCGTAGAACTCTCCTTGGGCTTCAAACCGAACTGATCTCGCATCACCTCGGCTATCATGTTGGCCCAGTATCCTGCGGGCCGATGCGGGAGGTCTTGCTGGTAAGATTGCTGCAGGCCCTCTGCTTGATATTGCCTGGGGGAGTGATTCAAGTTCTGTGCATCGTACTGCCCTGCGGTGTACTGCTGGTAGCCTTGTGGCGCGTTGTACGCAGCTGGTTGGGGAGGGTTGCCAGTCATGGGGATTTGAGGTTGTCTGGCCGATGGCGGGTTGACAGGAACTTGCTGCATCAGCTCGATCACCGGTTGTTTCCCCTTTGTCCATTGTGCATACTGTTCCTCCGTGATGTGCTGAGGGCTTCCTCCCGTTTTCTTGGTGAGGACCAGCGGCAAGTTTGATGTTGGTTGGGCCGATGGCGGTGGGATCGGCGCCGTCGGCTGCGGAGTCGCGCTCAGGTCGGTCCTCAAGGTCCGATAAGCAGGGAATTTGTTTTCTGGCAAGGAAATCGGCCCTTGAGGCTTGTACTGATGAATGGAACCATCTAAGATCGATTTAACCATGTTGGTCAATGTGTTCACCAGGATCCCAGACTGGTTGACTAGCGCAGAATGAACTGCGGAGTCGATTCTGTCTTGCAACGTCGGCGCAGCGTTTTCTTCGGTCTTGACGGCGTGGTCGTGCGCTGCTGCCGATGTGCTGGCTCCATCTCTAGGGCTCGGCATTACCATCTTAGCTTTCTGAATGAGAGTGCCTTGCCGAGTCCTAGAGTATGTCTGCAGGTACATATTTTGGAACTGCTCGACCAGCTTGTCCATCTCAGCCTTCTGCTCTTCATTGAGCTGGTCGACGGTTACGGAGACGACGTTCTCCTCGGAGATCTCAGCCTGCTTTGACATCTTGCAGTGGTCTTCTTGTTGTTGCGAAGCTTGCGTTCTTGTGGTCCCACTGGGCGTGCCAAAAGTGTGTTGGCGTAGAATTTCGACCCGCCCAACAAGAAAGCGGGTTCCATGTTTCCACGGCGGCCTGGGAGGTCTGCTTAACTCCAGTGCAGGTCCAATGGCTTGCCTAGGTGCGTGTAGGGTGTGCCAGTTGATTTGATCTGCAATTAACAAGAATAAACAAGTAAACCATGTAAGAAACGATGGCCGATCGGCCGATAGTCCGATGCTGCATCGTGGGGGCCTGGCCGATAGGGCAAAGCTATATCGGCTTACTTGAGGTAATAATATGATGGAACTGATAAAATAGATCTAATCTCATCGGCCCATGTTAATGTGTTTATATCAAATTACTGGAATCAGCCGATGAGGGTTGCACAAGGATAAATACACTAGCTAATACTCTAGTACGAACTTATACAAGTCAATCGGCCAATATAAATACACCAATCACAGAGAGATCCTGAGAATACCCTGTAACCGATATACTTGTATTCACCAATCCACCTGTATAAGTGGCAAATACATGCAAGAACATAGCTAATCACATGCATTAGGTAAGACCGGCTGAAACCCCGGTGCTATCCTTAATTACGATCGGACAACAGACTTTGAGTTAAACCTCGAAACACGACTATGGTCGATAGCAACTCAGAGTGTAGATCGAGAATTAACACAACGAAAATCAAATCGTCAATCGCTTTTGGGGATGGTAGATGCCTTAGATAATCTAGACGAGCAAGCTAATTGAATCGTCGTCGACAATAAACCCTAAAACGAGTTAGCCGCTGGCGAGATAGAATTAGAAAGCCGCATCAAGATTAGCTAACACACGATAAACGACGATCACATCACCAGGGCTTAACGTGTCTAAAGCGACACGCTAGCCCCGACGATGTAGATCGTCGGATACGACTTCTTACCTCTGCTCTGGGGAAGCAAGAACTCGCCGGGAGTTAACTTCTTACGAGGGTTGGCGATGCGCCAAAAATAGATTGTGTTTGATTGATTGTATGATTGATTGAAAGAGTCTCTATGTACAAACTACCAGGATATTTATACCCGAGATTACAACACGGTCCGTGTAGGACACGATCTTATCTCTAATTAACAAACAAGTCTTTGCGGCAGACTCTTGCCAAAGATTAGATCTAAACCTACTTGATTTACAAGATACAATTGCCTAAAACTGAGTCTTATCTCTATTTGGCAACCACCTTGAAGTTTATCTCGAGCCCAGACCAAGCCCACGCTGACTCTGTCAATTTCCAGCCTCTATCGGCCGATGACCATATTGAATCCGTATCTGCCGATACGCTCTTCCTGGTAGAGCCTCTCCCAGTCCGATACGTCTACCGAGTCCGATACGAGACCTGGTCTGACTCCAATCCAGCCCTTCTCTCCGCGTCGGTTTCCTCTCCCTTCTCCGGGCCGATTACGAAAATCTGCTGTTAACACTATGATACCACTTGTAGGATCGAACAGTAAGAACTAAGCCAACCAAAGAAGGAGGGTTGACTGGTTGGAGTACCCAAAAATTCAAAACTTTTGCCGGTCAGACCGAAGTAGATGCGCCGATCTAACTGCCTGGAAGGCTTCGGTCTGACCGTTGTAGTCGCTATGGTCTGACCGCCCATCGTACCGATGTCACGTGTAGCTGCCGCCGGTCTAACTGCCATGATGCCGCTGGTCTGACTGCCAGACTCTTGCCGGTGTGACCATCAAACCCAAGCGAAACACAAATCGAAGATCTCTCAAAGTAGATTGAACTTTGTTGCTTCTATTCGTGTTTACAAAGTGCAACAACAACACACCTTTCACAAATCTCGACTAAACTCGAAACTTTAAGTTTTCTCTTAACTCAACTCTCTTAAAATCGATATCGACAGGCCTCAACCTCCGTTTCTATTTATACCCATAGATAGGCATAAAACCACGAATCCAACTTGTAAAAGAAGTCCTCATCCCCTAGGAAACCTTCCCGTACAAGAAATAAACTTTACAAAACCAATCATACCAAATTTGAACTACTTCCAAATTTGACTCGTCATCCCGTACGCATACAATCTCCCTATCGTATGCTACATGAAATATTCACCAACCATGTGCATTATTGTTTAGGCTAAGCATCCTACATGATATCCTAATCGTCTGGACGTCATCTTCTCCCAAGTTGACTCCCGTTCGATCACCGGCAATGCTCTCCCGAGGCATTAAGACACACCTACACATGAATCAAACAAGAAACTATATCCAAGCACAAGTTCTCTTCAACTTGACTCAACATTAGCACACAACAGTATTACATACGTAAAGAAATCATCTAGAAGTTATAAACATGAATTAATCACGAGTATCCAAATAAACAACTCGAAATCGAAACCGACATAGAGTCGGCCAATCAGACCATCGGGCTGACCAGTCTGACCGTGCAACACACGCCGGTCTGACCAGCAACACCTACCTGGTCTGCTCGAACCCAGTCTGACAATCACTGTTCGTCGTCTAAAAATCACTAAAACCACTTCACCAATAATCTCCAAATATCAAAACCAATTATCTCAAATACCAATTATTCATCAGAAATTAATAATAAAACACACTTTGATTGGTATCATGCATGAAGTTATTCATTGCACAACGTGAAACGAACAGTTCCATATCAAGCGAGAGTTTGTGAAACTTGCACTCCAGAAAATTTGGGGTAGAATTGAGTTAGTTCGTTCAGTTGATATGCCAGTAATAATTCATACGGAAACTTCTTAATCTCGTTTATGTTCAAAGCAGAACTATCCTGAGCTATGCTCCGATCTGGCATTTAGTTATGCACTTCCCATATCATAATAAAGGAACTTTATGTGTGCCATCCACAGGCTCACTGACGCTTTTACTCATGCGTAAAATACACGGATCCACCACCAGCTCATATGGCACACACACATTCTGACATGCACGATCAGTTATTTGTTGATCTAATAAATCATCTTGGTTGTTTTATTTAGTTCATTGGGTGAGAACAATAGCTCTGATTGATTGTTCTGATCCCAGTAGAGATATGATGGGCACGGATTCGATGGAAATGAGCGGCGTCCAGATAACATATTCTGTGAGCCTTCACATCCCGTTCAACAAGCTATTCACATGCAAGTTTAGAAAGGCAGGAGACGGACCTAAAATGTTGGATATGCTGGTACTCTGTTGTAGGTTAGCTAATCCACAACGGCTTTTTCACAAATTGAATGTCTGCTATAAAAGATAAAACATAAAAAAAATTATTGTTGTGCCATGCATGTCTATAGAGAACGGATGCTCTTTCGATGTGCACGAATATGACAATTGCATGTTCTCCTCGATTATATGTGCGTTTGATTCTTTCACTTCATATAACAATCAGCCTGTCCTTTGTATAAGTAATCAAATATGATAGGACCGCACATTTTAGAAACAAATGTTATGAACAACCAGCCATCCAAGCCTCCATTTAATCCTTCAGCTGCCAAGATTAATGTCTGTTAAGTACTGGATCGACCATCCATCATACTCCGTAGCATTTTTACATCGTCCTCTCTCTATGTACATGCACATATGGGCATTAACCATCTTCTTATCTGCATGTTCAACTTCCACACCATACACCAACTTCACCACGAACGTGCCGATGTTGCCCGGTCTAACCATCGTCGACCAGAAACATGGAATGTGTGGGCTCGGGAACCGTTCAAGACCATTGAATGATCCTACCCCATCTGCGTGTTACCTTGCATGTTTACACTAGCAGGCTCCTTTCACTCCACTGCAGTATCTATTCTATTTGGATTTTTGGTTACTGATTTATTCATTGGAGCCAGAAGAACATTAGTAATAAGACGAATATGTGAGATGCAACCATGCATAGACTTGTGCATTATTCTCAATCAGGATGAGTGGCATCGGGGGACATTACCTTTCAAAAGGCCATACACGCTATGAGATTTACAAAGCCATAAATATTAGTCAGATCCAGTTCCAAAAATAATCTCCCTTGAATTCTCCCAATATTCCATGAGTTCAAATATTGCTTCGAAATTCAACACCAAATAAAAACTCCTCTTGTTATTTTCCCTCCAAAAATGTAGTTCTGTTTCAAAACTCCAAATTCAATCAGAAAACATCCAAATTTTCGCTCCAGGTGCTTTCTGTGATTTCCCCTAGTTTTGGGATGAATTAAAACACTGAATTTAATTCAAACCTCACTACAAATGCTCCAATCCTCCACAAAACAATTCTATGCAAAATAATAAAAGGATACGATTCAATTTAGGCCACCCTCCCTTCTATTTGTGGCGCCAGCCCCACCATTCCCCCTCTTTAGTGGAGCCAATAAATTTTTGAGTCACAGCAAATCTAACAATGTTAAAATCCTAGGAAAGTTTCTTAATTCTTATATTAAAATCCATTATAAAATCGGCCTTCAAATCAACATCACTAGTCAAACACAGAAGTATGCCATAGAAGATCTAAATATGATGACGACACCGAGATGTGATATTTAGTAACGGAGTTCAACCGTAGCCTATATTTTCGAGGCATTGATTATGAATGCTCCTCTGTGATCCAGCATAATTACAGTATATCAGGGTATCCATGACGCTCGACCAGCAACACTTCTAGCCAGTCGTTCTCTCGCCTATTAGTCCCCGTATGATTACAGCAAATTGTGCCTTTCTATCTAATAGAGAGCCTAGGGTAAGAATCCGACAATACTACTATCTTTTTTTATCGAATACACAGGAGATTTGCATATCATTATATTAACAAGAAGAAAGAGGGGGTAGAACCCCGAGTACAAAACAAAAAACGCACACAATAAGTTTTATGAACCATGTATGTCACAAACCCAACCAAGACCGCAAACCCCATGATGTGATCATGTGACGCTAACCAGCTGCCTCTTGAGCGATAACAAGGGATAGCCGCCAGCCTGGGCAAACATCACAGCCATCCTTCCTCCTCGGCAAGCAAAAGAGCATCGGCCTAGTTAGCGTTAGCTCCATCAAAAACACAATGATTTCGATGCTTACAGAGCATCCAAGCATCAAGAATGGCTATTGAATTAAGACCACTAGTCGCTAACCCACGCGTTGCACGGGTTTATATCTTGGTGCTATATAAAAGTTTAATCATATTAAATACCTCGCTGATATTCCGTAGCAGTCAATTAAATTAAAAGATGAGTAAATTTCAGATAACTATAAAAAATTTATGTATCAAAACTATCGGTTTACTGTAACTTTAGTCAAACATTTTGAAAAACTGCAACAATGGTACATGGTTTTATCATAAAACTGCAACTTTATAGACTTGACGAATCTAAACCCACAAGTCAGGTACACATGTAAAACTCACACAATTACACATTGGGCCAACATGTTAGACACATATAGTGGGTTAAAGTTGCAGTTTCTTGATAACATCATTTGCTAAAGTTGTAGCTTTGTGAAATGCCTGTAGAAAAGCTATAGTTTTGATCAAATAGATTGTAGTTTTATGAAATTTACTCTTAAAAGATTCCACATGTATCACAACTTGCTAATTATTATTTTAGAAATTTAATTATAGATCACTAAATTCACATTAGATATTTATCAATAATTAATAAATCAAGAAAAAAAGAAATAGGTCATGATATTTAAAATTACATATTTTACGTAAGGCGAATTCTTCATACAATCTATGGTTTGCAATAATATGGTTTATCTAATACACATCATGTCTTCGGTTCAACGTTTGAGCTTCATTGAAGTGCCTTGCCAATAGGTGTGTCTAACAGTTATTGTTGTTATTTTAAATGTAAAAATTTCTATAATACATATATTTGTTATTTTTTGAAATTATAGCTGATCTAACCACTAGTGGAGAAGGAGTTTTTAACCCCGGTTCATAACCCCCTGTAGTCCCGGTTATGCAACCGAGACTACGAATCCGGGACTAAAGATGCCCATCTTTAGTCCCGGGTGAAATAACCGGGACTAAAGATGGCTGCGCTACGTAGCTGCCTCAGCCATCTTTAGTCCCGGTTGGTGTTACCAACCGGGACTAATGATATTTTTTATTAAAAAAACATTTGCTAGTTCTGCCAGCTGATTGTTTATATATTATGCATATATCTGTATAAATACATATATATGCATAATATATGTATATATAATATACGTATATATGTAATATATGTATTTATATATATATATATCGTACATATAAGCACTCAAGTAAATATATACTTATATTACCAAAATATACTCACACACATAAGTACATGAATGCACATCTGAATATGTACATATATTACAATCTTTCGTTAATTATAATGTTCTATTGTATATTACGAAGAAAGCTAAGACATATTATCCATGGGGAGGATGATCAATAGCTCTTCCATAGTAGTAGAATTCTCCCGCGGGATCAATTATTTGTTCATTGATAAATCCCATCAGTTGTTCTTGAACAGCCTTGATAAATTCCTTATGTAAATAATCTATCATTTGAAAAAAAATTGAGATATAAGTATATGAAGTCAATAGGAAATCGGGACATAATGTATGAATAATTTTTACGTACTTCCAGATCCCTGTCACTGTTGATTTGTTGTATAAGTGCGTGAGTATATTCGCAGACGTAGTAGCCGCACAAGTTATTCCCCTTCTCCTGTTTTGCACACTTAAGGAGAAACGACGAGAGATTTAATGTACTAATTTTTCTAGAAGCAATGAATCATTAAATATGTTTTGGAGAATGTACTCACCGGAAAATTAAATCTCCTACCAAGTTTTTCTTTCCAAACCCCACGGACCAATGTACGGAACTTTACCCATGCCCTATGTACAGTTGGAAGCTATGATTAAATACCGGAGATCTGCATAGTACCAATAGCAGTCTTCATAATTAATGACAGTTGAACAGATGACATTACCTATCTATCACTTCAAAAACCTTGGTGAAAGTAGACTCTAGTTTATCCATTGAGTCATAGACATGGACTTTGCAAAGTTCAAGGTCGAAGAGGAAAAGGACCCAGTGAAATCTGCAAATTGCGTCAGACGATATATATGTGACGGTATGAGTACGGGGAGGAAGTTGGTACAAATTTGAAAGACAGTTAAAACTCACTCTGTGTTGTAGGGCAATAGTATATAGGTCTTGTAATGCTGTTACACCAGGAAATGAACAATATTGTCTTCTGTATCTTTCTCAAAGTCCCGTATCATTACGTCATTGACTTTGCGGGGGTCCATGAATCCAATATTGAAAATCCCCTGCCTACGGCACGATTGAATCTCCATTCTAAAAAGATAAAGGAATTTGCATCAGTCTTATCGTCACATTCTAACCAGGGAATGATACATAGATGAAGCTAAGGAACAAAATAAAGTTTGCTAAAACGATACTTACAAAACCCAGCAGCTGAGAATGGAGACGTCGAGAGCGTCTAGTTGGTATACATCGAACACATTCTCGAAGTTGATCCACAGAACATCATCTCCTTCGTAGTAGTCTGTGTTTCTTATCCTTGCTCGAAACATTATTCTACCTCTGGATGAACGTTCCATATACCATTGATGGAATCGATGCATTTGTGTTGAGAGAGTGTTCACCTCACCACGCTTGACAAGCAGTTCACCGACTTTAAATTTGTATTTCAAGTCGGCTTCTGTCGCCATGGTTATCGGTGTGTCTCCCACCAGTTGCGCCCTGCTCAGACCCGTCTATTTCATCCATTGCCTCAGCTCCTCTTCACCGAGTGGTAGCAACGGCTCAACCGATTGTTTTTGCTGCTTTCCGAGCTGAGGCACTTCTTTGGCCTTTGCTCTTTGTTTCTTGTATGACTTCATCACCGACCGGTCATAATCGGAAAGTACAGCCCTCTTGACCGGTTCGCTCATCTTCTGGAAGAACTTCTTAGCAGCCGGATCTATTGGAATCTTCTTTGGTGGTTTCCGTGCCTCGAAGAACGCCTTCACTTCTACTCGTACGACCTCCTCATTCTCCTCGAGAGTGCGGTCGTACGCCCTTTTCTTGAGAGCGGGGAGTTTTGGCTCGTCAAGTCTTGGCTTCTTTCTTGGTGGTGTGGACTTTGACGGCGCGGGACGAAGTGGGCACGACTTTTTAGGCCGTGAAGGCGGAGCAGATGCTGACGGTGCAGGCGGAGGAGACTGCGGTGGAGGAGCCGGTGCAGGCGGAGGAGAAGGTGCAGGCGGAGGAGCCGGTGCAGGCGGAGGAGAGGGTGCAGGCGGAGGAGACGGAGGAGAAGACGCCACTGCTCGCCCGGGAAACACGATGTGCCGCTTGCACCATAGTATAATGGCGTGGGCTGTGTCTCCTAGTTTCGTCTCCCCATCTCCTCCGGGGATGTCCAGCTCGAGATCGTCGAACCCTCGTTCCACCAATTCAACCACGACCTTTGAGTACCCAGGTGGAATCGGTCTGCAATGATATGTCCCCGAAGGGTCGACTGGTATGGCCATGCCCGACGCCACCTTCACGAGAGTCAAGATTACTTAGTAATTAACAGATGCATGCACCACCGGTTATGCAATTTACAAGACATATATCATAAAACTAAGAGCATACCTTGAGTGATATGTTCTTGAAGGGAATGTGCAGCTCACAAGGTGTTCGCCGCGTGATTTCATCTACGGGGTACGATGGGTTGTCCTGAGCTTGCCCTGCTGCACCATCCATGCCCTGTTCTCCTGCCTGCCCTGTAGAAGCACAGCTGCTGCGATTGCCCGAGGGGCTCACCATCATTGGAGGGGCATAGGGCTGCACCGTCTGCTCGCTCTGTCGTTCCGCAAGGCGTTGGTCCACCCGTCGTTCGACCTCCTCTTGCATCCGTATTTCCTGCAGGGCGACCCTCTCCTCGAGATATCTTAATTTGTCCTCGGTATCCCTCTTGCTCCTCATCCGACTCTTGTAAGTGTGGCTGTCCTCTTGAAATCCGTATTTCCATGCAACCATGCCGTTTCCCCGTGTTCGTCCTGGATGCTCGGGATTCTGTAATGCGAGCGTAAGCTCGTCCTTCTCTCTGTCAGGATGGAATGTTCCCTGAGCAGACGCCTCCACTGCTTCTGTGAGTCGGCTAGCTGCTTCGCGGATCGCATCACCGAATACAAGGGAGCCATCAGTGGGATCGAGCTTTCCACCATGAGCATAGTACCAATTTCTTGAACGTTCAGGCCAGTTCGTTGTGGCTGGCTCAATACCCTTTCCAATCAACCCGGCTTCCAGTTCATCCCACTTGGGGATTGCCTTCTTATAGCCACCTGACCCTAGCCGGTGATAGTACTGCTTCTTAGCGGCATTGGCTTTGTTCTTTGCTATTTGCGTTTGCCCGTGCTCGGAAGTCCTGTATGCAACAAACGCATCCCAATGATCCCTCAGCTTCGTTAACTTGTCGAAATCAGGTGTCAGACCATTCACGACGTATTTCTTGTATAGAGCTGACTTGTACTTCTGGAACTGTTCAGCCATTTTCTTCATCGTCTATTCTTTCAGTCTTGGCTGATCTGCCTCAGGGACCGTGAAGGTCTCGAGCATGGTGGTCCACAGCATTGCTTTCTCCGTATCTGGCAGATAACTTTCATCATCCTCTGTTGTTCTTGTTTGACGCCAGTGCACTATGCTAATGGGCACGTGATCCCTCACGACCCAACCACTGTGTCCCACAAACTTACGTAGTATACCGGTCGGGGCAACTGGTTCGCCGTCTGGGGCCACTTCAGTAATAATATGCCTGCCCTCTAGCTTCCTTGCGGCACCCTGTTGTCCGCGTGCCCTCTTCTCTCCAACGGCCAGTTCCCTTTCACTTTCCTGTTGGTTTGTGCCCTCGTTTCCCTCCTCGTTGAGGTATTGGTTGGGGTCCTCTGGCTCCTCATCCGCCCAATATTGGCTGCTGCCCTCTGCGATCTCGTCCATGAGGATCTGTTCATCATCGCGATCTGCCATCTGTTTGTAACATTACGAGGTACACATCAACTAACAGTATATTGTTTTACATATAATGACATTGTTGAGAAATACGTACAATGACTAGTTAATTCATTGTTATACATGCAACCTACGTGCATATGTCATATATACATATACACACACATGAAGGAATTCATGAAACTTGCCTTAGTTTTGCTTGGAATTATTGGGGCCACTTAAGCTTGAGCGACGACGAGGGTCAACACCTATTAGAAAAAAAATTAGACAAAAAGTTAAAACACTATTAGAAAATGTACAAAGATGTGCAATATTATATTCAAATTTGCAAACATAACTATTTTAATCATATAGAAAAGACAAAGAAAATTTTAATTTTAATCATTATTAAATATATACTTTTAGAGGTAATCGTTCCATACATACATATGAATGAATAAAGAAAGAGATAGTGATTCAAGATATTGGGTGAACACAACACCTCGCTCTTTCATGGCTACAAACGAATAATTTTCATAACAAATTTTATCTTGACTCCCCATGCATAGGAGTCAAGACAAAATTTGTTTTGAAAATTCTCCGTTTCTGTTTAGTCATGAAAGACCGAGTGCTTGTGTTCAGCCAATATCCTGAACCAGTACCTCCTTCGAACAAGCGAACTTCGAGCGAACCAGTACCATCGTTCGGTCGGTCGTTCGGTCGTTCGCTCGTTCATTTGGTCGGTCATTCGCTCGTTCGGTCGGTCGTTCGTTCGGTCGGTCGGTCCTTCTTAGCTTCGTACGTTGTTTCGGGCAACTCGTTTCCCTCCGGAAGAATGTTCTTGACGAGTTTCAATAACTAGCCAAATGCCTTGTCACTCACACCATTTTTTGCCTTCCATTGCAAGAATTCTAGCGTCGTACCCAATTTTTTGTGCCCCTGTTCGCAACCTGGGTGCAACGAAGTTTTGTGGTCCTCTAACATACGGTCTAATTTTTGGACCTCCTTCTCACTTTCGCAGCCGTCCTTTACGTCCCGCAACATTTGACCAAGATCATCTATAGCGTCGTTATCTTGAACAGCTCCGTCCGCCTCGCCTTCCGGATTTTCTTCAAATCCACCGTATTGATGAGCCCAGTCCGGAATATTCTCGTCTTCTACTTTATCTTCTTCTATTGTAACCCCTAGCTCTCCGTGTGAGGTCCAACAATTATATCCAGGCATGAATCCAGACTCAAACAAGTGCGCATGAATAGTTCTTAATAATGAATACTCCTTTCGGTTACTGCACTTTTTGCATGGACAACACATGAAACCCTTGTACTTGTTAGCATTGGCCACCTTCAAAAAATAATGCACGCCTCCAATAAACTCTTTCGACCGTCGGTCTGCGGTGTACATCCATTGTCGATCCATCTAGATATCAAATAGTCCAATGTTACTAACGAAATCCACATTCTCGAAACTAATTAAATAATCATACAAAAATTTAAAACATCATTATTTAAAGTGAAACTAATTTCTAGAAAAGAGAAGGGAGAAAATATTCTAATTTTGCCTAACATCATTATCCAAATTTTCTAATTTCAAAATCAACCTAATTTTGCCTAACATATTTTCTCTCTCATCATTTTGCATAAACCTTTATGGAGAAAATATTTTATAGAAACAAAGCTATAAATGCAATATGCTAAGCATACATTATTAGAGAATGAATTTGCTAATCTTTTCAATCTCTCCGATTTGTATATTACCACCAAAACAAATTTATCAAAAATTTTGGCAGCACTTCCCTTCTTCCTCCTCCTCTTGGCAGCAATGGCTCGGGCTGGAGGAGGAAGAAGAAGTATAAAAAGGTAGATCACTATAGTCCCGGTTAATAACACTAACCGGGACTATAGATCTAAATTATCTTTAGTCCCGGTTGGTGTTACCAACCGGGACTAAAGTGATCTTTAGTCCCGGTTGGTAACACCAACCGGGACTAAAGATCCCCGCCCCCCTGACACCGGCCTGACAGGGCCGGTGGGTGTGTGATCTTTAGTCCCGGTTGGTGTTACCAACCGGGACTAAAGATCATCGCGACCCGTTGCCTTTTTTAACCGGGACTAAAGTTGATCTTTAGCCCCGGTTCATATTCGAACCGGGACTATTTCGGTTTTTTGATTTCGACCAAAGATCAGTTCTCCAGTAGTGAACTGTAGAAGTACACGGTAGTTAATTACTCATAACTAATTATTAATTTGAATTACTGAAATAGCACATACTAAATTGATAGTCAAGATGTGCACAACTCCATAGTTTTTTCGAAAACATAGCAGATTAGATTTTAAAAAGAAGTTCGCGTCAGTTTTAGTACTAATTAATAATTTTGAATTAAATGAATAAAGTGCTAAAGTCAGAATCCAAGACGGACACAGTTTTATATTTATTAAGTAAATCTAGAGTCCTCGATACCTCTAGACATGTTTAATTAACACGAATTCTAATTATAGTCCCTACATGAGCACATGGCTGTTTCTGAACCTCGTTGATGTACATGTTACACATAGCTTGCAGTCGAGTGAGATTAGCATGGCCAAAGATGGAAACTGAATCGAGATGCAACGTGAAACAACAATAAGAAAGCTACGTGCATAGATCGGATATGTGGCAATGTTAGTGTACGTAAGTGTAATCCGATCAAACACGGTTGCAGTTGGAGCATTTGATAGGCTTTGAAAAGGGCCCACAAAGTAGAAAAAAAAACTAGCCCACAATGTTAAATCAAATAGGATCTACGGCTCTGATTCTAAGATCAATCTAATCAACGGTCAATTACCTCTAGTTAACGTGAGAGCTCGTAAAAAGTGCCCAATTAATATAGAGGTATAGATAGATACATATAGATATTGCACGAAAACATTAGTCGCCTCATTGAGCTTGTTCCACCACTTCTCAAAATATTGATACTACTATCTTAAACACCTATTACAAATCCAAATCTCACCAACTTTATACACAAATTTAACAGACTCTAACAACATCAAAATTATTTTTAGCGTCCACCAACGAGTCTTGGCGGCCACAGGCAGGCCCAGAAGAAGTTCCCACGTGCAGCCATGCATTCACTGACGATCAGAACCTGCCATGCGATAATGTATTCAGTTTAACTAGTTGTCAACCTATATGCGTTGTACGGGTTATTTATCACCATCCTAAGATTAAAGTTTTGATTGTATATTTTTACAAATTATATTGGACTTGGATTAAAAGAGCAGCCTATGTCAATTTGATACTTTCTAATCAGTAACTCCTAATTTCAGAATGAAAATCACAATATATATAGAGTAGTACTACTATAAGATTAACATCTCCAAATTGAAAATTAGTAGTTGTAAAATATGTAGACTCAGTTATAGTATTTTTAATGATTTAATAATTATGTTGTTCAGAATTATTATTAATAAGTACTACTGAGTTGTACTCAACGTTATGGCCTTTTTTATTTTTTTATTCAATAACTATGAAATTATATGATTTTAGAAATTTTAATATACTTGAGTTTTACTCTTACATGTCCTCTTATTTAATCTATTCAATCGCAATTGATTTTTTTAGATTTCAGTTATTTTATATTGTATATTGGATGGACTTTTTTTACTCTAAATCTTTATTATCTAACTCCATCTACCGCCTCCAGAATTAGCACATATAGATTATTTTTAATCTAGCGTAACTGCACGCTCTCTAGCCAAAGAGATAGCAGGAAAAAAATTGCATGTATGTGCTCAAGTAATTGGGCTAAACACCTAGTCTGTAGTATAAAGAAAAATCTTATACTTATGTTCTCACAATATATACAGCTTAAGAATTAATGCTACGGGGCACGGTTGGTCCAGAAAAAAGATTAGGTAGATATCTAATCTCCCCGGAAAAAAGAAAGGTAGATAGCTAATCTGGATCTGATATACGACAGCAGTGAAAGAATCAGAAGATGCAATCAACCTATATAAAGGAAAGGTAAAAGAATATAATTCACGTACGTACTTGTGCCTCATGCCGCCCGTCGTACATGAATACCAAAAAAAAAACAACACAAATAGTATCTTGGATGTTAGAAGCATCGAAAAGAATTACCATTATGGATTTTTAACTCTGAAGGAGCATCAACGGCGAATCAATCTATTATTGATGGTTGGCAGATGATTGCTTGGCCCTCAACTCCATGGTTCTTGAATATGAAGTATATCGAGAGAGCATCCATCGTTGCTGCTCTCGGCGAAGAGATATAATCATGTTTCCATCTACGGAGAATTTAAGATCAGTACGAAGGAGATCAACATGTGAGAGATACATACAGTGGGTCGGATGGGCTTAAAGAAGCCCGGTATAGTTTATTTAACACGGATTCTCGATACAATCTATGGTCGTGATCATATGATTAACTCGATTAATGGTTAGATCTTTTTGATTAACATGAGAACTCGTAGAAAGTGTTCAATTAATATAAGTATAGATTCTGTGTGTTCCAGCATTACGTACTGCAAAGTCTAGATAATTTTTTCCACGATTGCTGCAATGATACCAATGCTAGGTTTGAACTGCTGTTCTATGTTGCCATTGGGCCATCCAGAACAAATACTCTCTCTTCCATATTACTAGCTGTTTTACATTTATCCTAAGTCAATTTTTTCAAAAAAGATTGATCAACTTTATAAGAAGTCAGTAGCATTTTCAAAGTACAGTATAAAAATATATTCAATATAGCAGATTTAACGAAACTACTTAATTTATAGATATTTTTATATTTTTCTATAAAATTGGTTAAACTTATATATGTTTGACATAGAACAAACTTAAATGCCTTGCTTTCACCAGAATTTGTGATGAATAGCATTTATGCTTAGTTCTTTTCTTCAATTTCAAACTTCATCTTTCTTGTTTTTCGTTAGCATGCTTTTCAAACTGTTAAATTGTGTGTTTTTTAAAACATTTTATATATAGAAGTTCTGTTAAAAAATCGAATAAATCTATTTTTAAAATTTATAATAGTTAATAGTTAATTAATCATGTGTTATTGATCAGCTTTCTTGTTTCGCGTGCTTAGAAAATTTTGCTCCATTTTGAAGCAACGAATGGAGGCTTTGAATTGACACTTCACCCCGTTGCAAGTTGAGCTTATCAAATCCTCACATTAGTGAATAAACATGCAGACTCTATCTAGCTACTTCCTCCATCCTATAATATAGTTACTAGCTGCTTCAAACATTCAAATTTTGCCACAAAATATCACTAGTCGTAGAATGCGAGTAGTGTTTGTTGCGATGAAATATCCAAAATACCCACATCTCCACAAAACCACCAACCAGGACAATTAATGAATAGCAATCTAATCATTTTACCTCTTTTTTATTATCCAAAACTCTATATATAGCTATATTTTTTAGATGGGGGGAGGGGGTTGCCACGTAAATGGGCATTATGCAAACAATAAACATGCCCGTGGGCATACCATTCTGCATGTAAGATGTGTCATCAGTCATCAATCAAGATCTAGTAACCTCTGTTTTCCTATTCTCGAATTTCGTGTAAAACAATGAGCTCAACACCATTCACATAAAATGGATACAATTAGATTTGAGGAGGTTATACTCATTATTACATCAGTTTTTCTATTTGAAACACCAGTCACTTCTTCCAGTTAGCTCACTAAACTGATCGTTTGAACTGAACTCCCTGCTCAAACATACAGCATTGGTGAGAAAGAAGGAAGATATATAATATAGTGGGAAGAAGATTCGTTGCCTGGGCCATACAGAATATATAGTCGATGATAGAATGGGCATGTACTTTATACGCCACAAAAGACATATTTTGCCACGGCCCAGCCTTAACTATAAGCAAAATATCTGGTTAAAAGGCAATAGTTACGGTGGTTTGCCATCCATCCTATATTTACTTCATGTACCGCGATAGTTGAATCTATATTTCCTTTATGGTAGGTTGCACTGTTTTGTTACTTGTGATACACATACACTAGCGTCCTATATACTTGAAATACCTTGGTCTTCTTGCTCATTCCTCAAGGGCAAACCTTTATCAGCTTGCTCAGATATTTCATGGCCTATTCAATTTAAAGAGAAGTGCAATGCATTGGGAGGACGTTGATTAGATTTATTTTATTATCATGATCGTATATTATATTTATTGCAGTTTTTTATCATATAAAATATGCCGTTGACTAGATATTTAGTATTAACTTTCTTCATTGTTTAATGACTGACGTCGTTAACTTTTGAATATAATACTTCACATTCGTCTTATTGAGGAAGCTATGTAATTGTTGCTATGACTTGTTAACCATTAAATGTACTTTAAGATATTTTTATGTATTTACAATAAATTTTTAAATAAGACAAATGGTCACATGCCATATCTAAAAATTAGCAGGACTAGCCATCAACTGCACGGGCCACAATTACAAATATTATAAATATTGTAATTTTGGTCATATACTAAATCCATTGGTAATTTTTTGAATTATGGTATTTTAGATTGAAAGAAGAGTACATGTCAATGCAATTGCAACTTGCTCTTTACTAATTTCATATTTTAACATTAAATTAATAAAGTAATATGTTGAGAGCCAAAGATGGGTATAGCTTCATATTCTTAATTCTGAGTCTCAGACACATTAAATTTTGGTGAAGCTATACCTAAATAGTCCATGGTATTGTACCAACAACATGTTTTATTAACACAGATTCTCAAAATAAATATAGGTGTTCATGGAATGACAACAAACCTATGCACCTTTTTTTTCTCTTGCCGCAAATCAATATATTATATTAGAATTGGCATCTCAAAAAATTTTATTGGGATCGAGCTTTTAAATCCGTTTGTACTACTTATTTTACAATATGAGAACTATTTTTTTTCCTTTGTTGTACAATACAAGGCATAGTCAAACTTGATACAGTAATTCAAAATTAGTCTTTAACTTTTACTTTCTCATATACAATATTTATATAAAGTTATAAGCATATGAAAATAACACCAGATGTCAATCAATGATATTATTTTCTAAAAAAAATAATCTATATTAGACTAACTGTTCATTATATATTTTATGAGTAAAATTTAAATAGTGTGCATGTCTTATTCAGTAGGACCGAGGGAGTAATTAAGATTGTCGGTCGTTACCCTGCTTCAGATTGTGGGAACTCCATTTGCATTACTAAAACTAATAAACTAATTGCTTCTCATACGATAGAAAAAAACAATGAAGTTGTGTCTAGTTCAGGAAAATTAATTCACCATATAAAAAACACATTTACCTGCAAAAATTACGACATGTTGTATGCATCAAGAGATTGCTCTTGCTGGATTTGGTGAGAGGTGATGTTTTCGTTTGCACCGCATGACCGCCAGGTAACACGTGCTGGCATTGGAAATTTTTGCGCTTGCCTAAGCAGTTGGGGTTTGAATTTTCAGATGATGTCGCTGAATTGCTTGCTGCATCAATACATCAACTTATGTCAGCAGAGGACTTAGCCAGTCTGCCTGCACAGAACATCGAGCGGATTTAGACCCAGAAGCCTTAGAATCGAAGGCAACCAAGCACGTGAACTGCAGGATTGTTGAAGAGAGCACAGTAGTCCATCGTCAGAAAATCACATGATAATGAGTAATGACTATTAAGATCGTTGTTTAACTATGCGTATTGCGATTTGCGATAGTAGATCAATCATTAATTAATCTGATCAATGAATCAATCATACCGGATTATGTCGACATTGACGGTTGGCCTAGAGTTCGTTGGATTCTAGGTGCCCGCCTGGACCAAGCATGAACTCGCCTGGACCAGCCCCTTGCCATCGTTCAGCACGGCACAGAGTAAGTTTCTTTTTTATTATGCCTACGCTGTCATGATTCGGTGCATAGATAAAAATAAAAGAGTACACGGGTTTTTAGTTGCACGCTTCAATGGGCTTTTGGTTGGACGTTTTAATTGCACACTTAAGACAGAGTGATCGATCTTGTTAAGATATATTTAGGGTGATCTCTTTCACCCTGAGAGATAGACATTGTTGTGCCTTCCCGCTCCTCATCGACAAGGAAGGAACCACGGTGGTTAACCATGTCCCTTTCCTCTCTCGGCGCTCCTTGGCAACGGGCGTGATGGTTCCCAACCGTCGCGTCTAAGGTTGTCGCTCGTTTCTCGTGTATATATGTATACACCAATGATCAATGAATGAAACAACTTCTCTCGCTCAATTCTCTCTTGCTCTCGTATTCCTAGTTTCCTTCAACAAATCTAATGAATGGTCATATCTTTTGGGTCAATATGAAAGCTAATAGAAAGTGTCTATATTAATATAGGTACAGATAGATAGATAGATAGATAGATAGATAGATAGATAGATAGATAGATAGATAGATGATATACACTTAAAACCATATGGAGTAGTATTAGTTTTTTCATGTGCTTTTAAATGTATGAAATCAGTAAATATGAAGTTATACCGTCTTAGTTTCATATTTTAATAGTTTGATATTGCCATTCAGCTAATAATTAGATAATTCTACATGACTCTTCTTTGTTGGTTGTAGTATATATATGGACTCTCTTTTTAATCTAACCGCTAACATATTAGATGTACCATATGTAAAAGGAACATATATATTAGGCGCATGATTAAAATTTCAATATTTGTTATGTCAACAACAATAGCTCCCCTTTTCTTCCGAACGACAATCTCAAACAGCCTAGGTCCATCGACCATCAATATTCGGTCAAATTTCTAGACTGTGGCGGTGGAACCCAAAGCAAATGCCAAGAAATACACAAAGGCACTACTGGACAACTGATTTTTGCTTGACCGGCCAAAACAGTAAATAGCTCGGATCACTTATGAACCGGTACTAAGAAGGTCTTTAGCACCGGTTAAAACATCCAACGGCACTTTGCTATCTTTAGTACTAGTTGATAATACCAACCGGTACTAGAGATCATTTTTAGTCCTAGTTCACACTTTGTCAGAGAATGCCAGGCCCCCTGGGATCTTTGGTACCGGTTGGTGCTACCAACCGGTACTAAAGATCAATACTTTAGTATCGGTTGGTGTTACCAACCGGTTTTAAAGATTTTATTGATCTTTAGCACCTACCGGTACCAAAGATAATGTACTTCATGTAGCTCATCTTCTTCCTCCAGTCGGAACCATTGCTGTAAGTGTAAGGAGGAGGAAGAGAGGTGCTTCCAAAATTTTTTGTGAAATATTTTGGTGATATTATATAAATCAAAGGGATCTAAAAGATTAGCAAGTTCATCCTCTATTGATGTACGGTTAACATTTTACATTTATAACTATGTTTCTATATATTATTTTCTCAAAAAGGTCTATGGAAAAAGATGAGAGAGAAAAATTGTTTACGGAAAATTATGATACTTTATAAAATTAGAAACATTTGGATAAAAATGTTAAAAAAAGATAACAAAGGAAAAACATAAAAAATGAAGACAAAAGAATAGAAAACGGGGTCCATATAAAAACAATTAAAATAGTTAGTAATAAGTAAAATTCATTAAAAATATATTTAGAACTTTAAATTTTTTTAAAAAATAATTAAAATAAGGTTAATACATGGAAAAATATATTTACAAATTTGTGAAACTGATATAATTTATATATAATTAACCATGACTCCGATTAAGTCCACTTAAAACTCATTATAATCGTTAGAAATAAAAAAAATAAATTAAAAATGTGTATCATCAGTTTTTAGTTTAATCATGATATTATAAATTATTATATGATTATTTAAGTAGTTTTACTTTCGTCAACTTTCTTTAAATTTGTTATCTCTTGATGTAGATGAATCGGCAATGGATATACACCGCGGACCGACGGTCGAAGGACTTTATTGATGGCATGCATTATTTTTTTAGTGTGGTCAATGCCTACAAGCCTAAGGATTTTATATGTTGTCCATGCAAAAAATGCGAAAGCCAGATTGAGTATTCTACATCAAGAACTCTTCATATCCACTTGTTGTAGTTAGGATTCATGCCTAGCTATAACTGTTGGACCTCGCACGGAGAGTCAAGGGTTGCAATGAAAGAAGATGAAAAAGAAGACGACAACATTCCGGACTGGGCTTAATACGATGGATTTGCAAAAAATACAACAGGCGAGGCGGATAGAGCTATTGAAGAAAATGACAGTGTGGATGATCTTGGTCAGATATTGTGCAACATAAAGAAGGACTGCAAAAGTGAAAAGGACGTCCAGAAATTGTAGCAGATGTTAGCGGACCACAAAACGTCCTTGTACCCAGGTTGCGACTTGGGGCATAAAAAGTTGGGTACCACGCTAGAATTATTGCAATGGAAAGCAAAAAATTGTGTGACTGACAAGGCATTTGGCGTGTTATTGAAACTTGTGAAGAATATTCTTCCCGAGGGAAACGAATTGGCCGAAACAACGTACGAAGATAAGATGGTAGTCTGCTCTCTAGGACTAAAAGTCCAGAAGATACATGCGTATCCGAACGATTGTATCCTCTATCGCGGTGAGGACTACGAGAACCTAGAAGCATGCCCGGTCTGTAAGGCACTATTATAAAAGATTAGACGAGATGGCCCAGGTGAAGTTGACGGACAGTCTTCGAAAAAGAAAGTTCTTGCTAAGGTGAGGTGTTTGTTTAGAAACAAAGCGCATGCTAGAATGATGCGCTGGCACACAGAAGAACGTAAACAAGACGAGATGCTGAGACATCCCACCGATGGGTCGTAGTGGCGAAACATTGACATAACATTTCAAGACTTCGGAAAGGATGCACGGAACATAAGGTTCGGTTTAAGTACGGATGGCATGAATCCATTTGGAGAGATGAGAAGCGGTCATAGCACTTGGCTTGTGACCATGTGTATCTACAACCTTCCCCCTTGGTTATGTATGATGCGGAAGTACATCATGATGTCGATAATTATTTAAGGCCCAAAGCAACCTGGTAACGACGTTGATGTGTACTTAAAACCATTGGTTGAAAATCTAAAACTGCTATGGACGAAAGAAGGTGTCCTTGTGCGGGATGAGGACAAACAAGAACAATTTAACCTATGAGTATTGCTGTTCGTAACCATTAACGATTGGCCTGCACTTAGCAACCTATCCGGATAATAATACAAGAGGTATAAAGCTTGCACGCACTGTATGGATGATACTGCCAGTACGTATTGGAAGCATTGTAGGAAGGTTGTGTACATGGGCTGTCGTCGATTTCTTGTTGCAAGCCACCCTGTACGAAAGAAAGGCAAACATTTTGAAGAGAAGGCAGACCACCATACTAAGTCTAAACATCGTAACGGAAAGACCGTGTTTGCTATGGTGAAAGATCTGAAAGTAGTATTTGGAAAGGGACCTGGCAGCCAACCAATAACAAGTGAAGATGTTCATGCGGCGATGTGTAACAAGTCTATTTTTTGGGAGTTACCCTATTGGAAAGTCTTATACGTCTGCCACGCAATCGACGTGATGCACCCAACTAAGAACCATTGCGTCAACTTGCTAGGCTTCCTTGGTGTATATGGGATGTCGAAAGATACACTTGAAGCACGTAATGATCTGAAGCATATGAAATAACGAGACGACCTTCATTCGGAACCAAAGGAGAAAGGAAGCCATTACTTAAGTCCAGCCAGCTACACTTTGAGCAAGGCAGAGAAGGAAAGTATGTTCGAATGCTTGGACAACATCCGGGTACCGTCTGAATACTACTCGAATATAATGGAAATAATTAGCATGAAAGAGAAAAAGTTCACAAACTTAAAGTCTCATGACTGCCACATGTTGATGACACAACTGCTTCCTGTTATAATTCGGGATATCCTTCTTGATAATGTCCGGATAACAATAACAAAGGTATGTGGTTTCTTGAACGCAATTTCGCAGAAGATTATCAATCCAGATAGATTAACAGCCCTATAAAATAACGTGGTGCAATGTCTTATTAGCTTTGAGATGATCTTTCCACCATCTATCTTCAATATAATGATGCATCTTTTATGTCACCTTGTCAAAGAGATCGGTATTCTCGATCCAGTGTACCTACACAACATGTTCCCTTTCCAGAGGTACATGAGCGTCCAAAAGAAGTACATTCGTAACCGTTCTCGTCCGGAAGCAAGCATCGCTAAGAGGTATGGAACAGAGGAGGTGATGGAGTTCTGCATTGAATTTATTGAAGACCGTCGTCCAATCGGGGTCCCCGAGTCAAGCCACGAGGGGAGATTACGGGGAAAGAGGACTCTTGGAAGTAAAGCAATAATGACTGTGGACAACAATTTATTACATAAAGCGCATTTCACGGTTTTGCAACAATCTACGTTGGTGGCTCCTTATATTGAGGAGCACCTAGCGGTTGTTCGCTCCAAAAACATCGGTAAGTCCGATGCCTGGATTACATGTCATCACATTGATACTTTTTCCGCATGGTTGCGACAAAATCTCATGAGTAATGAGACGATGGACCAACAACTAGCCTTCTTGGTGAGGGGACCATCTTGGTCAATCTCGACATTCCAGGGATATGAGATCAACGGGTATACATTTTACATAGGAGCCCAAGACAAAAAGAGCACGAATCAGAATAGTGCTGTTTGTATCGATGCCATGAGATACGATGGGACAACTAGCACGTATTACAGTGCAATCGAAGAGATATGGAAACTTGACTATGGACCTCTGAAGGTCCCTCTGTTTCGGTGCCAATGGGTTAGGCTGACTGGTGGAGGCATAACGGTTGATGACTGTGGGATGACAACAGTTAACCTTACCAAGGTTGGATACTCAGATAAATCATTCGTCCTGACCAATGATGTAACGCAAGTTTTCTACGTGAAGGACATGTCTAGCAAACCAAAGAAGGGGAAAGGGCCCAACGAGGCAAAGCGCCACGTGGTTCTCCCAGGAAAAATGAAAATCGTCGGAGTCGAGGATAAGACTGACGAAGATTACGATCAGTTTAACGGGCAACCTCCATTTGGGATGACGGTTGACCCGAGCATCCTCCTATCAATCATGGACACCCCTTACTCACACAACGATCATTGTGAAGGAACATTCGTTAGGAGAAAGTATGTGCGGTCAACCATCATGTTGTAAATTATTTTGAATGTATTGAAGATCCCTCTATTTCTATTACGATCAATTGAAGCATATTGTGTATATACGATTTTTAAAATTTTATAACTATTTTCAACTTATTAACATTACTTTCATGACTTTATTTTATTTTTAATGCACTTAATCGGGCATGGGCTAATTATATATTATTTTTAAAATTTTATAACAATTTTCAACATATTATCATTACTTTTATGATTTTATTTTATTTTTAATGCACTTAATCGGGCATTGGCTAATTATATACAATTTTTAAAATTTTAAATCTTTTATCATTATTTTTCAAATGTTCTAACATTAATTTTCAAATGGGATACTTATATTTGTAATGCACTTTTTAATGCAGTTATTGGGCTAAAGTTAATTACTCATGTCTTTAACCTACTTTTAATGAAATTAATTTGGACATGGTTAACTTTTTTAAGTCTTTAGTCCCGGTTATTATCCAAAGCTGGAAGAGAAAAAAAATTTAGAAACAGCGCGAAAAGATCTTTAGTCCCGGTTGGTGGCACCAATCGGGACTAAAGATACCTTTTGTCCCGGTTGGTGAGAACAACCGGGACTAAAGTTAGGATGTTTAATTCCGACTGTTGTTCCGAACCAGGACAAAAGATATATTTAGTCCCGGTTGGTGCCACCAACTGGGACTAAAGAGTATTGTAGATATATAAGGCGCATCGTTTTCGATCTCATTTCCCATCACCGCTCGTCGAGCACCATCATCTTCTCCCGTTGCCGCCGTTGTCGTCATCGCCGCCGCCGTCACTGCCAACGCTGCCGCCGCCGTCGCCACTGCCGTCGTCATCGATCTCCCGTCGTCGTCGTCGCCGCCCTCACCGTCTCCGCCCTCACTGTCTGTCGCACTTCAAGGTGAGGACACATCTCTCTCCCCTCCACCTCTCTCTTCTTCGCAGCCACTGTCGCTGCCGCCGCCTGGCGGACCAACCGAACGATCATAGCAAAAGTGTGAACGAACGAGCGAACGTGTTAGCGGACGACCGAATGAGCGAACGTATTAGCGAACGACCGAATGACCGAAACCTAAATGAACAACCGACCGAACGAGCGAACGTATTAGCAAACGACCGAATGAACGAACGTGTTAGCGGACGACTAAACGAGCGAACGTATTAGCGAACAATCGAACGAGCGAGTGAACAATCGAACAACCAAACGAACGAACAAACGAACGATGTTCTCTAGTGCACTATTGGTTCGCTCGTTCGCTCGACGTTTGTTCGTTCTAAGGAGATACCGGTTCAAGATATTGGTTGAACACAAGCACTCGGTCTTTCATGATTGAACACAAACGGATAATTTTCAAAATAAATTTTGTCTTGACTCCTATGCAAAGGGAGTCAAGACAAAATTTGTTACGGAAATTATTCGTTTGTAGCCATGAAAGAACAAGGTGTTGTGTTCACCCAATATCCTGAATCACTATCTCTGATTTAACGATGTACATGCAAATGTATTTCAAAAATATATTTACAACTTGGGCTATATTGTAGTTGTTCAATGCAAATGTTATAATTAGCTAACGTTTGTTTTGTTGTCAAGGTTGGACGCGGGCGACTCTGAAGCTAAATTATGTGATTTGATGGTCGCCGAGCAACACGTTAAGGCAAGATATGTGATATATGAGATCTGACTTGTTAATTCTAATTGTACGCATATTTGTGATACATGTATGTTGTATATTTCTTAAGTTGCTTTAAAAAATTAGTGAACATTGTGGATATATATAAGTAAGCGAATTTTAGAAGTTTTTCCTAGTTGTGGACATTGTGGATGTATACATCAATATACATGTAGGTTCCATATTTTCTAACTAAGTGAATTTTACAAGTTTTTTGTAGTTGTCGACAATGTCGATATGCATGACAATATAGACCCTAAACCATAAACCCGACAATATAAACCCTAAACCCTAAACCCGAAACAATGTTGATATACATGACGATATAAATGTAGGTTGCATATTTCGTAACTAAGTAAATTTTAGAAGTTCTTCGTAGTTGCCAATAATGTGGATAGTAATAACATGTTCTGTACTATTTAATGTGACGAACAGATGACAGATCACGATGACGAACAGTTTCTCTTGGATGAGATCAATGAGGGTAGCAGCCAGTACTGGGTGGACGAGGAGGGGAACGAGGACCCCAACCAGTATTTAAATGAGGAGGGGAATGAAGAGAGGAACGAGGAAGGGAATAAGGGAATGAGCAACAAGCCAGCCAATGGAGCATTGCTACGAAGAGGGCACGCGGACAACGAGGTGTCGCGAGGAAGGTGGAGGGGCAACACATCATCACTGGAGTGAACCCAGACGGCAAACCAGTTGCCCTCGCCGATGCAGCAAGAAAATTTGTGTCACACAGCAGTTGGGTCATGAGGGATCACGTGCAAATCAGCATACAAAACTGGTGCCAAACAGGGTCACGAGGGATGTTGAACAAACATATCTCCCTACTACTAAGAAGGACATGCTATGAACCACCATGCTCGAGACCTTCATTATTCTTGAGGCAAATCATGCCAAAGTGAACGGTTGGACGCTGAAAAAGATGGCTCAACAATTCCAAGGCTACATGAAAGATTTGTATAACAGATATGTCCTGAAGGATCTGACACCGGACTTCGACGCATTCCCCAAACTCAGGGATCATTGGGATGCATTTTTGGCCTACAAGATAGGAGAGCAAGGGCAAGCCAGAATAGCGAAGAACAAAACCAATGCCTCCAAGAAGAAGCACTTTTATGGGCTAGGGTCGGGCAGGTACAAGAAGGCAGTGCCCAAGTGGCAGAAAATGGAGGATTCTCTAGCCAGAAGAGGAATCATTCTAGCAATAGTTGATTGGCCTGAACGATCAAAATATTGGTACTACGCTTATGGGACGACACTGAATCGTGGTGATGGTTCCCTGGTCTTTGCCGATGACGTACGCCAAGCAGCTCACTGTCTCGTGGACGCCCTACAGGCGTCTTCTGAGGAAAGATTCCAACCGGACAGAGAGAAGGACGAGCTTATACTCGCACTAAAAAATCCGGAGCACCTAGGACGAACGTGCGGAAAAGGCATGGTTCCATGGAAGTATGGGTGTAAAGAGGACATCCACACGTACCGGACTCGCATGAGGAGCAAGAGAGATACAAAAGCGAAATTGGCAGATCTTGAATTAAGGATAGCGACTCAGGATGCATGGTTGCAAGATGAGGTGACAAGACAGGTGGACCAACGCTTGAGTGAACAACGGAGCCAGCAGACCCAGCCGTTTGTTCCTCACGTCATGGTGAGCCCCTCAGGCAATCGAAGCAACTACGCGTCTACAGGGGAAGTAGGGCAACATAGCATTGACGCTGCAGCAGTGCCAACTATCGATGAACCACCCTGCCCTGTGGATGAAATCACGGAGCGGACACCGTGTGAGCTGCATATTCCATTCAGGAACATATCAATCAAGGTATTTTCGTCATTTTATGATGTCTGGCTTTTAAATTGTGAATATTTGTGGATATGTTAATTACTAAATAACCTCGATTGTTGTGAAGGTGGCTGATGGCAGCTAGACGGGACGTACCATTGTAGACCGATTCCACCTCGGTACTCAAAGGTCAAAGTTGAGCTGGTGATCCCAGGCTTTGATCATCTCCAGCTGGATATCCCCGGAGGAGACGGGGAGACGAAACTAGGAGAGACCGCCCACGCCATTATACTGTGGTGCAAGCGCTACATCGTGCTTCCCGGGTGAGTAGCGGCATCCGTTCCTAAATCTCCACCACCACAGTCTCGGTCTCCTCCGCCAGCACCATCTCCTCCGCAACTACGGTCTCCTCCACCTGCACCGTCTCCTTCACAACCATGGTCTCCGCCGCTTGCACCGTCTCCGCCGCCTACACAGTCTCCTCCGTATTCAATGCTGCAAGCAGCTGCAAGTACCAAGCGGTCATGCCCATCTCGTCCAGCACCGTTAAAGTCCACACAAGAAAAGAAGAAGCAAAGACTTGACGAGCCAAAACTATCCGCTCTCTGAAGAAAAGAACGTATGATAGGACGGACGAAGAGATTGACGAGATCGTCAGAAAGCAAGTGGAGGATCACGTCAGGCCACGGGTTCCAAAGAAGAAGATTTCGATAGACCCGATGACTAAGGCCTTCTTACCAAAAATGAGCGAACCTATAAAAAAGAACTTGCTATCAGACTACGACCACTCAGTTCAAAAGTCCTTTGGAAAAAGAAGGACAAAGGCAAAGTCTGTTCGTCAGCTCAGAACGCAAAAGAAACAAAGTGTTGAGCAGATGCCATCGGACTATGACTTTAGTTTACAACAATTTATGGCTAATACAAATATGAGCAAGAAGCAATTGCTGGGGAAGGCCCCTATAGAGAGCGTAGAACATAAACATATGTACGTACTCGGCAAACCGCTTGTCAAGCCAGAGTTGGTCTCCAAGCTCTCTACACAGATATATCGATTCCATGAATGGTACATGGATCACTCAGCTAACGGTAGGATGATGTTCATTGCAAAGGTTAGAAATGAACTTTTCTTCCGTGTAACATGCGATATGTGGATACACTGGGAAGATTGCCACAACGTATACCATCAAGACGCCCTTGACATCTCTCTTATGAGTTGCTGGGTTCTGTAAGTGTCGTTTAATTTAATGTCATTCTTTTGCCCCTCGTATGTGACATCAAAAATTTAACCTTTTTTTTCACCCTAGAATCGACATTCAAAGATGCCAAAAAGAAGAATACTTCAAGTGCGGTTTCATGAACCCGTACGTAATCAACAAGAAGACATTAGAACGCTAGCCAGTGGAAACTGAGAATAACATTTACAAATTTCTGGTGCAGGAACATTTCAATGAGTACATACTTTTGCCATACAACAATAAAGTGAGTTTTTACCGGTTGTTGTAGCAACTTCCTTCTTGTTTTTATAAATTGATATGTACATCATATTTCACGAATTCTGCAGATTCCATTGGGTCCTCTTTATCATAGAGATTACCACAGGCCAGATTATTGTCATGGACTCTAAGCGCAAAGATAGGGATGTTTTCGACGATATCATTGACATGATTAACAGGTAATGTGATCCGCTAGTACTCTCGTTATGATTGCTAGTATCGCTACTATGTGGATGAAAGCATCATTAATTCGTTTGCAACTGCAGGGTGTGGGCAAGATTCCGTACAAATATCCGCGGTGAATTCAAGGAAGAATTGTCAGTGCAGATGAACTTCCTAGTACGTATATGGTCCAAAATTATAAATCTCATTTATTAAATTTTAGAAATATTTCATAAGTTCGTTTCTCCTTTAGTGTTTACGACAGGAAAGGGGACCAACTTGTGCGGCTACTATGTTTGTGAATTTATTCACTGCATGCCACACGCCATTAACAATGATAAAGATATCGATGTACGTAAACACCTGCACGTACATTATTTACACTATTCTCATTGATTTAATATATTCATCTATTATTTTTTGAAAATGATAGATTATATGGATGAAAGGGCAACTCTCCATGAGGATTACATCAAGGTTGTTCAAGAACAACTCATAGAATTTGTCATGGATGAAATTGTTAATCTGGCGGGAGAATTCCACGATGACGAAAGACCCATTACTCGACATGAATTGTCCTAGTTTGTAATATATAGTGGAACATTAGAAATTAACAGCGATTGCACATGTTTATAAGTAAATTTTTTTTGTACATAAGTAATATATACCAGCAATTATATATACATGTGTATGTTTTTACTTATATATATGTCTTTATATATAAAAATATATATATAAAGACATATATATATATATATATATACATGTATATATATATGCACTTTTATATATATATATGTCTGTATTTGCATATATATATATATATATACATGAATATATATAAATATATATGTATTTATACATATGTATGCATATATATAAACATACAGCAAGCAATATAAAGCATTTAAAAAAATCATCTTTAGCACCGATTGGTAGGTGATACCATCTTTACCAACCGGTGTTAAAGATGGATCTTTAGTCCCGTTTATTTCAACCAAAATTAAAGATACCCATCTTTAATCCCAGATTATTAGTCCCAATTGCATACCCGAGACTAAAGAGATTGTAGCCGTAACTAAAGATAAGTTTGTCAGCAGTGAGGCCTCTTCTCAAGTAATGCAGTTCTACTACCTCGAAACTGGTTGAACATGAGACGTCACCGCGACTGCATCGACCAAATTAATACAGCAACGAACCCCAAAGCAGGCCATTATTTCCTGGTGCCACCCATTCCCAAGTAGTATGGTGTGGTATACGGTGTGTATCCGTTTGTGGATATATAGGCTATGGAATACCCGAGGAGCAAAGCTGATGATGGTGGGGGAGTGAACCAGTAAAGACAACGCCATTTCAAGCGTATATGTGGTCGGTAGATAATGCTACCTCTCTTTTTAAATTATAGTGCATATGCTATCTCTTCTTTTAAGACCACCTTTGATTCGGATTAAAAAGATTGAAATTTCATAGAATTCTTGTCATATAATTTTTTTTCCTGTACACTATTGAATCCTATGAAATTTGTCTGGACTGTTTCAACCCATGCATGTTTGGTAGGAATTTTAACAGAAGGTCAAACCTTATGGAAAATATGCTTTGAGTCTTTATCGTTCCTTAAATGCATTTTTTTCCTATTGCCTGCTTTTTTCCCCGATATTACCCCTATTAAACTATTCAATTAAACTATCCATCTGTTTCACATTAATTCTCACTCTAGTATTTATTTTTTTATCAAAATAGTTGTTGCTGTCACATTCCAAAATATATTTAGAGGTGATCTTCCCTAACTACTCTTCATCAATGCAGCCATGCATAACTGTTAATCATAGTTAATTGCATATATAACTCTTAATCATATATAGTTAATGCTACTATAGGGAATGATTGAGATATGACTAGTTAAAAACCGTAATGATGCAATTTTCCACGCAGAATTTGACTAGAATGACGACTAATATAATCTCAAATTGAGGAGAGTGCTCCTTACATATAGATGTGTTGAGTGTAGACCAAAACATGCGTACCCCAAATACTAGCAATTAGACAAAGGACAAAGTTAGAAACCATGCCACCGATCGATTCCATGTGCTTTGGAATGAGCGGTGTTGGGAAAACTACTACTCCCCCAATGTGCTTCGTGGTCACTCGTCACGTCGAAGATTGCTGCTGCCGTATGTAGGTTTGAGTTCGGGAGAACCAACTCAACGTCAGATTGAATGGTGGCAGCAATTGAGAGAACATATATACAAGCTCCAGGTTCATGGCACAATCTGATGAGTGACAATGTTGAACTTTCAAGGAGCGGTAGGCTACTCGATACGGCTAGTCAACATCTTCTCTAGTGAATTCAGGTTCAAAGTGCAAACTGAGCTATTAGCTGAGGGATTGAAGTAGAACATTGACATCAAGCTTATTTTGCTACCTTCGCAAGTTTGTGTGGGGCAGAAAAAGCTGAGATATGAACCATCGTTTGGGTCAAGTCACGAGATCTGACGCAGGAATAGTGCAGGCCCCTGTTTAAGTGTATATTAATGAGATGAGTCTCTTCAATCCGTGCACATTTGGGGAGCATGCATTCTATTATTCTGTTGATTCGGTGTCCTGTTGAGGCCAAAGGCCTAGTTTTGCGTCTCTACTTCTGCACTTTCATTGGTGGAGAAGAGGTTTTTAATCCTGGTTCGTAACACCCTTTAGTCCCGGTTATGCAACCAGGACCACAAATCTGAGACTATAAATGCTCATCTTTAGTCACGGGTGAAATAACCGAGACTAAAGATATTTTTTTTAAAAAAAAAAATTGCTAGTTCTGCCAGTTGCTTGTTTATATATTATGCATATATATGTATAAATACATATATATGCATAATATATATGTATATATAATATGGGTATATATGTAATATATGTATTTATACACACATATATATATATGCAATATGCATAAATACATGTTTTACACACATATATATATTTCCTACATCTATGCACTCAAGGAAATATATACTTATATTACCGAAATATACTCACACACATAAGTACATGTATGCACATCTAAATACATTCATATATTACAATCATTCGTTAATTCTAATGTTCTATTGTATATTACGAAGAAACCTAAGACATGTTATACATGGGGATGATGATTAATAGGTCATCCATCGTAATGGAATTTTTCCTCGGGATCATTGATAAATCCCATCAACTATTCTTGAACAGTCCTGATAAATTCTTCATTGGATAGTTTTTCCCTCATGTAAATAATCTATCATTTGAAAAAAAATTAAGATATAAGTATATGAAGTCAATAAGAAATCGGGACATAATGTATAAATAATTTTTACGTACTTCCAGATCCTTGTCACTGTTGATTTGATGTACAAGTGCGTGAGTATATTCGCAGACGTAGTAGCCGCGCAAGTTATTCCCCTGCTCCTGTTTTGCACACTTAAGGAGAAACGACGAGAGATTTAATGTACTAATTTTTTCTAGAACAAAATAATGATTCAATATGTTTTGGAGCATGTACTCACCGGAAAATTAAACCTCCTACCAAGTTTTTCTTTCCAAACCCAGCGGACCAATGTACGAAACTTTGCCCATGCCCTATGTATAGTTGGAAGCTATGATTAAATATCGGAGATCTGAATAGTAGGAATAGCAGTGTTCATAATTAATGACAGTTGAATAGATGACATTACCTGCCTATCACTTCAAAAATCTTGGTGAAAGTAGACTTTGGTTTATCCATTAAGTCATAGACATGGACTTTGCATAGTTCTTGGACAAAGAAGAAAAGGACCCAGTGAAATCTACAAATTGCGTCAGACGATATATATGTCACGATATGACTACGAGGAAGAAGTTGGTACAAATTCGAAAGACAGTTAAAACTTACTCTGTGATGTAGGGCAATAGTATGTAGGTCTTATAATGCTGCTGCACCAGGAAATGAACAATATTGTCCTCTGTAGCTTCCGCAAAGTCCCGTATCATTACGTCATTGACTTCATGGGGGTCCATGAATCCAATATTGAAAATCTCCTGCCTACGGCACGATTGAATCTCCATTCTACAAAGGATAAAGGAATTTGCATCAGTCTTATCGGCACAGTGTAACCATTGAATGGTACATAGAAGGAGCTAAGGAACAAAATAAATTTTGCTAAACAATGCTTACAAAACCCAGCAGCTGAGAATGGAGACGTCGAGAGCGTCTAGTTGGTATACATCGAATACATTCTCAAAGTTGATGCACAGAACATCATCTCCTTGATAGTAATCTGTGTTTCTTATCCTCGCTCCAACCATCATTCTACCTTTTGATGAAAATTCCATGTACCATTGATGAAATCGGTACATTTGTGTAGAGAGGGTGTTCACCTGACCAGGCTTGACAAGCGGTTTACCGAGTTTAAATTTTCTATTTTAAATCGGCTTCTATCGCTATGGTTACTGGTGCCTCTCCCACCAGTTGCACCCTATTTAGACCTGTCTCTTTCATCCATAGCCTTAGTTCCTCTTCACCGGGTGGTAGCAACGGCTCAACCGATTGTTTTGGTTGCTTTCCGAGCTGATGCACTTCTTATGTCTTTCCTCTTTGTTTCTTAAACGACTTCGTCACCGACCGGTCATAATTCAAGAGTAAAGCCCTCTTGACCGGTTCTCTCATCTTCTGAAAGACCTTCTTAGCAGCTGGATCTATAGAAATCTTCTTTGGTGGTTTCTGTGCCTCGAAGAACGCCTTCACTTCCGCTCGTATGACCTCCTCATTCTCCTCGGTAGTGTGGTCATACGCCCTTTTCTTAAGAGCGGAGAGTTTTGGTTCGTCAAGTATTGGCTTCTTTCTTTGTGGTGTAGACTTTGACGGCACGAGACGAAGTGGGCACGACTTTTTAGCTTGTGAAGGTAGAGCAGACGATGACGGTGCAGGAGGAGGAGGCAGAGGTGGAGGAGCTGGTGCAGGCTAAGGAGAGGTTGCAAGTGGAGGAAACGGAGGTGGAGGAGCTGGTGCAGGCGGAAGATGTAGGATTGAAAAGCAAGAATTAAGCCAACCAGAGGGGGGTGAATGGTTGTAGCACTAAAAAACCAAAACTTATAGCGGAATTAAAAGTTACCCTCAAATCGATGTAGATCGGTCTGCCTCTTGTCACCGTCTCTGGTCTGACCGCCGTGTCCCCGCCAGCCTGACCGCTATGAAGCCGCCGGTCTGACCGCCGTGAACCCGCCGGTCTGACCGCTAATGAACCGTCGGTTAGACCGTGGAACCCGGGCAAACACAAATTGAAGATCTATTAAAATAGATGACTACTTTATTACTTCTCTCTGTGTTTACAAAGTGCAATAATAGCACTCCACATGAAAATCTCGACTAAACTCAAAACCCTAACCAAGCTCACAACTCAATGCTCTCCAAAAGCAATACCGCGAGGGCACACCTTCCCTCTCTATTTATACATGAGGTAGGCAGCCTAAAGCCACGAACCAAACTCATACAAGAAGTCCTAATGCACCTAGAAAACCTTTCCGTACAAGAAACCAACTATGCATATTCCAATTATACCAATTTTGGACTCTTTCCAAATTCAACTCCGCTTCCCATACTCACAGAATATCTCCATCGTATGCCATACGAAATCTACACCAACCACGTGCATTGATCTTTAGCCTAAGTATCCCGCATGATATTTGACCATCCGGACATCACCTTATCTCAAGTTGACTCCCGATCCATCACCAGCAAAACTCTCCCGAGACGTAAAGATTACCTACACATGAATCAAACAAAGAAACCATATCCAAGCACAAGCTATCACCAACTTGATTCATTGTTAGCACACAACAGTATTACATACGCATAGTATCCATCTAGAAGCCATAAACACGAATTAACCACAGATATCCGAAGAAACAACCCAAAACCGAAACCGACACAGGGTTGGCCGGTCAGACCGCGGGTTGGCCGGTCTGATCGCACACATACTGTCGGTCTGATCGGCCATACCTGCCCGGTTTGACCGGACAAAACAACAGTCCCTATTCGCCGTCTGAAAATTTAATCATCTCACAAACCACTTTGCCAAAAATCTCCAAATATCAAAGCCAATAACCTCAGATGCCAAATACACTTTGATTTTACAATCTCCCCCTTGATGAACACATTGGCAAATCCATCAAAAATATTTGTTTTGGTGTTTGAAAAAAGAAAAAGAAAAATAGTAAAAACAGAAAAACCACAAAAAAATGCTTGCATTGTTTGTATCTCTTCTCCCCCTTTTGACAATGATTTCATCAAGTATAGAATTTATGTTCAGTTAATATTCAAGAACTTAATAACATGCATATAGTAATTCATGTCATGTATTGCAACAAAAAGAAGATAAACCCATCAATTATATAGCAAGCATATAGTAGAGTATAATCATAAACCAAAGATTTTACAATTAAGGTCAATAATGCAATCAAGGTTCATGAATTCAAAAGATTTATAATGCAACATCTTTACAAACACATCGGTTGAAAAATAAATCCACACATATAGACCTATTGCAATCATTACTTTTTTCCAAATTAGCTTTAGCACAAAACAACCAAGAGATTTTTCATATTTATTTGAGCCTATTTTTGCTCATATTTTTCTCAATGATTCTGGGTACGTCCTTGTCGTCAAGACTGTTTCCAAGGATTCGGCACCCATTATTTTTGCTCATATCGAATACATCCTTATCGTCAAGACTGTTTCCAAGGATTCGGTATTCATTTTTTCTCTCATAAATATTTTTAATTCTCTTGCACAATGAGCAATTTCAAATCTATTTGAGGAATAACAATTCAACAAAGCATATATATAAACATTTACAATCCAACCTATGCATTAGTATCAATATTGCATATTTTATTAATTGAAATATGAAATTTAAGAGTCATACATCATCTCCCTAAAAAGCAACATCTCAACCTTATGAAAATGCTAAAAGCCATACGAGCTATAAAATAGACAAATAAACCTTCAAAGTATTGCTAGCCTGAACAAAGAAAACACTATATGTATAATACAAAACTCTCTTTCAATTAGTTTCTTGCTATTGTTGCTTGATAAAACCAAGAGCACAAAAACTCCCCCTCAAACCATGCCAAAAGGATGAATAATTCTCAACTCTCCACGAAGAAAAACAAAACGAGATGAATCCAATGGTTTAGTGAAAATATCCGCAAGTTGCAATTTTGTATCCAAAAATTTCAATTCAACATCTCCCTTCTCAACATGATCTCTCAAAAAGTGGAAGCAAATATCAATGTGCTTTGTGCGTGAGTGTTGTATAGGATTCTTAGCAATGTTAATAGCACTTGTATTGTCACAAAAAAGAGGAACCTTTTCAACAACAAGAGCATGATCTTTCAATATTGAAATAAGCCAAAGAATCTGAGAAAAATAGCTAGCAGCAGCAACATATTCTGATTCGGCAGTTGATTGAGCTACACTAGATTGTTTCCTAGAAGACCATGCAATCAATGATGTACCAAGAAAATGACATGTTCCACTAGTACTTTTTCTATCAATTCTACAACCCGCAAAATTAGCATCAGAATATCCACTTAAACATATAGAAGATGAAATAGAATATCAAATTCCAAACACAAGTGTATGATTCAAATACCTCATTATTCGCTTGACCGCTTGATGATGTAAAGCACGAGGAGAAGCTTGAAAGTGTGCACACAAACAAACAGAAAATTGTATGTCTGGCCTAGAAGCAGTTAGATACAATAAAGATCCAATCGTACTTCTATACTCCTTTTGATCCACAGCTTCACCATCTTCATCAGGATCCAACACAGTAGTAGAACCAATTGGTGTAGAGATTAGCTTGCTATTCTCCATCTTGAAACGTCTCAAAAGATCCTTCATATACTTCGTTTGATGCACAAACGTACCTTGAGGTGTTTGCTTAATTTGCAATCCCAAAAAGTACGATAACTCACCCATCATGTTCATCTCAAATTCCCTGCGCATAGTCTCAGCAAACTCCACAACCAAAGAGTGAGTAGAACAACCAAAGATGATATCATCCAAATAAATCTGAACAAAAAGTTGATTATGACCATGCTTAAGAACAAAAAGCGTTTTGTCAATCTTTCCCATTTGAAAACCTTTTGCAAGCAAAAAGTTTTTAAGTCTATCATACCTTGCCCTAGGTGCTTGTTTCAAACCATACAAAGCTTTTGACAATTTAAAAACATGGTTGAGAAAATCAGGATTTCCAAAACCCGGTGGTTATTTAACATAGACTTCCTCCTGTTTATAGCCATTTAGAAAAGCACTTTTAACATCCATTTAATACAATTTAAAACCTTTTGAAGCAGCAAAAGCTAACAAAAGTCTAATTGCCTCAAACCGAGCAATAGGAGCAAAAGTTTCATCAAAATCCAAACCCTCTACCTGAGTAAAACTTTGAGCAACAAGTCTAGCTTTATTTCACACAATTAAACCATCCTCATTTTGTTTATTTTTGAAAACCCACTTGGTTCCAATAATATTATGTCCAGAAGGTGGTTCAACTAAAGGCCAAACTTTGTTTCTCTCAAAATTTTCAAGTTCTTCATGCATAGCGTTAATCCACGATTCATCAGTTAGCGCATGAGTAACATCTTTGGGTTCAAAAGAAGCAACAAATGCAGAATTTGCACAAACATCATGAGTTGTTACCTTAGACCTTGTAGTCCGCTCACCTATATTACCAATAATTTGTTTCGGTAGATCTGCCTCAGGGACCGTGAAGGTCTCGAGCATGGTGGTCCACAGCATATCTTTCTCCGTATCTGGAAGATAACTTTGGTCATCCTCGGCTGACCTTGATTGATGCCAGTATACTGTGCTAATGGGCACGTGATCCCTCACGACCCAACCACTGTGTCCCACAAACTTCCGTAGTATACTGGCTGGGCTATTGGTTCGACGTCTGGGGCCACTTTACTAATAATGTGCCTGCCCTCTCGCTTCCTCGTGGCACCTCATTGTCCACGTGCCCTCTTCTTTCCAATGGCCAGTTGCTTTTTACTTTCCTCTTGGTTTGTGCACTCGTTTCCCTCCTTGTTTAGGTGTTGGTTGGGGTCCTCTTGCTCCTCATTCGCCCAATATTGGCTGCTGCCCTCTGCGATCTCGTCCATGAGGATCTGTTCATCATCGCGATCTGTCATCTGTTTGGAACATTAACTAGTACACATCAACTAAGAGTATATTGTTATACATATATTGACATTGTTGAGAAATACGTACGATGACCAGTTAATTAATTGTTATACATGCAACCTATGTGCATATGTCATATTTATATATACACACTAGGGAATTAATGAAACTTGCTTTAGTTTTGCTTGGAGTTATTGGGGCCACTTAAGCTTGAGCGACGACGGTGGTCAGCAGCTATTAGAAAAAAATTAGAAAAAAAATTAGTAAAAAAGTTAAATCACTATTGGAAAATGTAAAAAGATGTGCAATATTATATTCAGTGTATCCACGTGAAAACATAAAAACTATTGCAAACAAAATGGAGGTTAGATTATATCATTAAGAATGTACATTGAAAACACAACTATGATTAATCTGGTACATCTATGATTAATCTATTGCAAACAATTTGGTACATCTATGATTAATCTACACATCATGTTTGCATATTTACATTGAAAACATATACATATATATACCACGTTCTCGTTCGTTCGTTCATGTTCGTTCTATCGTTAGGTCACTAAAATTTTTCTAATCCAAAGTTATTTATAATGTGTCTGTGTACGAAAATTTATCTAACACTATGTATTCACACTTTTAAGGTAAGATAGCATATGGGAGGTAGCGAATTGGTAGTGGCAACGATGTAATGGTAGAGGCTGCGGTGCTTCCTCATTCCCATAATGGCACATGAACATCTAGATCAGGTGATGGCTATTGATTTGGCAACATCATTGTGTGACAAGCTTTATATAAACTTAGGTAGGACGCATTTGGTTTTTGTGTTGAACAAAAGTGTTTTTTGTATAGGTTACCTTGCAGTGTGGTGGTTTTCGATGAGAACAAATTACGCGGCAGAATACACAAGGAACTTGTACGAGTAGGATAAACATGGGGATGAGTTAACTAGGATTTTTTTGTTCGGTCACGTTCTATCGTTCCTGGTCACGTTCGTTCTATCGTTCATGTTCTATCATTCTGTCATTCGTTCGGTCGCGTTTGTTCTATCGTTTGTTCGTTCTTTCGTTCGTTCGTTCTATCGTTCGGTCATGTTCTTTCGTTCGTACGTTCGTTCGTTCGTTCGTTCTATCGTTCTATCGTTCGTTCGTTCGTTCGTTCATTCGTTCATTCTATCGTTCGTTCGGTCGTTCGTTCTATCGTTCGGTCACGTTCTATCGTTCGTGGTCACGTTTGTTCTATCAATCTATATATTGTTCACGTTCGTTCATGTTTTATCGTTCACATTCTATTGTTCTATTGTTCGCATTCGTTAATGTTCTACCGCTCACGTAGCAAGGGGTGACGGCTGCGCCGTGGAGTGCGGGTGACGCCACAGGCAGGCGCGTGGTGTCGGTGGCGCTGCGGGGTGGCGTGGGGTGGCGGCGGGGTTGCGCGGGGTGGTGGCGACACCGCGGCGTACCGGCTGCGGCGCGGGGTAGTGCAGGGAGTGGCAGCCGCGCCGTGGCATGGTGCCGGCAGTGGCGCGAGGCGTTGCGGCGGCATGCATGGCAGCGGCGGCTGCGCGCAGATGCGATCGAGAGAGATTGTCACGTCCTGATAAATTCATCCCAAATTAAAAATCATTCGTTAAAAGGAATAATAGAATTAATTAAAATTTGAAAAGAAATCGCAAACACTAAAATACGAGGAAGAAAAATTCGAAAGTGGCTTGGAGTATTTTTCCTAAATTCTCCATGCCCTAAATTGGTCCCTCAATTTTTACGTGAATTTTCAGAGCACAAGAAATAATTTTAATGCAACAATAACCAATTTTAGACTTAATTAAATGGTAAACCTAAAAATAATTCTCTCCCTCTCTTTGGGCCACTTTCGGCCCAAAGTCCTCCTCCTCTCCCTCGGCCTGCCGCGAAAGTCTCCTTTTCCTCCTCCCTCTCTCCCTCCCTCTTTGGCCATTTTTTCCCCCTAGGCCCAAAGTCCTCCTCCCCTCCCCTTGGCCCAGCCGCACCCCCCCCCCCCGCCGGCCTGCTTTCCTCCCCACCGCGGCCCAGCCAACCCAGGGAGGAAAGACATTGTTGTCTTCCTCCTCCAGCCGAGCTGCCGCCTTCTCCTCTCCCTCCCGTGAACAGAAGCAGTGCCGCCTCCCTTGATCTCCCTTCTCGGTTGATTCCTCCCCAATTAAAGTGCAAAAATGGATTCCTCTCCACTCCCTCATCAATTCCCCCAACTTTTCCCCTTCCAATTCGTCCTTATTTCGTCGGATTTAATCCCCATTGAACTCCGGCCGTTTCTCCTTCTCCGGCGAACTCTCTGTCTCCTCCTCTCCCCGGCGACCCTCTCCCTCCCCTCCGGCTTATAAAAGGGAGCCCCGACCCCTTGCTCTCTCCCCACACACCGTCGTACCGCCGCCGTCGTGCAAACTCCGGCCGCCTGTGCCACCTCGCCCAAGCACCGGCCGGCTGTGCTGTCGCCACCCTCGGCCTCGCAGCCGCTCCCTTTTCCCCGGCCACCTCTCCATTTCACCGGAAGTCCGTGGGAAGTGTCCCTTCGCTGGTGAACAGTGAGAACGTCATCGTCGTCCTTCTCCTCCAGCAGCTCCTGCTGCCTTGCCAATGGGTTGCCCGACGTCGCCATCTCCCTCCCCGATGTCGTGGCATCGCTCTCTTCCCTAGCAACGGCTTGGTCTTGCTATTCGCCGCAAACGTTCCGTCGTCGTTCGTTGCCGGTGGTACCTTCGGCCGACCGTTCCTTGCCCCGCGGTGCCGCCTCGTCGTCGGCATTGCAGCAACGTGCTCCACGCCGATCTCACGTTTGCCATTGCTGCCGCCGGCTGCCATCGTCGTCCCCTCGCCCATCCCGGTCGTCGTCCTAGTCGTCGGCCCTCCCTTCGTCAAGCGAGGTCGTTCGCGTCGTCGTCGTCTTCGCCGGCCGTCGTTCCCATCAAGTTGAGCGCAGCTCGTTGTCATCCGCCTCGTCGTCAAGCCTAAAGGTCACCGAAGTGCCGCCCGTCGTTCCGTCAAGTCGTCGCTGCTTCCCTCGTCGTCGCCTTTGTCCTCGGCTCTGCGTCGTCAAGCTCGTCCACGCCTTCGTGCAAGGGTTGCTGCTGAAGCCGTCCTCCTCGTCGTCGCTCCGTTCGTCGTCGGCTGTCTCCTCCATTCGTCATCGGTAGTCACCGTCGTTGCGTTGTGGTAAGGACCCCTCTCCTCGCTGCCTCGTCCTCGTCCTTCCCGTGTAGCCCTTGTGTTGTGGCCCTCGTGCCCGTCGTGCTGTTGTCGGCCTCGGTCTCGTTCACCGGTGTCGACGGTTGTTCGTGAGGTCTTCGCGTGCACGTGTGGTAGTCGTGTTCATGTGCCCGTTTGGCCGCCTCGTGCTTGCCCACGTGTGCAGGCCGCGTGGCATTTCTGTGAGGCCCGCTTGTCGGCCACATGTTTCGGTTGACACGTACGGTCTCATTCCGTCCTTCCTGTGGATCGTCTCTGTGAACCTGATCCACGGTGAACTAGTCATCTGACCTGTGGGTCCCGGCTACCGGTCGCTTGATCCTTTCTTTCCACGAGCGATGTTACATTAAACATAATATAATGGTACAATAGTAACTAAACAACTCGGAAATCTCCACTTTAATTACACCTAAATTTCGGATGGTCGTTTCTCGGCCATACGAGCTCCAAATTGACCCGTTCCAAACTGTTTAGTTTTTGTTATAACTTAAAGAACCCGTGTCTGTTGTTTTTATGTACTGTTGTCGTTTCTTTCTTAGCGTTGTAGCTTTGTTTTGTTTGTTCGTGTAGTTGCTGTCGTTCCGGAGTTCCCGTGCTGCAGTTCGAGTTCGTCGCTGAAGCTTCAGAAGCCCCCTTTTTTTCTCTGAGCAAGGCAAGTCACGCTCTCCTTGAGCATATTGAATCCCAGTTTGTGAAAAGTATTTTAATTTAAATTATTGCATTCGCTTTATTAAATTTACCGCGTTATAACTGTTTTATTTAGCCATTCCTAAAATCTTTGTTATAGCCTTATTATTGGTTATTGTGTATTTACCTTTGACAACCCTAGGTAACAAAAACTAGCTAGTAAGAACTCTATATGTGGTGCTTACTAGATATTTTAGGATTATGCTTAGCCCTGCTTCAATAGAAACGTTTAGTTGTTTCATAATCTCGAGACTTTGGGAATAACACTATGTTCTTGATTAATTGGATTAAAAGCTTGGTAGTCTAGACATGTTGGACTCCCCTTTCAAAATTCCCAAACTTGTTTTCGGCTGGGCTCGAGGTGTATGGCTTTGCTAGTCGCACCTCGGCCGACATAAGGACCGGTCTTCGGGCCTCTGTTGCAAGGCATATTCCGTACTACCACTTGTCTAATGGGTAAGGCTTAACTTGTCGTCTAGGACGGCCATGAGCAAAAAGACACGGATAGAGATGAATGAAGCCCTTGGTGGGGTTGACGTCTCTGGCAGTACGCCCGGGGGCATGGACTGTCTGCTCGACCCAGGGCGCCTGGCGAGGAAAGTCTATGTCGGTCTTTTTCGCTTAGGGCAATACTAGGCGGCAGGTTATGTCATGGCTTTCGTCCGGATGCCGTGGTGGCATGTGGCACGTCGCAACACGTGAGGAAGACATGTCTGGTGGGTAAAGATGTACACCTTTGATCAGAGTTTAATCTATTCGAATGGCCATGCCCTCAGTTATGGGCAAGCTGAGCAATGTACCCAAGTTAGAATTTGATTCTGTTTAAAACTAAAATAACTGGAGTTAGTACCTGTTGGCCTAGGATAAGGCAAGATCACGTCGGTGCGCGGCTTGGTGATAATTTTGACTAGAGATAGGTTCGTGTTGGTTTAAAAATGCCTTTAAATATCTAAATGTTTCGAAATGCTGATTTTATGCAAAATATCCCTATATATGAATCCTTTGTACTCCTTAGCATTATATTTGTATTTTCCCGGCATGGCTAGCTGAGTACGGTGGTTGTACTCATCCTTGCTCAATCTTTTCCCCTCTAGTCTGAGAAGCTCTCGAAGAAGAAGTCTTAGGTGGAGTCCAGGCTTATACCCCAGTTGAGCGCTTGTGAAGATGGAGCCGTAGGCCCGCTAGTCCTCTGCTGTTTTTCTTTTGTTGTCAGGCCTTATGTGCCTTTGTAATAATGTAAATATTATCATGATAATTAATAAAGATGTGTCTTTTGTATCAAGTTTGTGTGGTGTACCCCGGCTTTTCCTGGGACGGGGATTAATACACTAGCGTTCGGGAAAGGTATTTTCCGGGCGTGACAGAGATCGAGGGAGACATAGAGAGAGAGGAGAGAGGACAAGCACAAACCTCGGCTGCAGTGCGGTGATGAGGTCGGCGACGACGTACGGCGGCAGAGACGACGAAGACAACGGCGGCGGCAGAGGCGGACGATCGACGTTGAGAAATGGCTAAGTGTGGATTGGTGGAGAAGACGATGCATCGGACCTATTTATAGTCGGGATCTTTAGTCCTGGTTGGTGGCATCATCCGGGATTGAAGATATTATCTTTAGTCCCGGTTAGTAGCTACTAACCAGGACTAAAGATATCTTTAGTCCTGATTGATGCCACCATCCGGGACTAAAGATAATTTCCCGCTGTTTCCAAAATATCTTTTTGTCCCGGCTATGGTTAACAACCGGGACTAAAGATTAAAACATTTAAATGACATATGCCAGATCTAAATAGTTTAAAATTATTATTAAATATAAATAATCACATATAATTAACATATGACCTATTTAAATAGTTTAAAATTTCTATTACATTTAATATATATAAATAATTAACATATGACCAATTTAGATAGTTTAAATCTTCTATTACATTTCAATAATGATATATAATTAAAATATAACCAATTTAAATACTATTTAAATATAAATAATCACATATAAGTAACATATGACCTATTTAAATAGTTTAAAATTGCTATTACATTTAAAATCTATATATAATTAACATATGACCAATTTAGATAGTTTAAATCTTCTATTACATTTAAATAATGATATATAATTAAAATATAACCAATTTAAATACTATTTAAATAGTAATAATCATATGTACATAACATATGACCTATTTAAATAGTTTAAAACAGCTATTACATATATAATTGTCTTAGTAAAAAACACAAACATTGCATGGCCTTCAATACATTATAAATAATTTGCATCGTCCATGCAACAACCTATGTCACTGTTTTTCTCATGTACTTTCTCCTCACTAATGTTCCTTCGTTATGATCGTTTCACGAGTAAGGGATGTCCTCCTTTGATAGGAGAATGATCGGGTGAACCGTCACCTCGTACGGAGGTTGCCCGTCAAACTGATCGTAATCTTCGTCAGTCTCGTCGGGTCCTTGACCCTTCTTTGGTTTACTAGACATGTCCTTCACGTAGAAAACATGTGTTACATCATTGGCTAGGACGAATGGTTCATCTGAGTATCCAACCTTGGTTAGGTCAATCGTTGTCATCCTACTGTAATCAATCGTTACGCCTCCATCAGTGAGCCTAACCCATTGGCATCGAAACAGAGGTACCTTCAGGGTCCATAGTCTAGTTCCCAAATGTCCTCGATGACACCATAATACGTGCTAGCTGCACCATCGTATCTCACGACGTCGATACGAATAGCAGAGTTCTGGTTTGTGCTCTTTCTGTCTTGGGCTCTTGTGTAAAATGTATACCCATTGATTTCATATCCTTGGAATGTCGATATCAAGCAAGAAGTCCCCCTTGCCAAGAAGGCTAGTTGTCGGTCAATGGTTTCGGTACCCATTAGATGTTGTCGTAGCCTAGCAGGGAAGTATCAATGTGATGGTGTGTAATCCATGCATCGGATTTGCCGATGTTTTTGGAGCGAACAATCGCCAGGTGCGCCTCGATGTAAGGGCCAACCAACGAAGATTATTGCAAAACTGTGAAATGTGCTTTACGGAATAAATCGTTGTCCACAGTCATTATTGCTTTCCTTTCAAGAGTCCCCTTTCCCCGTAGTCTCCCCTCATGGCTTGATTCGGGTACCCCGATTGGACGAAGGTCTTTAACAAATTCTACACAGAACTCAATGAACTCCTTTGTCTCATAACCCTTGGCGATGCTTGCTTCCGGATGAGAACGGTTACGAACGTATTTCTTTAGAACGCCCATGTATCTCTCGAAAGGAAACATGTTGTGTAGGTATACAGGACCGAGAATACCAATCTCTTTCACAAGGTGACATAGAAGATGCATCATTATATTGAAGAATGACAGTGGAAAGATCATCTCAAATTTGACAAGACATTGGACCACGTCATCTTGAAGGGTTGTTAAACTGTCTAGATCGATGATCTTTTGCGAAATTGCCTTCATGAAAGTACATAGCTTTGTTATTGTTCCCCGGACATTATCAGAAAGGATACCACGAATTATAATAGGAACTAGTTATGTCATCAACACATGACAGTCATGAGACTTTAGGTTTGTGAACTTCTTCTCCATCATGCTTATTATTCTCTTTATATTCGAGGAGTATCCAAACGGTACCATGATGCTCTCCAGGCATTCAAACATACTTTCCTTCTCTTCCTTGCTCAGGGTGTAGCTTGCAGGACTCAAGTAATGGCTTCCTTTATCCTTCAGTTCTGGGTGAAGGTCCTCGCATTGTTGCATATGCTTGAGATCATTACGTGCTTCAAGTGTATCTTTCGACTTCCCATATACACCTAGGAAGCCCAACTGGTTGACGCAAATGTTCTTATTGAGGTGCATCACGTCGATTGCGTGCCGGACGTCTAAGACTTCCCAATAGGGTAACTCCCAAAAAATAAACTTCTTCTTCCACATCGCCGCGTGACTATCTTCGCTCTGTATAGGTTGGCTGCCAGGTCCCTTTCCAAATACTACTTTTAGATCTTTCACCATAGCAAACACGGTTTTTCCATTGCAACGTTTAGGCTTACTGCGGTGGTCTGCCTTCTGTTTAAAATGCTTGCCTTTTTTCCATACAGGATGGGTTGCAACAAGAAATCAACGATGGCTCATGTACACAACCTTCCTGCAGTGTTTCGAATACGTACTTTCAGTTTCATCCATACAATGGGTGCAAGTCTTGTACCCCTTGTTTTATTGTCCGGATAGGTTGTTAAGTGCAGGCCAATCTTTAATGGTCACGAACAGCAACACTCGTAGGTTAAATTGCTCCTGTTTGTCTTCATCCCCCACGGGGACATCTTCTTTATTCCACAGCAGAAGTAGATCCTCAACCAATGGTCTTAGGTACACATCAATGTCATTACCAGGTTGCTTTGGGCCTTGAATGATAATTGGCTTCATGATATACTTTCGCTTCATGCATAGCCAAGGGGGGAGGTTGTAGATACACATGGACATAGGCCAAGTGCTATGGCTGCTGCTCATCTCTCCAAATGGATTCATGCCATCTGTACTTAAACCAAACCTTACGTTTCGGGCATCCTCTCCAAAGTCTGGAAATGTTCTGTCGATGTTTCGCCACTGCGACCCGTCGCCGGGGTGTCTCAATATCCCGTCTTGTTGACATTCTTCTGCGTGCCAACGCATCATGCTTGCATTCTCTTTGTTCCTGAACAAACGCCTGAGCCGTGGTATTATATGGAAATACCACATCACCTTAGTAGGAATTCTCTTCTTCGAAGGTTGTCCGTCCACATCACCTGGATCATCTCGTCTAATCTTGTATCGTAGTGCTTTACAAACCAGGCATGCTTCTAGGTTCTCGTACTCCTCACCGTGATAGAGGATATAATCGTTCGGACATGCGTGTATCTTATGTACTTCTAGTCCTAGAGGGCATACCACCTTCTTTGCTTCGTACGTTGTTTTTCGGGCAATTCGTTTTCCTCCGAAAGAATGTTCTTGATGAGTTTCGATAACTTGTCAAATGTCTTGTCACTCACACCATTTTGGCCTTCCATTGCAAGAATTCTAATGTCATACCCTACTCTTTGTGCCCCTGTTCGCAACCTGGGTACAACGAAGTTTTGTGGTCCGCTAACATACGGTCCATTTTTTGGACCTCCTTCTCACCTTCGCAGCCGTCCTTTACGTCCCGCAACATCTGACCAAGATCATCTATAGCGTCGTTATCTTCAACAGCTCCGTCCGCCTCGCCTCTTGGATTTTCTTCAAATCCACCGTATTGATGAGCCCAGTCCGGAATATTCTCGTCTTCTACTTCATCTTCTTCCATTGTAACCCCTATCTCTCCGTGCGAGGTCCAACAATTATATCCAGGCATAAATCCAGACTCAAACAATTGCGCATGAATAGTTCTTGATGATGAATACTCCTTCTGGTTACTGCACTTTTTGCATGGACAACACATGAAACCCTTATACTTGTTAGCATTGGCCACATTCAAAAAATAATACACGCCTTCAATAAATTCTTTCGACCGTCGGTCCGCGATGCACATCCATTGCCGATCCATCTATATATCAAATAGTCCAATGTTACTAACGAAATCCACACAATTGAAATGAATTATATAATCATATAATAATTTAAAACATTATGGTTCAAAGTGAAACTAATTTCTAGAAAAGAGCTATAAAGATGGAGACAAGAAGGAAGAGAAGTTTACAATTATTTTTAAATTTTTATTAAAGTGCTTAACATATTTTTTTATAGTACGAACAGTATTTCTAGTTATATTACATATTTTTCAATTACCTTTGTTTTCTCACTACACCAGAACCCTACATCTGTGACGGCATACCAGTGACAGGCCTACGGATTGGTCACAGATGACCGTCACCTTTGACGGGTCCTTATGTTTGCCGTCATCGGTGAGACATCCGGCTGCGGCCCGTCACAGGTATGACCTCACCTGTGACGGCTTGGAACCGTAAGCCGTCACTGAAATACCAGTGACGGCTTCTAACTACCTGGCCGTCACAGGTATCACCCCACCTGTGACGGCCAGAGAGTTAAAACCCGTCAAAGGTAATTGGCCGACATCTTTGACGGGCTATATTTATTTAACCCGTTTGAGGTGAGTTGGATCTCTATAAATACCATCTAACTGCCAACTGCTTTCCATCCCGACCAGTGCACTGTTCACAATTCGGTTGGGAGGGTAAGGGGGGCGAATTTGTGCTGAAATTAAAGGTAAAAAATACATTATTCTCCCTTCATTCCCAATTGATCATCATATAGTTTTTTTCCTATGTCGTTGATTGCAGATGAATCGTAGTTGGATGTACCATGTTCATCGTTCGTCTAAAGAGTATAGGGAGGGGGTCACTGAATTCGTCACATTTGCGGACAATGACAGAAAAAGCAGGATGGCCATGCACATATTGTGTCCATGTAACGACTGTAAGAATGAACAGATGTTCCATGATAGTTCAGATGTGCATTCTCATTTGATAAGGAGAGGTTTCATGGAAAAATATACATGTTGGAGCAAGCATGGAGAGCAAGAGGCACCTGATGTCGCAGTTGAAGAAGGCCCGGATCAGGATGTAGTGAACGCCGCTGCAACTCGAGAAGGCATGTTTGTACCTTCTTCGTTAGGCGGAGAGACCATAGATTTGGATACTCAAAGTTTGTCTGAAATGTTGCATGACGTTGAAGACGCAGATGACAACGACAGAGATTTTGAGAAGTTTAGTAAGTTGGTGGAAGAATGTCATATGCCTTTGTATGATGGATGTAAGTCGAAGCACAGCAAATTGTCATGCGTGTTGGAACTCATGAATTGGTCCGACAAGAGTTTTACAGAACTTCTTGAGCTGTTAAAGGACCTGTTGCCAAAGGGGAACAAATTACCGCATACGACATATGAAGCAAAGCAAGTCTTATGTCCGTTGGGCCTGGAGGTGAGAAGAATTCATGCTTGTCGAAACGACTGCATTTTGTATTACAAGCAATACGCTGACTTGGATGTTTGCCCTGTCTGTGGGGCTTCTAGATACAAACGAACAATAAGTGAAGGTGAAGGAAGTAAGTCAAAGAGGGGAGGCCCCGCAAAGGTGGTGTGGTATCTCCCAATTGCGGAACGCATGAAAAGAATTTTTGCGAATCCAGAACAAGCTAAGCTAGTGCGTTGGCATGCCGAAGAACGGAAAGTCGATAGTAAGCTTAGGCACCCGGCAGATTCAGTACAGTGGCGGACAATCGATAGGATTTACCGCGAATTCTCAAATGACCCAAGAAACATGCGTTTTGCCATGTGTACGGACGGCATTAATCCATTTGGTGATTTGAGCAGTCGTCATAGTACATGGCCAGTTCTTCTTGTGAACTATAACCTTCCTCCCTGGTTGTGCTTCAAAAGAAAGTACATTATGCTTGCCATGCTAATTCAAGGACCAAGACAACCTGGCAATGATATCGATGTGTTCCTTGAACCGATAATCGATGACTTTGAGAGGCTGTGGAATGAGGGCACACGAACATGGGATGCATATGCATGAGAGTATTTCAACCTCCGTGCGATGTTGTTTTGTACCATCAACGATTATCCGGCCCTTGGCAACCTTTCTGGCCAAACTGTCAAAGGGAGATGGGCATGTTCGAAGTGTATGGAGGAAACAAGGAGCAAATGGTTGAAGCATTCACGCAAGATGGTCTACATGGGTCATAGGAGATTTCTCCCAAGGTATCACCCTTATAGAAATATGACAAAGAATTTCAATGGACACAGAGATACAGCTAGCCCCCCGACAGAGCTAACAGGGACAGAGGTGCACAACTTAGTGATGGGAATAACCAACGAGTTTGGAAAAATGAGGAAAGATGGAAAGACAAAAGAGAAAAGCATGTGGAAGAAGAAGTCAATATTTTGGAGACTACCATACTGGAAGGATCTTGAGGTTCGTCACTGCATAGATTTGATGCATATTGAGAAGAATGTATGCGAGAATTTAATGGGATTACTGCTTAACCCTGGTAGTACAAAGGATGGTCTCAACGCCCGGCGAGATCTGGAAGACATGGGTGTTCGTTCAGAGCTACATCCCATAACCACGGAGTCGGGCAGAGTGTACCTTCCTCCAGCCTGCTACACTCTCTCGAAAGATGAGAAGATGGATTTGCTAACATGTCTGAGTGGTATAAAGGTTCCATCTGGGTACTCATCAAGAATTAGTAAGTTCGTTTCAGTGGAAGACCTTAAATTGATAGGGATGAAGTCGCACGATTGCCACGTCCTTATCACACAGCTGTTGCCTGTTGCAATAAGGAATATTTTGCCTCCTAAGGTGCGACACACGATAATGCGATTGTGCTCCTTCTTCCATGCAATTGGCCAGAAGATCATTGATCCCGAGGGACTAGATGAACTACAGGCAGAAATTGTCAGAACCATATGTCATCTTGAGATGTACTTTCCTCCTACTTTCTTTGATATAATGGAACATCTTCCCGTGCACCTTGTTAGACAAACAAAGTGCTGTGGTCCTGCTTTCATGACGCAGATGTATCCTTGCGAAAGGTACATGGGGATCCTGAAGGGTTTCGTACGGAACCGATCCCACCCCGAGGGGAGCATCATTGAGAGTTACACCACCGAAGAGGTCATCGAGTTTTGTGTTGACTATATGTCAGAAACCTCTTCAGTTGGATTACCATGATCTCATCACGAAGGAAGGCTTGATGGTGTGGGCACTGTTGGAAGGAAAATTGTAAGGATGGATCGTAAGGTGTATGATAAAGCTCATTTCACGGTACTCCAGCATATGACCGAGGTAGTGCCGTACTTTGATGAACACCTACGATTTCTCCGACAAGACAACCTAGGGCGATCAGAGAGTTGGGTCAGAAAAAAGCACATGTCTTCTTTCAACGAGTGGTTCAAGAACTGAATTGCCAACATGCCGAACTTGTCAAGTGAAACACTGCAGTGGTTGTCACAGGGTCCTGAATGGAGTGCTACCACCTGGCAAGGATATGACATATATGGGTACACCTTTCACACGATCAAGCAAGACAGCAAATGCACAGTTCAGAACAGTGGGTTACGCATTGAGGCCGCTAGCGACGGTGGTCAGCGTGATCGGTACAATGGCAGAGTTGAGCAAATATTGGAGCTGGATTACTTGAAGTTCAAAGTGCCATTGTTTCGTCGTCGATGGGTCGATCTTCGTAATGTAAAAGTTGATAATGAAGGTTTCACCATTGTCAATCTGGCTAACAACGCGTACAAGGATGAACCGTTCGTTCTCGCCAAATAAGTTGTTCAAGTATTCTACATAATTGACCAGTGTAACAAGAAACTGCATGTAGTTCGTGAAGGGAAAAGGAGAATAGTTGGATTGGACAACATTTCAGACGAAGATGATTACAACCAGCACGTGCACGGCATAGGTCAGGAAATACCTATAGAATTGGAGGAAGAAGAAGATGAGGTTCAACATGCACGCGTCGACCACGAGGAAGGATTATTTTTGTAATTTATGTCCATTTTGTCTAGTATATGTATGACTCTAATATGTTTGCAATGATCATTAGTGCATTGCTTACGAAATAGTTCATGTAAGTCAAATGAAATATTAAGCACAATAACTACTATAAGTGAAATAAAATAATTAAGTAAAATAAAATAATGAGGTAAGTAAAATATGGTGAAGAAATACTTGAGTTAAAAGGTCAAATCCAGTCAACCTCATTAATGACGGGTCGTAACCTGTGACGGCCGTTTAATTGGAGCCCGTCACAGGTGTCATAACCTGTGACGGCCTTTTGGTTGGAGCCCGTCACAGGTGTCACCACCTGTGACGGCCGTTTAGTTGGAGCCCGTCATAGGTGTCATAACCTGTGACGGGCTTTTAGTTGGAGGCCGTCACAGGTGTCACCACCTGTGACGGCCGTTTAGTTGGAGCCCGTCATAGGTGTCATAACCTATGACGGCCTTTTAGTTGGAGCCCGTCACAGGTGTCACCACCTGTGACGACCGTTTAGTTGGAGCCTGTCATAGGTGTCATAACCTGTGACGGCCTTTTAGTTGGAGCCCGTCACAGGTGTTGTTGACTAGGGTAACATTGGTGCCTTTTCCAGATCCAGATCCACTTTACACACCACAGTACACCGCCACCGAACTCGTCCTCCACGCCGCAACCGAACTACTCCACTGCCCTCGCCCTCCTCCACCGCCGCCGCCGAACTCCTCCACCGTCGCCGCCGAACTCGTCCTCCACTGCCCTCGCCCTCCTCCACCGTCGCCGCCGAACTCGTCCTCCACCGTCGCCGCCGAACTCGTCCTCCACCGCTGCCGCCGAACAAGCCCTCCATCGCCCTCACCCTCCTCCACCGCAGTCCATTCGTCCTCCGTTGCCGCCGCCGTCGTCCTCCGTTGCCATCCTCCACTCGTCCTCCGTTGCCGCCGCCGCCGAACTCATCCTCCGTTGCCGACGCCGCTCCACGCACAAGCGCTGCGACCCCAATCGCCACTCCAAGCCCTAAGCTGCTACGCCGCGATCCGCCGTTGCTGCAGCAAGTACAAGGTATATTACATCCTATCACTACCCACCCTTCTCCCACCTCAATCATTGTAGAATTTGAGAAATTTGCTTGAATGGAATCTCAGCTAATCATAGTGTCCTCTTTGGTGATTTATGGTTTGTGTTCATTGCTTGGATCCTGAGATTCACAACAGAATTTGGGTCCTATGTGCAGAACTGAACTTCTGAAATATAACTACTGATTTGCCTCTTCTAGTTAGCTAGTTGATTAATGATACATTTGGATGGACTTAAATGGCCAGTGATGAATAAGAACATATTATCTACACTTGTTCATTTTTAGGTTTCATTGTTGGTTGTCTTATGCATAAGAACAGACTATCTACACTTGTCCTTTTTCTGGATGCTTAAGAACAGACTATCTACACTTGTTCTTTTTTATGCATAAGAACATATTATGCACACTTGTTTTTTTTGGGACATTTGCTTTTGCTACTGCTAGCTGATTCCCTCTGTTTTTTTGTCCTTGATGCAAATGATAGTAATTGATGCATAATGCTTGAATAGAACTGAGGTCATATCTTAATACTTTCATAGTGGATCTGAAATCTCGTTTGAAATTTATAAGCGTATTCAAACTATAAGTCGATGACAACGCCCGGCGCATCCCCGTCCTCAACGACACTTGCGAGGATACAGGTAGAAGCAGACCCAGCCACGGTTTCCGCAGGTCATCCATCGACGACGGCAGCCGAAGAACCCGAACCTCGTGGTAATTTATAGGATAACTTTTCAATACATGACAACAAAATTTGTACCTACCACCCCTTAGCAAATGCTCCTTCTGTCTTAGCTGCAGAAGTGCCTCAAGAACAACAACCATCGCCTTCGGCCGGGACAAGTGCATCTAGGTCAAGTAGAAATCCCCGGACACAAAATAGATGGCTGACCACAGTGCAGGTTATAAGAGAGGTTGACGCAAGTGGTAGGCCCACGGCGCCGAGGACTGTCATAGGAAGATGGTCTAACTGCTGCGGGCTGGCAGCACGTGAGAATTTCGGCATCCTCCACAAAAATATCAGAAGGGTCCCAGAAGCTGAGATGGAGCGAACTTGGACGGCTATGGAGAAATGGTTCACATTTCCGGATGAAGCAAAGGAAAGGCTTAAGCGGAAGGCATTCCATAAGATGGGCAAAGCATGGAAGAATTGGAAGTGGAAACTCTTCACGGAGTATGTCATCCCACCCGGCAATCGTACTCCATTCGTTGAGTACCCTCAAATAACGGAGACGGTGTGGGAGCAATTTTGCGAGATGAAGAACAGCGAAGATTTTAGGCAGTCAAGCGAGGCACATCGCCTACTGCAAAAGTGGAATGAGCACCCGCATCGACTGGGCACGGCTTGGTACATCGGCAAGGAGCAAATATGGGCCCAAGAGGATGCAGCCGCTGCAGCAGCGAATGTCCCTGCCCCATTCGCCGACATCCCTGAATGAAGAGCTCGCAACTGGGCGAGGGCTAGGGGTAAGGTCAACCCTGACGGCTCCATCACATTTGACAATCAAAGTGACGCCAACGTCTATCAGGAGCTGGTGAGTTCGCTAATTAACCTCATTAATGTCCGTTCATATTAAGCAAAAGATTTGTAACAAGAATCCTGTTTTTTATAGTTAGGGTTGGTTGCCGAACAAGCTTCGCAGAGCGAGGTCGAGTCCGCGCCGAAGAGACGCGAAGATGACATCCTCACGAAGGCGCTCGGAACCAAAGAACATCCTGGCCGGACTCAGGGAATTGGCATTGATGTGCCCTGGAAGCATGGCCTGCCCGAGTACAGTTCCCAATACAGGAAACGGAAAGTCTCCAAGGAAGAGAGGGATGCTCGTTTGAAGGCCGAGCTTAAGTTGGAGGTCATTCAAGAACTCCAAGCAGACATGGACGCCAGGGTGGAAGAAAGGGTTCAGAAGGTCCTCGCCGAGATGAATATACGTCGAGCCGCAACACAAGTTGTCCATCCAACTCCTCCTGCACAACACGAAGCGAGTCCGTCACAACACAAGAGTAGCTGTGCATCCACAGAAGTGCCGGCCCCTCATCTCCTTGTCACACCACTAGATGCGGTGGACAACATAGAGGTAATCGATTATATCCGATCCATATCTACTCAAATACCTTTACATGTTCCAATATTAAATTGATACTTTAAAAATGCAGGACGTAGAGCAGTGTGTCCTAGTGGTGAGGGTCCACCCAACTTTCACGGCCGAAGTCGCTGAGGGCATGGCTTTCAATCCCTCGGACACAGAAAAGGTGCACGGCGTAAACCTACGTCAAGGGTATGCCAAGGTGTCCATAGATTCAGTCAAGGACAACTGGTCAGCCTTTCCGCTGCCTGTGCCCCCTAATGATGAAATCACGACTTTGGGCGATGCGTCCAAGACGTACATACAATGGCCCAAAGAAGACATAATTGTGAAGATGACTCCTCGCCCAAGTCGACCGACGGAGCGAACACCTTCAACGTCTAAGCTATCAATTGAGGCTCCCCGTGGACCGGCGTTGTCAGAACCCCATTCACCTGCCGCAGCCGATATGGATTTGACACACATAGCTCAGAACCTGCCTCCAATAAAGACCACAAGGAAGGCTGATAGCTCGCCACCCATTGTCAAGGGACAAAAACGTGAACGCGGGGGTGCTACAGGAAAAGGGAAGGTCGAGGAGTCGGCGCTGGTGAAAAAAAGGGGGAAGGTTGCAGCGTCGGCGTCGTTGACCAAAACGGGGAAGGTCGTGAAGGCCCCGGCACAATTTGAACTAGGCATGCCGTTGGTGGAGGACAATGTGTTGGCCGTGATGGGTATTGCTTGCCGAGAGCTACACAAACAATACATGGAGCTAAGCAATGCCAAGCGGAAAATGAGGGAGTCATGCATAGTTGGACATCACGACCACCAGCCCTCTCTATCGTCGCCTGCCTATGTAACTATAGGCTTTGATGACCTCTTCGACCTATTCAGGATTCGGAAGTTAGACACAGGACTTCTGAAATGCTACTCCTTCTAAGTGCAAACCTTCCTCCTTGTGATATTAATGGACTATCATCTAAATTAGTGCTAATACGTAATTGTTTTAAGGTTGTGTTGGATCGAGGGTCGTCGCCTTGGTAATCAAGTTGGGTTCCTTGATCCATCGATGGTCAATGAGGTCAATCTGCAAAATAACTTCAATGAATTGGTTGACTACGTGAACCGGTGCTTATGGGCCCACCAAGACAAGGAGTACATCATGTGCGCGCACAATCAAGAGTAAGAAGACAATAATCATTTCGTGTATATTGTTGTTGAAGCTAAGTTTCTTATTACTAATGCTACATAACCACCGCGTAGGCGACATTGGGTTCTCCTAGTCATCGTACCTAAATGGAGTAGGGTCTACTACCTTAACTCAAGTAAGGCAAAGGATTATAATTTCACTGAAATCATCAAGGCCTTAAATATGGCTTGGGGACCATATGTGGAAGAGGGTGGTAGGTACAACGAGGGCAAGGACCAACTTTATCATGACACCAATTTCGCATGCGCACAACAGATCGGGGACCAGTGCGGTTTCCACGTGTGTCACAATATGTCGACACTTCTAAGAGAGGTCAAAAATTTCGACTCTGAGGTTGTTGCTAATGGCAAATTCAAACATTTCAATACCAAATATTAATCTTATAAACGTGCTAACTTATGTATTATTGAACAGAAAGGTAGAGCTGGCTGGAAGGTTTCACCCATCAACCCTCCTGCTATCAGAGGCGAACTGTGCGCCTTCATTCTCGCCGAAATAATGAACAAGAAAGGACGTTTTCACGTGTAATAGACGATTGAACTAGGCTACTTGTGATTTCGTGAACAAAACAGTTATCCAATTTTCTGTGATATAAAAATAGTTGTTTCTATGGTTCTGTGGTACGGTATGCTATGTAATTTACTTTCACTGGATGGATATGGTCACCTGTGTATATTTTCTTAGAAAAGAGATTTAAAACTGATTTGGAACATTACCTCTTTACTACTCCCTCCATTTTCAAATTATTTGTCGTTTTTTATGACATGCGTATTTTGCGTTGCCCTGTTGTGCCGTTCATTTGGATGGACTTAAATGACCAGTGATGAATAAGAACATATTATCTACACTTGTTCATTTTTAGGTTTTATTGTTGGTTGTCTTATGCATAAGAACAAACTATCTACACTTGTCCTTTTTCTGGATTCTTAAGAACAGACTATCTACACTTGGTATTTTTTATGCATAAGAACATATTATGTGCACTTGTTTTTTGGGACACTTGCTTCTCCTTCTGTCTTAGCTGATTCCCTCTATTTTTTTGTCCTTGATGCAAATGATACTAATTGATGCAGAATGCTTGAACAGAACAGAACTGAGGCCATAGTGGATCTGAAATCTAATGCTTTTTGGGTGATTTTGGGGGAAATGGGATGCAAATGATGAATGAATTGATGAATTGATGAATGCATGTGATATTGGCGCTGGCTGGCATGTATCTGTGATCTTTCTGTTTTTCAGAGGGCATGGCTAGCAAATCCTGAGGCTAGCCAATATTTAGTATTTATTTTTTTCGGGATTTAACACATCAGTGACGGGTCATAAAAAAAAGACGTCACAGGTAATCATCCTGTGACGGATTCGTAAACCGCGGCCGTCAGAGCTGACTCTCCTGTGACGGGCCTTTACTTTCTTGCCCGTCACAGGTAGCCCAGCTGTGACGGATTCTAACTACCGGAGACTAATACCTCTGACGGCCTTTTGTTTATGTGTCCGTCAGAGATGAGACACCTGTGACGGGTTCTAACTGGTCCTAAGCTAGCGGGGACCAACACCTCTGACGGACGTCTATTTATTTTCCCGTCAGAGATGTGTGTCACCTCTGACGGCCGGCCACCCGTCAAAGGTGACAGGACTCACCAGTGACCACTGATCACTGACCAAGCCCAAATCTGTCAAAGGTGCGGGTTTGGGCCCGTCACAGGTGACCTTATCCAGTGTAGTGTCTACCCTTTTTACAAATAATCATACAATAATTTTACATATTTCTTTTTTATTGTTTGTAAAGTTGAAAACATATCTTTAACGAATTATGCTTTTTCTAACTATTTTATTAAACTAACTTATTTTTCAATTCTTTTATCTTAGTTTTCTATATTTTCCCTCGGTCATCTCTTTTATAACATATGTATCCAAATTTTCTAATTTCAAAATCAACCTAATTTTGCCTATACATATTTTCTCTCTCATCATTTTGCATAAACCTTGTTGAAGACAATATTTAATAGAAACAAAACTATAAATGTAATATGCTAAGCATACATTATTAGAGAATGGATTTGCTCGATCTCTCCGATTTGTATATTATCACCAAAACAATTTTATCAAAAATTTCGGCAGCACCTCCCTTCTTCGTTCTCCTCTTGGCAGCAATGGCTCGGGCTAGAGGAGGAGGAAGATGTATAAAAAGATAGGTCACTTTAGTCCCGGTTAATAACACCAATCGGGACTAAAGATCTAAATCACCTTTAGTCCAAGTTTGTGTTACGAACCGGCACTAAAGCGAGGATCTTTAGTCCCGGTTGTTGACATCAACTGGGATTAAAGATCTTCGGCCCTTGACATGAGCCTGACACGGTCGGTGAAGGTGTGTATCGGGACTAAAGATGATCTTTAGTCCCGGTTGGTATTAAAGATCATCGTGACCCATTACACTTTTTAATCGGGACTAAAGATGATCTTTAGTTTCGGTTCCTATTCGAACCGGGACTATTCCGGTTTTTGTGAACCCGAACAAATATCAGTTCTCCAGTAGTGTTCATTATCTACTAAACTCTTTAATCCAGTGCAGTTTCGTTAATTACAGGCCAGGGCTAAGGAAAGCAGTATCATGTTTCATTTTAACCATCGATTGATAACATGCAATTAAGCACAGTACCACATTGAATTGTTGATCGATGTAATGAACACAGCAACATGATCTAGCTCGTCACAGCTGAGAATGGCTAACCTAATTGATCTGTTTGTTTATCATTCCTTGCCTGCTTGATGCTGGGACGACCATGCACGTACGCTAGCCAATTTTGTGAAGCCGTTGAGATATTTATCCTCAATGAATTAACAAAACGTAAGAAAGTGAAACTTTGTGCGTTGTGAGAAATTATAAATATTTGATCTCAGTAATTCGTGAGCTTAATTAATTTGCATATTGTTACGTAGGGCATTGGTTATACCTTGTGAATTGTGTGATAGCTGCTGGATGGAAGAATGATATGTATATAATATGCAATGTCCAAGTGCAGACATTGATTAATTTGTTCAATGTTATGAACCAACGTAAAAGCAGCCCTTCGGAGTTCAATGTTGGCCTGCCAGACACGGAATGGGAGTACCTGTCGTAGAACATTGTTTTCTACTAGCATATATATCGTTTCTAGGGGTGATAATACTATGTTATCAGCACAGAGCAACCTAAAAGCAGTCCTTTGGAGTTAATGTTGGAGAGCCTGTGACGTTAGGTTGTTCTAGTCCCTGGATAGGGCTAGTACGTTGTCATGACCTGTCACAGGATTACAGCAAGCGTCAATAAGAAAACATGATAGACAGGTACGGCATCTGCCAATTTATTTCAAGCAACTAAACAACTTACATATACACTCGTTCCCATATATATCACATCCTGCGAAATCAAAGTGTGTTTTGATTGATATTTTATGATAAACAATTGGCATGATAGATAATTACTTTTGATATTTGATAATAATTGGCGAAGTGGTTTTTGTGGAACCGGTCAGACCGGGTGAACTAGGCCGGTCCAACCGGTGTGTAATGTTCTGTAAGACCGGCCAGTCCGACGGTCGGACCGACTGGCTCTGTAATGGAGTCGATTTCACGTTGTTTATTTGAATATTCGTGATTATATCGTGACTATGACTTATAGATTATTTCTATACGTATGTAATATTGTTGTGTGCTAATGTAGAGTTAGGTTGAGAAAGAATTTGTGCTCGAATATGGTTTTTGGTTTGATTCATGTGTAGGTGTGCCTTAATGTCTTACGAGAGCATTGCCGATAATGGATCGGGAGTCAACCTGGAAGAAGATGATATCCGGACGATCGGGATATCATGCGGAATGCTTAGGCTAACGAACAACGCATATGGTTGATGAAGATTCCATGCGGCATATGATGGAAATTGTATGTGTATGGAAAGCTAAGTAAAATTGGGAAGGAGTCTAAATTTTAGAAGATTGGAGTTTGAATTATAAGAAGATACTTGTATGGGAAGGTTTCTTAGTGGATTAGGACGACTTATGCAAGTTGGATTCATGGCTTCTAGGTTGCCTCCTTCTATTAATTTTGTGAGAGTTGAATTGAGGAAATATTTAGGGTTTCGATTTTAATCGAATTTTGAGTAAGGAGTTTGTTATTATATTTTGTAAACATGAATAAAAACAATAAAGTTCAATCTATTTTCAAGAGTTCTTCGATTTGTATTTGCTCGGGTTCGACGATCACACTGACGGAATACTAGAGGTCAGACCGGCAATAACTACTCGGTCAGACTGGCGGCAATACGGTAGTTGGACCGGTGATGGCGACAAGTGTTGGCGACAGGGATAGGCGATATCGGTTCAACAGACGGTCAAACCAGCAAATCTACTCCGATCAGGCTGGAGGCAAGGGTGCTATCAAACTGGCGCACGATCTGCGATCATACCGATCTCCATCAGATCTCGAGGGTAGCTTTAATTCCACGAAAAGTTTCGGTTTTTCGCATTCCTACCATTCATCCTCCTTTGGTAGATTTAGTTCTTATTGTTCGATCCTACACATCGTATATATTCTCACCCGTATATACTCAAATACACCCATTTTTGTACGAGAAAATATATTATATGCCACTGAGTATGTCACAGGTCTACGATTTGCCACTGACTTTGGCACGTTTTATAATATGCCATCAACTTTTTCTTAACTTCTACGATTTACCATTATCGTCCAGTTAGCCTCCATTAGTACTATTTAATTTTGTCTAAATGACCAAAATACCTCTAGGACAAAAACTTGCAAATTGTGGATAAAAATTTTGAAATATCAGATTTTATGTTTTTGGCCAAATTCTGGATGTGTACGATCTTATGTTTATAGTATGATATTTCAGAATTTTTGTCCAAGTTTTGAAAGTTTTTGTTTCAGGGGTATTTTGGTCATTTGGACAAAATTGTACAGTACTAACGAGGCTAACCGGACGGCGATGGTAAATTGTAGAAGTTAATCAAAAGTCAATGGTATGTTGTACGATGTGATAAAATCAGTGACAAATTGTAGACCTGTGACAAACTCAGTGACGTATTATGGAATTTTTTTTTTATATACAGTCGATCGTTCCCATAGATATCCTATTGGTAGTCCTGATAGATAGGTACTCTAGCAATCTCGTGCACACATAGACACACACAAGGAACCTTGATTTGTTGTCAAAGATGTTTCATAGTCGTGAGTGAAATTTTTGAATGAAACATAGTGATACACCATGCATGACAAGGGTCAAGGGCAGACTGCTCTTCGATGTCCGTAATGAAACATGGCTTCAATCGGAATGAACGGCTTCAGGATTAGTCTTCAACATTGAAGGATACTCATCTGCATTGTGCATGCTGGCAATGTTTGGAATCAATTAATGTGTGGTCACTGGTCTCAGGCCTGTCGTTAGCTTTTGGCAGGCAACAAGCCACGGAAGGTTACATATCCAGCGCTTTGTTGCAAACTTGGAACAAAAGGTACGCACGTTCTACGTTATGGTCGCTTACAAATGGTTCGGAGTTAGCACCATCGATCATCGGTGTCACAGGACGAATGATACTTCTATAATGGTAGCATCTGGGGTGTATTAAATTATCAATGGCACAAGTAAAAAAATATCTCAGATTGATCTTCTGTTGCTCTCAATCCTCCTCCCTCTCTTTCACAGATAATCAAGAACTGACACAATAAAAACATGTTATCATGGATGGTCCAATTCGAGTTCCGATTTTTTTTATTTTTTATACTTAAACTGGTAATTTTTGAACTCCAAAAATATTAATAGACAGACGTTGTTTGAGAAATGAGATGGTCAATGGATCATATGATTCTAAGTGTGTTATTTCTTTGGTGGAACGGAATGGAATGTCCGCCATCTATCATCTCATCCCTTGGAGAAATCAGTAATCAAATCATTTCAGGAAACTTGAGGAACGGTCTCCTAATAGGTCACCATACACCATTATTCTAGATTGTCTGATTCCTCAATCAAAAGGTCCAGTAGTTCACGTGGTCAAACCTCTTGTTTATGCTTTCACATAGACAAAACCAACTTGCAAAGCTAATTTATAATGCTGTATCGACACTGTTCCGATGTTTGGAAGTTTTTTATGTTCGTTTATGAAGTTTATTGAGTTAGATGCACTTCTTTTAACGAAAGGATAGTACGAGGATTTTTCCTTATAAAACCATTCAAGCTGTCCTTTCCAGAAATATCCAAGGATACAAGTGGATGGTATATTGAGTAAATTTTGCCCAAAACATGTTCCATCATCGAAATGATACATGTATTATTATACTTAAGAAATTAGATGACTGATGGTAACGAGGTAACTAAAAGTTAATTAAGAAAGAATCATTGTTACATTAACTTTTGGCACATTACCGACAGAATGAATTTTTTATATTTGAAAATTAACACTATGACCAGGGATAATAAAATTAACCTTCCTTACAAATTTTTTTCAATCAACCTGAATTTTTTAATGCATCAGGTGCACAAGCCATATACAGCATTACTTCACTGTGGCTATGGACTGCTTAGCATGGACTCATCACTCGTCATCACCAGTAAATTTTTTTTAGCAAAAGCATAAAAGCTTTACACGTTAATATATTATAAAAGAAGAGTAGCATATATCAGTAACATGCCGAAACGGTCACTGGGTGGAGGAGAATCACCAGTCATCATGCATCGGTTGACAAAAGGTCTCATTTTTTCATGTCGAGCTCAAGTCTGCTGTTATAATCACTTATACAACGTTATACCCCTTCTGTCTTCTTGCATTGCCCAATCAACTTGGCGAAGTATAGGATGTGCCCCCCATCATCCCAGAACATGTTGTAAGGTACTTAACAGAATAAACATCATTCAGGATGGGTATTTTGGACCTAAGAGGGAGTTAGGCCAACTTGTATACTCGGTAATCGATCCTATAACGCAGTCGATCGATAGCGGCGCCCCGTGTGAAATCAAAGTGTTTTGGTTGTTATGTTATGATGAATAATTGACATGTGAGATAATTGGTTTTGATATTTGGAGTTTATTAGCAAAGTGATTTTGTAGCCGGTTAGACCGGGGGTTGTGTACCAGTTAGACCGAGGTGATGATGAATAGTGTTTTCAGATGATTTTCAAGGATTTTTGTCTGATGCTTGTGGTCAGACCTGTCAGGCTGGGCCAGTCAGACTGGAGTTATGTGGGAGGTCAAACTGGCAAGCCCAACGATCTGATCGGCCGGCTCTGTGTCAGTTTCGTTTTCGGGTTATTTATTTGGATACTTGTGTTTAATTCTATGACTTCTAGATGATTTCTATACGTATGTAATACTGTTGTGTGCTAATGTTGAGTCACGTTGGAGATAACTTGTGCTCGGATATGGTTTCTTATTTGATTCATGTGTAGGTGTGTCTTGATGCCTTGAGAGAGTATTGCCGGTGATGGATCGAAAGTCAATTTGAGAGATGATTATGTCTGGACGATCAAGATATCTTGCGGGATGCTTAGCCTTAGGAACAATACACGTGGTTGGTGAAGGTTCCATGCGACATATGATAGGGAGATTGTGTACATATGGGATGAGGAGTCAAATTTTGGGAGGAGTCCAAATTTGGTATGATTGGAGTTTGTAAAGTTTGTTTCTTATACGGGAAAGTTTCCTAGTGGATTAGGACTTCTTGTACAAGTTGGGTTCACGGCTTTAGGCTGCTTACTTTGGGTATGAATAGACAGGGAGGTTGAGGCCTCTCGGTATCGATTTTGTGAGAGTTGAGTTTAGAGAAAAGTTAGGGTTTGTAGTTTAGTTGAGATTTATGAAATGAGTGTTATTGTTGGACGTTGTAAACATGAATAGAAGCAATAAAGTTCAATCTACTTTTAGAGATCTTCAATTTGTGTTTTGCTCGAGTGCAGCAGTTTAATCAACGGGATAACGGCGACCAGACCGGCGGCATCTGCCCGGTTAAACCAGCGGCTCCACGGAGGTTGGACCAGCGGTGGTGACAGGCTACGGCGGTGAGATCGTGCGGTTAGACCGAAGGTCTATGGGCGGTCAGACCAATCTTCATTGGCAACGAGGGTAACTTTTTATTCCGAAAAAATTTTTGGTTTTTGAATACTCCAACCATTCACACCGGTGTGGTTGGCTTAGTTACTGCTATTTGATCCTACAAGTGGTATCAGAGCCTTGTTTTCTTTTTTGGATCTTTATCGATCTTGAGTTTTAGCCATGGCAAATAAGTTTAGAACTAAGCCACATGTTTTTGATGGACTTGATTTTTGTTATTGGTGCAAAAAGATGAAAGCTTACATTATGACCGAGGATTATGATATTTGGAAAAAGATTGCAATTCCCTATGAAATTCCTTATTAGATTAATACTGCTGCTATAAAATAACTATAAAACTCGCAATATTTTGCTTAATGGAATTCCTCGTTCTGATTTTGATCGTGCCTCTCATCTTGAAACTGCACATGAGATTTGGGTTGCCTTAAACAATTTTCATCAAGAAACTTCAAATATTAAGGGACTTCGCAAAGATGTTTTCAAAAAGGATTACATAAAATTTGAGATGAAATTTAAAGAGGTTTTGGATGATTACCTTACACGCTTTAACAAAACTTTGAGTAATCTTTGATCTTTTGATGCATCATATGATACATATTATTTTCAATCTGAGTTTTCTCATCACTTTTTGAATGGTCTTCATATGTCAATTTGGGACACGAAAGTTATATTTATCCAAGAGTCTGTTGACATGTCCACCTTGACTTTAGATTCACTTTACACTAAACTCAAAACTCATGAGATGAATATTCTTTCTCGTAAAGTTAATTCTAAATATAGTGCTTTGGTTTCCTCTGGATCCTTTTTTTGATGGCGGCTCTTCTTAATCAACTCTTAATGCTTTAACTTCTATTAATGTCATGTCCAATGATGAACTCGAGCAATTCAAGGAGTAGGACTTTGCTTTGGTTGTTGATAAGTTGTCTCAAGCAATGAATAATGTTAGATTCAGGAAAAGAGGAGGCTGAGTTCAGTGTTTTGAATGTGGAGGACTGGATCACTTCCGTTCGCACAACCACAAATTTAGGAGAGCCAGGAAAGATGACTGTCGGTGACATGGGACCAGGGGTATCGAGACCAAAGGGAAGGGCGGCCACAGGGATCCACGTGGCCCGTCCCCCCGGAGGGGTCGGGCCCGAGGGTGACGTGGCGGCTGCCCTCCCGGTTTCCCCCCGGGGTCGGGTCGCTCCCGTTTCTGCCCCAAGGCCTGGGGCGCCCCGACCTCCTGTGGCTTTGGTGCCACGTGCGCAGGTTAGGTGAGCACAGCGGAGCTCTCCTAACCGCATTTAATGCGTCGTGGCGCGTGCATGTCCTGTCTGTGACCGGTCACGGTGAGTGACTGGTCGTAGATCGGTCAGATCGCGGGTGAGGTGGTGCCAGGATGCCTGTGCGTCGCACACGCGCCAAGCGGCCTGCTGCACGCCACGCCCCATCCCATCAGAATGATGAGAGCCCTCTGTCTCTTGTCTCTCGGCTGGAGTTGGTATGCCAACTCCCGAAGTTGGTATGTCAGCTCCGGTCAGATGCTTTCCCGATTCCGGTGCAGGCGAGACACAGAAGTCGCCCGCCATTTAATGAAGGTTGAAATGGGCGTCCCCTGGAGGAGTCGGCTGACCGAGCGAAGGCGTGCTGCGGCGTCTGTCAAAGGCTGCTTCCGGCGATAGGATAGCCCTAAATGTAAAAGAATGTCTTCTTTCTTAGGCAGCTCGTGGCCCATGTGGTAGCCCCTTGCCATATAAAAGGAGGCCCAGGCCTAAGAAAATGGGGGGACTCTCGGAGGATTCCATCATACTGTCAGATCTACCAGAACACAGGAGTAGGGTATTACGCTCCTTAACGGCCTGAACCTGTCTAAATCGCCTGTGTCCGCGCGTTTCCGTTTTTCTCGCTGGGATCTCACAGATCAGGGCGTAGAATTTCACCTTGCGCCCCCGGCCGAACCGGCAAAGGAGGCCTGCGCGGGCTCCCGGTGAGGAGTTTCAGGCTCCGTCATCTGGCGCGCAAGGTAGGGGGCGTGCGCGTGTTTTTTCTGAGCCCCCATTTCCTTTCGTGTGCGCCAAGGTTCGCCTGGTAAGCCCTATGACTGAAGAGGCAGTGGCGTAGTATCCTTCTTTGAGCGCCAGCAGTGATGGCGGGGAGCAGAACCCGCGTCGTCGGGCTCGCACCCCGTCATCCCGCTCCCGCCGAAATCTTGGGCGGGGGAAGGCACCTGAGGAAGTCGAGGGATCCGCGACCTCGCCGCCCGTAGGCGACGCAGGAGGACGGCAAGGCGGGGTGCGTCGTCGCCTCACCTATGGTGATGGTGGCATGCCCCAGGGCGCGCTCCAGGCTGCGGCCGCGCTCTTACGTCACCCGCCCGTCGTTCCCGATCCAGAGACCTCGGCCCAGCGTTGGCTGGATGACGTGGCCAACCTGGTCATGACGGCGCAGCAGCGCCTAGGCACCGGCAGGCAGTCTTCTGCCGCCGGGACCTCTGGCGCTGCCATCGCCGGCTCTACGTCGTCGAGGCGGAGGGCACGACGGGCGACGGCCGACACCCGCCGTTCGTCCGCGGTTCCCTCGTCAACGCCTCCGACTCATGAGAATATGCATGGGGGCCAGACGCCCGGCTCGATATCGAGCACCGGCGCGACGCTCGTCGTGCCGCCCATGCAACGGAAGGCGCCTCCTCCTCTGGGGCGCCGCTCCGTTCCGGTCATGGGGGCCGGCCCTCCGTGTCCTCGGTTGGCGGTGCCGGCTGTAGAGCCTTCGTGGCGAGCCTTCGGAATGTCCATTGGCCCCCGAGTTTCTCCAGATCTACACGACTGGAATAGAAGCCGCGGAGGGTGACGATAGGGTCATGGCGAACTTCTTTCCCATGGCCCCGAAGGGCCAGGCGCGGGGTTGGCTAATGAACCTGCCACCCGCGTCGGTCCACTCCTGGGAGGATTTGTGCCAGCAGTTCACCACGAACTTCCAAGGCACATATCCGCGCCCAGGCGAAGAGGCGGACTTGCACGCGGTACAGCGGAGGGACGATGAGTCTCTCCGCTCGTACATCCAGCGGTTCTGTCAAGTCCGCAACACCATACCTTGCATCCCTGCACATGCGGTTATCTACGCATTCAGGGGGGGCGTGCGGCACAACCGCATGCTCGAAAAGATCGCCTCCAAGGAGCCCCAGACCACCGCGCAGCTTTTCGAGCTCGTAGACTGTGTGGCTCGCAAGGAGGAGGCCTGGACCTGGAACACCTCCGGCTTTGGAGCGGCGGCTCCGGCTGCCCCCGAGTCTGCCGCTCGTTCAGGGCGGCGGGACAGGAGGAGGAAGAAAAGGTCGGCCCGTTCCGACGACGAGGGTCACGTCCTCACCGCCGAGGGTGCTTCACGGGCCCCCCGAAAGGGGAGGCCCGTGGGTGACAAAAAGAAGGAGGCCGGCGCTCCCAGCAGAGTGCGCCCGGCCGGCAGGTGGTGCACTGTGCACAACACCTCCCTCCACGACCTCGCTGACTGTCGTGCGGTCAAAAGCTTGGCCGAGCGAACGAGGAAGTGGGAGGAGGAGAGGAGGCAGGAACGTCGTGAGGGCAAGGCCCCGGCGACTTCAACCGGCGAAGTGAGGCCAAGCAGAAGGCCCCCGCTGAGGACGGCGATGATGGCGATGATGACCTGGGCTTTCAGGAGCCCGAGGCCACCGTTGCCACCGTCGATGGGGGACCGTGCGCTCACGCTTCTCGCCGAAGCCTCAAGGCCATGAAGGGAGAGCTTTTGGCCGCAGTCCCCACCCATGAGGCGACGCGGCGGGCGCGTTGGTCAGAGGTCACCCTTACCTTTGACTGGACCGACCACCCGCCATGCGTTGCCCGGGGAGGACAGATCACGATGGTGGTCTCCCGCACCGTCTGCAACGTGAAGTTGGGGCGCGTCCTGATAGACGGTGGCACAGCTCTCAACATCCTCTTCCCCGCGGCCTTTGATGCCATCAAGGCCCCGGGGATGGAGCTCCGGCTGTCCCAGCCAATCATTGGCGTGACGCCTGGGCACACCTGGCCGCTAGGTCACATCGACCTCCCGGTCACCTTTGGTAGCCCCGCCAACTTCCGCACCGAGCGGGTGGATTTCGATGTGGCGGACCTCAATCTGCCCTACAACGCGGTCCTGGGAAGGCCCGCGTTAGTGAAGTTTATGGCGGCCACCCACTATGCCTACCTCCAGATGAAGATGCCGGGCCCAAGTGGCCCCATCACCGTCCACGGCGACCTCAAAGTCGCGCTTGCTTGTATAGAGCAGCGCGCGGACCGCCTCGCCGCGCTGTCCAAGCCCGCGGGCGGCGACGAGGTCCCGGTGAAGGAGGTCGCCCTGGGCGACGACCCGTCCAAGACCACCCAGAATGGTGGTCTCTTGGACGACAAATAGGAAGACGCGCTCGTCTCCTTCCTGCGGGCAAACGCCGATGTCTTCGCGTGGAGACCGGCGGACATGCCCGGGGTCCCCAGGGAGGTGATCGAGCACCGTCTCGCCATGTGGCCGGACGCAAGGCCCGTCCGGCAGAAGGTGCGGCGGCAGGCCCCGGAGCGCCAAGCCTTCATCCGCGAGGAGGTGGCGCGGCTTTTGGAGGCCGGATTCATCCGTGAGGTCATCCATCCGGAGTGGCTCACGAACCCAGTCGTCGTCCCCAAGGCGAACGGCAAGCTCCGGATGTGCATCGACTACACCGACCTCAACAAGGCATGTCCTAAGGACCCTTATCCCCTGCCACGCATAGATCAAATTGTCGACTCCACCACAGGGTGCGACCTTTTGTGTTTTCTAGATGCATACTCAGGATATCATCAGATTTGCAAGGCTAGGGAGGATGAGGAAAAAACTGCATGCATTACCCCTGTAGGAACTTATTGTTATACAACCATGCCTTTCGGGTTAAAGAATGTGGGTCCTACTTTTCAGCGTACTACTCGTATTTCTTTGGGTAGTCAGATAGGGCGCAATGTTGAGGCCTACGTCGATGACTTGGTTGTGAAAATGCGCAACCAAGAGACCTTGCTCTCGGATTTAGCAGAGACTTTCGAAAGTCTTCGCTCCGCGCGCATAAAACTGAACCCCGAAAAGTGCGAGTTTGGTGTGCCTGCGGGCAAGCTTGTCGGGTTCTTGATCTCTGCCCGAGGCATTGAGGCCAACCCCGAGAAGATACGAGCTATAGAGTGGATGCGCCCCCCCAGCAAGCTTAAGGACGTGCAATGCGTCACCGAATGCATGGCTGCCATAAGCCGATTCATATCGAGGCTGGGAGAGAAGGCGCTGCCCCTATTTAAGCTCCTTAAGCGCTCTGGGCCGTTTACTTGGACGGAGGAGGCTGAGCAGGCCCTCACCCAGTTGAAGGCGTACCTTAGTTCCCCCCCGATCCTGGTCGCCCCGGAGCCCGATGAACCGCTGCTACTCTACTTGGCGGCAACCCCGCAAGTAGTCAGCGCGGCGTTGGTTGTGGAGCGCGACGAGGACGGCCCTCGCCCTGTGCACTCCCACCCTGTGTCGACCCAACCCGGGACAGAGAAGGGAGGAGAGGCCCCCGAGCCGGACGGCGGCCTAAGGCCCCTGACGACCGGATGTGGCCCTCTGCCCACTCGTCCGACGGCGCCGGATGCCGCCGACCCCCAAGAAGGCCTCAGGGCCACTGCGGGAAGGTCACGCCCGATGCCCTCCGACCCCGAGGTCGTCAGCACAGAAGCCGAGTGGGCCCAGCAAGGTCCCTTGGACGACGAGCGCCCCGGGAACGGTGCCCTCAACGGAGAGGACAGGCCCCGCCGGAAGGTGCAGCGGCCCGTCTACTTCGTTAGTGAGGCGCTGCGGGATGCCAAGACCTGATACCCTCAGGCTCAGAAGATGCAACTTGAAAGGTGACAAACAGTCAAGTTGAAAGGTGACAAACAGTCAACTTGAAAGGTGACAAATAGTCAACTTGAAAGGTGACAAACTTGGTTTCGGCAATAGAAATTGGGGGTAGCAGTCAAGTGCCAAACACAATGGGTTAGTCAGGACAAAGGTTTAGACAGGTTCAGGCCCTCTCTAATGAGAGGTAATACCCTACTCCTGTTTCGGGGATTCGATCCGCCGAGTGGTTTATTGATCTCACGATCTCTTTCAATAGGGGCTCTCGCAAGTTTTCTGTTTGTCCGTGTATTTTTCTCTATGCCCCTCAAGGGACGCCCTACCCTCCTTATATAGTCCCGGAGGGCGTGTTTACAAGTCGGAGACCTATTCTATTCTAAGTCGGACTGTTTGTCACCTTTCAAGTTACATAGTACCAAGTTTCGACAGTTGGCGTGCCAGGTACGAGCTCCGCGTCAAGTTCTTCCTCAACATCTTGCCGACAAGCGCAATGGGATCTCCATCAAGCTTTGCCAACTTCGTCTTCGCCCCTGGGCAGACGCTTCGCTTCGGCGGACTCGACTTCGTCACCGACAAGTTCGGTAAGCTCTCTCTTCTCGACTCGGATTCGAACCAGTCGGGGAGGGAAAACTCCTTGGCGCCGCTCGGGTTACCGGACGACGCTAAAATTTATCATAATCTCCTATCTTCTGAGTTGGATCCGATCCACTCGGGAGAACCTCCTGAATCTTCTGAGTCTTCATCGCCTTCGTGCTGTCCCCCGGCCTCACGAGAGGTCGCGGTCATACTCGAGCGACTCGGATCGTACTCATCCACGGACATTGATGAACATATGAGCTCCACCGACTTCGACGACCTCTACGACATCTCCATAGACAAAATCAATAGCTACGACGCAGACAAAGACTACTACGATCCGGACCTTCTCAACGTTCTCATGGCCGAAGTAGCTGAGACTGCCTCGGCCGTGGCCCGGAGGATCGCGGAGGAGGAACGGGCTAAGCTTGAGCAAGAGTGCAAGCGCGTGGAGGAAGAACGACCCAAGCTAGAGCTAGACCGCAAGCGTGCTGAGGAGGAGAATAAGCGCAAGGAGGAGGAGGAGCTCAGGAAGAAACAAGAAACCGACAAAAAGAAACGAGTCCTGAGGGCGACCGGGCGCTCAGCCCGTGAGGCCATAATGCAGACACGAGTCGACAACGCCAATATCTTCCAGACGCCTCAACAGAACGCCGTCGCTGCCCTCACCCTCATCGACACCGTCATCGAAGCGGCGCCGGCTGCGGTGACGCCGCTCCTGGACAAGATCAAGACCATCGTCGCGGCTACGGCCAACGGCCATCCTTCCAGCTCCGCACGAAGGCCGATCGAGTCCGTTGCAGAAACACCTGACAGAAGCCGACCGCCGCCGCTGCGGTCCAAGGATTACAAGAGACCCGAGCAAAGCAAGACACCAGTCAGATCTAAAGACCCCCGCCACGAGGCAGTATGGAGGCCACGAGGCCAAACGGCTGACTCTCACGAGAGAGAACACAGCCGACAACCCGTCCATGACCGGAATCGTCGTTACAACAACTCCAACTACCAAAGCAGCTTGCGAAGGCCCCCGCCGAGTGATCTGTGGGAGGTACTGGACCGACGCTACCGGGAACGTGAACGGCGCTCTTCTGAGGACAGAAGGAAATCACCCGACGACTACGACGATGGAGTGCCCGCTTTCACCAGGAACCTGCGTCGAGTGGACTGGCCGAGTAGTTTTAAACCTACCGGGATTGATAAGTACGACGGCAAGACCGACCCCGAGTCCTGGCTAACTGTGTGTACCCTCGCCATCCGCGCAGCAGGAGGAGACAACAAGGCTATGGCCAATTACCTGCCCGTCGCTCTCGCCGACTCAGCCAGGAACTGGCTCACGAGTTTGCCAAGAGGTTCGATTGACTCGTGGAGCGAGCTTCGGGACCACTTCATCACCAACTTCCAGGGTACTTTCGAAAGGCCCGGGACCCATTTTGACCACTACATTCGACGCTTTTCGGAGAAACGGAACAAGATTCCCAACATCACCGATGACGTCATCATTGCTGCATTCCAGAAAGGCGTCCATGACGAGTTGCTTATCGGCAAATTTGTGCGCAAACCACCGAAGACGGTCAAGCAAATGTTCGAGACGGCAAACGCCTACGCCAAATCTGATGACGCAACTAAGGCCTCGCGACAAGACCGGCAAGACAAGAGGGACGACAAGCCAACCGGAAGCAGCTGGCGTCCTAAGAAGGACAACGGCAACAACAACGGGGGCCAAAAGGATCGCAAGCGTAAGCCCGAGGATCTGATCGCCACGACATCGAACTACCACCAACAGCGTCCCCGAGTCGCCGCCTACGACAAAAAATCATGAACGCTCAGTGCATACACCATCCAAACCACAAGCATGCAGCAAAGTATTGCTTCATCTACAAACAGTTCGCTGAGCAATACGCGGCACAACTACGACAAAAGCCGGCTGATGAAGCCGGCCCATCAGGCACCTAGAGGAACGACCCGGCTAGCAGCACGGAGCCTTTCCAAGACCCCGTGGGCGAGCTAAACCACATCTTCGGGGGACCGCAGGCGTACGAGTCCAAGAGGAAGCAAAAGCTGACTGATCGCGAAGTCAACGCCGCGCAACCCGAAGTTCCGCATTATCTACGATCGCGAAGTCCTATTTGCCAAGACGCTAGACGGGATGCAGATTCCAAGATCCGAGTTGAAGCCGAGTTCAGCTCCCTTTCACGGAGTCATCCCGGGGCTGTCATCCACGCCACTCGGGCGCATTACTCTTCCAGTCACCTTCGGGGTTCGGGAGAACTTCCGGACGGAGAACATCACTTTTGAGGTTGACGACTTCGAAGCGGCCTACCACGCGATCATCGGAAGACCGGCGCTCGCTAAGTTCATGGCGGTACCACATTATACCTACCTTATCATGAAGATGCCCGGGCCCAATGGAGTCATCACCCTGCGCAGCGACGTCAAACAAGCCTTCGCTTGCGACAAAGAAAGCTGCGACATGGCCCAATCTCATGAGAGATTACGCAGCCAATTAGATGTCCGACTGGCTGCATCGACATCTGGAGAAGGAGAAGTCCTGCCAAGAAGATAGCCAAGTCGGGAGATGGCGACGCCAAGACTAAGAAAATCCCCCTTGATCCATCTGATCCCTCTAAAACTGCTGTAAGAGGCGCAGAGCTAGATCCTAAATAGGAAAGCGCGCTCGTCACCTTCCTTCAGAATAATAAAGATATTTTTGCTTGGAAACCGTCTGACATGCCGGGTATTCCTAGGGAGGTGATCGAGCACTCTTTAAACGTCAAAGATGACGCTAAACCTATAAAACAACGATTGCGCCGTTTCGCTCAAGACCGAAAAGATGCCATCAAGGAGGAACTCGCCAAGCTCTTGGCTGCTGGGTTCATCAAAGAGGTTTATCATCTCGACTGGCTAGCCAACCCAGTTCTTGTCCGGAAGAAGACAGGGCAACGGCGCATGTGCGTGGACTACACCGATCTCAACAAAGCTTGCCCCAAAGACCCTTTTGGACTGCCTCGAATAGACCAAGTCGTTGATTCGACAGCCGGCTGCGAGCTTCTGAGCTTTTAGGATTGTTACTCGGGTTATCACCAGATTAGCTCGAAGGAATCCGATTGCCTGAAGACATCATTTATCACCCCGTTTGGAGCCTATTGCTACATCACGATGCCCTTTGGCCTGAAGAACGTTGGGGCCACTTATCAGCGCATGATCCAGAGGTGCCTTCAGACCCAGATCGGGAGAAACGTGGAAGCCTACGTCGACGATGTCGTCATCAAGACCAAGCAGAAGGAAGACCTGATTGCCGACTTAGAAGAAACCTTCGTGAACGTTCGGGCCTTCAGAATGAAGTTGAACCCGGAGAAGTGTACCTTCGGTGTGCCATCAGGTAAGCTACTCGGTTTCATGATATCGCATCGCGGCATTGAGGCAAATCCAGAGAAGATCAACGCTATCCGGAGCATGAAGCCCCCGAGTACCCAGAAGGACGTCCAGAAGCTCACCGGTTGTATGGCGGCATTGAGCCGTTGTCTCCAGACTCGGCGAACGAGGTATGCATTTTTTCAGGTTACTGAAGAAGACCGATGATTTCCAATGGACCAACGAGGCCCAGAAAGCTTTCGAAGATTTCAAGGAGTTCCTCACGACACCACCCGTGTTGGCGTCACCGCACCCTCAAGAACCTCTATTGCTCTATGTCTCCACAACTCACCAGGTGGTCAGCACGGTATTGGTCGTCGAGCGTGAGGAAGAAGGCCGCACCCAAAAGGTTCAACGGCCAATCTACTTCGTCAGCGAGGTGCTGGCAGGAGCCAAAACCCGCTATCCTCAGGTACAAAAATTATTATATGGAGTCTTAATCACTGCCAGGAAGCTAGCCCATTATTTTCAGGGTCACTCGATCACCGTCGTCGCGTCCTTTCCACTCGGCGATGTCATCCACAACCGGGAGGTTACTGGACGTATCGCGAAGTGGGCACTGGAGTTGATGCCGCTAGACATAGCTTTCAAGGCGAGGACGTCTATAAAGTCTCAAGTCCTGGCGGATTTCATAGCCGAGTGGACCGAACAACAAGAAGATGTACCTAGAGAAGATTTGCAGTACTGGACCTTGCACTTCGACAGCTCCAAAAGAGTCACCGGCTTGGGAGCGGGAGTCGTACTGATTTCCCCGACTGGGGAGAGGCTACGGTATGTCCTTCATATCCACTTTCCTGCCTCACACAATGTCGCCGAGTATGAAGCCCTTCTTCACGGCTTACGACTTGCTGTTTTACTCAGGATACGACGGATGATTGTGCGAGGAGATTCCCAGTTGGTGGTTAACCAGGTGATGAAGGACTGGTCCTGCTTGAATGAGACCATGGAGGCCTATCGACAGGAAGTTCGCAAGCTTGAAGCTCTGATGTTTTCGTAGAACATCTCTATGAGCCGACTGTTGCCAAAGCACTAACCTCTGATGAAGGAGTTACCAGCCAGGTCGCCATGCTCGATGCTGATTGGAGGACACTGTACATCAAGTTTTTAACTCAGCAAGAGATGCCGGGTGACCGGGATGATGCGGAATGAGTCCGACGTCGCAGTCAAGGCTATATCATGGTTGACTCAGAGCTATACAAAAGGAGCCCCTCTGGAGTTTTGATGAGATGCGTCACACTAGAGGAAGGACGACAACTATTGCAAGATATTCACTCGGGCATCTGCGGCAGCCACGCCGCGGCGCGCACTCTGGTGGGCAAGGCTTACAGACAAGGATTCTTCTGGCTCACGGCGGTCACCGATGCAGACAAGGTAGTTTGCACGTGTGAAGGTTGTCAATTCTTCGATCGGCAGAGCCACGATCCAGCTCAAGATCTTCAAACAATTCCCTTATCATGGCCTTTCGCCGTGTGGGGCTTGGACATGGTGGGTCCGTTCAAGAAGGCGCCAGGAGGATTCACGCATCTATTTGTCGCGGTTGATAAGTTTTCCAAGTGGATCGAGGCTAAGCCGGTTGCTACGATAAGTGCGGATAAGGCGCGAGACTTTATTCTAAACATCGTGCATCGATTTGGTGTCCCGAACAGAATTATAACTGACAATGGGACTCAATTCACTGGAGGCGTTTTTAAGGAGTTCTGCGAAGATTTTGGTATTAAGATTTGCTATGCATCGGTGGCACACCCTAAGAGCAACGGACAGGTTGAACGAGCTAATGGTATGATTCTTCAAGGTATCAAAGCCCGAGTGTTTGACAGACTACGACCGTACGCCGGAAGATGGGTTCAAGAGTTGCCTTCGGTATTATGGTCATTGCAGACCACACCCAGTCGGGCTACCGGCCAATCTCCTTTCTTCTTGGTTTACGGAGCAGAAGCGATATTGCCAAGTGAGATGGAGTACGAGTCTCTTCGTGTTCGTAGCTTCGACGGCGAGCGTTACGACCAAGGAAGAGTTGATGACCTCACCCGACTGGAGGAAGCCCGCGAAGCTGCATTGATTCAGTCGGCACGGTATCTTCAAGGACTTCAGCGCTACCACAACCGCAATGTTCGGTCGCGAGCTTTCAATGTTGGAGACATGGTTCTGCGCAAGATCCAAACTACAAAAGATCGCCACAAGCTATCTCCACTATGGGAAGGGCCCTACGTAATCGCTGAGGTGACTCGGCCAGGAGCATATCGTCTAAAGCGTGAAGATGGGACCATGGTGGAGAACTCCTGGAACATTGCGCATCTTCGTCGATATTATACTTAGGCATTTTTTGTCCCTATGTCCTTCTCGACTGCCAACTTCAAGCAGGATGACCTCTTGGGTTGTCAGTCGAGGGCTATAGATATATCAATAAAGCATTATTTAGTTTATCATTGTTTAGTGTTTTGGTTCAAGTCCAATAGATAAGGACTGAGAATTTTTTGATGGCTTAATCAAGCTTAGGCTTGGTGACAGTCGGATGAAAAATTCTTAAGAAATTATATATGAAGACTCGGATCAGGGCATTAGCATAAATAAGCTATATATTTACAAGTTAACATTACAGCGAGTCATATACATCAAAACAAGTCAGCTATTCCTGGAAGTTTGCGGCTACATCACCAGCTACCTTTTTCGCCGACTCCTGTGCTTTACTTATGAGCTCCAGGGCTCGTTCATCTGAGGTGCCGGCAGCAAAGCCATCTCCGACAGAGTCTACATCTATCTGAGGATAGAGTGATTTCGTCTGTGCAAGAGCGAAGCTTGCACCCATGACGGCCGCGTCAGAGATATTCTCCATATATTTAGCCGGGGCCATCCTGAGTTTATCAAAGATTTCTACGGCATCCAATGAGCTCGTCCCGAGTCCATGTTTATATAGTGCTAACAGGATTGGCGTGGCAGCATTGGCGATGTCATCCCTTACACTTTCAGCCCTTCGGACTCTTTCGGCGAAGACATCGAATTGTGCTTGGGATTTAACCTTATAAGCTACAAGAAGGATATGATTACATAAATATTCAAGACCAAGCGAGTTATGGAGAGCTATCTTAAAAGGCTTACCTTCAAATTCTTCTAGGATTTTCCTGTTGTCAGACTCCAGCTTGGTTTTATTGGTGCTTGTTTTCTTCAGCTGGGCCTTGAGCGAGTCAATTTCGGATAAATTTGCTACAACATGAAGGTTTTGCAAGCATCAGGATCAAAATAGATTATATGCGAAGACAGAGCAAGTATAAAGGTGGTCTGGCTTACTCCCGATTGAGCCACGGAGTTCCAAGTTCTCATCTCGGAGCTTCGCGATCTCTGCCCGCAAGACGACCTCTCGAGCTGCGGCTTCTTCTCTGGCGGCCTTGAGGTCTTGATGAACATTTTCCAGAGAATTTACATGGGGGACCAGCTTCTCGAGAGTGTCTGATTTGGCCACTGAGCGACAATATATTCTCTGCATAAGGGGATGAAGATAGTCAACCACGTTAGACGACGATGATAAGACAAAGAGGAGATGCACTTACATTCATTAGCCGGGTCGCTTCGTTGAGGCTGGCCACGAGCATGTCGCGTTCTTCATTTTCCTTTTGCTTATTTAACACGATGCCTTGCTTCACGCCTTCAGCATCGTGCCACTCGATCTTGATAGGAGGGGCCGAGTCAGTTCAAGACTTCAGTCGGGAGATTCCCTCCTCTTCGGCTGATTGATCTAGAGAAGATGAATGAAGAAAGAAGTGAGAAATATGATGGAGACAAGAGTCTGGCGATTATTGAGAGATTTACCTGTTCTGGGAGCCGGATCCTTAGTTGGTGCTTCTTGACTGCGCGGGCCCTATGGATTTTCGTCTGGCTGGTTTCCAGTCGGGGCATCTTGACTGGCAGTCGGGGGCTATTCTTCAGTCGACTGGTTTCCAGCTGAGATGTCCTGGCTGGCAGTCGGGGGCTCTACTGCAAGAACATCTTTGCTTGAGGATTCTGCCCCAGGAGCATCCTCACTCGGGACGGGGTCTTGTGTTTTTGGTTCTGCAGGCCTTGGCCTTTCTGACGCTGTAGATGGATTGATGGCTTCAGCCCGCCCGGTGGGATCAATATCTTGAGGTTTCCTGCAAGAAAGAAAATAAAGACAATTGAGTTGGAGGTGAAAAAGATTTTTAACCAAAGGCTGATTCTGGTTATGTGAGATACCTATTGGACCTCCTGATTTTAGGAGTGGACCTGACTGTTGGTTTCGGAGGACTTATGTTAGACTACGAAATATGGACTTCTTCGTCATCCGAGTCATCAACGACCAGTCTCTTTTTACTCGCTCGCCTGCTGATATCTTCATCGGCGGCAGCCCTTTTCTCTTGAGGCTCAACCTTGATTTTGGGGCCGCCGGTTGGTTTTTTGGCAGCAGGTCGAGCTGGAATATCGTCATGATACACCTTGTACGGCTTGGAAATAATAAGAGCGTTTGCCTGCAAGTAGAGTTTTTGAGATATATTGAAGGATGTGTGCAATATTGAAGGAGTTTTGAAGAGCCGAGTCGACTTACCGGAGGAGGAGGTCGGAATAAGTTGAACGGAGGAACTGGCATCTTGTGGCTGCGATCTACTGTTATTCCAGAGGAGAAGATCTTGTACATGCGAGTGCACAAGGCCTGGTAACTCAGAGCATCGCGGTCCTCCCGATTGGGGTCGCTTTCGCCCTCATACTCGAACGCTGGTTTGGATCTTTCCTTGATGGGAGCCAGTCGGTTCTTGATGAAGTCCCGGGTAATTTGTTCTCCTTGGAGGCCTTTCTTCTTCATTTCAAGAATATTAGCCTGGAGGTTATTTGCTTCTACCCAATCTTGGTTCTCCGGCATTGTGCTCCAGTTGGCTCTTTGGATCGGTGGAAGGCCAACGAAGTCGGGCAAACTGGGACGGGGATTCGAGATATAGAACCAGTTTGCATGCCAACCCTTGTTGGAGGATTTCAAGGGGAGAGAGAAGTAATCTCTGAGGAGAGTCCCGCGGAGTTGAAAGCCAGCGCCGCCGACAACGTAGGGGTCATCTTTGGTCAGGTGTGGCTTGACATAGAACATACGGCGAAATAAATTGAAGTGGGGGAGGATGCCTAAGAAAGCTTCGCACACGTGGATAAATATTGCAATGTGGAGAATAGAATTGGGGTTCAAATGATAAATTTGAAGGCCGTAGTATTCGAGAATACCACGGAAGAAATCGGAAGTGGGAAGACCAAATCCGCAATAGAAGAAAGAGGTGAAGACCACAATCTCACCGGTGTTTGGAGTGGGGAACTCTTCACCGGCCGCCGGGCACCAGCCGATGATTTCTTTGGGCGGAAGAACTCCGTTCTTCACCATTTCCCGCAAGGTCGACTCTTTCACGTCGGAGGTAGCCCATTAGTCGAAAGGGATTTCTCTCTCTTCCGCCATGGATGCGAGTTGAGTGCAGTTGGATCTAGCGTGGGAAATGGGGATTTTTCGAGGGGATGTTGGCAGCTGGATGCGGATGATGGATTGTAGAGGAACTTGAGTTCTTTGAAGGATGATTTTGCGTGAACACGAGTTCTCGAATTCCTCAGTGCGGCTGATGAACAGGAGCGCGAAAAGGAGAAAAATTTCGGGAAGATGAAGCGGCAGGGACGACGGTGGTGCTTTGAGAAAGATTTTAGGGTTTTTTGCTGGGTTTTCTCGTATTTGGGCCGAGCCCATGAGAAACTTGCGGCCCATCTTATGAGTACGGCTTGACATATGTCCATGAGGACTTAAGCAAATTTGCTCTGGCAATATGCATATGTCTCATTGCCCGATGATTTAAAAATCCTTTCATAACAGCAGTTACACAACTTATTGAAGGTTGGTACTATGCAACTTGAAAGGTGACAAACAGTAAAGTTTTTTATAACTGTCCTGGTAACTTTTTTATAGGTTGCAGGAGCTGTTTGGTTTTTACAAAGCGTTTGATTTTTTATTTTTATCAATGCTGATTTGCAACCTTGGTGTGCTTTTTTTAATCAAGACCAATATTATGGCAAGAGCTATTTAATATTTTGATCGTATTTTTCAGATGACTGATAAATTTATTAACTCCTATTTTTTATTCCTGAGAATTGATTGAGTTGTATGTTCCGGGACGACTCGGGCACAACGACTTGGATAAGCATGAGCTTGCCGAGTACTCGGATTTTTTACCCCTGAGGGTCGGCTGAGTATTTTGTTATGAGATGACTTAGGTAAATTGACTCGGATAAGCATGAGCCTGCCGAGTGCTTGGATTCATTATACACTATGCCTTGATTATAAGGTTATGTGTTATATGATTTTTTTTTTATGATTGCTTTTGGCTTAGGCTAGGCATTTATTTAACTCGGGAGAGTCTGATTATTATAGTTCTTGACTATATGCTTAGTTTATTTAACTAAACACATAGTCGGGGGCTATACCTAATTAGGTGCATCATTTGATGCACCTAAATTTTTATGTTTGAAAATTTTTTTGAATTGATTTCAGCCCTTCACAGTCTTTCTTGGATGATGAGGCACTCAGGAGACTCAGGCAGGGATAATGGAGGCACTAGGCAGTGGAAGCACTCGGCTGAGAAGTCACTCGGCCGCGCGTTATTCAAGATCGAGGCAAAGTTATCTCATCGACTGCTAAGGGCTCGGGGGCTACTGTGGAGATTATGGGTACCAGATACCCTCACGGCTAGCTTATCCGACTTACCATAGGGGATAGGTTGCGCTCCATGATTTTGTAAACCGGCTATGACTTGGGTATTATGTTGCTATTGAGATAAGGTAACAGCCCATAGTCTATAGTTGGTAAGATTGAGGAGTCCGACTTAGAATAGAATAGGTCTCCAACTTGTAAACCCGCCCTACGGGACTATATAAGGAGGGTAGGGCGTCCCTTTAGGGGCATAGAGAAAAATACACGGACAAACAGAAAACTTGCGAGAGCCCCTATTGAAAGAGATCGTGAGATCAATAAACCACTCGGCGGATCGAATCCCCGAAACAGGAGTAGGGTATTACCTCTCATTAGAGAGGGCCTGAACCTGTCTAAACCTTTGTCCCGACTAACCCATTGTGTTTGGCACTTGACTGCTACCCCCAATTTCTATTGCCGAAACCAAGTTTCGACAATGCTCTACGCGATTCTGATGGCCTCGAGGAAGCTGCGCCATTATTTCCAGCCGCATCGGGTCACGGTGGTCACGTCCTACCCCCTCGGCCAAATCCTATGCAACCGAGAGGGTACTGGACGGGTGGTAAAATGGGCAATCGAACTCTCTGAATTCGACTTGCGCTTTGAGCCACGCCACGCGATTAAGAGCTAGGCCCTCGCCGACTTCGTGGTGAAATGGACCCCGGCTCCCGAGCCAGATCTCGGACTCTCCGCCCCCGAGGCCAACATGATCCCCTCGTAGCTGCCTCACGCCACCTACTGGGTTATGCAGTTCGATGGCTCCCTGGCCCTTCAGGGCGCTGGCGCGGGGGTCACCTTGACCTCGCCGAGCGGAGACGTCCTTAGATACTTGGTTCGCCTAGATTTCCAGGCAACCAACAACATGGCGGAGTACGAGGGACTCCTTGCGGGACTCAGAGTGACGGCCGGAATGGGGATCCGCTGCCTCCTGGTTCTAGGTGACTCCCAGTTGGTCGTTAACCAGGTCTCCAAGGAGTACCGGTGCTTCGACCCACAGATGGACGCTTACGTCCGCGAGGTGCGGCGTATGGAGCGCCATTTCGACGGGTTAGAACTTTGACACGTGCCCAAATGGGATAACGCGGTCGCCGACGAACTCTCGAGGCTCGCTTCCTCGCGAGCCCCGACCCCACCGGGCGCCTTTGAAGAAAGGTTGGCCCAGCCGTCGGCGCGACCCGACCGCCTAGGGGAGACGGACGCGCCTGCGCGGCCCCCGAGGCCCGTCGGAGTCCAGGGCTCGGGACCCGGGGGGGCCGAGCCCGGCCCCCCAAGATTGATCGCCTGGATGGCTGAGATCCAGGCGTTCCTCAAAGATCAGACTCTACCCGAGGACCGCGAAGGGAGTGAACGCGTCAATCGCATCTCCAAGCGCTATGTGCTGGTGGAAGGGGCCCTCTACCAGCGCGGGGCCAACGGAATCCTCCTGAAGTGCATTTCTCGGGAACAGGGCGTCGAGCTTCTTGTCGATGTCCATGAAGGCGAGTGCGGAGCCCACTCCGCCTCGCGCACCTTGGTCAGCATGGCCTTTCGCCAGGGTTTCTATTGGCCGACGGCGCTCCACGACGCAGCGGACCTAGTCCGACGATGCAGGGCGTGCCAGTTTCACGCCAAGCAAACGCATCAGCCGGCTCAAGCCCTGTAGACCATACCTCTTTCAAGGCCGTTTGCCGTCTAGGGGCTGGATATCCTGGGTCCCTTCAGGAAGGCCCCGGGCGGGTTCGAGTATCTGTATGTCGCAATCGACAAGTTCACTAAGTGGCCCGAGGCTTATCCGATCATCAAGATCGACAAGCACTCGACGCTAAAATTCATAAAGGGCATCACTGCTCGGTTCGGGGTGCCTAACCGTATCATTACGGACAACGGCACCCAGTTCACCAGTGAGCTTTTCGGCGACTACTGCGAAGACATGGGCATCAAGCTCTGTTTCGCCTCACCCGCCCACCCCAGAAGCAATGGCCAGGTGAAGCGCGCCAACGCGAAAATCCTCAAGGGCCTCAAAACCAAGACCTTCTACATCCTCAAGAAGCATGGCGATTCGTGGATCGAGGAGCTGCCAGCGGTGCTCTGGGCGAACCGAACCACCCCAAGCCGAGCAACAGGGGAAACGCCTTTCTTCCTCGTCTACGGCGCGGAGGCGGTCCTCCCATCCGAGCTCACCCTGAGGTCCCCTCGGGCCACCATGTATTGCGAGGCTGATCAAGATCAGCTTCGCCGAGACGACCTCGACTACCTGGAAGAGCGAAGGCGACGCACGGCCCTCCGAGCCGCGCGCTACCAGCAAAGCCTGCGGCGCTACCATCAGTGCCATGTCCGGGCCCGATCACTCTGCGTCGACGATCTCGTCCTACGCCGCATCCAAACGCGTGCTGGACTGAGCATTTCAATAACAAGCATTTTCAATTTCCTAAGGATTGCGCCTGTGTTATCGTTTCCTTTTGAAAAGTCTTGACTTGAGTCAGTCTGCTCGTGCTCGTCCTTGCCCTCGGCAGCCCGGGTCGTCTAAACCGCCAAACAGGGCCCATAACCGAGCCGTGCCCCGGGGCGTGGTGAACTCCGGGGCGGAATCGGCAATGGCCCATAATCGGGTCCCCATAACCCTCGGTCACCGCGCTCCCGGCCTGGCCAGTCTCGACATGCGGATCTCCCCATGGCAATAGCTCCGACCCGCGCCATTTGAGGCTGGGGCCCGAGCACGAGCCCTCGCTCAAGCCAAAGATGCAAAAGGATTGCGACACAGACCGTCCTTATCACGCGCATATAGCAAGCATAGCTAACATAGAAGTTAAAATCTTGTTTGATTGCAGGTAAGATGAAGTCAGTTATACAAACATTGGCCCAAAGGCCTCAGAAGATGAAGGAATCAAAAATTAAGATACGCGGGGGCCAGGGGCCTCACCCCGATGCACCCGGGTCGCCGACCTCGCCATCGTTGTCGTCGTCGGCCCCATCGTCGCCGTCCTCCTCCTCGTCGGAGTCGAGAGCGAAGACGAGCCGAGGGGCCGTTCTCTCGAAGCCAAAGACGATTTGATCGGTGGCATCCCGGACTTGGGCGCGTGCGTTGGCCTCGGATCCGGGGGGGAAATTATTCCAGCGCCGTCCACGGGGAGAAGTCGGGGTCCCGGGCTTGGTAGCTCGCCAGCACGAGCTCCACCGTCCCCGGGCGAGGTCCCTTGAGGAAGACTTAACCATCTCCTCGATCTCCTCGAGGAGCCTTTCAAGGTCCTCGGCCATCTCCGAGAGGCGCTGGGCGAGGCCCCCCTGGTTGGCGGCGTACTTTGCGTACCGCCCACTCCAGATGCCCGCCTGACGCCCGGCACGGTCGAGGCAGGAGACGGCGTCCCGAAGCATGCCGGGCCCCACCTCGTTCGACAGCCGGAGGGCCTCAACCTCCCCGGCGGACGAGTCCAGGGCGCCCTGCAGCTTGGCGATGGTGTCCTCGACGGCTGTGAGGCGGGCGGCCAGATCGCTGGGGCCAGCTACCGCCTCGCCGCTGCGAGCCCACGCGTCCAGCTCCCTTGCCCGCGCCTCGAGTTCGGAGGCCCGCTGGTTCAGCGCGTCCCTCTCGGCACGGGCGCTTTCCAGATTACGGCGCGCCTGCTCCTCCTGCGCCGCCTCGCGGAGGAGCAGGCTGTCCGCCAACCGCTGCGCCGCGGCCTCGGCCTCGGCGAGCGTGTCTTCGCGGAGGCGGAGTGCGGACTCCTGCTCGGCGGAGGCAGCCTCGTGCACCGAGAGCGTCACCTCCCGTGTAGCAGCGGCGGCCTCGCGTGCCGCCAGCGCCGCCTCCTTTGCGTCCAGGGTGCGGGCGCGCTCCTCCAGCGCCTCCAGCTCCTGGGCGTGAAGGTCAAGGGCCTTGGCCCGCCGGCGCACAGCGGCCTCTTGCATGACCAAGCGCGAGGCCCGCCCCTCGAGCGTGGCGGAGCGCTCCTCCAGCGTCATAGTCCGGGCCTTTAGGGCCTCCTCGCGCTGGCGGATCGCCATCTCGATCTCCACCGCCCGCCGCTCCCAGGCAGCGGCGGCGTCGAGAACTCCGCAGGCGGCGTCGAGCTTCTCCTCCAATTCCGCCATCCGGCTCCCGTATTGGAGACGGAGGTCGTCCCGCGCCCCGTCGAGCACGGCGGTGGTGATGAGGGCTGTCTCCCGCTCCTCCTCCAGTTCCCGGGTGATTTCCGCCAGGGTCCTGCGGCGAGCCTTGAGCTGCGAGGTGTGCAGGCTGTGCACCTTACGGCCGGCCTCCACCATGGCCTCCGCGGAGTGCCGCCCCTCCTCGACGCGCGCCCACGCCGCGTCGATTTCTGCCCGCTCCGCCTGTAGGGCCTGTATTTGGGCGCTAAGCCCGTTCGGCACCATGCTGTTGGCCGTAGCCAAGGCCTGCAGGAGGGGCTCCACGATTAGCGGGGTGGCGGGAGGAAAGGGGAAAGGCCGCCCCTGTGGTGGTGAAGCCCGGCTTGGCTCGCCGGTCGGTGTGTTGGTATCGGGGGCCTTTCCCGAGGCCGGCTCGCCCGCAGCGCCGCCTGAGGTGTCGGGCCCCGGCCGCGCCCTCTCGGCGTCATCACAGGCCGCCTCGATGGCGGCCTCCGCCTCCGGCACGATCGGGTCGGGGACCTGGGTGGCAGGCTCGGTCGCCGGTGCCTCGTGCGCGCGCGCCACCTTTGCCTCCCGGGCAGCCTCCTCGGCCTGGCGGACTCTGGCCGCCTCGCGAGCAGCCTCCTCGGCCGGGCAGACTCTGGCCGCCTCCCGAGCAGCCTCCTCGGCCTGGCGGACTCGGGCCGCCTCCTGAGCAGCCTCTTGAGCTACCCGTAGGCGGTATGCGGCTTCCTGCAGGTCGGCCTCCCGTCTCTGAGCCTCTACGGTGGCCGCCTCCCCGGCCTCGTTGCCCGCGGACCGGCCGGCCTTGGAGTGATGCGTGGGGCGGGACGGGATCTCGCTGAGGCAGAAGAAAAATATGAAACAGAAAGAGGTAAGTAAAAATAAGCCCAGGGGTTTGGGAATGAGAGTGTGGCCGCTGTGGGTAAGAGGTCGAACCTGCGGGGTGGCCGGCTGAACGACCACTTTGGGGGCATGATGAGGCTCCCCCTGCATGGCTCGGTCTCCCCCACCTTGCGGAGCTGCTTCTTCTTCCGCTCCCCCTCGGGCTGGGGCGTCGGTGCGGCGTCGTCCGGGTGCCTGCCGCTGACGTGCTCCGCCCCGCCTCCTCGGGGGGGAGATGAAGGAGGGGTCGCCTCCTGCTTCCTATTCCCCTTGGCGTCGGCAGGGTGGCTACCCCCCGAACCCCCGCCGCGGGGCCCAGAAGCATAGCCCCCTCCGAGGGTAGATTGGTCCTCTCTACGGCTGCCGCCCGCGCCATCATGGCCTCTGGGGGGCGATCCCCCGATACCCCGACCACCTTCATGATGGCCAGAATGTTGGCACGCTCTGGGTCGCTGCAGAGGGGGAGGATCCCCCGAGGGATAAGGGATGACTCCACGGAGCTAAGGTTTAGCACCCGTTGGACCACCATCCTGAAGTCCTCGGGGTCGCAATCCCACTTACGCCCCTGGTGGGTCCTCAGGAGGTCCTCGGTCCTGGCGTACTCCCAGGCGCCCCGGAGCGGCGCGATCCGGCGGCGGATGTAATCGCCGAACACCATGGCCACGTGAGCCCCTAGGCTCGCAGGCCTGCCAGGCGGTCCAGGACGGCGTCGTAGCCGTCCCCCAGATCCACCATCGCCCGCCAGCTTGGCGCCTGCACTGAGGGCTGGCTCGGGAGTCGGAGGCGCGCTTCGTCGGGGAGGGGGGTGTAGAACCAGTCGCTCTTCCAGTCGTCCCACTTCTTGTGAAGGACGCACGGGATGTAGCGGTTCAACACCTGCCCCCGTGGCTGGAAGTAGCGGCCACCGACCACCGTCGGCGGCGATACCGGCTGCACGGTGAAGAACCACCGAAACAGCCAAAGGGATGGGCGCACCCCAATGAACATCTCGCACAGGTGTGCAAAGATGGCCAGCGTCATCACCGCGTTGGGGGTGAGGTGCGCCATCTGGAGGTCGTAGAACTCCAGAACGTCCATGAAGAATGTGGAGAACGGCAGGATCAAGCCCGCCATGGCAAATGAGAGGAAGAAGACGGACCGCTTCGGGTAGTGCGGCGCCAGGCGTCCCTCGCCCAGCGTGTCACCTCCCGGGTGGCAGATTCCGGCATGAACCGGCGCGGTAGCCCGACCTGCCTCTCACTGGTGATGCGGGAAGGCGGCAGCACGCTGCCGTCAAGCGGCGCGGAGCTCCGCGTCATGGCGCCGGCGGAGGGGGAGCTTGAGGACGAGAGCGCGTGGCGAGAGGAAGGCGAGAGAAACGAGAGAGCTAGAGCACGGATGGCGAAGGCAAGGAAAAAGTGGCAAGAGGAAGGAAACGAATCCCTTCCTCGGCGCCCTTTATGCCCTTGCCTCCGCCGCGCTCGGCTCCTCGTTTCCCGCGCCCATCTCCTTGCCTCCTCGTTTCTCGTGCCCACGCCTCCACTAACCCTACTCGCCCGCTTACGGCGCACGCGTCAGTCGTGCGACCGTGGCGGTCAAGAAGGGGAAGATCGTGTGCGCATTAATCATGCTCGGTTACCGCGAAAAGCGCCAATCATTACGTCCCCAGGCGAAGTGGACCGACGTGTCCCGATCCGCGTGCTGCCTCGAGTAATGTTGCGGTTACAAGGAGACCGCTCATGAATGTCAACTGGCATTCTTCACCGATATGCGCGGCTCACGACCGTAGGAGTCCTTCTCGCCTTTGAGGGCCGGTCCCACCTGTCACCAGGCTCGAGGGGTGGCACCAAGCATGGGTGCCCCCCCCGAGTGTGGCCACCCGGGCGTGACGCCGGGGGCTACTGTCGGTGACATGGGACCAGGGGTATTGAGACCAAAGGGAAGGGTGGCCACAGGGATCCACATGGCCTGTCCCCCCGGAGGGGTCGGGCCCGAGGGTGACGTGGTTTCCCCCCGGGGTCGGGTCACTCCCGTTTCTGCCCTGAGGCCTGGGGCGCCCCGACCCCCTGTGGCTTTGGTGCCACGTGCACAGGTTAGGTGAGCACGGCGGAGCTCACCTAACCACATTTATAGCGGTTCAGACGGGCGCACTACGCCGCATTTAATGCGGCGTGGCGCGTGCATGTCCGGTCCGTGACCGGTCACGGTGAGTGACTGGTCGCAGACCGGTCAGATCGCGGGTTAGGTGGTGCCAGGATGCCTGTGTGTCGCACGCGTGCCAGGCGGCCTGCTGCACGCCACGCCCCATCCCATCAGAATGATGAGAGCCCTCTGTCTCTCGTCTCTCGGCCGGAGTTGGTATGCCAACTCCCGGAGTTGGTATGTCAGCTCCGGTCAGATGCTTTCCCGATTCTGGTGCAGACGAGACACAGAAGTCGCCCGCCATTTAATGAAGGTTGAAACGGACGTCCCCCGGAGGAGTTGGCTGACCGAGCGAAGGCGTGCTGCGGCGTCTGTCAGAGGCTGCTTCCGGCGATAGGATAGCCCTAAATGTAAAAGAATGTCTTCTTTCTTAGGCAGCTCGTGGCCCATATGGTAGCCCCTTGCCATATAAAAGGAGGCCCAGGCCTAAGAAAAGGGGGGGACTCTCGGAGGATTCCATCATACTCTCAGATCTACCAGAACATAGGAGTAGGGTATTACGCTCCTTAGCAGCCTGAACCTGTCTAAATCGCCTGCGTCCATGCGTTTCCCTTTTTCTCGCTGGGATCCCACAGATCAGGGCAAAGAATTTCACCTTGCGCCCCCAGCTGAACCGACAAAGAGGGGCCTGCGCGGTCTCCCGGTGAGGAGTTTCAGGCTCCGTCAATGACAATGGAGAAAAATTGAAGGAGAACAAGCCAAGAAGTTCATTCAAGAGTAAGAAATCCAAGGAATCTCTCAAGAAGGAGTTAGGTCAATTGTATGTGGCTTTTGAACCTTCAAGTGATGTAAATCTTGATAGTGATGGAGATGATGACAAAGGAAAGAACATCTTCGACGTCTACTTCATAGCTTGTGGTGAATCAGATTCAGATTATGAAGACCATGAGGTAAATCCCCCAAGAGAATTTCTTGAAGAAGTTATTTTGACTTTTAGCTTCAAAAATAAAAGTTGTTAGAATATGATTAAAAAGAGAAATTTACAATTGAATTTCTTAATTCTTAAATTGCTAGATTAAAATCTCTTATTCCTGATGATGATGATTGCAAAAATTATGAGATTTTATTATCTGAGATTTAAAAAATAAGAGATTTTATTAAAATCTTCTCTTGCTCTTGGGTTTGACATGCATACATGCATTTTGGATGAGTTTTTTTAACCAAAAAGTTATTGAAGAAATATCAAACTACTTTTTATGCTAGTTTGATGTTTAATCTTGTTTTTGCTAAGAAGTTAAAACAATAATCTAGTGTTGATTCCTAGAAATTGCTCAACATGTTCATTAAACAAGATGAAACTAAAAGATGCTTTAGGTCATGTTGAGTACATGGAAAGCATTGTTAAATCTGATGAAGCGTTTTCTTGTTGTAGATGTCACAAGCAAAAGGATGTTAAGATTGATTGTGAAAATTGTGCTAATTTGACTAGTGAAGTCTCTTACTTGAAAAGTTCTTTGGAAAGGTTTTCTGATGGTAAAACGAAACTTAATATGAGTTTGGATCAATCTAAAGTGACTCGTTAAAATAAAGGTATAGGTTTTAATGCTCATGATTATTTTACTAAACAGCAACCTGTTCTTTTGAACATAACTAATCAAGGTGAAATTTGGACAAAACCTGAACCCAAGAAAACAAAACTTGATATTTCCAAACTTGCTGGAATTTTTCCCTTTCTTTCTTCGAAACTAAAAGAAACAAAACTTGGTAGTTCCAAACCATCTACTTCTTGTCAAAAGTATACTTGCTCTTTTTGTGGTAAAGATGGACATTTGGTTGGATTCTATTTTGGACTTGCTCGCAAATAGAAAAAAGAAAAAGAAATTGTTTTTGCAAAATTTAGGTGGCAAAAATCAGGCTTTTCTTTGCGGAGCTCGGTCAGACCGCAGTGGGCCTCGTTGTCAGACCGACGCCCGGTCAGACCAGTAGCTATGTCTCGGTCAGACGAATAGCAATTAAAACCAATACCGTTAGTCGTGGCATGAAAATCTGGAGAAATTTCTACGGTGCCGGTCTGACCGGCTACAGGCAGGCTAGTCAAACTGGCCAAGTCCCTAGTCAGATCGGCGTCAGTCCTGGGTTAACCAGTCAGGTACCCAGTCAGGTACCCAGTCAGACCAGCCCAAGGCTCGGTCTGACTGATGGTCAGTAATGCGGTCAGACCTATCACAGGAGGCACGGTCTTGCTGAGGTAAGGCATGGTCTGACCGGCCATACTGCGAGAGGTATGACCAGAAGAAGGAACGGTAAAACCGGCGTGAAGCCCAGTCGGAACGTCAGCTAGGTTGTGCGTATAGTCGATTCTCGTGCAATCGGCCGTGTAAATACCCATTGATCGATCCATAGCATTATAGGCTTATTGTATAGAAGCAAAACTAGAAGTAGCATTAGATTGTTGATAACTGGCTATCGTGGAGCCAATTTTCTTAACGATATCATCGTATCTACTATTAAAAGCATGTTCTAACATATCATCAAATTTATCTATATAAGAATTAATAGATGCATCTATACAACAATCAATAGTTTCTTGAATAGTAATAGATGGATCAGGTGGATCGGAGGTTACCTTATGTGAAACCATGACTAGAAGTAGCGGGAAGACGCCTTGATTGATCTTGGTGAAGCATTCGAGCATCATCTTCTCTAACAATGCTACTTGTTCTTCAAGGTCAAGTCCTCCTTGGTGAGCTTGTCCATGATAATGTCCTTGTTTGTCATGGTTGATGAAGACGTTCATTGATTAATTTTGGCCATGTTGATCTAGGCCGAAAGCTCTCTGTATTTGTAAATCTGAAATCTTCTCGGGTATGATCAGCGTGTATACTTAGAAGAAATTCACGGAAGATTTGATTGGCAGCCTGATCGATCTCCTGTGTGCAGTAGCTGGTTTTTCAATTATTTTTGCTATAATCTCTTCTCGGGTACCATGCGCAACAAGATAAGGAAGAATATATTTGCTGCTGCTGCTCGCCTTTGAGTCGACTTCGGACCAAACGCCGAAACTTTGTGGCGAAGGCAAGGACGACACACGGCGTAGATTGAAACAGATACGATAGAAGCAGCCGAAGTGTAGATTGATTCCGGCTGTATGGCCGAAAATCTTGATGGAACGACTACTAACTAGATCACAAGATTCGGCTATAGCAGAGCCGAATAGATTGATTCCCTAGCGGTGTCGCCAAAAATCGTGTTGACAACGTTTTTAGCAAAAAGACAATTACGATCGGGACACCTAAACGCCTTGCGGTGATATCGAGTTGCCAACCACCTCAATCTAGCAAAAGCTAAATCAAGATGGGTTTTGTAGATTAAACCGGCTAGCACATCCGATTTAAAGATCAAAACCAACCTCTAGGCCGATTTAGATTGATATGGAGATAACCACCCATCTTGTGGGTGAATCGAAAGGTTTATGGGACAAACCTACAAAGGACATCGCACTCTCGCAGCAAAGGCAGACGATTTACGGCACAAATCGATAAAGATGGAAAAAACTAAGGTAAAGTAGAAAATATGGCTGAAAATTAAAGGTAAAAGAACGATCCGATAGATTGTAGCAATTGTGGTCTGTGTCTTAGAATCGAATCGACCTTGGTCCTTATAAAGAGATTGGTCTTGCCTTCTACAAGACCTTTTTATATCTTACTTGGGGTAGAGACCAATTAGAACTCGAAAAATATCTTCCCATGTAAGAAAACCTAAGACCTAGCAAAATTCGCTTTCGACTCGGACTCAGCCGGTCTGACCGACCACATGCCGCCAGTCAGACCGGCCCCACACCGCCAGTCAGACCGACTCATAGGCGAAAGTCAGACTGACCCCATGAAGGAAAGTCGGTCCTTTTCAAATTTTGACAATGTTTTCCTATCTTGAATCTAGGTGTCAAATTTGAGTGTTAACACATGTTTTGTTTGATGAAATGGCTATATGCAGATAGTCAAAAGCTTTTTCAAAGTCTTCATGAGATGTTGGAAATGTCTTTAATTTTTCTTTTGAGAACAAACATCATGAGAAATCTCAAGCACCGGTGAGAAATTGGAAGACAGGAAGATGAAAAGGAAGGAGAAATATTTTTCAATGACTATGAGCACGCATGCATAAATAGAGAATTATGTGGTCTGCATTAAACTGTTTTGCTTGAACTAACTATATCTGTAGTAGAATATGGATGCTCAGTTGTAATTAGATAATAACATATTTTATCAACCAAGTATAATAGTTCACATGAGTAATCAAAACACATAGATAAAGATTAGAGCGATTTTACGGTCCCTTTTTATAGAGGTATCATATTTTCTAGTCTAATTTTTGATAGTTATCGATACCTTTGGTACTAGATGTTAAAGGTATTAATGTTTGATGACATTAATATGTAATGGGATGACAAAATTATGAAAAGGGGATGCCATGCTCATGCCTTGTAATGACACAGCCAAAGAGAGCGTCCCGCAGGAGATAGGTAAACCGTGACCGGTGGCATGCAGTTAATTACCTTTATAATTTGTCTCCCATTGAACCGAAGGCCACATACTTGAATTGTAGTATGTGGTGTGATGAGAACTTTGGTGAGCAATGTTGTTAAACCGGTAACTTGATCCATAGCTGATTGGCAACATAGCCCACTGATGTGCAGCATGAAGACCCTCTAAGTATGGGTCAGCGGAGCATGAGTGGCTTGTCAACAAGAACATCAACCTTAAGAGACCTACCTTGTGTATTATTTCAGGGCTTGTTCACTTTGTTGCCAATTGCAATCTTACCAAATTTTGATAAGTATTGGCGTTGCCAAATTTTGGTAACATTGGTTGTATTTAGTTTGATGCGTGTCTAAAATTTGGTGTAGTTTTTACGAGAGCAAAGTTCCAAAACTACTAAATTATGGTAGGATGTTGTTGGTAAAATCATGTTTAGTTTGCTACCTGCCAAAATTTGGTACTAGCCAAGCATGTACCCTTTCTCTGCCGTAGGCTCTAATTGACAAACCCAACCATGATGCAACGTACATTGCGTAGCTCAGGGATTAACCAAGCATCACAACACTGCAGAAAGGCTCTGATGTCCAACAACAATGTGATAGTTACTAGCATTTTTTGGTCATTGGATATATCTCCGAAGAACTACAGCTGACACATGTTGCCCTACGACGCTCACCTTTCTCTTGTTGACTTGACCAGTCAACAGTGAGGTCAGTTGGCGAAAAACCGCATGACTCGAACCCGATGGATGGCTTCAGGGGCTAGCAGCCTACTAAGCAACAGGAAGAAGATATGGGATTCACGATCCCTATCTCCACATGCTTGCTTCTGTCACTGCACAACAGCGGCACCACTACATTGCATCCCTACTTGGTAGCATGGGCTGTGAGCAGGCAACATGTGTTGTGGAGTCAGCAAGATTACTGATTCTTCTCATGCCTATACATGTGAATGGTGTAAGTTGGTGACTGAGATGGTTAGATAATTTGGCGAAATGCAAACTAACGTAGCTCTTACAGAGTATCATTAGGAAAGGGAGCAAAACGAAGTTAGCTCTCAAGGAAAAATATTATATTGCAAGTAGTGCTGATGTAACCGTCCACAAATCCGGGAGCATACTAGTCTTGCAGAGATAGGATTTTAAGTCTGCTTTATCTTTCCATGCACACGTGAATGACCTAAGTACATAGAAATGCTGGCGTACATCATGAGGGTCCATTTGGGTATGTTAAGCTATGATCATTCACCAGTGCATACTTATGGCCTGTGGTTCACCTATGAATTTGATCAATGGTAGATTTGCAATGCAGCTCAAGGGCATGTGGCATGAAAATTGCTCAAATATGGCTAAGCAGAGCATGATGACATTACCCATGAGAGCATCAATCAAGAGAGCTGCCTTTTAAATTATTATAGACTTCAAATATGTTGTTTTTATGTTTTCTTCAGCTCTACATGTAAATCCTGAAACAGGCAAAAAATAAGAAATCAAAGTATGTTTTGATTATTATTTTGTGAGGAACAGTTGGCTTGTGAGATAATTGATTTTGATATTGGATGATTATTGGCGAGATGGCGCCCTTTGTGTGCAGCCGGTCAGACCGACATGTGTGGTGCGGTCAGACCGGCTAGCCCAACGATCTGACCGGCTAAGTTTTGATTTGTGCAAGATTTGGGTTGTTTATTTGGATACTCATGATTATCTCATGATTATGACTTATAAATGATTTTTATGTATGTGTGTAATACTGTTTTGTGCTAATGTTGAGTCATGTTGGGACAGAACTTTTGCTTGGATATGGTTTCTTATTTGACTCATGTGTAGGTGTGTCATCAAGGGGTAGATTGTGAAATCAAAGTGTATTTTGATTATTATTTAATGATGAACAATTGGCTTGTGAAATAATTAATTTAGATATTTTTGATTATTGGCGAAGTGGTGCTCTCTGTGTGGAGCCGGTCAAATCTACAGGCAAGGCCATTCAGACTGGCATGTGTGGTGCAGTCAAAATGGCCAGCTTGACGGTCTGACCGGCTGAGTTATGATTTGTATCGAATTCGGGCTGTTTATTTGGATAATCGTGATTATGAGTTCTAGATCATTTCTGTACATGTGCAATATTGTAGTATGCTATTGTTAAATGAAGTTGCGAAAGAACTCGTGCTCATATATGGTTTCTTGTTTGATTCATGTGTAGGTGTGTCTTGATGCCTCGAGAGAGCATTGCCGGTGATGGATCAGGAGTCAACTTGGGAGAAGATTTTGTCCGAACGATTGGGACATCATGCGAGATGCTTAGGCTAAAAAAGAATGCACGTGGTTGATAGAGACTCCATACGGCATATGTTGGGAGATTGTGTCCGTGTGGAAGGCAGAGTCGAATTTCTAAGGAGTCAAAATTTGAGAAGATTGGACTCTAAATTGTAAGAGATAAGTTGGATACTTGTATGGGATGGTTTTCTAGTGGATTAGGACAACTTTTACAAGTTGGATTCATGGCTTTTAGGCTACCTACTTTGGATATAAATAGAGGAGGGGGTTGAGGCCTCCCGGTATTGATTTTGTGATAGTTGAGTTGAGAGAAAAGTTGGGGTTTTGAGTTTAGTCAAGTTTTGCGAGAAAATATACATTCAAGAGTTCCTTCATTTGTGTTGTTATTGCACTTTGTAAACACGAATAGAAGCAATAGAGTTCAATATACATTCAAGAGTTCTTCGATTTGTGTATGTTCAGGTTTGGCGATCACACGGCAGGATACTAGCAGTCAGATTGGCAGCTAGACGATGGTTAGACCAATGGCGGCAACAAACGGCGGCGGCTCGGTGTGCGGCCAGAACAGCGCATCTACATCAGTCAGACCAGAGATTCAACGTCGGTCAGACCAATCTCCATCGGCTTCGAGTGTAACTTTTAATTTCGCTAAAAGTTTTCGGTTTTTGGTGTTCCTATCATTCACCCCCTCCTCTGGCAGGCTTAGTTCTTGTTGTTTAATCCTACGAGTGGTATCAGAGCCTTGTTTTTTTCTTTGTATATTTGCCGGTCTTGAGTTTTAGCCATGGCTGTTAAATTCACAACTAAGCCATATGTGTTTGATGGAGTTGATTTTTCTTATTGCTGTCAAAAGATGGAATCTTACATTATGTCTGAAAGTTATGATATTTGGCTTAAAGTTGACAATCCATATGATATTCCTGCTCAGATCAATATTGTGGTTCCAAAAATTGATTTTGAAAACAATTGTAAAGCCCACAATATTTTGCTTAATGGAATTCCTCGTTTGGATTTTGAACATGTTTCACGTCATCAAACTGCTCCTGAAATTTGGACTGCTTTATCTGATTTTAATCAAGGAACTTCCAATATTAAGGAGTTATGCAAATATGTTTTTAAAAAGGATTACATGAAGTTTGAGATGAAATCTAGAGGGGATTTAGACGATTATTTTACACGCTTTACTAAAGTTTTGGGCAATATAAGATCTGTAGACCGATCTTATAGTACTAATTACCCTCAATCTGAAATTGCTCGCATATTTTGAATTTTGATATGTCAATTTGGGAGATAAAAGTTACTTCTATTTAAGAGTCTATCGACGTGTCTTCTTTCACTTTGGATTCGCTTTACACTGAACTCAAAACTCACGGGGTTAATATTATTTCTCGTAAAGTTGATTCTAAGTCTAGTTCTTTGGTTTGTTCTTCGTCTTCTTTTGATGAAGGTTCTTCTTCATCGGCTCACACTGCTTGTACCGTCTTTAATGCCATGTCCGATGACCAATAGAGGATGACACGGCTTTGCTTATTAACAAGTTGTCTCAAGTAGTGAATAATATCAGGTTTTAGAAAAAGAGGAGGACAAGTTTTGATGCTTCGAATATGGAGAGCTAGGTCACATCCGATCTCATTGCCCAAAGCTAGGAAGAGCTAAGAAGGAGGACCATGATGACAAGGAAAAGGATGGCAAACAAAAGAACATCTAGAAGCTGAATAAGACCAAGGAGACCTACAGGAGGATACTAGGTCAAGTTTGTGTAGCTGTTGATCAAGAAAACTACGTTGATTTTGAAAGTAGTGGTGAGGATGACAAGGGCAAGAACATCGCTGGAGTTTGCTTCATGGCTTGTAATGAGTCATCATCTGACCATCAAAATAACGAGGTAAGTGATGTATGCTCTACAGAGTACTTTGAAAAAGTTTATGTGTCTATTGGTTTAAAATTTGAGAAAATTGAGAAAAAAGCTTAACAACGTGATAATTGAATCTCTGGAGATGGAAAATGCTAGATTAAAATCTCTTATTCCTGATGCTGATGATTGCAAAAATTGTGAGGCTTTATTGTCTGAGATTTTGAAAATAAGAGATGTTAATGCTACAAAATTTTTGAGATTAATTTCTGAAATTGTGAAAACCAAAAGACTTGAATATTCTCTTGCTATTGGAGTTGCTTTGTGTTGATATTTCTTAACTACATTACTAGGAATAGAATTCCTAGCAATGGCGCCCGAAACATTAGTCGGTATTCTTACGGTTACAGATATAAACCTGCAAGTGCACATATATACCGCTGTAGCATTTTACCCAGAAGTATTCCAAGGTATCGTATTTATTTAATCCCAAGGGAAGATATGGTTAGGTGAATGCCATATTACTAATTTATATCATACTTATGTAGATGAAAGTTTATGCAGGGGTTATAACAATAAAGCATAGGATAGGTTGACACACAGAAGAGACAACAAGATATAACTCTCCCTAAATAATAAACCTAGGCTAAGTAGAGAAGAATAAAGAAAGCCTCATTGCTATACTTCTATTATATACTCATTTTAGTATACACTTGCTATTATACATTTACATGGCTGAGACCCCTAACTATGCCCTCCTGGTATATCGAGAAACCACCGCTGATTGCTGAGTTCTTTAAGACAATCCGTCATGGCCATTCAACCAGTTATAGATACGGAGGAATACCCGCACCAGGAACCTTTCTTAGCCCTATATACGCAGATGGAGGAATACCCGTACTGGATTGTCACCACCAGCGGCCTACCTCTACAGTTCCGTGACATATAACACCACTTAATGATATTTAATAACCTAAGCACCATGCTTACATTACTAAGGGCCTGTTCGGCCGAACAGGCTATGTTACTAGTGAACACAGTGCGCACGAAAAACGGAACGGTGATTAATTAAGTATTAGCTATTTTTTTTCAAAAATGGATTAACTTGATTTTTTTAAGCAACTTTTGTATAGAAACTTATTGCAAAAAAACACACCGTTTAGTAGTTTGAAAAGCGTGCGCAAGTAAAAAAGAGGGTTGAGTTGGGAACTCAAGATGAAGAACAAAGTCTAAATATTACTCTTCACCTCTACGGTTGATATAGAGTAATCATATAAATGAACATTAAGCTAATACCATTGCATATCTCTAGTAAGATAGCCATATAATTAATACAAAACAAATTTAGACTAAAGTTGGTACTCGAATAATTATGCAAATAGAGTAAAGTACCATAACTATATAAAGAAGAGTATTTTATTATTCTAGCATAAAATCTTACAAGAGAGATATTAGCTACTAGAACCATATCAGGATTCTCCCGGAAGACTTGAGGAACCATAGCACTATTCTATTCCTAACTCTACTAGCACTAGAACAAAGTGAACTATGGGGAGTTCTTCTTCTTGTCCTTCTTGGTGTGTGTTGGAGGAGAGGATGAGAGCCCTTTATATAGTGATGCAGCAAGTGAAGATTCCAAGCATCAAGAGAGCATCTTCTACCTTAAGCTGCCATGTGTCCCTCCTAATGGCGGTTTCCACTGGTAGAAACGGTCACAACCGTCATAGATGGTCGGTAGTGGATGTTGAGGGCTAGCTGGGTTGGGCCAAGGTCGGCTGACCCTTGGCTAGCCTTCCTGGCCCTTCCTTCTTCCAGGGCTTCTCTTTGGTGGTTTATTTGTCCAGTGGCATGGTGGCTTGGCCCAATTGCATGTGTTTCATTGGGTTTGTGGGCTCTTCCATCCATGTGTACGCTACGTGTCAACCTCTGATTGATTGAATATATAGTTTCCACCATTTCTCCTCCATTTATAAGGTAGTATGCTATAGTCAAATACTTTGCCAAGTACATGTGGAACTAGATTATTTCTAAATAAATATGCATGCAAGCATTGCTAGTTCTTTATCATTTTTAGGAATATTGATGCTCAAAATTGGTCTGTAATGACCGTCAACACTTTGCACACACGCACTATTGACGAGTTGTTTTTAATTAAAAAGACTTTGAAAAAATATCAAACTATTTTGTATGATAGTTTGATGTTTAATCTTATTTTTGGAAAAATATTAAAACAACATCACAGTGTTTTCATTTCGTAAAATTGCTCAACATGTTCACTTAACAAGATGAAACTAAAAGATGCTTTAGGCCGTGTTGAGGATATGAAAAATATTATGAAATCTGATGAAGTGTTTTCTTGCTCTAAATGCCACAAACAAAACGGTGCTAAGATTGATTATGAAATATGTGCTAATTTTACAATATAAGTTTCTTATTTGAAAAGTTCCTTGGAAAGATTTTTAGATGGTAAAAAGAAACCTAACATGATTTTGGATCAATCTAAGGTGACTAGCTACAATAGGGTACAGGTTTTAATGCTCATGATTATTTCACTAAACATCAATGTATTGTTTTGAGTATAACTAATCAAGGAGATATTTTAACAAAATTTGAACATAAGAAAACAGTTTTAAAATCTGCTAAATTTTGCTAGGTTTCTTTTAAAATCTACAATATGGTTGTTTCTTCACATGCTCCTATTATTTGTGTAATGACAGATGCAACAGGACAACTTCTTCATATGGACACCGTTGGTCCAGCTAGATTGCAATCTGTTGAAGGAAAGTATTATGTGTTGGTTATTGTTGACGATTGTTCTAAATATTCTTGGGTTTTCTTCATAGCAGCTAAGGATGAGGCTTTTGAACATTTTCGGAGTTTGTATTCAAAGTGGTAATGGTGATGAGTTTAAAAACGTTTCTTTTGTACAATTTTGCAATGAAAAAGGTCTTGAACATTTATTTTCTTCTCCTCATGTTCCTCACGAAAATGATGTTGTTGAAAGAAAAAATAATTCTTTGGTTGAGATGGTTAGAACAATGTTAGATCAATACCATACACCTACGAAATTTTGGGTCGAAGCTATAACACTGCTTGTTATATTTCTAATCGTGTTCTCTTGATATCTAAATTTGGAAATACTTCTTTTGAGCTTTGATTTTGATATCAACCCAAAGTTTCATATTTGCTTGACTTTGGTTGCAAGTGTTTTGTTTTGAAATCTGAAAATTTGGATAAATTTGACGCAAGTTCTTCTTAAGGAATTTTTCTTGGTTATCTTACACATTCTTGTGACTATCGTACACTTGTTTTAAAGACTAACAGAATCTTCTAAACTTGCGAAGTAACTTTTGATGAGGTTTGTTTAGGTACTAAACCAGATATTGCAAGTACATTGTCACTACTTCATGGGAAGGATGGCAGAATTTTGTGTAATCTCATTATTTCCGTAACCAACGAGGCCAGGAATATACTCACGTCCTGACCGACGAGGTGGGATATTTTTGTTCATGACTAACAAAGCAGAACAACCATTTATTTTGAGACTATGGTACAAGCTCCATTTTTAGGAAATATGACATCCATGTGTCCGTCATGTTTAATGACTTTACAATAATCAAGTTCTACTTTTCTACCAAGTCATTTATTTTTGGGTTAATAGAAACCATGCCATTATAACTTTGGTGCTTCTAAGAAATCCCAACACTATTCGTCAAATTGGAAACATGCCATTATGAAAGGGCTGATATTGGAACCATGCCACTCTCTACACCCTAAGCCCCATTGTTGACCGTATTTCTTGTTCCGTATATTCATATTGGCTAAAATTCCCCTATGTCTTATTATAACCCATTCACCCGACACAGACTTCCCCCAAATTTCCCCACATTTCCTCTAACCCTAACCCTAGGAGGCAGGAGGAGGCAGCGGTGGCGGCGACGGCGACGGCGACGGCGACGACACTCATTGGAGATGGAGGGATCTGGAAGCGCGAACAATGCAGCATCGTCGAGCGGCTGCAGCTTCCATCGCTCCCGGGATTACATCCCACAACTCCGATTCGCCTGTCACAAAGATGAAAGAAGAGAAATGCCGGATGTAGGGAATGCTTGAAGAAAGAAATGCTCAGATGAGGTCTCTTAAGAAGGAGCTGCTCAAGTGTAAGGAGTGTGAAGATCTGAAGCTGATGTATGAAGCAGAGAAATGTAAGTTTAGTAGGCTGAAATGTGGAACGTATGTAACGTTGGTGGTATTGTTGACTGTGTTTGTAGTGAATTGTAGGAAGTAGTTTCAGATGTGACATGTGGTTCTATTTCTATTTGTCACTATAAGTTAACTATGAATGAAGTTCTATTAATGTTGTCTTTGAAGTAGTTTGAAATGTGAACAGTTTGTTTGTGCAAAATGACAGGTGATGACAAATTGTTGAACATTTTGTTTGTGCAAAATGGTAGATGATGAAAGATTAGTAAGATGACAAATGTTGGTAGTTCTATGACTAGTTTTGATTAACATTTTCTTGCAATAATGCATGTGAAGATAGTTTAGTAACAAAACAGTATGCTGGCAGCCAAATAGCCAAAAATTAAGTATTGCGGCACTAATTTGGACAGTGAGAGAGCATTGCATAATAGTGCAGAGAACATTGCATAACTCATTGAGACAATCTGAGGACATTGCATCACTGATTTAGACAGTAGACAATTGCACTGACTTAGACAATTGCACTGATATTACATGGTCAATATTTAACCAGGGCACATTAAAGCCGCAAGTAGTGTTTCAACCAAAAGGTATGCCACAGTGTTAGGCTTACCAAACGCCGCCGAAACCTACTTCGATCTCCTTTGTTCTAAGTTGGCTTCAAGTCACTCGAGAGAATCCTCAACACCAACTCCTGCACGTGACTTCCCCAGTAAAACACCAGCGTACCCGCCAATCGTCATGCAACTTCCTTCAACGCCCGCAGAGACATTCAGATCTAGATCCACCTCTCCCCAACCTAAGTCAGCTTCGAGGGCAGCCGTGCCAGATTCCGGGAGGTCGGCGTCATGCTTCAACCCCTCGGTTCCTGTTCATCTACCGAGATCGCCGACTACGTCAGTTCTTCTGAAGAATACGACGACATCGCCATCGAGTACATCGACAGCTCCGAGTTCAACAACGACTACATGCCACTCTTCTTCGATGTCTTCATGGCGGACATTGGAGAAACTGACTCGGCTATCGCCCGAAGCGTTGCGGAGTAGGAGTGAGACAAGTTTAGGAGGAACGCAAGCGCATGGAAGATGAACGAAACACACGGAGGAGGAAGACAGGAGAAAACAAGATTTGGCTCTGGCCGGGCGTGTAGCTCGCGATGCTATACTTCAAACCCGTGTCGACAACACCAATGTTTTTCTCACGCCACAACAAAATGCGGTCGCAGCAGTAACTCTTATTGGTACCATCATCAACGCGACTCCACCCAATGTGACTTCGATCTTAAACAAAGTGAAGACTATGATCGCGGCTACCGTACCTCAGGCTGCAGGAACCAGTCGGCTAGTTGTTGAATCCACTGCGGAGATATCTGATGGCAGTCGCCTACCGCCGCTACGAGTGCAGCAAGACCTACGTCAAGTAAAATGAGCACCATCATCAAGAAGACAGGAGATGTCAAGACCAATCATCCGATTCCCATGATAGGTTTTTTCCATTTGAGAAATGAGGAGCACGACTAAAGTGGCTATACATATAAATCTATTTACGGGCACCGTAACCGACCAACGATTCAAGACTAGATTCATCACGGCAACTCTACTTATCAGGGCGATTCTCAAATGCCTGCGCCTAGCGACCTGAGGAACGTACTCGAGTGACATTATCGCGAGCACAACAATGCCCATCGTGAAGAACGAAGACATTCACCCGACAACAACGACAAAGGAGTACCCACTTTTACCCGAGAGCTGCATTGAGTGAACCGGCCGAGTGGTTTCAAGCCCACTGGGATTGAGATGTATGACGGCAAGACTGACCTTGAGTCATGGCTTACCGTCTGCACCCTCGCAATCGTGCAACAGGAGAAAACAGCTGGCCATGGCTAATTATTTACTAGTGCCACTTGCCGACTTAGCCAGGAGTTGGCTCGCCAGTTTACCAAGGGGCTCAATCGACTCTTGGAGTGAACTCCGTGACCACTTTATCGCTAATTTCCAGGGCACCTTTGAGAGGCCTGGAACTCATTTTGACTTGTACAACATGATCCAGAAACCCAACGAATCCTGAAAAGATTAGATTCGATGTTTTTCGAAGAAGCGCAACAAGATTCCGGATATCACAGACGACGTCATCATAGCAGCTTTCTAGAAGGGCATTTGCATCGAGCTGCTAATCGGCAAAGTTGGGTTCAAACCTCCAAGGACGGTCAAGAAGTTGTTCGAGACGGCTAATTCTTATGCTAAATCGGACGACGCCATCAAAGCATCATGTCAGGAGAAGTAGTCGGGAAGCAGTTGGTGACCCAAGAAGGATCTGGTGGCCACAACCTTCAACTACCAGCAGCAACATCCACGCATCAGCACCTACGACAAGATTATGAATGCCCAATGCACAGATCATCCAAATCACAAACATGCGGCCAAGGATTGTTTCATCTACAGGCAATTTACCAAGCAGTATGCAGCCCAGCTCAAGAAGCTGTCTCACAGCGAAGGAACTTCAGGGCATAAAAAGAACGACGGCGATGGCGGAACGAGTCCTTTTCAAGATCCTAGAGCTGAGTTAAACCATATTTTTGGAGGACCACTCGCCTACGTGTCTAAAAGGAAGCATAAGCTAATCGATAGAGAAATCAATGCAATTCAGCCCGAAGTACCACAATATGTATGATGGTCCGAGGTTGCTATCATGTTCGACTGCTCGGATCATTCTGACTGAGTGGTTCACTCGGGGCGGTATCCCCTGAAACTAGACCCAGTCGTCCGTAATGTCAAGTTGAAACGTGTCCTCATCGATGGTGGCAGCTCTCAACATCATCTTCGCCAAGACACTAGACGAGATGCAAATCCCAAGATCCGAGTTGAAACCAAGTTCCGCTCTTCATGGAGTTATTCCAGGATTGTGGTCAACACCACTCGGGCAGATCACTCTTCCAGTCACCTTCGGCACTCGGGAGAACTTCTGGATAGAAAATATTTGTTTTGAAGTTGTAGACTTTGAAGTAGCCTACCATGCTACCGTAGGACGGTCGGCTCTTGCCAAGTTCATGGCAGTACCACATTATACCTATCTGATAATGAAGATGCCTGGTCCATGCGGAGTTATTTCCCGTCACAGCAACGTCAAGCAAGCTTTTACCTGCGAGAACGAAAGTTGTGACATGGCCCAATCTCATGAGAGGTTGCTTGGCCGACAGGAGGTCCGACTAGTTGCGTCTACATATGAAGAAGGAGAAATTCTCGCTAAAGAGTTGACCACGTCAGGAGAAGGCGACGCCAAGATCAAGAAGATTCCACTTGATCCTATAGATCCCTCAAAGACTGCTGTAATAGGCTTCGAGTTAGATTGTAAATAGGAAAGCATGCTAATCACCTTTCTTCAAGCTATATTTGCATGGAAACCTTCTAATATGCCTGGAAACCTTCTAATATGCCCGGTATTCCTACAGAGGTGATTGAGCTCTCAATAAATGTCAAGGAGGATGCTAAACCTATCAAACAACGACTTCGCTGTTTTGCACATGATCGGAGAGATATTATCAAGGAAAAGCTTGCCAAGCTTTTGGCGGCCGGGTTCATGAAGGAATTCTATCATCCCAACTGGTTGGCTAATCCAGTCTCGGTTCGAAAAAAGACGGGGCAATGGTGCATGTGTGTCGACTACACAGATCTCAACAAATCATGTCCTAAAAATCCTTTTGGTCTACCTCGCATTTACCTGATCATCAATTCAACTGTTGGCTGCGAAGTTCTGAGCTTTCTTGATTGCTATTCGGGATATCATCAGATCAGTTTGGAGGAGTTCGACTACTTGAAGACTTCATTTATCACACCGTTTGGAGCCTACTGTTATATTACGATGACGTTTGGTCTCAAGAATGGAGGGGCTACAAATCAACGCATGATTCAAAGATGTTTGCAGATGCAACTCGGGAGAAATGTGGAGGCTTATGTTGATGACATTGTTATCAAGACCAAGCGTAGAGAAGATTTGATTGCTGATTTGAAGTAAACCTTTCAAAATATTCGAGTCTTTAGGATGAAGATAAATCCAAAAAAGTGTACCTTTGGAGTACCATCAGGGAAGCTGCTTGGTTTCATGATGTCTCATCGAGACATCGAAGCCAACCCAGAGAAGATTAATGTCATACGAAACATGAAACCACTGAGTACTTAGAAGGATGTTCAAAAACTTACTAGGTGCATGGCGGCCCTCAGCTGATTTGTTTCAAAGCTCGGAGAACTAGGCATGCCTTTCTTCAAATTGCTCAAGAAAACGAACGAGTTCTAGTGGACCTCTGAAGCCCAGAAAGCTTTCGAACACTTCAAGGATTTTCTTACAACGCTGCATGTGCTAGTTTTGCCACATCCTCAAGAGCCTTTATTGCTTTATGTGTCGGCAACATTTCAGGTGGTTAGTACGGTTTTGGTTGTTGAACGAGAAGAGGAAGACCGAATACAAAAGGTTCAGAGGCCTATTTACTTCGTCAGTGAGGTGTTGGCCGGATCTAAAATACGCTATCCTCAGGTACAAAAATTATTGTATGGAGTTTTAATTACCGTAAGGAAATTAGCTCATTATTTTCAAAGTCACTCGGCTACGGTGGTTACGTCTTTCTCACTCGGTGATGTTCTCCATAATCGTAAGGCTACGAGACGTATTGCAAAGTGGGCTTTGGAGTTGATGGTGTTAGACATTACCTTCAAGGCGCGGACGTCAGTTAAGTCTCAGATTTTGGCTGATTTTATTGCCGAGTGGACCGAGTGCTAAGGAGATGTGCCTGCGGAGAGATTGGAGTATTGGACCATGTATTTTGATGGGTCGAGGGGAGTTACTGGCACGGGGGTTGGAGTTGTTTTAATTTCCTTGACTGGAGAAAGGTTGCGATATATTCTTCAAATTCATTTTCCAGCATCACACAATGTAGCTGAGTATGAAGCCCTGCTTCATGGGTTACAGCTTGCCGTGTCATTGGGGATACGACGTACGATTATACGAGGTAATTCTTAGTTGATGGTCAATCGATTGATGAAAGATTGGTTTTGTTTGAATGACAACATGGTGCTTATTGCCAGGAAGTTCGCAAGCTGAAGGATAAATTTGATGGTTTGGAGTTATCTTATGTTTTGAGGCATAACAATGAAACTGCTGATCAGTTGGCTAATTTTGGATACAGAAGGGAGGTGGCCCCGACAGATGTTTTTGTTGAACACCTTCATGAGTTAAATGTTGCTAAGAAAGAAACTATTGAAGATGATGCTACGAAACAAGTATCTATGCTTGATACCGACTGGAGGATGTCTTTCATTAAGTTTTTAACTTAGCAAGAGTTGCCTCAAGATCGTGATGAAGCTGAACGAGTTTGATGTCATTGCCAAAGTTATGTGATGGTCGATTATGAGTTATATAAGCGGAACCCATATGGTGTTTTATTAAGATGTGTTTCTCCTGAGGAGGCCAGAAGTTGTTGCAGGATATTCACTCGGGAGTATGTGGCAGTCATGCTGCAACGTGCACCTTGGTGGGAAAAGCTTATTGATAGGAATTTTTCTGGCTCACGGCTGTCACAGATGTAGATAAAGTTGTTCGAACTTGTAAAGGTTGTCAGTTTTTTGCTCGGCAAATCCATGTTCCAGCTCAAGAGTTGCAAACTATTCTGCTTTCATGGTCTTTTGCTGTTTGGGGTTTGGACATGGTGGGTCCTTTTAATAAGGCATCAGGGGGTTTCACGCAACTTTTTGTTGCTGTCAACAAGTTTTCCAAGTGGATTGAGGCTAAGCCGGTGGCTCCAATTACAGCTGATAAAGCTCGCGATTTCTTTATTAACATTGTGCATCATTTTGGTGTCCCGAATAGGATTATTACTAGCAATGGGACTCAGTTTACAGGAGGAGTTTTTAAGGATTTTTGCGAATAATTTGGGATCAAAATATGAGTACGCTAATAGTATGGTTCTTCAAGGCATCAAAGCTCGTGTTTTTGATAGATTACGCCCTTATGCTGGATGATGGGTGCAAGAATTGCCTTCAGTTTTGTGGTCGTTGCGAACTACACCCAGTCGGGCCTTTCTTTTTGGTTTATGGGTTGAGTCTATGTTGCCGAGTGAGATGGAGTTTGAATCTTTTCAGGTTCGTAATTTCAATGAGGAGCGTTATGACCAAGATCATGTTGAGGACTTAAACCGACTGGAAGAAGCCCGTGAAGCTGCTCTTATTCAGTCGGCAAGATATCTCCAAGGAGTTCGATGTTACCATAATCGCAATGCTCGATCGTGGGCATTTATTGTTGGTGATATGGTTTTGAGTAAAATTTAGCCGACAAAGGATAGGCACAAATTGTCATCATTACAGGAAGGGTCTTTCATAATTGCTGAGGTCACTCGGCCAAGGGCTTATCGACTAAAGCATGAAGATGGATCAATCGTGGAGAATTCTTGGAATATTGAACACCTTTAGCGTTATTATACCCAAACTATTCTTTAGTATTTTATTTCTCTCGACTGCGAACGTCAAGTAAGTTGCCTTCTTGAATTGCAAGTCGGGGGCTATCAATATCAATAATAGTAAAGTACAAAGTTTCCTTTGGGTATGACTTGTATATATTTGGCTTATCATTGATTTCTGTTTTGATCTGAGTAAGGTGGATAAGGACCGAAATTTTTTTGAAGACTTGATCAAGTTTTAGGCTTGGTATAAGTTGAAGGAGAATTTTTAAGAAATTAAAACCCGGATTTAGTATTCAAGACATCACATAAATAAGTTGATATATTACAAGTCAGTTTATAATTGTATTCTTTACATTGGGATTCTATCCTTGGAAGTTTTCTAGTACATCTGCAGCTATCTTCTTGGCAGAATCTTGAGCTTCATTTATCAGATCCATGGCCTGCTCATCCGAAGTGTCATCAGCAAAGCCATCTCCTATAGTGTTTATATCCATTCGTGGATACAAAGACTTTGTCATCGCCAGCGCTTGACTTGCACCCATGGCAGCTGCTTCATTAATATTCTTCAGATACATCTCGGGAGCCCTTTTGAGCATCTTCAGAGCTCGAGCCCAAGCCATTCTGAAAGATTGCGTTCAAGATCGGAGCTGGAGCATTTGCAGTATCATCCATGATGTTTTCAGTCCTCTGGATTCGTTCGGCAAATACTTCAAACTGGGCTCGGGACTTCACCTTGTGTGCTGCAAGATCACAAACAAACAAGATATATTGAATATATTGTGAGTCAGTCTAAAAGTCAGAATTAGTGAAGTTACCTTCAAGCTCTATTAAGGCTTTGGTCCTGTCCATTTCCAGTCGGGCATTGTCATTCGTAGCTTTCTTCAACTGGGCTTTTAGGTATTCAATTTCTGATAAATGAGCTGAAACACAAAGACAAAGAATTAGCAACAAGAATCAATTGACAGATGTAAGTGGGATATTTGTACTTACCTCTGAATGAACCACGGTATTCTAGGTGTCCCAGAGCTTGCTGATTTCTGCTCTCAACTCTTTTTCCTTGGATATGATGCCTTCTTTTACTTCTTTCAGTTCTTGTTGAACAGCCTCGAGGGTGTTCAAATGCGGTACCAGTTTATCCAAGGTCTCCGACTTGACTTGAGATTGATGATATATTCTTTGCATACAAAAGATGATTAGCTGATATCATGTTGAGAAGCAATTGGAAAACAAGGGGTATCACTTATGTTCAGCAGTCAAGTGGATTCAGATAGTCGGGCTACCAACAGATCACATTCTTCGGCCTCTTTCTGTTTGTTCAATATGATTCCATGAGCACGGCCTTCCAAATCACTCCATTGGATCTTGACGGATGGGAGTGAGTCTTCTGCTGATTTGATACGAAGTATTTCTTCATCCTCTCTGATTATTGGTTCTAAAAGGAGAAAAATTACAAGCATTCAAGACAAGTGCTGAATTCAAAGATGTAAATAATTAAGAACTCAGTTGTGATTATTTTGGGACGCTCGTGCGTGGGACCTTGAACTCTTTCATCTGCACCAGGAGTTGATTTTTCTTGATCTCCTTGGGCGGAAGTATCTCCAGTTGGATGGTATTCATTCATGTCTTCATCATTGCCCTTGGAGTGGTCTTCAAGTGGTGGTTCCTGGTTGTCAGGGGCTGGATCTCTTTAACCCGACTGGTTTCCAGTCGGGGACTCTTGTTCGGTTGCTGGACCAGAAGAAACCGATTGGTTTCCAGTCGGGTGCTCCTGATCGGCAGTTGGGTTGCTTGAATCCGGCTAGTCCTGAGTTTTATCCTTGGCCCTAGATCCTGCAGCTTCTTGGTTGTTAGAGCCAGTTGACCAGTTGGATCAATATCCTAGGGTTTTCTGCATGTGTGTCGCACACGATTGGATCAAAACGCAATCGAGAATATTCTTGAAGGCAAAAGATGCAATAAAAATAGAACAAGGATTACCTGTTGGACTTTCTGATCTTAGGCGCTGATCTAGCAGATGATGGCCTTGGTGAAGTGATATTGACCCTCAGAGTTTAGATTTCTTCGTCCTATTCGTCCGAGTCATCGAAGATTTCTCTGCTTACTAGCTCATTTGCTTGAATCCTTTGTGGCAGCCCTCTTGTTCTTTGACTAAGGTTTGATAGTCGGCCCGCCAGTCGGTCAATAGTTGCTAGCCGAGTGCATGCGGGGAACTTGATGGCTGATTTTAGGAGGCCGAGAGACAAGAAAGGCATTTTCCTGCATCGATAGTTTTTAAAGATATGTCATTGACAAATAAGATGAAATAACTAGAGCTGAAAATAATTTATGAGTTCGCTTACCAGAGGTGGTGGCCAATGTAGACTGAAAGGGACGACTAGCAACTTGTGGCCATAATCGACTACAATCACAGAGAAGAAGATTTTGTATATGCGTGAACATAAGATCGAGAAATCTAAAGATTCATGGTCCTCGCAGTTTGGATCGGTTTGCCCTTCATATTCAAAGGCTGGTTTAGATCTTTCCTTTTCGGGAGCCAGTCGGCACTTGATGAAATGCCGAGTGACTTATTCCCCTAGGAGCCCTTTATTTTTGATTTCAAGGATTTTCGATAACAAGACATTGGCCTCAATAAATTGTTGGCCCTTCGGTTGGGAGTTTCAGTGGGCTTGGTGGACTGGTGAAAGGCTAGGTGCTGGGTTGGAGACATAAAACCAATTGGCGTGCCAGCCCTTGTTGGAAGTTTTAAGAGGAAGAGAAAAATAGTCCCTGCGGAGGGTTCCGCGGAGTTGAAATCCGGAGCCGCCAAAAACAAAGGATTTTCTTTTGTGGGATGAGCTTTGAGATAGAACATGCGACGAAAACGATTGAAATGGGGGCAGATTCCAAGGAATGCTTCGCAGACATGGATAAAAATGGCAATATGAAGAATGGAGTTTGGATTCAGATGATATATCTTGATTCTGTAATAGTCAAGGACGCTGCGGAAGAATTCGGAAGTCAGAAGAGCGAAGCCGCAATAGATAAAATGGGTAAAAACTATGATTTCACTGGTATTAAGGGTTGGAAACTCCTCACCGCAAGCTAGTCGCTAGCCGATGATTTCTTTTGCTGGGAACACGCCTTCTTTCACCATTTCCTTGAGCATCGATTCCTTCACGTCGGAGACTGCCCGTTGCTCGAAAGGGATTTCTATCTCTTCCGGCATGAGCAGAGTTTGGGATGGAATGGATGTGGATTTTTTGCATCGTGATTTCTGGAGGGGGTGGAGCTAGAGATGCGCGCAGCAAGATTTGATGGAGCTTGAAGTGGTTGGGTGGATGGATTTGATGGATTCTGGAACACTAAGTTTCGGTGGCAGCAGCTGTGAACAGGAATGCGAAAAGGGAATTTTTGGAATGCAAAGCGGCGGAGAAGAAGAAGGAACAGTTTGTTGGAATTTTTAAGGGTATCGATGAAGTCTTTGTTTTGAGCCGAGGTCCATAAAGAGATTCACAGCCCATATCTCGGGTGTGGCTTGTCACGTGTCTTTAGGGTCTTAAGCATATTTATCTTGGCAATATGCATGTACTCTATTGCCCAATACCTTAAAAACCTTTTATAGCACTGTTACATAACTATTTAGAAGTTGGTACGATGCAATTTAAAAGATGGCAAACAGTAAAACTTTATATTTAGCTGTTCTATTGACTTTTTTATAAGTTATAGGCACTGTTTGGATTTTTACAAAGCCATTGATTTTATATTATAGTATTGCTTTTTTGCCACATATGTGTGCATTTTTCTGATCAAGACCAATATTGTGGCTTAGGCTAATTATATTTTGGTCATTTTACAAGCAGTTAGTAAATCTATTTATGACTTTTATTAACTCGGATTTTATGCCACAAATGTCACATGGTGAGATTGTGTGTCTTATAGGGACTTAGGCATATTTGCTTTGGCAATATGTGCACAATATAAAGCCAGTACCTTATATTCGCTATGCAACAAGTTTTGTTATTAAAGTTATTTGCTTTGTGATTTTCTCAAAGTGCTTTAGCTTAGGCTGAGCACGTTATTTATATATATTCTTGACTATATGCTTAGTTTGTTCAACTAAATACATAGTCGGGGGTTACACCTAATTAGCCACATCTAGTCGATGCACCTAGGTATATTTTTTATTGTGATTTTTCAACCCTTTATAGCCTTCGGGATTGTTGATAGCACTCGGAAGATTATGGCAGAGATGATTAAAGCACTCGGCTATGGAGTAATTTGGCTTGAGATAGAATTATTTCTTCAACTGTGCAGATCTCAGGGGTTATTGTGGAGATTATCGGTACTATATACCCTCACGGCTAGATTATCCAACTGATTATAGGAGATAGATTGTATGCAATGATTATGTAACGGTTTGGGACTTGGGTATCACGTTTCCTTGTGTATTAAGGAACAGCTTATAGCCCTGAGCTGGTAATATTATAGATAAGATTTAGGAGACTTATATCGTATATGGTTAAGTCTATATCTTGTAATGCTGTCCTCTTGAGCTATATAGGAGGATAGGACATCCCTTGGGGGGCATAACTTTTTCGAGAACTACAACTCGATCGTTAGATCAATACAAACTCCAAAATAAGAGTAGGGTATTACTTCTTTCTAGAAAGCCTGAACCTGTCTAAACCTTTGTCTCATAACCAATCCACTTTAGACCTTATGCGCTACCTCCTTTTCTTATTGCTGAAATCAATTTTCGACACACCTACACCCTTAACCATCTTATCATATATATACAAGCTGTCACCAGAGGTATTTCTATCCTTGTGGCGGTGTGGTAGCTCCTACATGTTATATTGATTATATGATCCATTGTACCTTCTACCACCTCTGTAGTGTGGAGTACCAAGAGGTGCTACATAATAACATTATAAAGTGTGATAGCTCTTGGTAACTCTAAATGGATGCAAACTCGTAGCACATATAGTGTAAACAATTTAAATGTGCTGCCATTTGTGCGTCTTACCAACTTTCTTCTGTATGCCAAACATATGCATACTTCAATATAGTCTAGTGTAGTATTCACATACGTGAAGGGAGATGCCATTTATTAAGACATTCAGAATGAGAGGCATTGTGAAGAAACTAAGTGCATTCAAACATCGTAATTCCAGCCTCATGGTTCTATACTAGTTGACATCCTAGTCAAGTGGGACACGGTTTTCTTCATGGACATATTGACACCACAAGTCTAGTAAAATCACCAAGTTGAGAAGTTATATAGTTGATGTAGGTTGATCTGTTAAGAAAATAGATACACAACGAAGATACAAATTTTACGTGAGAAACCTTTGCGGGATAAAACCACGGGCACCGACCGACAATAATCACTATTGAGGAGTTGGATATAAACGCGAGGGATACATAGGGCAGTCGTACCCTCCTCGTACGGCTTACAAGAGATATATATATAGGAGAAATCTAGGAGTCCTAATAGGCTAAGACTTGAAGTTCTACTCGGAAACTAATCCTGTAATGTAATACAGAGTCCTATTAGAAAACTAATCTGAATATATTGTATGATGAAATTCGGATCATATATTTAACATGATCAGATTGTATTGCTTCATTACTTGAACAGGCCACGAAGAGCATATTTTATTTGCATTTTCAAAGTGTTAATTATTATGTATTGACTCTCAGAGTACTAGAACATAAAAACTAAAGGCATCTTTTTAGGATTAGTGCTTCACAATACGGCTGCCGTTAATCTTTCTAGGTCATGTGAGTAACTATATATACTATATATACTAGTCGCCAACTCATGCGTTGCACAGATTATGTATGAAATGTGTTTATTATCTTTTGAAATTATAGCTGCTTGAATTAAAAGAAGAGTGCACGCAAGTACAACTTGCTAATTATTATTTTTAGATTTTAGATTTTTAAGTCTCTATGCAAAATCATAGAAGTAGCTATATTTTACGACTGAAGAAGTAAAAAACCACTAAATTGAGATTTCAACAGAACAATTCATATGAGAATAGTCCAATTCATAGATGTCGATTTGATCGATTCAGAGAGAGTCTGGGTCAAACCCGAATAATTAATTCTCCTGATGGACTCATGATCGAACCAAATTACACGCAAGACGTACGCGGGCGCGCATGGTGATGATGCTAGACGCACGATGTATAAATTTTTTTACCGGAAGCTTTGCGTATTTTTTAATTAGGTATAGATAAAGCAACGATACTGACACGTACTATATCATAGAGGTGAAAGCTTATAGTACTCCAAAATCTGGCAATAACCAAGAAAGAAGAAATATGAAATTTATTGTCAGATGAAATCATTGTATATCGGTTAGCATTGTGAGGTGTGGAATTTCGATGAAACTTTAATTCTGCTCGATTAGCTGAAGCAAACGTCAATTTCTTGCTTCACTACAAACTACCACAGACATATAATGTATAGAGAAAAAAAATTGAGAATAATATATTTACCTGCATAGCTGATTAGCTAATGTGCGAGAGCACCATTAGATGTTAGATGTAGATTTGTTTGCAATTTGATTCAACCACAGGCTGTTTCACCTTTAGATGTACAGGCTCGAAGATGGCACCGAATTTGATATCTACACCACACCATCTAAGCAATCTCTATCACAAACCATTAATTAAGAACGAGCAAAAAAAATTCAAAGAATGCATTTTAGTACCTTGGAGGGCATTGAAAAGAAACAGCACCATGCAGCGTCAGAACAATCAATCAAATTGTTGCAGGTGAACATGTGGATTTTAGGCACGTCTCAAGTGGATCTCACAACCGTACTCGTCGCAGCGAAATCATCAAACTATGTTCACGTACATGAGATGGATACGAAGACAGAATCAGCATCTAAAAGCATAACTACATGGCTGATTGCAATCATAGATTGGATGGTCTGAGAAATCAAAGAAGTTATCATAGCTGCAGAGATAAATTTAAATCAGATCTTGACAAATAAAATAGTACCAGAACCGAAGACGTTAAAGGATGCAGTGCATCCATTCGACTGAGATCATAAGACGCAGGGTAAAGGTGATGGATGACGTAGCCTTCCGTGTTGTGATCTTGTCGCCTGCGAAGTTTCAATACGCGTGGCGGCGGAGATCGATACGGACACAATTTAGAGACTGGGAAGGAAGACTGTAACCTAGATTTAATTATGGCCCATATAAGAATTTTGTTGGGCTTCAAAAGTCCACGGTTATAATATTTAACCTATGGTCATGATTTGATGATCTAGATAATCAACGGTTCGATTGTCCTGATTAACGTGAGAGCTTCTAGAAAGTGCCCAATTAGTATAGGTATAGATAGAGCTTTAAAATTGAATAGGAATTATGCTAGCCATGACTTATTTCACCCTTCGATTGGTAGGCTTAAGAGGCGTTGAGATTCTTTTTCATGAGTGAATTGCTTTAGGATCCATGCATTGTCCAGTTCATGTTTGCCAGCTGACGTATAGGTCCAGCACATTGAGTTCATTGTCTATCTGCCCCATGTAGGGAAATGCAATCGATCCGTTCCTTCCGATAACAATAACTTGGTTGGTTACTCGGCTCATGTAACAATTTAGTCCATGCATGGTGCTCTTCTCAGATGCAACGAGAAAAAATGTTAGTTACTAGTTCGCAAGAACATGGAGAAGATGTGGGTTTCGTGCGTAGAGAATTGCATGCATGTACATTACATATGGAAGAGTCTATGGAGCTAAGGGGCAGATCATTGGAGGCACCCTAAACGATTTGAGCTAGTAGGTAATCCGACAGTTAGAGAGAAATTCAATTTTGGTTTTGGCAAAATTTGCTACAGGCACTACTACAAAAACCTCCATAGGTACCAGCCACATAGGTGCCTGATTTGCTAGAACCGGTACCTAAAAGATAAATAGACCCAATTTTTCCACGAACCGGCACCTATAAGATCTTATAGGTGCCGGTTGGATGGGAGAAGGCTATAGGTGCCGGTTTGTAAGAAAAACCGGTACCTATGAGCCCAAAAAAGATGCCGGTTTTATTTACGAACTGGCACCTATCACATAGGTGCCGGTTCGTAATAAGAACCGGCACCTATGTTACGGCAACATAGGTGCCGCTTTAACCTAATAAACCGGCACCTATCACATAGGTGCCGGTTCTTATTAAAAACCGGCACCTATTTGGTGGCTTCCTTCGGAAGTAAACTAAATAGGTGCCGGTTCATAACATTAACCGACACCTATATCCCCCAAGTCTATATATACCCCTTGTTCACTGCATTCTCATGATTTTGTGGCTTCTCTTCAGCTCATCCAAACGGGGGGAGGAGGTTTTGCCCAAAAATTTAAAAAATATCGAGAGGTCTATGTGTTTGCATGCGTAAAGGTTAGTATGTGTTGATTCGATATGTAATTCGCACTAATATTTGTCAAGTTAATTATTTTTTGCAATTTGTTTTGTTGAATGAGAAGCATGAGAAAGTATGATGACTTATTATATTGGAGTAATTTAGAGATTAATCATCAATGAGTAATGTAACTGTTATTAACATATATCAGAATTTCAATAGATATAGAGAATGATATACGTATGTTAGTGGTTAATTTAAGAATTTTCGTAGGAGCGATGGATGAAGGAGGGATGAACATTCCGCAGCGCGGTACCTTGGAATATGCCAGGAGAGTAACCAACTTCGTGATCACAGCCACAAGATCCAGATCATTAAACACGACGGAACACTTGCGTTGTCCATGCGCTGATTGCAGGAATGAGAGACAGTTTCCTGCAAAACAAGTTCATGAGCATCTCCTAACAAGGGGTTTTATGCCTAATTACACATGTCAGGACAATCATGGTGAAGATGAGAATCCGGATGTAATGGACGGAGGCAATGTGGAGTTGCCTGCTGACGGAGATGGATATGATAGTGACGAATCAGATGGTTTAGATCAGATGTTACGCGATGGGGAGACAGCCCTCGACGATGACAGGCAATACGAGAAGTTCAAGGGCATGGTGGAGGACTCAAAAACCCCGCTTTATCCAGGATGCAATGAGCAGCACACCAAGTTACACATCGTCCTCTCATTGCTGCAGATGAAATCAACCAACGGTTGGAGTGACAAGAGCTTCACAGAGCTTCTACAGCTGATTGGAGACCTCCTTCCAGCGGGTCATGTGCTACCAGAAACAACATACCGAGCGAAGAAGGTTGTCTGCCCACTCGGACTGGAAGTGCAGAAAATTCACGCATGTCGAAATGACTGTATCCTATATCGAGGTGACTATGCAGACTTAGATACATGTCCAGTTTGCGGAGCACCGCGGTATAAGGGTGGAGTTAACGATGATGATGATGTTGATGATGACAGTGGTGGCCCGGTCCTGAAGAAGAGGAAAGTGCCCGTTAAAGTTGCGTGGTATTTTCCTATAATCCCTCGGATTGAACGCATGTATGCAAATAAAAAACATGCAAAGATGATGCGTTGGCACCACGAAGAGCGTAAGAAGGATGGAATGATAAGACACCCTGCCGATGGATCTCAATGGAGAAGGATAGATAGAAAGTATAAAAAGCATTTCGCGCAAGAGATTAGGAATATAAGGTTTGGGCTGAGCATGGACGGGATGAATCCATTCGGTGACATGAGCAGTCGACATAGCATGTGGCCAGTGGCACTTGTTATCTACAACCTTCCTTCATGGTTGTGCATGAAGCGTAAGTATATTATGATGCCACTTCTAATCCAAGGGCCCAAGCAACCTGGCAACGATATCATGTCTACTTCAGGCCATTAGTGGATGATCTTAAGTTTCTATGGGACCGGGGTGTGCAGATGTGGGATGCGTACAAAAGAGAGTACTTCACCTTAAGGGCAATGTTGTTCGTTACCATCCAAGATTACCCTGCAGTTGGTAACACATCCGGGTAAACGGTGAAAGGTGGTTGTGCATGTGTGCAGTACATGCGGGATACAGCGAGCAGGTGGCTGAAGTACTCCGGAAAGACTGTGTACATGCGCCATCGGAGGTTTCTTCCAGGCGGCCACCAGTACCGTAGCAATACAAGAGATTTTGATGGTACGGTGGAGGAGGGTACAGCTCCAACACATCGTATCGGCAGAGAGATTTTTGAAGAGGTACAAGATATTGAATGTATATTTGGTAAGGGGCAAGGCAATCGAGGCACAACGAGCAAGGGTGGTAAGAAACCTCTTTGGAAGAAGAAATCTATCTTTTGGGAACTACCATATTGGAAAGATTTGGATGTCCGTCACGCGATTGACATGATGCATGTTGAGAAGAATGTGTGCGAGAGTTTGATGGGACTCCTGCTAAACATACCCAGCAAGACAAAGGACACGTTGAAAGCCCGGAGAGACCTCGCAGACATGAACATCAGGCCCAAGCTACATCCTCTAGAACAGCCCAATGGTCGCCAGTACCTCCCTCCCGCGTGCTACACCCTTAGTGCCGCAGAGAAAATAAGCCTGTTGGAGTGCCTGCAGGGTGTCCGAGTCCCCTCTGGTTACTCCGCGAACATTAAAAGACTTATCAACATGAAGGAGAAGAAATTAGTGGGCATGAAGTCACATGATTGCCACGTGCTGATGACACAACTTCTTCCTGTTGCTATTAGAAGCATTTTGCCAGATAAGGTTCGAAACCCAATCATAAAGCTGTGCTCGTTCTTCAATGCTATATATCAGAAGGTGATCGATCCAAGCACGCTAGACAAGCTCCAAGCAGATGTAATCATTACCCTTTGCCAGCTCGAGATGTGTTTTCCACTATCATTTTTTGATATAATGGTTCACCTCGTGTCACATATCGTTAAAGAGATAAAGATTCTCGGCCCAGTGTATCTGCATAACATGTGGGCTTTCGAGAGGTTCATGGGGATCATAAAGAAGTATGTGCGTAATAGAGCTCGACCAGAGGGCAGTATCGTAGATACGGCAAGCACATTTCGCAGTGCTCCAGCAGTCGGCCTTGGTGGCTCCATTTGTCGACATGCATTATAACACACTCCGCAGCGAGAACCCAAGCAAATCAGAGGCATGGATAGCTAAGCAGCATAGGCTGAATTTTGGCGATTGGTTACAGAAGCATATCATTGCTATGAATACTGATAGTGACCAGCTGTATGTTTTGTCTCGAGGACCTGCGAGCACAATTCATTCATTCCAAGGGTATGACATTAATGGCTATACATTTTACACGAGAACCCAGGATGCCAAGAGCTCGTATCAAAACAGTGGTGTCCACATAGACGCCTTCGACAGTAATGGTGTAGAACAAACGTACCATGGTTATATAGAGGCAATCTGGGAGCTTGAATATGGACCGCTGAAGGTACCACTTTTCCAGTGTCAATGGGTCAAAATTCCAAGTGGTTTGAGGATTGACAAGTACGGAATGTTCATCGTGGACTTAAACAATGTAGGTTACCAAGATGAACCATTTGTGCTCGCAGAATCCGTAACACAAGTTTTTTATGTCAAAGACCCTTCCTCGTTGACCGATCGCCACGTGGTTCTCCATGGAAAGCGAAGCATTGTCGGAGTTGAGAATATCGTTGATGAGGAAGGCTACGATCAAATCGACGAGCTACCACCGTTTGCAACAGATGTAGAAGGAGGTGAAGAAAGTCAGGAAGACGAAGACGAGGAAGAAGCACCATATGTTCGCAGCGACCATGAAGAAGGAGTAATTGTGATAGACCTGCATGTTTGAATTGTACTGTAACAAACATGTAAATTGTGTAATTGGTCCAGCCTTAGTGCAGGCTATTGGTTTGTGTCTCTATCTACCTATCTATCTTGCTATATATATATATATATATATATATATATATATATATATATATCTATATATATATATATATATATTACGAGATTTAGATTAATTGAATTCAGTATAAGTTCAAGGCATATTAGAGCTCTAAGCATGCTATGGGTTGTGATCAAACCATAGCTACCAATCAAAAATAAATAAGCACTAAAAACAGTACATGTCAAACATCATTAACTAACTCTTTATCAATCTCGATTCATTTGAATATGGCAAGAGTTGGATTAATAATAGATGACATTAACAGGATAGAGTTGCAGTAGATGGGTTTCACTAAATCAAAATTGTGGCACTTTACTGATTTATTTTAGATTTGAAATTCTTATAATTTTGAAATATATATATATATATATATATATATATGAATGATGCCCCAAACAACAGCTCACTTGCATGGATCTCTGTAGTCAGAGCTTTTGCTATGAATACGTAAGATTTCCACACATATCCTGGCTGTGAATACTGGCTGTGAAGTACTACATTTGCAAACATGTAATTGTGATTGTGTTAAAGGTACCTGTATAACCCCCCCAGAATTGTCCATAGGTATCGGTTCGTATTAACAACCGGCACCTATGTGGTAAAAGGTGCCGGTTGTACATAATAACCGGTACCTATATGGTAGAAAAGGTGCCGGTTCNATAACCCCCCCCAGAATTGTCCATAGGTACCGGTTCGTATTAACAACCGGCACCTATGTGGTAAAAGGTGCCGGTTGTACATAATAACCGGTACCTATATGGTAGAAAAGGTGTCGGTTCCAATTTATAGCCGGCATCTTTTAGCATAAATAGGTACCGGTTCCATTCTACAACCGGCACCTTTAACCATAATAGGTACCGGTTGTAAATACGAACCGGTACCTATGTGGCTTGTATATATGCTGGGCCATCGCCATTTCGCCAGCCACTGCCGACGCCATTTCCCCCAAACCACCTTGCCGACTCCATCGCTCTACCGTCCGCCGCCCGCCGCCCGCCGTCGCTGTTCACCGCCGTCCTCCTCCTGCACCACCGTCGGTCCTCCACCTGCCTGGATCTACCGCCGTCGCCGTCCACCGTCGTCCTCCTTTCGGATCCGCGGGCCCCTCACCCGGCCACCTACGCTCTCCATCCCCATCCTCCTCCACCGCCGCCGCTGCCCTCCTCCAGCGCCGGCGTCCTCCATCGTCGCCGCTGCTCTCCTGCAGCGCTGTCCAATTCCTCCGCCGTCGCCGTCCACCGCCGTCCACCGTCGCTGTCCACCGCCGTCCACCGCAGCCGCCTTCCTCTGCTGCTTTGGTGGTCTCCTCCGCCGCTGTGCTGCTGCTGCGGGAGGTGCTGCCGCGCTCCTCTAGCGCCGCCGTCCTCCGTCGTCACCGCCGCCCTCCTCCTCCCTGCCATCGGGTATTGTAGTATTGTCCACATCTTGATACTCCATAACCCTTTCTATATTACTAGTTGTGATTCATGGGTACCTTTTATCATATCAGTTGTGATTCATGTATTGTCCACATCTTGGTTTTGGCTTTTAAGTACATGCTGGACACATAGACGCACTGAAGCACACATACCATATGCTCATGCCCACACCTGTACATCCTAGCAAACATCTTAGTGTATATGTATGTACTACCATCTTAGTGTATAATCTGAGGCATAAACTACACATGATTCTTGTAAGCAATAATTTGTTCCATTAGAGATATTCCATTATATATTGGTCGGCCTCAGTAAAAGCGAAGATATAAGTTCCATGGACAAGTATGGATGCTGCCACCACAACTCTTGCTTGTAAATTTTCTTCCCAAAAGAATGGAATTGTAGAGTTTAGTTATCCATTAGTTCTTCCATCTAGCGCATCCTCATAAGTTTATTACCTATTTTTGAAATTGACAGTTGGTGAGGCAGTACTGCAGTGCTAAACTGATAATTCAGAATTCAGAGATAGGGTTTTTCAACTGACAATATAGGACAAGGTTAAAGTAATGTCTGAACTAGACAATTCCAGAATTCTTTAGAACTTAAAAAATTAGCAAATCATCAATTTAAATAGCAAGGTTAAGTACCATACTTGCGAAAAACCTGTTATCACTGTATCCAGAATTAAAGTCAATATTCAATTTCGGATTTCAGAATTAAACAGCTTTATAAATGAAAATTAATCAGTTGCTAACTAGAGAACTAAAGGTGACAGGTTTAGAACAAGAACTACTCCTATATCTTCACTTTCAGATTCCAGATTTCAGAACAAAAGCAAAGTTAGTTCATTCATGTGGTGTAAATTAAGTCAGTTTTGAATATGTAAGTAACACATACTCTAGGTTTCAGGCAATCTGTAGAACAATTATGTACATAAGGATTGCTTTTGAATTTCACTACTCAAATTCATGTTTCATAACTAAACAGATTTTAGAACTTGAGCACAAATTCAGAAATTAATATGTACACTATAGCTATGCAAAGTACATTAGTACACTTGCTTTATGAGGCTGTTTACTTTTTCATATTTTTTCAATTTTGGGTCTCTCGCTTTTCGCGTACACGTTTTCTAAACTGCTACATGGTGTATGGAATTAGATGGCATTACTTTACTGTTGGTATATTTGGAAGAATATCATCAAGAGGACAACAAGTTCTTACACTAATTTCTTGTATCTATCTAGCAGTAGTTCTAGCCTAGATCTACAAAAGGAAATGTCAGGGGAACAAGATAACATTAGGCCTACAAATTCTGGAGAAAGCGATGGTGGTAATGGTAGCCCAAGTGGCTTTCTAAACTTGAATCAGCCCGGTGTTAACCCGCACAATACAGAGGTAAATTAACCCATCTGGAACAAATAATACCTTAAAACTACATATATCGTCAGATATGAATGACTAATTTATACTGATGTTCGAAGGAGGTTGATCCTTCGGCCACTACGCACTCCGCGAATACTTCAACCTCATCGGCAAGAAGAAAGGCTAGAGGTCCAACTAGGATGCCCTCAGGTCTATACACTATCACGGAGTTAGCTGCAGATGGGACCCCTATAGCTCCAGAATCGGCACTCACCCCATACGGCAAAGCTATAGGTGTCATCGTGAAGGATGACATCCCCATTAAGTACCGGCACTGGAAGAGCAGTGATACAGACAAATTGGAGTGGACGGTACCAGACAGAGACAAGGATCTTGCTTGGGAATAGTTAAAGCGGACATTCCAGTTTCCCGAGGGACAAGAAGAACTCGCAAAGTCCGGGGCTCTTAAGAAGATGTCCATCAGCTTCAAGAAGTGAAAGACGGATCTTAACAGGAAGTTTGTCAAGAAGGGCCTGACACCAAATTTTGAAGATGCCAACTATCGAAGGTGTCGTCTTTTCTGGGATGACTTTGTGGCCTATAGAACATCAGATGAGGCAAAGGAGATTAGCGAAAGGAACCAGGCCAATGCGACCAAAAACCGATACCCTCACCGTCTCGGCCCTAGCGGATATGCTAAGAACATAGCCAAATGGCAACTCCGGGAAGATGAGCTGCTGCAAAAGGGAATCGAGATCGAGACGAAGGACTGGTGCCAACGGGGAAAGAATTACCAATACGCCCGAGGTTCAACACTCTCGGATACAGGCGAGTTGGGACACAAGGGTCCTCGAGAGCAAGAAGTGTCCCAGAGGATCCACGAGGCCCATCTAAAGTCCTCAGAAGGTTCTTTTGTTGCGAGCAGGGAGAGAGATGAGCTTACACTTGCATTGCAGAACCCTGAGCATCCGGGACGCACAAGAAGAATTGGCCTAGTTCCATGGAGAGAAGGTTTTCCTGAAGACAGACATAGGTACCGGTCTCGGAGCAATAAAAATTCCAGAGACCAATCGGAAGAGATAAGGCTATTGAAAGAACAAATGGCACTGGTAATGGCAAGGCTTGAAGGTCAGCAAGGAGGCAATGCTGGCCACTTAACCAGTCCAGGTGGGAAGAAAAGCAGCTGCGCTTCAACTGAGGTTCCTCAAGAACCGGACACGGTTCATTACCCCGTGGACCACATCACTGTACGTACTGCATGCAGGCTGCATGTGACACTTCAAAACATCAATCAAGAGGTGACACGCGCGATGGCACATCCCGTAACGGAGGGAGGGACGATACACGGTAAGCCGATACCAAGTGGCTACTCAAGGGTCGAAGTGGAGGACGTGCCGAGGAGGTACAGGGCAGTGCAGCTTGATTTTGCTCCAGAGGAGGGGGTGAACACTCTTGGTGAAGCCATCCACAACATAATCCTGTGGCGCAAGCGTTTCATTATCTTTCCATCAGGAGATGGTGATAACGAGCCAAGCGATGGCGGGTCTAGCTCTGAAGGACTTCCTCCCTCCCCTCAAAGGATGTCAACTCCACCACCATTGCCACATAAGAGCCTGTCTCCTCCACCGGCGCAACGTAAGAGCCCATCTCCTCCAGAGGCAGCACATCAGAGCCTAGCTTCATCAGACCGGCCGAAAAAGAGGGGGCGCCTCTGTAAAACTTCCCAAATGTTTGAACCACCATCTCTGAAGAAGACCAAGAAGACACCATTGCCTACCAGGTCGGAGCCATCTTTCAAAGTGCCAGTCGAAGTACAGGATCACTTCATTCGCATGGCAAGGCCACCTGCCCGAAAGCAACCTATTACGGACTTCCGACGCACGATCAGGAAAAAGGGTTTGCAAGAATTTTCGAAGAAAGAATTCGAGAAAGATGAGGCCAGCAAGACCACGCAAGACTTTCTAAAAGAGGCAGGGCTGAAAAGTTTGGATGATGTGGATAATATTGAGATGGCCCCATTGGCAGCTCAGTTCAAGCTTGGTCATTCTTTGACTACCGACGAATATCACCACGTCGTTGGCAAATGTACTCAAATGAGAAGGGTAGAAGAGTGGTACTTACAGATGGCCAAGGATGGTAAAGAGATGTTCCCCGTCTTTTACAGGGACGAGGACTTTCATCACTGTGATGGTATAGTTTGGGTCCCATTTAGAGAACTATTTCATCTATACAATCTGAGGGAGCTAGACTTATCGGTAATTCAGTTATGGGCATTGTAAGTATACTCGACCTCTCGCCATTTTTCTAAGTAAATATCCTCGTTGCGTGTCTAATTATTTTCCTTATGCAGAATGGGGTCGCTTGAATGTAGAGCGACCCATAACAAGCTAGGATTCCTCGACCCACAAATAGTCAATTCCTGTAATATTGACGCAGGCGAATGGTCCTCCCAAGAAGTGCTGAACTACCTTTACACATCCTTTGTCAAGCTGCAGGACATGAATACCATCCTTCTGCCCTACCACTTTAAGTAAGTGTGGCATTATCGTTGTACCTCCCATCGTTGTACTTTAAGATGTTAATTGTTCTCTTCCCTTGTATGTAGGCCTCACTGGATTCTTATTGCCATCCATTTAAACGATTCCAAGATTGTCGTCATGGATTCAATGAGGAAACCGCAATCCAACTACCAATCCCTCATTGACATCCTAGATAAGGCACTTGTGAAGTACAAGAAGAAGTGTATTCGACACGCTCCATGTGCAAATAAATTCCGAGTTTGGTGCCACCCTTATTGCTCACGTCAGGATCCGGGCACGAGCACATGTGGGTTCTACGTGATGAGATTTATGTGGGTTTTCATGGAGGACGGCAACTGGAACATTACGGATGCTGAGGTTCGCCCTGTCTCCTAAGACATAAATCCAATTTACTAAACACATAGTATCTTTCCACATCTTTAATCCTTCCATTTGCAGAAATTAAAGCTCCCGACAAGTAAATTGCTGCCACATGTTTGCTTGGGCCTCGCTGAACAGCTATGTGGATTCATCTTCGACCATATCATCTCGTCAAACGGCGCATACAACATTTCGAAGGCTCCTGCTGGGCTAGTGGGTTTCATTGAGGCTGGCGGCCCTAGTGACACTTTAGATAGCCGATCAACGCCAAAGCATACAAAGACCTAGAATTAGTGGGCCATACCTTTCAAACATTTTCTAAGTATCTTGTAGATTAGTTATTTGGATTGATGTGGTTTTCTTAATGTCTTGAACATGCATTAAGTTTCTCTATTTGTTAATGTTTATCTATTATTTTTTCACACATATATCTAACCATGTATTCAATTTTCTCTATTTCATATTTTTATCCCTAACAGCAACAGGTGATCTCACTGACTGGATGTGGCATGGATGAGGGAGGCATCATCATTGTTGTCTCTGTAAGCAACAGGTGAGCATGTGTAACTAAAATTTTCATATGAGTACGAGTTTAGAGCATTTGAGATGTTGTAGAGCTCAAGCGAATTTTTGTCAAGTCTCCTAAGATGTGTAACACATCTGGTCGCCGCCTTCATGTGGTTTGACGGGCACGTCTCAGGCTGAAGTTGACTGGCATGCTGAGTCCCAGCAATATCTTCTATGCTCTCTACTCGAGGCTTCGGGTTTTATATTATAGTCCTAGTCCCAGCAATATCATATGATTTGTGGAACACTACTTCTATTTGTTTTGTGCACTACATGCATATGCCATGCCAGTATACATCTCTCCAACCGCACTGCACCTTCCTGGCCAGGTACGGTAATAGCCGCCGAGCGCAACAGCAAATCACATGAGATAGGATTCCTGATACGGCTTTTTATAAATGGTTGTCATAAAAAGCTGTATCCTTGCAATTTCCTGCCTCACAGTGGCATAGACGCATAGTACTTCATTTTTCATACATTAACTTTTTCGATAATTCTTACTTGCCATTCTTTTTATCTTGGTTCTCTTAGTTTTGTTCTTTACAGTTTACTAGCAAGATGCCTGTGTGTTGCAATGGGTAAATATCAGAGGCACATGGATGGATGGTTAATTCCTTTTTTACCTACACATGTGCCATGATATGGTATTGATAAGCCCCAAAGTGTAGCCACCACATAAATCTAAGAAACAGTTATAGCTAACCAATTCAGAGGAGTTTTTCACAAAAATGATGTCTGAACAGTGAACAGTGAGTCAGTGACCAGCATGTTAACATTCCATGATGTAGATAGCTGACACTTCTTAGAAGTTTTAACTAAGGGTGAATGAAACAATGGCAAAATCCATGCACCCGACGCCGAAATACCAAAGGCATATTCAACTACTTTGACCTGGTTCAAACTTAAGCATGCGAAACCATTTATCAGCATTGAGATGTAGAAAATGAAGGTAGTGTTTTTTTCATTTTAAAATTGCAAGATAGCTCTTCAATTAGTTGTTCGTAGCAAACATCCTTCACAAATCATATCTGGAAATATTGAGTATACTTAGTCTGGGGAACTACTGAAAATAAATATAGAAAAATACAAAGTACAAAACCTGGATAGCGTTATTAGAAGATGCTTAATAAAAGTTTCTCCCTGTAGAATATTGACCTAAAAGCATAACCGCCTTTGCATCAACATCAGTATTTGTCTGCGAGAAAGGGTAGGGTTGATATATTCAAGTATGATGTAAATAATTTAGTTTGAAACTATGCCACAAGGGAGCAAAAACAATAAGCAACAGGGGAAAAGAAGAGAAAGTAGCTGTTTGTAACTAATGAAAAAACCAGATAGTGAGAATCTATAAGTATGTACCAGTAATGGAGACAGAATCATTGAGTTTGAATTTAACTTCCAAAAAAACTCGACCGGTGGGGGAATGACCGCCCCCACGGCTTTTTCATTAAGAAGCCTCAACCAAACCGGCCGAGAAAAGCCACAAACCTTGGCCCCCCTACACGCAGACTCGCCCCCTATAGATCGATCCTTAACCCGTGCTTTGAGGGCCCTGCCCCCTACATGAAGGCCCGCCATCCATAGGTTGATTCTTAACACATGTTTTTTACAAGGGGCCAACGAGTGACTTTTTTTTAACTAGACCTGAAATTTGCTCCCGTGGGGAGGTGAACCCAGGACCTAGAGGTTCTACTTGAGCACTTTAACCGCTAGGCTATAGGTGCATGCTGTATACTACCTCCGCACAGGGGTAATGGGCCCAGCTTTTTAGCCTACAAAATTTGAGGGCTGGATCTAAAATATACGAGGGCTAGGTAGGGTTGTGAAAGGACCCATGGACCTTGACCCATTACCACCCTTACCTCTGTCCCACAATAGTTGTCATCACAGATGTGGTTATCCAAATCACAGAAGGGCTAGGCAAGAGTTGTCAAACATTTAAAAGTTGGCAAACAAACATGATTGACATACAACACAAACCTTTTTAGCTGGTGCAATTTGTGATCCACCATGCCATTTCCCTTCAGCAATGCGGTTTCCTTTTGGTTTCTTCTCCATGAATTTGTCAAGGAAAGCAGGGAGTGATAGGTCTGTCAATGGATCACCACTATAAACGATATTGTTACCAGATAGCAATGTCCTAGCCATAGTAGATACCGATGGGTGCACATGTAAGGCCAGTGCAGTAAGCTCCCACCAACTGACATGGTCTGCATTGCTGAGGAAACAACAATAGACAGCTGATCAATAAGACAACATGAAAAAGATTAAAGTTTCTCAGTCCAAAAAAAGAGAATGAAGTTTCGATATAAAATTATTAGGTTAGGTGCCTCAAGTCAAATAGTGATTGGTGACTAATCTTTCTTTTTATGCCAAACTACTAAATTTAGGGATTTTTGTTTGAAATTGGATTGCACTACAATCTGCATAACCATATTTCCATTCATTGCATTAGTAACCAACTAATCCAAATAACCCATACACAGAAATGGAAGTAAACAGACATACAGAGAAATGGAAGTAAACAGACAATACCAGTAAGAAGGCTCTCTGTGTCGTGGATTATAAAATACATCAAGTGTCAACCCCTCAGCTGATGTACCTTTTCCATCTTTCTCACCACTTGAGATTGGACTTACACATTCTATAGTATCACAGGCATCCTCAGCATCTGAATTGTATTTCTCAAGAGTAGATAATATGTCATTGCATTTATCTGTAGTTCTTGAGGTAATAGCTGGACAATCAGTATTCTCTACTATGTCTTCAAAGTGCTCAATACCATCATCAACAGATTCATTCTGGAACACAATTGCCCTGAAGAATCGGATGTAAATTACAACTCAAATAAATAACTAATGGAATGTGTGATTATGAGAACTAGTCACATACCACAATGGTGGCTTTGCTTTAAGGACCTCTGACAGTATAAAAAGGCATCCGCAAGCATATTGAGGAGGCCGTTGAAGAGCAACCTGTTGAGAGACATCAAATTTAAAATATATAACTTCTTTAGTTTCACTCAGATTCATAACCATATCAGTAAATAAATCATTACTCCCAAAACTTCTCTGAGCAGTGCTATCACAGGAGCTAACAGAAACATTTATCAGGGATGGCTATGGTATAAGCAACTTCTGGCTGAAAAAAGTCTCAACACTCTCCCACATTCCTCTTTTTTGTAGTTTCCATGTGTAGGATGCATAGTGAATGGTTAAAATTGTATATACCATGCATATAACACGATTATAGTTAGTTTGTAACTCTATATTCTATTGAAAAATCAACTCTAGCATTTCTTTTCTCTAAAATATCATAAAACAATTAAGTAAAGCAGACATTGTTCAGGCGGGCGTTTAAATTTTGTAAATCTATTATTACATAAATAGTGTAAAATAGAAATATTAGACATCAACCAAATAACACAAACTGGACTAGCACCTGATATCAACTTCCTTAGCACCTAATTACTCTGGATTCTTTTTCATCTCACATTGTTTCTCCACTGCTCTTAGTCTATAGTACGTGCTATTGATTTAATTTTTAAGGATGAATTACTTAATGAAATGAATGGATTATTGTCAATTTTCCCCTGTTTTACATCTATGTTTTTACTCTTGTTTATTTACCATCATAGAATCAAAGATCAAATTCAGTCTCAGGTGCACATAATGAAGACAATATGTGCACCTCTGCATATATTAGTTGAATATATGTGGTTTGGTTTGATTTGGAAAATGGGTTGGATTCTGTGATTTCTGTGATGTGAATGTAATATTGTAATATTCTGTGATTTCTGTGTTTCAGGAAATATTATATGTGACCCTGTAATTATTTTTTTTGTGTTTCAGGACTATAGGTGCCGGTTCTTGTAAAGAACCGGCACCTATGAGGCTTTCAAAGATGCCAGGTCCTTCACTTATAGGTGTCGGTTATTTATACGAACCGGCACCTATAATACAATATAGGTGCCGGTTAGACATTTACAACCGGCACCTATAGTGTTATAGGTGCCGGTTGAGGAACCGGTACCAATAGCTTTGAGCATTGGTGCCAACCAATTGGTGCCGGCTTCGAAACCGGCACCTATGAGGCCTTTGGAACCGACACTAATGAGTATGTGTAGTAGTGAGACCGAATAAAAACATACCCTTCTCTAAAAAAAAGTTGCAAGCCAGTAAGAACACCATCACCTATACGTGCGTCAATATAATACTGCGAACTATTTACAGGCCGGGTGATTCGTTTTATTGCAAATGAAAATAGTTTGCAGTATTGCCACTCATAATCATGCAAGTCATTTTAAACAAAATGAATGGCAAGCAATGCACGTAAACTAAAGAATCTTTCGGCAAATGCTAAATTACTATAGAAAATATTTTCTTAATTTAACAAATGTGCATCCTTGAGAAGAGATGCCACTTCTATAAATACGTCACAGCATGCATGTATGGACAGTGTGATTCAATCTCATAAGCTGTAGTTACCTGACATCCATAGTTGGCGATTAAACAGAATTACAGATGGGAAAATAATTTTAAACTTTGCTATGTCAAATCTGTGACACATGTATAAATTAAGAAGATAGAATGAAGGCTAAATCTCCTAAATTGCATGCTTTTCTTGGTAAGTTTGCATGCGGCAGATTGATAATATAAATTAAATAGGATTTCAACAGAAAAGGATTATCGATCTTTTTAAATAGATAGTGTGGACTGAAATTCACTTCCACATAATATTTTAGGTGAAATAATTCGAAATCTTAGCAGTTGCCTGGTTACTTCCTTACCCCTTGACCATATGTAATCAGGGAATCATGGCAGTCGCCCTCAGAACCTGTGTTTGCACACCAAGATATGAACATCAGTCATCGACTCATCCTGGATAGCAGCATGGCCTCCTCGATCGCCCAGTCAGCGGCAGGTTGCTCGGCTTCGTCTATATTGGATCTGTCGTCTCCCCTTCCCTGTCGCTCTCCCTTTCCGCCCTCCAAGTAGGAGGTAGTAGCAAGGCAGCGGCGACTGGGCAAGCGGAAGAGGAAGAGACGCCGGTGACAGGGAGGAGGAGGCGATGGCATGGGGCTGGGGTGGATGGTGTGGACTAGGAGGTGGTGGAGGCAGGGACTAGGAGGATGAGGAACTTCGTTGGAGGGGGACGGGGAGGAGGCGAGGCGGTGAGCTTGTAGCGGTGATGGGGATATGTAGGGGGGCGAGTGGGCGCGGTGGTGTTAGATTTGACGGCGAGATGATGGGAGTGAGAGGAGGAATATCTATTCAGTAGAAAACACAAGAGGGGTGGAAGGGTAAAATGAAAAAGGTAGGATCTCTCTCTTTTTTCTCTCTTGTGATGATTCCCATGCAGGTTGTTCATGCACCCTGTCCACTACTTGCATGCATGCACAACTAGCACATCACCAACACTATGCATGCATATAAATATAATATTTAAATGATTTTTTCTCATAAATTACTTCTCCAATCAGCAGGCCGATTGCACTGCTATGTTCGTTACAATTAAATCTTTATAACAAGACCACACATGATTATATTTCAATGAAAAATATTTAGTTCTTTTTTAATATATTTCTTTTAAATGTTGCATGGAGTTTTATTTGGACGTTTTAACTAGTTTTTTATGATGTTTCACCACTTAATTCGTAAATGTTGCATGTGATGTTTTGGAATGTTCATGATGTTTCAAAATACACAACTTAATGTTTATATATGATATAAAAATATTTTGAAAATTTAAAGGTTTTTTTTTGCAAATATATTGTATGGTTTATATGACTTTTTCAATGTTTTACTTGTTGGGACTAAATATTTCATTTAGTGATTGTTGGTGTGCAGTTAATATATTTTGAATGTTGCATCTCTCTGAAACACTTTGTATACTGAACTGAAACATTTGATCGATTTGATCAAGTGATGAAATAATGTTCTATATGCGATGAAACAACACGTGATTTTTCTCATCAAAATATTATCGTGTGATATCTTGTTGTAATGGTTTAATTATAAGGAATAAAATGATGTAAACAGATCGTAGATCAGGTAATTAATTTAGAAGAAAAAATCATTTATAGAAAAAAAGCTAAGATGAGTATATAAAGATATAGTTGATACCCTGCGCTTTGCTACGAAATATGTGCATGCATGTTAGACATTAAAAAAATGAAAGATGTATATATTTAAATAATATAAAAATGATGTGGAGATGATGATTTGGCATTCCTTACATATTGAGTTCTAATAGTATAACAAAATTATAAATGATATATCATGTTTACATGATATTTAAAATACTGTAGATAATAATTGTTAATGAATGATGATGTGGCATACCTGTGTATCAACAATAACGCAAGTTTGCTCGGCTCTTGCCTGCAATAGCTGGAGAGTGCCACATGCTTATACATATCGTCTCATCTCGCGTGGTCCAAGCTCCAGACAACCAAGCTAGCTAGCTACTATCTGCCACAATGGACGCACTACCTTTCCTCCTGCTGCTCCTCCTCTCATGTCCCCCCTTCTTCCTCAGCGACGGCAGCGCCCTCCCGCCGCTCCACCACCTTGCCGACGCCGCCGTGGCTCTCCACCCCATCGTGCTATTGCCGGGCAATGGCTGTAGCCAGCTCGACGCGGAGCTCACTGAACAGTACGAGCCATCATCGTCGGCGCCGACGAGCTGCGGCGAGGGGAAGGGGAAGGGACGGTGGTTCCGACTGTGGAAGAACAGCACGGCGCTCGGCGACCCCGGGGTGGCGCCGTGCTACGCGGACCAGCTGCGGGTGGTGTACGACCGCGCCGTCGCCGACTACCGCAACGTCGCCGGCGTCCGGACCCGCGTCGTGTCGTTCGGCACCACCTGCGGCTTCGGCTCGGACGACGATCCTTCGGATCCGGGAAGGTGAGGCTCCGGCCTTGTACATGTACAACATTATTGTCATACACTGTGCACTTTTGACTAATTTTGCTGGGTGATGTACGTAGGCGATTACGGTGTACGTACTGTGATGCATTCTGACTATCGTAATTAGCTATTTCTATAGGTTGTCATTCATGAGATGTGGCAGATATGGTTGGTCCAACCATAGCTATTTTTCAAGAGAAAAATTACGTACGTACAGGCTAGAAATAGAATGAAGGGGACTTCTCCTCTCTTTTCCTCGTTCAGCCTCCCTACTCTTCCTTCTCTCCCTTTTCTTTTCTCTTTCCTCTCTCCTTTTCTTAATAGTGATCTAGATTATTGGGAAAATTTAGTTTCCTAACATCCATGCTGGATCCGGGCCCTGTTTATGCACCATCATCCTAGATCCAAGATCTCTGTGTTTACAAATACGACTATCCATACATTTGTCGATATAAATATTATACAATCATCATCTAATTGGGTCATAGTAGTTTGCATGTAACTATAATATAATTTATAATTTATATGTAACTTTAGAAATTCACATGATAACATACTATCTCCATGAAGCGGTGGTCACAGGATCAAATTCCCTCTCCTATGCATGTGTTGTGATTTTTTCTTTCTCGCTTGTGCGAATCATGAAGCAAATCTAATGGTTCAAAATTATATGAAAGTTATATGCAAGTTATATTGTAGTTACATGTAAGTTATAATGTAATTATAATATAATTATGCTGAAGAAAATTTGTTGACAAATATATAGCAAAATCACTACAAAGATACTCCCTTAGATGCAAATATTCCAAGCTTAGGACATGATTAAATGTATACCCTTGTCCGGTTCCATATTTCTTTAGTTTTTGCAAATAATGTGGTCTCCAAAATACATCTTGGATTATGATTTGTCTATTATAATATATATAAAAACTTGTAAATATTTTAGTTTTATTGAAGTATTTTTGGACTTATCTATGTATCGTGTGTTATAGTGTCTTCAAACTAAGTAGTCTATGAGTTATAAGTTATTCATAGTCAAAACTCTAAAGTTTAACTTAGTTCAAAACGTCAACAATATTGAACCACCGTAAGGCAAATATGTGCATACCTTTTTTTTTGTTTTATTTAGATAAGCATCTGAAAAGTTACTCAAAGTTGAGTTTCGAAAATTGACAAAATCTTATGATAAACTCCAAATGTTAATGATTCTGTCAGGAAAGAATACCATTGTAAAATTTCACTTTTGGTAGATTTGTGCATGTCGACACAAATTTGTCACAATCTTAGTGGAATTATCAGTTATATATGGAATCAGTGACGGAGCAAATTAAGAGGGGACTGGGCGAAGCCTGGCCTCGACCAACAAAAATTACTCTCAACTTAAGTGATCACATGATTTAGCTATTTAGGCCGCCTCTAGTACCAAAATAACAATGCATGGCAAACAGGTTTTGGCTTGTATTTGGCCATGGTGAATAACATTTATATTTGACCATTGATTTCTTTTATAATGTACTAAAATACAAACATCACATGAAACCATTTTGAAATGGATAATTTTACCATTTTTGAGAAAATATCGGAAGGTACCATACGTATTTTAGTGTAAAACTTGGTAACTCCAATTAGTAGGTATCTTGAGGTACCAAAATTTCTCAAGTACCATAAAATTTCATCGATCTAGTACACTTTCTGCATGACACCAAAACCTGCATAAGTTCTCAAATGATGATTCTGCTGAAAATAAGGACATCTTATCTTTTAATACGGAGGGACTAATCAACGCCTTTGTGAACAGATTTTTTCGACTTTCATGCATACATCATTTAATGGAATGGGGCGAATACAATTCATTTTAGCTAAGTAGCTAGTAATAACAGTAAGTATTAAGGAAAAATATGAGAAATTTTACTGTTCTTGATAAAGTACCTATGCATTTTTGAAAAACAAGAAGTTTTATTATTTTTTTTGTTTCTACCAATGCAAATCCCCAACCTCCTTAATTTTTTGGATCGAACTGCAAATCCTGGCAGGAGCCATTGTTTCAAGAAGATGACAAAGGCACTGGGAAGAATCGGCTACAAAGAAGGAGAGAATCTCTTCGGCGCCCCCTACGACTCCAGGTACGTGGCGGCGCCACCCGGTATGCCCGCCATGGCGTTCGCCGACTTCACTGCCGACCTGAGGCGGCTCGTCGAGCACGCCAGCAAGAAGAACGGCGGCAAGCCGGTCATTCTGGTGACCCACAGCAAAGGTGGCCTGATGGCCGTGGAGTTCCTCACGCGGAGCGCGACGCCGTGGCGCAGGAGGTTCGTCAAGCACCTGGTCATGGTCTCCACCGGCGCCGGCGGCATCGTCGTGCCGCTGCAGAGCCTCGCCGCCTCCGCTTACGTGCCGGCGGGGTCGCTGGCAAGGACGGAGCGGAGCTACGGGACAGTGTTCGCGGCGTTACCGTCCCCGAAGGTGTTCGGCGACGCGCCGCTGGTAGTGACACGGCGCAGGAACTACTCGGCCTACGATATCCCGGAGTTCCTCTCGGCGGTCGGGTTCTCCGGCGAGGAGGTCGAGCTGTACCGCACGAGGGCGCTGCCGGTGAACGTGGGCTTCAGGGCACCGCGCGTGCCGATGACCGCCGTGTACGGCGCCGGCGTGCCGACGCCGGAGCAGCTGGTGTACTGGGACGGCGACTTCAGCAAGGCGCCGGAGGTGGTGTACGGCGACGGCGACGGAGCTGTCAACCTGGTGAGCGTGTTGGCGTTGAACACGGTGGTCGGAGATGATCCGGAGCAAGGTTTCTTCAAGGCCGTCAAGATCGTCAATGCGACACACACTGGAATCATTACCGACGAGTTCGCCCTGAAGCGTGTGATTAGCGAGATCCTTGAAGCGAATCGTGCCACCTATGACAAATAATTACGAACGAGCTGAGATTCGAGTTATGGATGAGAACATTGATGTTAGCTATGTGTCAATAATATTCCTTGCATGCATTCGTATGCATCGAATAATTCTCTATGTCTGACATTTTGAGTCATGCACATTGTTGTGTATGGAAAGTAAGGCATGTCCTGGAACCCGGTATCAACTGGACAACAAATCCCTTAAAACAGTGACCGATCCATACATATACAAAAACTGTGGGGTCGGCTGACCTAGGGATGCAGGTGGGCCGGGTCAACCCACTGACCCAATGACCTAGCCCACGATTTATGGGGCCAAAATCACATGGGTCGATCCGCAAACTTTCATGGGCCAATATGGGTTGGGGTTGCTCTGACCTAAGCAACGTCAGTTGGTCGACCTATGTCCATGGACTGATAACTCGCTAGGCATCCTCGTGCTTCCCAGAGCATTTGCGCCAGTTGCCGCCATCCTTGTTGCGCTCCGCCCATGCTGCCATTGTCGGTTGCCTATGTGCTCCTCGCCTTCACCCCTCGCTATCGACTTCCTGGCACTAATCCTTGCCGGTCGCCGCTCCTCATATTCTCACGCAGTCCCTCTTCTTCAAAGTTCAAGAAAGAAATTCTCACGCAGTCCTTCTTCTCCAAAGTTCAAGAAAGAAAAGGGGATCGATTGTGTCCATAGATTGAGTTCACCAGCGACTTTCAGGGTTGCCATAGCACCTATGGCAAGCCTCATGTGATTTTCTTCTCTCTGTTCATGCTGAAATTGAACCGAAGACCGAGTACATTCCTTTTTCTCCCATCTGCTTCCACTCTGTTTCTTCTATTCTTCTGCAAACAAATCAATCCCTATTCTTCTGTCGAAAAATCGCGATATCTTGTAGGTTGTTCTTGATCTAATCACCGTTGGAAATAATTGCTGGCTTGTACTGTTCGATTGTTCTGTTTGTGCTATAGAATTTATTATGAAAACTGGTTGCTACATCATTTAATTTCAGAGTTACCAGTACTAGTTGGACACTAAATATTTGGGGGCGTGATTCAAAATTTGCTAGCATACGGAGACGAAATATAGGACTCGATTGCTGTGGTACAAGATTTCTTTTATCTGCTTTCTGAGATTTATTCATCTAATCTGCAAAACGAGGACACTTTTGTTGTTGACGTTATATTGTTCAATCTGCTTGTTCTTCAGTTCTTTTTATGTTCTTATGTTCTTGAGAATCTCGTTCTTCAGTTCCAAAGCGACCGCTGACCACACTAATACCTGAAGCTCTTCAGATTTTGCAATGTACTTGGAATATCTAAATTCAACTGGTGCTCAATCTTTGTTTAATATTTGGGTGATATTAATAGCACTAATTCCAGAAGAGCGTGAAAATCTACCAAATAACCTCACTTTTTGTTTGAATAATAAATACGTTAATGATGCATGTTTTCTAGTTGCTCATTTGATGCATCATGCTTGCTGATGATTTAGCTGCGTAGCTGCTAGCAAAGTCACGAGCAACTAGCGGCATCACTTCCACGCGACTACGCGAGCAGACATAAGCAACGACCTATGTCTGGAGAATCGTTAATGGGTCGACCCATAGTGGCACTGTGGGTCAGCAGATCAGGACCGATGCATGGGTCGCGGGTGACCCAAGCCCCACAATTCATTACACTGGGTAACACGGGTCAGACCATGGGTCGGCCCGGCCCGGCCCACGTGCATCCCGCTAACCTTATAGCTTTTTAAAAAACACCCTTATAGACCTTGATTTATATATATAAATCTAGAAAAATTAAAAAAATAATCTCACTTAAATATAAATCAGTAGTAATTGATCCTACAGGATTAAATTCCTTCTCTGTCACTGCCTTAATACATTGTTGTGTATGGAAAATGAAGCATGTCCTGCATATTCTTTTGTCAGCCTAATTTGTAGCCCTCAAATCTATTCCAAGATGCATGCTACGGTTTATCCGGCTTATCAAGATAATAGATAGGGTCTCAACCCATTTTTTTTTCGTAAAATCCAAATCCCAGAGGAGAGCCGCACGCTGCGTGTCCATGTTCCCAGCCACACACGAACGGTGCGTGTCTGTTCATTTTTCTCCATCCAAATACTGAGAAGAGGGGGGAATGGATGAGCAGCCAATGCTCATCAGCGGCGACGCGCAGCGCATCTGACCTTAGCGTCTTCTTCGGCGGATGGATCCCCGTGCTTGGCGTCTCCTCGCTCCAACGGCGATGCGCACAGAGGCTTCACTCGATCGGTGTCTCCTCCGGCTGACGGCATCTCTGTGCTTTGCATCGCACATGAGGGATCGAGGTGGGTGCCCTGTATTTTGTCAAGAGACGGATGTGGTATTCGCGTCGACTCGTCGCTGCACGATTCACCGTCGTACCCATCTTTGATAATAAAATCAGTGGTCAATGTTAAATTTTGAGGGCTGTGTGTCACACCGATGTGTTTTAATAACCTAGTATTTAATTCGTTGGCACGGAAGTCACGGCCACCGAACTAATCTCGGATCAAGGCACGCACTTCATTGCGTCGCGCCGCGCCATCAAGGTCGCAAGCACTGGCTGCAAGACGGACGTGTCCTGCATGTCCGTGCACCACAGCATGATGGCTGCGAACTGTATCGTGCAAGAACGACGGGACAAATAAGAAGAACGAAAAAAAATTGGAAAGAAGGCTGCAACCGCGCCACTCTGAACCTCGGAGTAACCACGACCGCACAGGCCGCCGCGCCATGCCTAGCTCCGCCGAACCATGCCACGGGCTGCCGATCTGTGCTGCCGCATGGCCATGCCATGCCTGGCCACGCCGACCATGGCCATGGCAACCGATGCCATCAAGGAAAAAGAAAGGAACGAGAAAAAATAGAAAGAACTAGAAAAATGAAATAAAGGAAGGAGAGGGGCATCACCGCCCATGCCGCGGAGGCCGCGATGGTGACGCGGAACCTACCAAACTATGTGCCGGAACTCTGTGGCTCGCCGGCTGTGATACCTCAACACTAAACAAGAAAGAACAGAAAAAGAAACGTAAAGAAAAGGAGAATATTGGCAGCAACCAGCCAGGGCCGCGTCACCGCCGCTCGGCCTCGCCTGGCCGCGTAGTCGCATCCGACGCGCTGTCGTGTTATGAAAATAAATGCACAACGGAGGCACGAGTTTTACGTGGAAAACCCTTGCGGGAAAAAAACTATGGATGCCAACTGGCAATGATCACTATTATGAAGTTGATTAGAAATGTAGGAGAATAATAATGGGAATGTCACTTCTTCCCGTACGGCTTATAAGAGTATATATAACAGATAAAATGAAAGACTCATAATAGAAAAAGACATGAACTCCTAATAGAAAACTAATCCGAATATATTGTATGCCTAAATTTGGATCACATATTTAACAATCTCCAACTCGAGACGAATTTTCTCTTGTAGTATAAAAATAATCAATCACGAAAAAATACTACATGTAGGTAAAATCACCGCGCACCAAATAGCCTCAAGGACTATACTTGTAACACCAATCAAACTTAAGCAAAGCTCAAACTTAGTAGTAGAAACTGACTTTGTTATCATATCAGTTGGGTTATCATGAGTACTTATCTTGCATACCTTGACATCACCTTCAGTAATCATATCTCGAATAAAATGATATCTCACATCAATGTGCTTTGCTCTCTTATGTAACATCTGATCCTTTGTAAAGCATAATGCACTATGACTATCACAAAATATATTAATACAAGACGTAACTCCATAAGACACAGTGTACAAACCTCTAAGCCAATAGCTTTTTACAAGCTTCAGAAATAGCCATATACTTCGCTTTAGTAGTAGATAAGACAACAGTTGCTTGCTAACTTGTCTTTTAACTAACAGCACACCTTTCAATATTGAAAACATAACTTATGACCTGTCTTCTCTTATTCAAATCTCCAGGAAAATCTGAATCCACATAACCAACAAGTTCATCTCTAGATCTCCCAATCTGCAAACAAGCGCTAGAAGTACCACGTAGATATCTGAAAATTCACTGAACTGTTTTCCAATGTTCTTTGCCAGGATTAGCAATGTATGTACTGACAACACTCAATGCATGTGATAAGTCAGGACGAGAACATACCATGACATACATAAGTGAACCAACTACACTTGAATATGAAATTATAAACATGTAATATACTCAACATCATAATCTGACTGTGGACAAAGTGCCCGAGGTGCATCGAGATTAGGCATCTAAACGCGAGCAGACCAACTCCCGCGAAGCTCATACCCCCACGTCGGAGTCAGGAGAATTACCCCACCCACCCCGTATGGACCAACAAAGTCTTTTAACCTTGCAAACTCAGATTCTGCAAGGCATTGCTCAGAACCTGGCCGCCCTCAACCATCAGCCTCGTCATGCACCAAATGGACGGTCTAAGCTTAATGATTTCTTGATAATTCGTCCCCCAGAGTTTTCTCAGACCTCAGAACCAGTCAAAGCAGACGATTGGTTGAAGGACAGTGCAAGGAAGTTGGAGTTTGTGTAGTGCACTACTAGAGAAAAGGCACTTTATGCAACCCACCAGCTCAGAAGACCTGCAGCTAACTGGTGGGAGAACTACCGCACGGCTCACAACAATGCCTCCACCATTGATTGGGAAGAATTCACAGAAGCATTTCGAGCGGCATATGTCCCAGAAAGTACCATCGATATCAAACGAGAAGAGTTTAACAACTTGAAGCAAGACAACTCCTCCATTAATGAATACTTAAGCAAGTTCAATCATTTGGCCCATTATGTTGCCGATGAGGTGGATACCGACAAGAAGAAAATCAGGAAGTTCCTAAAGGGCATCCGTATCCAGTTGGTAGCCCATGATTTTCCCACCTTCCAGCAGATGGTCAACCGGGCCAGGATTGTCGAAGACACACGGAAGGAAGAAGAAGCCTTTCAGAAGCGTAAGGCTGCCCAGCAAGGACTCATGCACCGTGGAGGACCGCGTCCTGGGATCCACTACCCAGTACAGTATCGTCCGCCAGTGCCTCAATCAATTCATGGGTACCAAGCCCGCCCCTTTATACCCCGTCTTCCGGCACCAGCTCAACCAAGGACTTATACTGGCAACACTGTGGGTAGCAACGTCACCACCCCCAACGCTCCATCCAGGAACCTGCCAACCGTAGCTGGGTTTGCCTGCTACTGTTGTGGAATCATGGGGCATTTTGCCATTGAGTGTGCCCAGCGTCATACTCCCGCTACCTCCGGAGCCTCCCACATCAGCACAGCTAGAGCGCCTGCCCCAGCTCCAGCTAAGGTTGCTACCCAGGCCAGCGGTCAGGCCTCTCGTTTTGCACCAACTTTTGGACGAGGTCGAGTCCAGGAGTCCCCTGATGTGGTGCTAGGTACGTTCCTTGTTAATTCCGTACTAGCCATCGTCTTATTTGATTTAGGAGCATCACACTCTTTCATGTCTCAAGCATTTGTGAGAAAAAGTGGGTTAGGGACTAAGGGATTAGAAATACCCATGCTCATCCAATCTCCTGGAACCGAAGCTAAAGCCTATCGACTCTGTCCTAAAGCCAGCCTAGTCATACATGGAGTCACTTTCCCTATCAGCCCCATCCTCCTTGAATCCCAAGGTTTAGACTTAATCGTAGGGATGGACTGGCTATCCAAGTATAATTGCCAGATAGACTGTGCCTCCCATACGATAACTTTGCAGGAACCAATTGGGAAGAAAATAAGATTCACCTCTCCCCGCCGATTGATAGAGCGACCCACCCTTAACCATGTTGAAGCCATCCCTTTGGAGGAAGTACCGGTAGTTAATAAGTACCTAGATGTTTTTCCAGAAGAACTACCCGGAATGCCGCCAGACAGAGAAATTGAGTTTTCTATCACCCTTGCCCCAAGCACAGCCCCTATATCCAAGAGACCCTACAGAATGGCCCCCAACGAATAGGCAGAAGTCAAGAAGCAAATCGAGGAACTAGAAGAAAAAGGATTCGTGAGGCCCAGCATGTCTCCTTGGGGAGCTCCCGTTCTCTTGGTCGAAAAGAAGGACAAGACCAAGAGAATGTGTGTGGATTACTGAGCCTTAAATGAAGTGACCATAAAAAACAAGTACCCTGTCCCGAGGATTGATGACCTGTTCGATCAGTTGCAAGGAGCCAAGGTCTTTTCCAAAATAGACTTAAGGTCCGGATATCACCAGTTAAAGATTCGCCAAGAAGACATACCCAAAATGGCCTTCTCCACTCGTTATGGGCTTTACGAGTATACTGCCATGTCTTTTGGCCATACGAATGCCCTAGCCTTCTTCATAAACCTTAGGAACCAGGTGTTCATCGAATGCCTTGACAAGTATGTCATGGTATTCATATATGACATTCTCATCTATTCCAAGAGCACTCCGAGCACCTAAGATTGGTTTTGGGTAAACTAAGAGAACATCAGCTTTACGCCAAATTCTCCAAGTGTGAATTTTGGCTCGATAGGGTTGCTTTCCTTGGCCATGTCATCTCTGTCGGCGGAGTAGAGGTAGACCCTGGTAAGGTCAGAGATGTGCTCTCGTGGAAAGCCCCAACCACAGCCTTGGTCAGAGTTTCCTCGGTTTGGCGGGATATTACCAAAGATTCATAGAAGGATTCTCCAGGATTGCCAAACCCATGACCAAATTACTCAAGAAGGACCAAAATTTTATTTGGAGGGCAGCTTGTGAAAGGAGTTTTTCGGGACCTGAAGAAGAGACTAACCACTTCTCCTGTCTTAACCCTCCTGGACATGTAGAAAGATTTTGATATCTACTACAACGCCACCAGGCAAGGACTATGATCTGTGCTCATGCAAGAAGGAAGAGTGGTTGCCTATGTCTCCAGAGAGCTAAAGCCCCATGAGATGAACTACGCTACCCATGACCTAGAATTAGCAGCAGTAGTGCATGCCCTCAAGATTTGGCGGCATTACTTGATCGGCAGTAGGTGTGAAGTATACACTGACCATAAGAGTTTGAAGTACATTTTCACTCAGACTGAACTCAACCTCAGACAAAGAAGACGGCTAGAACTAATTAAAGATTATGACCTCGGGATACACTATCACCCGGGTAAGGCTAACGTGGTTACCGATGCATTAAGCCAGAAGGTGCATTGCAACGCTTTGGCCTTCCTACCACACCATCTAGAACTATGCAGGAGACTGAAGAAACTAAGGATAAATGTGGTGAAACCCGCAACCCTTGCCACGTTGGTAGTACAACCCACCCTAGAGCGACATATCAGTGAAGCCCAGTTAGATGACAAAGGGATCACATAAATCAAGGAGCTTATCAAGAAGGGAAAAGCCCCAGAACACTCCTTGGACGAGGAATTAATACTACGGTTAGGAAAGCGTATCTGTGTCCCCGACAGCAAGAAACTAAAAGACCTGATACTCCGGGAAGCCCACGAGTCTGCCTAATCCATACACCCCGGTAGCACCAAAATGTATCAAGACATCAAGCATTACTATTGGTGGCCTAGGATGAAGCGTGACGTCACGGAGTATGTGGCATTATGTGATGTCTGCCAACGTGTAAAAGTAGAACATCAGAAGCCCGCCGGATTGTTACAACCTTTAAAGGTACCCGAGTGGAAGTGGAAAGAAATAGGGATGGACTTCATCACTGGATTTCCCAAAACTCCTTCTGGCTACGACTCCATATGGGTAACAATGGACCGTCTTACCAAGGCCGCTCACTTCATCCCAATTAAGACTACTAATTTTGGAGAAAGACTAGCCGAGCTATACATGACCCAGATTGTCTGTCGACATGGGATACTGTTAACGACCAAATTTGGTAAATCAGTTATTGGACTTGAAGATAGAATCGAAGCGGATTTGGAGGAAGCTGGCGGTTACTAAAACAGAGCAGGAATCGGTTGGTGACCGAATCGGCTATGGTGTGTGTCGGCAGATGACCGAATCGGCTATCGCGTTCATGGGCTGAGACAGAGTCAGACAAGGTTAGTTGATGTAGCCGATTCCGATGAGAAGATGGCAGAATCATTGTCGGGTTCGGTTGATGAGCTTCATAGAGATTCCCATGTACGGATTGGGTCCGAAAGAGGAAATTGTATCTATTAATTAGAATATAGTGTTAGTTTCCTAATGGATATTGCTGGTTAGAGTTTGTATTAGGGAGTTATCCTTAGTATGAGTTGTAATAGAAATAAGAGTCGTGTCCGACAAGGACATATTGTGTACTTCTGGGTATAAATTGAACCCAGGTTTGTGTAAAAAAGGACAACAGATCAATACAACAACTTCAGCGCACCGCCACCTTTTTCTCTTTTACTCTTTTCGATGAGTTCTTGCTTTCGAGTTGGGCTGCATCGACTTTGATCTCCGACAACAGGTAAAACTTGTCATGGCGGCTTGCGCTCTCGGGATTAGTGCTTCCATCTTCATGATACTCTAATCTTGTTTGTGTAAATCGTCAAGTTATCATATATACTATATAATCTGAATTGATATCAGTATATAACTTAGATCGGTTAATGCCTATTTCATAGAAAGTTGCCGATAGAGTTATATATCGTTTTTGATCTAGATTGTATAGTGCATCCACCATCTCGAAGAGGTTTTCATCAACTTGATCATCTAGACATTACGTTTCTTTACATATTTGGTGCTGCATCAGTTAGGTTTGACCTACTAAATCATGTTTAGAACTTTAATCTCTAGCCTGTTTATGATTGCTAATAGAGATAGTGTCGGGGTTTCAGCCGACCTTACCCGGTTTAATAATCTTGTTATCTTGATATATTAAATCTGCCCTTTATATTGAGATATTAACATAATAAAATATATTGAGCTTGTTATCAAATCTGATTGGAAATCTCTTAATGGCAATTTGATAGTTGTTCAATATATTGTGTTCATGATAATATCTCTGCATAAAGTAGTATCGTAGTTTTAGCCGATACATGTTAGATTCACCTAATCGGCTATGCTGTGAATACATATAATTTATGTCTTATAATATACTTAAATATAGGTGATTTATACTGTCTCGGCGCCCTATCCGATCTATCCCAATCACTTAGTTTAAATATATTTTGAGACTTGGATTATATGTTATTGATATCTACAGCCGATTGAGTAAATTTAGCTTTATTTTGCCTTGTCTGTTATAGCCGATTTAATGCACTTTGCATCGGCTCAATGTTCAATGATATGTCATCGGCAAGCTAGCCGATCGGCTATCATTGGTGGATTTAATTACGTTTTCTTTCTTTGTTTCTTATTGGTTGCAGGATCAAACCAATTGGCACGCCCAGAACTCGAAAGTAAACCTTTGGACCTGCACTGGAGTTAAGCAGATCTCCCAGACCAGTGTGTGTTTTTTACATCAACACGCTTTTTGCACGCCCAGTGGGACTTCGAAGAATTTTCATCATGGTAGACATCAAGACAACCGATGTTAGCTCAGAGAATATTATCCCAATGACGGTGGACAAGTTGACATCGGAGCAGAAGGCAGAGTTAGAAGACATAATGAACAAGCTTCAGAACCAGTATTTACATTCTTTTGTTCAGACAAGATCGGGGACGGTGGTTCAGAGGTACAAAGTAGCTTTACCCAACAATGAAGAGCCAGAATCGAGCTCTGGAAAGGACAAAGGGGTCAAGCAAGAAGAGTCTCCTGAAGAACCTACGAGCTTACAAGATCGAATTGACTACGCTGTGCATCATGCTTTGATCAATCAGTCAGGAGTGCTTGTCAATACCCTAACAAATATGATCAAATCTGTGGTTGTTGGCACTATTGCTGAACACCAAGCCAAGGGACCAGTTTTCCTACCAGATGGGGTTTTTCCTCAGTATAGGCCGCTTGTGACTAGCCAACCAAAACTTGCCACGAATATAGCCCCAGGATAGCCGATCGCATCAACATCGGCTACAGCTCAGCAGGAGATGTCAGCGTCAGCACAGAAGCAGGCAGAGCTTAATCCTCGTGTATTGTTCCAACAACAACCCCAGCACATCGGGTTAAATATACCTCGAGTATCAGAGGAGCAAGTTGCAGCTATGTTTAGTCCCAGTTAGCCGGTTGTTCAACCGATTCTGCATACATCGGCAAGGCAGCGAGTGCCAGGCTTACAGCAACAAAATGCTACTGCTCAATTTATTCCCGATCAACAGGAGTTTAATGCTCCACGAATGCCTCAGACCCACACAGGTGGGAATTTTGATTATCAATATCAACCTCATTCACCACAGGTGCAATATCGGCAGAGAACGTCTTCCCAAGCGTATCATCAGCCGTAGTTTTATGAAGACGAGCCGATACAACCACAGCATCAAGATGGAGCTTGATAGAAACCTTGGGCCGATATGATAGCTGATGTGATGAGAGAACAATTCGGATTAAAACCAAAGGATAGTGACAATTTGTATCGGCATCCATATCCAGAGTATTTTGAAAGAGTGCCATTACCAAGCCGATACAAGGTCCCAGACTTTTCAAAATTCTCAGGACAAGATAATGTATCAACTTATGAGCATGTCAGCCGATTTTTAGCTCAATGTGGTGAGGCATCGGCTACTGATGCTTTAAGAGTGAGGTTATTCCCTTTGTCTCTATCTGGATCGGCCTTCACGTGGTTTTCATCTTTACCATATAATTCTGTTCACAGTTGGGCCGATCTGGAAAAATAATTTCACAAATATTTCTACAGTGGAGTTCATGAGATGAAACTATTTGATTTGACAAACATTAGGCAAAAACGAGAAGAATCTGTCCAAGATTATATTCAAAGGTTTAGGGAAATCAGAAACAGATGTTACAGCTTGGCGTTGACAGATTCTCAGCTAGCCGATTTGGCCTTCCAAGGTTTGTTAACCCCGATCAAAGAGAGGTTTTCGGCTCAGGACTTTGATAGTTTGGCTCATTTGGCCCAGAAGATAACAGCACACGAACAAAGATTTCAAGAGGCCAATAGAGCATTCAAAAAGGTGAACTTCATTAATTCTTATATTTCTGATTCTGAGGAAGAGGATGTTCCCGAGGTAGCAGCAGCCGAATGGGCAAGGAACAAGAAGGTGATTCCATGTCAATGGGTCAAGAACTCTGGAAAGGAGGAAAAATATGATTTTGATGTCAATAAAGCTGATAAAATTTTTGATCTTTTGCTTCGGGAGAAACAAATTCAGCTGCCTGCTGGTCATGTGATTCCATCGGCTGATGAATTAGGAAGGAGGAAATACTGCAAGTGGCACAATACAGGGTCTCATAGTACTAATGAATGTAAAGTATTTCGGCAACAAATCCAGGTGGCCATTGAGCAAGAAAGGATAAAATTTGATGACTCCAAGAAGCCGATGAAAATTGATGGTAATCCTTTTCCTATCAACATGGTTCATACAAGTGGGAGGATAGCCGACAGAAAGGACAATCGGCTCAACAGATTTGATTCAACAAGTATGATTAAGAAGTATCAGAAGAAACATGATCGACAAGACAGGCAATATTATGAGGACGATGATAGTTTTGATCTGCATTGGAACTGTGAATTCTTCATATTTTGTTGGAATAAAGGGATGAGACTACCGTCGATAGAAGATTGCCCAGGTTGTGCTAATGTTAAGGGAAATTATAATGACAGTTCCAGCCGATTTCATCCTAAAGAGAGTCGGCTATCGCAAGAGAAGTTGCCTGTTCATCAGAGGTTGGGCCCAATTCATCAATATTATTTCCAGGACGAAGATGCTGAAGATACTTTGAGAGCTCAATGGTGTCCTTCTGGGATTTTTTCTAAAAGTCAGAAAAGAAGGATTCAAAGAATGAGGAGTAGGGAGCAGTTCTATGAAGTCGAACAAGAAATCGGTCATCGGCTAAAGCGGACAAAGACAAGACAAGAATGGCGTGTCAAGAGTAAGATAGTATCAGCCGATGAAAGTAAAACCGATGAAGCAAGGAGATTGATTAAAGGAAAGGCTGTCGCTTCTTCATCGGTCAACATGGTATTTGTGTTACCCACAGAATTTGGAGCTAATCAAGACAATGCAGATATCATGGAAGAATCTTGTGCTAGATTGATATTGTCACCAGAACAGGCTGTTTTTGAAAAACCCGAGGGAACAGAGAATCGGCACCTCAAGCCATTGTATGTCAAGGGATTTGTTAACGGTAAGCCGATATCTAAAATGTTAGTTGATGGTGGGGCTGCAGTGAATTTAATGCCATATGCAACATTTAAGAAATTGGGAAGGAGTTCAGATGACCTCATCAAGACTAATGTGGTTCTTAAAGATTTTGGTGGCAATCCTTCAGAAGCCAAATGAGTCTTTAATGTGGAATTGACAATCGGCAGTAAGACCGTTCCTACTACATTTTTTATCATTGATGGGAAAGGTTCATATAGTTTACTGCTTGGAAGGGATTGGATTCATGCTAATTGTTGTATTCCTTCAACCATGCATCAGAGCTTAATCCAATGGCAAGGTGACAAGATAGAGGTTGTTCCAGCCGACAGGTCAGTACATGTTGCTAATGCCAATTTATCTGTTTGGGAGATGGATGGAATTGATTGCTTATCAGGAAAATTCTGGCAAGGAGATTATCTAAAAGTATCTGATTGTGATATACAGCCAATTGGAGATGGAGAACCCCAGTTGTTACTTTGAGGGTGTTGTGGAGGGTGTCGATTTCTATACTAAAGATGCTGTAGATGATCTTGATGGTAAGCTTGGTCAGGGTTTCATGTCGGCCGATGATTTGGAAGAAGTTGACATTGGGTCAGGAGATAAGCCTAGACCGACATTCATTAGTAAGAATCTATCATCTGAATTCAAACCTACATTATTAAAGCTTTTGAAAGAATACAGCGATTGCTTTGCTTGGGAGTATTCTGAGATGCCAGGACTTAACCGATCGATTGTTGAACATCGGCTTCCTATTAAGCCAGGATATCGGCCATATAAACAACCACCTAGGCGATGTAAAGCCGATATGTATGATGCGATTAAAGCTGAAATTACTCGTTTATATGATGCTGGTTTTATTCGTCCATGCCGATATGCTGAGTGGGTTTCTAATATAGTTCCGGTGATTAAGAAAAATGGCAAGCTTAGGGTCTGCATCGATTTCAGAGATTTAAATAAGGCTACCCCTAAGGATGAATACCCAATGCTGATTGCCGATCAATTGGTAGATGCTGCTTCAGGGCATAAAATTATAAGTTTTATGGATGGTAATGCTGGATATAATCAGATTTTAATGGCAGAAGAAGACATTCACAAGACTGCTTTTAGGTGTCCTGGTGCAATCGGCTTGTATGAGTGGGTTGTCATGACTTTTGGCTTGAAAAGTGCTGGAGCTACATATCAGAGAGCCATGAATTATATCTTTCATGATCTGATCGGTTTATTGGTTGAAATTTATATTGATGATGTAGTGGTGAAATCTAAAGAGATTATTGATCATATAGCCGATCTAAGAAAAGTATTTGAGAGAACAAGCAAATATGACTTAAAGATGAATCCTACTAAGTGTGCTTTTGGTGTATCGGCTGGACAATTTTTGGGTTTTCTTGTACATGAGAGGGGTATTGAAGTGCCACAAAGGAGTATTAGTGCAATACAGAAAATCCAACCTCCAGAAGACAAGAAACAGTTGCAATCTTTGATCGGCAAGATAAATTTTATCAGAAGATTTATTTCTAATTTGTCTGGGAGATTAGAGCCTTTCACGCCTTTACTCAGACTTAAAGCCGATCAGGAGTTTACATGGGGGGCAGAGCAACAGAAGGCTTTGGATAATATTAAGAAGTATTTAAGTTCTCCTCCAGTTTTAGTTTCTCCACAGAAAGGGGTGCCTTTCAAATTATACTTATCAGCCGATGAAAGGTCAATCGGCTCAATCTTGGTCCAGGAGTTTGAAGGTAAAGAAGGGGTAATCTTTTATTTGAGTAGAAGACTTTTGGATGCAGAGACCAGGTATTCTTCCGTGGAGAAGTTGTGTTTATGCTTGTATTTTTCTTGTACAAAGTTGAGGCATTATTTGTTATCCTATGAATGTACTATAATCTATAAAGCCGATGTAGTCAAGTATATGCTATCGGCTCCAGTATTGAAAGGAAGGGTTGGAAAGTGGATTTATGCCTTAACAGAATTCGATCTCAAGTATGAGTCACCTAAAGCTATTAAGGGGCAAGCTATAGCCGATTTTATTGTCGAAAATCGAGATGACTCGATCGGCTCAGTGGATATTGAACCTTGGACGTTATTTTTTGATGGATCGGTTTGCACTCATGGTTGTGGCATCGGTTTGGTTATCATATCACCAAGAGGGGCGAGTTTTGAATTTGCTTATACTATCAAGCCATATGCTACAAATAACCAAGCTGAATACGAGGCAGTTCTCAAAGGTTTGCAACTTTTGAAGGAATTTGAAGCCGATGCTATTGAAGTTATGGGTGATTCATTGTTGGTGATTAGCCAACTGGCTGGAGAGTATGAGTGCAAGAATGATGAATTGAGGGCTTATTATGAGAGGTGTCGGGAGTTAATAAATGAATTTCGGTTGGTAACATTGAGGTATGTTCCTCGGGAGCAGAATTTAGAGGCTAATGCTTTAGCTCAGGGAGCATCAGGATATAAGCCAATGGTGACAGATGTCGAGATGGGGGTTGCTACAATTACAGCCGATGATTGGAGGTACGATGTGTTTTGCTATTTAAGGAATCCTTCTCAATCGGCTTCAAGGAAATTAAGGTGTAAGGCTTTGAAGTATGTTTTGTTGGACGATGAATTGTATTATCGGACGATTGATGGGGTCTTGCTCAAATGTCTGAGTTCTGATCAAGCCAAAGTTGTGATGGGAGAAGTTCATGAAGGTATTTGTGGTACTCATCAATCGGCTCATAAAATGAAGTGGTTGCTTCGAAGAGTTGGGTATTTTTGGCCGACGATGTTGGAGGATTGCTTTAGATACTACAAGGGATGTCGAGATTGCCAGCAATTTGGATCAATTCAGAGAGCACCAGCATCGGCTATGAATCCAATAATCAAGCCATGGCTGTTCAGAGGCTGGGGAATTGATATGATCGGCCAGATCAATCCACCATCGAGTAAAGGACATAAGTATATATTGGTGGAAACCGATTATTTTACAAAGTGGGTGGAAGCAGTTCCATTGAAAAAAGTTGATTCTGGGGATGCAATTCAGTTCGTTAAAGAGCATATTATATACCGATTTGGTCTTCCACAAACAATCACAACTGATCAAGGATCTATTTTTGTGTCTGATGAATTTGTTCACTTTATGGAAAGTATGGGGATCAGGTTGTTGAATTCTTCACCATACTATGCGCAAGCTAATGGTCAAGCGGAAGCATCTAACAAAAGCTTGATTAAGTTAATTAAGAGAAAGATTGCCGATTTTTCACGACAATGGCATAGCCGATTGGCTGAGGCATTATGGTCTTATCGGATGGCTTGTCATGGATCAATTCAAGTTCCTCCTTATAAGTTAGTTTATGGGCATGAAGCAGTGTTGCCATGGGAGTATGTCATCGGCTCAAGGAGGATTGCTTTACAAGATGAATTGACAGCCGATGATTATCATAATCTTATGGTAGATGAATCAGAGGACTTGGTTCAATCCAGAATGTATGCTTTACAGAAGATAACAAAAGATAAGGAGCGTGTTGCGCGACATTATAATAAGAAGGTTGTACCGAAATCCTTTGAGGAGGGAGAATTGGTTTGGAAATTGATTCTGCCGATTGGAACTCGTGATAATAAGTTCGGCAAGTGGTTACCAGATTGGGAAGGACCTTTTCGGATTTACAAATCTGTGTCTAAGGGAGCTTACATGCTACAAGGGCTTGATGGAGAAATATTTGGAAGAGCTCTTAATGGAAAATATTTGAAAAAGTATTACCCGAATGTTTGGATTAATTCATGATTCGGTTGTGTCTTGCCGATGCGTGATAGCCGATGTGTTGACATCGCCTTTAGATGGCCGATATAAGTTCTATCGCCCTTAGTATGATTTCCTTCGTATAATCGGTTGTTTCATGATATTTTTCTTAGCCGATTGTAATTTTGTGATGTTTCGATCTCCATAACAAAATTAGGGGGCATACGTATATACAGTAAAATATTGGAGTTTCAAAAACAACAAAAATACAGATATGGAAGATTCATGTTACAAGTTTTTGAATAGCCGATATTGCTTTTTGCCTAATCTGCTCTATTTCCTCTATGGCTTGGGCATCGACTGCATCACTTCCTGGGATAACTTTCATGGACTTGTTTAGATCCGTTAAGCGTTTGATCGAAGACTTCAGCTTGGATTTTTGTTCTTCAATGGCTCTTGGCAGATCGGCAAGCTTCTGTTCTTCTAGAGATAGTTCAGCATTGCAAGCTTCTAATTCAGCTAGGAGTTCGATCTTCCTATTCTTTAACTGATCTATATTGCTGTGAATAAAACTTGGCCCAGAGATCATCTGATCAAGTTTGGATTTTTCTTCATTTATGGATTGCCGATTAGCTTGGATGGTTGCTTCAAGGTCTTTTCGCTCTCGTCTATCGGCTATCCTTTGCCTTGATCTTTCCAGCTTGTGTCGAAATTGTTCAAGAAAGACTGCTGGAGAGATGGCTTCAGCTGCATCATCTGGGATCTGATTTTGGATATCTTCAAATCTTGCTCTGATTGATCCACAGTTAACAACCAAAGCGTCAAGGGAACCCTCAAGTCGATGAGCAATATCTCTGAGGACAGCTTTCAAATCATCGGCTAGGGGAACAATAGCTTTGCTGGATATTTCTTCTTCTTCGTCCATGAATTGCTTGATGTCAAAAGAGAACATATCGGCTAAGACCTGAAAGAGAAAAGGCTATTAGTCAATGAAATATTTAGAATGGCCGATTTATATTTTAAACACAAATGCTTACAGGAATAGCAGGAATCGGCTGGTCTTCAATATGGTGACTGTATCTAGCCGATAGAGTATGTTCACTTGATTCATGATGGATAGGAGTTGGAGAGCGAATTGGCTGTGATATAAGATGAGTTAGTACATGATAGAACGAAGATTTGAATGAAGTTTCTACAGAAGAGTTACCGATGGAGATGGTGCAGGTTTCTTCTTGGCAGCCGATTTCTTTTTCTAACAAGGAAGAGTTAAGACTGAGATCGGTAAAGAAAGTTATGAAAGGACTAAAGATTACAAAGTGCATACCCGAGGATGATATGTCTTGTGGATCGGCGTTGGTGAAGTTTGCTGAGGAATAGGGATAGTGATTGTTGGAGTTTCTTCTACTGTTTCACTCAGCTCGGCAGTTGCTTCATCGATGGCTTTTTCTATATCTTCTTCATCTGGATCATTGGCTGTTATGCTTTTCTGCTTTTTGGTGGCTTTCTTCTTTGTAGCCGGTGGAGCGATAGCCGATGACCTGGTCCTTTTCTTCTTACCAGCTTCAGAGGGAATCGGCTCACGTGTTTGTCCATGGAGCAGGGAAGATGTCTTGGGGGCATTATAGCCGATGGTTGAAGGAGCCAATCCACCACTGTTTGGGAGAATTCCAGCAGCATAATTGATACTGGCTCCATTGTTGCTGACATGAGGAGGAGAAGATTCTGTGGTCTACAAACAAAAGAAGAAAAGAGTTAAGTTATTTTCTAAATCGGTTATCAATAAGGATATCGAAGAAGAAGTATGTTTACCTGTGGAATCATGTTTGGAATGATGTCAGTTAGATACATAGAAGCCGATTGGTGAAAAAGATGTTTCTTCCATTCAATCCACCATTGATCAAAAGTGGAGCTCCTTAGCATAGCTAGCTCAATGTTTTCTAAACTTCCAAGGGGAGGTCCTTCTATGCTCAATAGCCTATCCATCATCAGAGCCGATGAGATTTCTCCTCTGGTTTGGATTTTTTCTAAGAAGAATAAGCCGATTGGCGTCTGCCCCATTCCCAGTTGTCTGGCAGCGCTCATAGGGTGGTAGAATTCGTAAGATATCTGGATATTCCTGCCTTGATGGATGCCGACAGGAAGAATACAGGGTGTGATGGCTGTTGTAAAAATTTCTCTGGATTTCTCAAATTTTTTAGAGTTTATTTCATCAAATCTGAAATCGGCTGGCAATTCAAAATCCGCAGAACATTCATATGCAAACCAATTTCTAGAATCCTTTGGGAATCCATCATAAAAGTTGCCAAACCAGTCGACGAAGAGTTCAGCCGATAATTCTGATCCGGGATATGAAGATGCTGCCTCTCCAAACGACATACATCTTCTGGTTGTGACTTCGTTTCCGTCGTCATCTTTGGTCGGCTCAACCAGAGGGAAATCGGCTTCAGGCAGTGCTGATCTCTTGGAAACTTTGATTGTATGCAGATTGAGCCATAACTGCAATAGCCACCAAGGTCCACCTGTGCCGATTATTGAGTTGGTGACTAGCTTAGCCGATGCATTGTTCAAAATCTGATATAGATAACCCAGGAGGTATTTGCCTAGTGGGAATTGCTTTTTGTTGACTAAGGCTTCGGCTATATGTTGCCAGTTGGTGGTTGGACCACAGCTTGAACCACAAAACAAAAACTTTTCCAGCCACATCAAGAGAAAGGCTGCATGTTCTTTAGGAGTGACAGGGCCAGATCCCATGTTTAAAGAGATGAATCCACTCCCGCCTCCAATGCTTCTGGTTTTGAAAGTGAACTGATTTTTGCTGTTTAAGCTGATAGGTTTAGCCGATGAGGTGATGTTCAGCCCGGTTATCATGGTGATGTCAAAAAGAGTTGGAGTCATTAGTCCTTGATTGAAGAGGAAGGCATTCAAGGTGTTGGGCCAGAAGTAGCTGGCAGCCGATAACATGGGTTCGTCTTTGGCTAAATCGGCTTTGGTTAGGGCTAGGCACTGAGCAATGCCGATTTCTTCCCAGTGAGTTTGTTTGCTACCCGACATCCTCTTATACCATTCAAACCAAGTCTTGACAGCCGATGGCCAGGATTTAAAAGTGTTGCTCCAATGGTTCAAACTAGGGCTGGTTAACTTAAAGGGGATCCTGTTTGTCTCGGCATTGATGTAATCTGTGGGGTCTTTGTTGCCGATTGGGCCCAAGAAATACCGGTTGGGATGAACCAGACTTGGGATTGTAACTTGGTGCGAGAGATGCTATAGAAAAGGAAAGGGGAGAAGAAATAAATCGAAAAGGAAAATTAATCTATGAATAAGGATGGAATTCGGCAGATGGGGTTACCTCAGGGAACTCGATGACCGGAGCACTTGAAGGAGCGGCGGAACACGACATCGTCGGAGATAAAGTTGTTGCTGACAAAGGAATCGTTTGTGTGGTCGCCGGAGAATCCGATGGAGCTATTGCAAGAATTGAAGGCGATTATGGCTGAGGCGGTGAGAACGGAGGTAACGGCGTGAGGAACTTCAAGTGGTGGTTGTTATTTAAAGGGTGCGAGCTAACGGTTAAAACGGAAATGAAACCCTAGGTCGATTCGGAGGAGGTTTAAGCAAATCTGCAACATTCCAAATATCACGGACTTGGGGGGCATATGTTAACGACCAAATTTGGTAAATTGGTTATTGGACTTGAAGATAGAATCGAAGCGGATTTGGAGGAAGCTGGCGGTTACTAAAACAGAGCAGGAATCGGTTGGTGACCGAATCGGCTATGGTGTGTGTCGGCAGATGACCGAATCGGCTATCGCGTTCATGGGCTGAGACAGAGTCAGACAAGGTTAGTTGATGTAGCCGATTCCGATGAGAAGATGGCAGAATCATTGTCGGGTTCGGTTGATGAGCTTCATAGAGATTCCCATGTACGGATTGGGTCCGAAAGAGGAAATTGTATCTATTAATTAGAATATAGTGTTAGTTTCCTAATGGATATTGCTGGTTAGAGTTTGTATTAGGGAGTTATCCTTAGTATGAGTTGTAATAGAAATAAGAGTCGTGTCCGACAAGGACATATTGTGTACTTCTGGGTATAAATTGAACCCAGGTTTGTGTAAAAAAGGACAACAGATCAATACAACAACTTCAGCGCACCGCCACCTTTTTCTCTTTTACTCTTTTCGATGAGTTCTTGCTTTCGAGTTGGGCTGCATCGACTTTGATCTCCGACAACAGGTAAAACTTGTCATGGCGGCTTGCGCTCTCGGGATTAGTGCTTCCATCTTCATGATACTCTAATCTTGTTTGTGTAAATCGTCAAGTTATCATATATACTATATAATCTGAATTGATATCAGTATATAACTTAGATCGGTTAATGCCTATTTCATAGAAAGTTGCCGATAGAGTTATATATCGTTTTTGATCTAGATTGTATAGTGCATCCACCATCTCGAAGAGGTTTTCATCAACTTGATCATCTAGACATTACGTTTCTTTACATATTTGGTGCTGCATCAGTTAGGTTTGACCTACTAAATCATGTTTAGAACTTTAATCTCTAGCCTGTTTATGATTGCTAATAGAGATAGTGTCGGGGTTTCAGCCGACCTTACCCGGTTTAATAATCTTGTTATCTTGATATATTAAATCTGCCCTTTATATTGAGATATTAACATAATAAAATATATTGAGCTTGTTATCAAATCTGATTGGAAATCTCTTAATGGCAATTTGATAGTTGTTCAATATATTGTGTTCATGATAATATCTCTGCATAAAGTAGTATCGGAGTTTTAGCCGATACATGTTAGATTCACCTAATCGGCTATGCTGTGAATACATATAATTTATGTCTTATAATATACTTAAATATAGGTGATTTATACTGTCTCGGCGCCCTGTCCGATCTATCCCAATCACTTAGTTTAAATATATTTTGAGACTTGGATTATATGTTATTGATATCTACAGTCGATTGAGTAAATTTAGCTTTATCTTGCCTTGTCTGTTATAGCCGATTTAATGCACTTTGCATCGGCTCAATGCTCAATGATATGTCATCGGCAAGCTAGCCGATCGGCTATCATTGGTGGATTTAATTACGTTTTCTTTCTTTGTTTCTTATTGGTTGCAAGATCAAACCAATTGGCATGCCCAGAACCCGAAATTAAACCTTTGGACCTGCACTGGAGTTAAGCAGATCTCCTAGGCCAGTGTGTGTTTTTTACATCAACAGATACCTAAGAAAATAGTATCAGACCAAGGCACCCAATTCACTTCACATTTTTGGCAAAGTCTTCACGAAGCAATGGGCATGAACTTGAATTTTAGCACGGCGTATCACCCCCAAACCGATGGACAGACTGAACGGGTGAACCAGATTCTGGAAGATATGCTAAGAGCATGTGCCTTGGATTTTGGAGGCACCTGGGACTTGTGTTTGCCATATGCAGAATTTGCCTATAATAATAGCTACCAAGCCAATATACAAATGGCACCCTATGAAGACTTGTATGGGCGGAAGTGTTGAACCCCACTTTGTTGGACAGATGTAGGAGAACAGAATGTATTTGGGCCTGATATCCTACCAGCAGCCAAAGAACAAGTGAAGGTGATCAAGTGTAAACTTCGAGAAGCCCAATCCTGACAGAAGGACTATGCCGACCATCGGCGACAGATGCTTGAGTTCATAGTAGGAGATCATGTATACTTAAGGGTGCCGCCCTTGCGAGGGACAAAACGTTTTGGAATGGCCGGAAAGCTAGCACCTCGTTACATTGGTTCCTACCCTATCATCGATAGACACGGGGAAGTCGCCTATCAACTTGAGTTGCCCACAGAGTTAGCCGGAGTACATGACATCTTCCATGTCTCACAGCTAAGGAAATGCCTTCGTGTCCCCGAAGAGCGAATCCCTCTCCAAATGATCAACATACAGAAATACTTCACTTATGAAGAACGACCTATTAGAATACTCGATGAGAAGGAACGTCGTACGCGACGAAAGGTCATCAAGTTTTTCAAAGTTCAGTGGAGGAACGTCGTATGCCCGTGTTTTTCATCTAAAAATCCCAGATTAAATTTAATCAAAGTGTCGTTCTTTTTCCCAACTTTGGCCCCAAAAATTCGAGAGTTAATTTTAATCGTCGTTCGTAAATTTTCCGGCCTTATCTTACCACTTCCGTTCCAATCAAATTAATCTCCATTATTTTTAGATTTCTACCAACCGACGATTATCGGTCCCTTTTTCCTCTAATTAAATTCGTGTCACTGAAAGTGCCGTTTTCTAATCTTTCTTAAGCCATCGACGACCCACCCTTGCATGCACTAATTTGCCCCTGCCATTAAAACAACAAAGCGACGACTGCCAAATTAGGTACCGCCCCGTCCTTCTCTCTGAGAGCCGACAACATCTCTGCTCTGATTTTACATTGACTCAAGCAAAATAAACACCTGAGCAACATAGAGGAAGCAGGAGAAATGCTGGAGACCCTCGCACAGATGCAAAAATGGCAACATTCATCGACGGAATCTCCACTGCATGTCAAAGCAAAGTATAAATACTCCCACGATCAATCCGATGATCCCTCCCACTACTCCCCTCAAAGTTCGTACTACACTTTTGCATTGCTGGAAAAAAATCGCCGAGGCCGCGGAGTTGTCACAGGTAGTCGGCGTCACATCCTCCTCCCTTCCTGCTCCCTGCCGAATTGCTGCCCTCGTGAGCGCCACAGCTGGCCAAACCGTCACCGAATGGCCGACGCTCGGTCACGGGCCCGCCAAGCCAACCGAGGCCGCCGGCATCCACCTCTTGCCGGCGCCCAGCAACAGCCGCCCTACCGGGGCGGTGCCACCCCTGGCCGGCCAAGCCGGCGCCGCGGCCGTCACCCCGTCCTTTCTCCTCCTCCTCCTCCACCCCCTCCTTCCTCCTCCTTCTCCTCCACCTCCTTCTTCTCCTGCTCCCCTCACCACGCCGCGCCCAGCCAACACTGCCCGAGCGTCATTCCGCCTCCCTGCGCCCGCCCGGCCGCTGTGGCCCCGTTTCATCGCCGCCTCTACCGCCTGGCACTT